>OY728152.1:833621629-834871629 GCA_963277665.1 Viscum album | reverse complement strand
GCCCAATTCATGAATACTCATCTATTCCTCCCTAAAACCTAGGGAAACCCCCCCAAAAAAAGGATGTATATTAAATGAAAAATACCTTTAAAATATGTCTTGTATGTGACAATTCTCCCCACCATGAAGGACTTTCTGCCCCGGAAAGTCAACATGAATCTCGGTTGGAAAATAAGAATGGGTACTCTTCCTTGACCAATGACATTCGCTCCCATGACTCATGTGTATCATTCCCATGCTGCCATAAAACCCGAACTAAAGGAATAGACTTTCCTCGAAGTATCTTCTCTTGGGAGTCCACTGTTTTCACCGGCCTCTCAATGATAGACAAGTCAGGCTCTATCTCTAGTTCTTCCCAACTCAACACATGGGATGGATCTGGATTGTATTTCTTCAACTGGGAGACGTGGAAGACATCATGGATAGATGTCAACTGAGAAGGTAAGGCCAACCTGTATGACACCATACCAATACGCTCGGTGATCTCAAAGGGTCCGACATACCGTGGCATCAGCTTACCTTGCTTCCCCAATCGACGATGGCCCAGACGAGGGGCCACTTTTAAGAATACCCTGTCACCCACAGAAAACTCTAGGTCTCGACGCCTCTGGTCAGCATAAGATTTATGACGACTCTGAGCTGTCAATAAGCGCTGCATGATCAACTTGACCTTCTCAGAAGTCTCCTGCACAAGGCTCGGCCCCAACAGTGAAGTCTCTCCTACCTCATCCCAACATAGGGGGGACCGACAAGGCCGACCATAGAGCGCCTCAAAAGGGTCCATTAGAATCGTGGATTGGTAACTATTATTATAAGCAAACTCTACCAATCCCAAATGGCTATCCCAAGAACCTCCAAAGTCCAGGACTCATGAACGAAGCATGTCCTCCAATATCTGATTTTCCCGCTCTGTCTGACCATCCGTCTGTGGGTGGTATGCCATGCTCATCTTAATTTGAGACCCAAAGGACTTCTGAAGGCCTTCCCACAATCGAGAAGTGAAGCGGGGGTCTCTATCCGAGACAACAGCTGATGGTACACCATGGAGTCTCACCACTTCCTGTAGATACAAGTGGCCCAACTCATCTACTTTAGTTGTATCTTTTATTGGAATGAAGTGGGCTGATTTGGTCAGACGATCAATCACCACCCAAATAGCATTCTTACCTCGAGGTGTAAGAGGTAATCCAACAATGAAGTCCATGGAAACCTCTTCCCACTTCTAGGTAGGAATGGGTAGTGATTGGAGAAAACCGGATGGACTTTGGTGCTCTGCTTTCACCTGCTGACATGTGTAGCATCTTGAAACAAAGTCTGCTATGTCCCGTCTCATACCAGGCCACCAAAACTGCCGACGAACATCATAATACATCTTAGTGGCACCTGGATGGACATCCCACTGAGACTGGTGGCTATCTTGCATCACCAACTTCCGCAGAGATAATGGCACTACTGAACGGGCCTTGAATCACAAGATGCCCTCGGGAGATGACGACCAATCAGAGGATGTCTCCCCACCATGAATGAACTTCTTAGACCGCTGACAAAGATCATCACTGGGCTGTTCTTGCTAAATCAACTCTAATAGAGAATGAGTCAACTGGACACTTGCCAATAATGCCCCTCCACTGTATTCCCTGGCCTCCACATGCATCTGAGAAAAGAGACCCATCAATGACCACTCATCACTAGACTTCCTCAAAGCCTGCACTGGAACTCTTCTGCTCAAAGCGTCGGCCACTACATTACACTTTCCTGGGGTATAGATAATGTCAAAGTCAAACCCCTGCAAGTACTCGATCCAGTGACGTTGCCTCAAATTGAGGTCCTTCTACGAGAAGATATAAGCCAAGGTTTTGTGATCAGAGTATACCACAAACTTCTCCCCAAAGAGGTAGTGATGCCAAGTCTTCAAAGCATGCATCACCGCTGCCAACTCCAAGTCATGGGTTGGGTAGTTCTTTTCATGTGGTCGAAGTTGGCGAGATCCATACGCGACCACATGATCATCTTGCATAAGCACGCACCCAAGACCCATACCTGAAGCATCACAATAGACCACATATCCCTTTCCACCCTCTGGAAAAATCAGCACGGGGGCAGCAGTCAGCCGCCTCTTCATCTCCTCGAACGATGCCTGAAATTCTGGACCCCATACAATCTTCACCCCTTTCCGGGTGAGGGAAGTCATCAGTGAAGCATGCCGAGAGAAATCCTGAACGGATCGCCTGTAATAACCGGCCAAGCCAAGAAAACACCTGATCTCGAACACATTCTTCGGATTCTCCCATGACATGACTGCACTAATTTTCTCAGGGTCCACTAAAACTCCATGCTCTGAGATCACATGCCCCAGAAATCTCACTTCTCTGATCCAGAAAGTGCACTTTGACAACTTTGCATAGAGGCGGTGATCTCGTAATGTACCCAAAAAGATCCTCAAGTGATGTTCGTGTTCCTCCTCAGAGCTAGAGTATACCAGAATGTCATCCACGAACACCACAACAAAGGAATCGAGATACTGATGGAACACCCTATTCATAAGTGCCATAAATACCGCTGGAGCATTGGTCAATCCGAAGGGCATGACCAAATACTCAAAGTGGTCGTACCTGCTTCAGAAGGCTGTCTTAGGGATATCTGACTCCTTCACCCTGAGTTGATGATACCCTGAACGCAGGTCTATCATTGAGAACCACTTTGCCCCCTTCAACAGATCAAACAAATCATCTATTATGGGCAAAGGGTATTTGTTTTTAATTGTTACCTTATTCAGCTTCCGGTAGTTAATGCACAACCGGAGGGATCCATCAGCCTTTTTTGCAAACAACACAGGAGCGGCCCAAGGAGAGACGCTCGGGCGAATGAATCCTTTTTATTCTAAGTCATCCAGCTGTATCTTTAATTCCCTCAACTCGGTGGGGGCCATGCGATAGGAGGGAAGAGATATCGGCTATGTTCCCGGCGCCAGATCAATCGAAAACTCCACATCCCGCTCCGAGGGAAAACCAGAAAAATCATCAGGGAATACCTCGGGAAACTCATTCACTACACGAGGTAGTGCACCTTCAGGGGAAAGACCATCCTCTAGCACAATCGAAGATAACTGGAAGATAACACTTCCCAACTCTGGGAGTGGAGGCCCTGCGTGACATGATCGTGGATCCCATTCTCCATGAAAAACCTGACGACTCCCATCAGGTGATGTGAAACTCACCCGCCGTCTGTAGCAATTGATGTGTGCCTGGAAGTTTACTAGCCAATACATCCCGAGTATAACATCAAAATGGTCCATATCTAAGACCAAGAGGTCCCACTCCATCTCCACCCCTGACACAGAAAGTGCACACGAGGGGCACCTCAGGCCCTGCTCCTTCTTCTTTCCCAATGGTGTCACCAACACCATCGCAAAAGACATCAACTCAGTTGGCAAATTCAGCATGTCCACAAAATGTCCAGAAATGAATGAAATAGAGGCACCAGTATCAAAAAGATCAGTAGCTATAGAAGCTACGATCAGAACGGTACCTCGAACTGTCGACGGTCCGGCCTCTGATCCTGCTGGTGACTGATCCACTGCATGGAGATGTCCAGTATCTACCTGAGGATGGCCGCAAGTATGTGGTTGTGCCTTGAACTGTATCTTCCCAGAAGATTATCCAGCCCTACCACCACGACCACCAAATCGATATCCCCCAGTCCTCGACGGCTCGGACTGTGCTGGCACTCCTTTTGAAGCCACTGACCCTACCCCACTTGGGAGTGGACGTGCCACACCGCAGAAGCGCTGCAATTGACCTATACCTCCACACTGGTAACAAGGCTTCGGAGGAAGAGGACATGCTGGTCGGATATGACCATGCCTCCCACATTGGTGGCACACGACCGATCTCGCATCTTAAGCCGCAGAAGAAAACTGCCTGGAAGAGTGGCCTGAACTGCCCCCTCCTTTCTTCACATGATCCTCCCGCTTCCTTTTCTTCTCTGAGGAGCAGCCACTACCCACTGCTGATACTGAACCATAGAAACCAGCCCTACCTTTCCTATCAATCTCCACCATGCATGCTCGATCAACAACCTCATCATAGGTCCTCAGCTTAAACAAGAACACCTGGGAGTATATCTCCGGTCGCAAGAGTTTCTCAAAACTTTGGGCCTTCTCTTGCTCATTAGAGACAATTTCTGGAGCATACCGAACCAATTCAGCGAAACGGTTGGCATAATCCATCACAGATAGATTGCCCTGAACATGTTCCATGAACTCTCTAGACCTGGCATAAGCCAACACCTCAGGGCAATACTGTTCATTGAAGACAGCCTTGAAATCTCCCTAGCGCATCTGCTCATTCTTCCCAGACTGAAGCACTGACTCCCACCATTTACAGCTAGGACCCTCCAACAGAAAGGAGGCACACTTCACCCTGAGCTCCTCGGGTGTTTCCAGGAACTCAAACATACGCTCGATCTTCTCGATCCATTCTTCTGCTTCTTGAGGTTCTGCGCTACCTCGGAAGGCAGGAGTCTTGTTTTTCAGAAACTCTTGTGCTTTATCTTTTCTAGGACCTGTCTCCTCTACCCTAACAGGAATAGGATCATGAGATGGTCCCTGTCCCAAAGCTTGGATAGCCTGAACAACAGCTTCCACAAGCCTCTGATCAATCGGCGGGGGAGAACTCTCTCCAGCTTCCTCCTGTGGGTGCGTGGGAGCTTTCTGGGGAGGCATGTTGCTACAAAATGCAACAGTCACAAAAAAATAGTCAATACCACAATTCTGAAAATTGTAATCAAATACATCAAATATAAACAAACTAAACACATTCTTGTAATAAAAAAAAGAACTACTCCACATCTGCCTGATGTCCACATGTGGTCTGCAGCCCACACGTCTCACCTGGAAGTGAAGTCAATCAGTAAATTCCAACATCCTCTGGTGACTCAAGGTCTGCCATGAGAGGTGCGGGCCAGCCACCCTACTCACAACCAATACCATGAGCCCCGACAGTCCTATCTCCTGTTTATCCCGACTCATCTCAAAATAACAATATAACCCAAAAACATTAACCTCCTCTGATAACATTTTGTCACGAACCGGATCTGGTCGCCACCATTAACGACACCAAACCCGGCCCGTGGCAAGGCCCGAAGGGCGTTCCCTATCCCCACGGGCTGGCACAAGTGCCCGGGTATCAAACAAATCTGGGTTGGGAACGATTTACCCAAGTATGAAAGCATAAATCATAAAAAAACAATCAATTATTAGAATCTGAAATTTTCATGCTAAACAATTCTCATCAAAACCAGATCTTAATACATATGTTTAAAGACACTACAAGCAGTATAAAAACAAATAATGACAACATAAAGACATCCCCATGGACTCCACAAGACAAGGGGATCATCACACGCAAGCCATCCCCGCAACTCCGCCCCAATGATGGGTACTAACATCCCGAACCGCCATCACCCTTAGCCTTCCCTTTACCTGAGTCAAGCATAAGAAGGTCTACTTACACCCAAGGGGTGTAAGTAGGGTGTGAGCCTAAGCCCAATAGGATACCTCCAGTTGATTCCAAAGAGTATGCAATACAATGGAACAAAACAAGCAATTTTAATACACAAGGTGAAACAGTGTTAAAATTCAAAGAAATGCAACTTTCAAATGAAAACAGTTTTCAATCCGAGAATTTCAGAATGTTAGCACATTAAATAGACATGTGAGCTACTGTAATGTACTGCCAAAAACAACCCACAACTAGGGTAAATACCACAAATTCTATGAGCATCAAAATCAGGAACACCCCTAAGAACTAGGTTGTCTCGGGCCCTATGTACCTCGTACCTCGGTGTAGAGTAACCATAGAAAAATCTGTTCTCGTGCACGAGACACTAGTAGGGAACATACCCATAACCTATTGGTCCCCAATAATCATCCAAATAGTTTAGTTAGAGTTGTAGTTATCCAGATGCTAAGTGGAACAGGGACAAAACCCATCCGATCAACTAGCCGTACTAGTACAAATCCGCCCCACCTAAGTACCTGGGCTTCCCCTTTTTGTGCTCAAACAATTTCAGCAAACAACACACATCCATTTTCATATAAAATATCACTAATGGTCACAAACAAAATGTACAGAAGCTACACACATTTTATACCATTTAAAACACACAATAAAATAATTTTATTTCCAATAAAACAACCTCTCAAAACATCACATTGTTTTTCACCCAAAGCTTTTTAAGATATCCACCTTTCACACTATGATAACACGTGTAAGTTATTAAAACCAAATTTCAGTTCAAAACCCATTAATTAAACCATAAATTCAGTTATGGGGCATCCCAAAATGAACTAATAAAATATTTGAATGGAAAACCCTCAATTTCACCAAAAATTGGAACTTAAAATTCATTTTCATTATAAATGCAACTAAAACCAATTTTTACAGAAACATTCAAGTAAATTAAACATTAGAGTACCATGAAAACAGAAAGCTAATTCACAAAAATTGCATGCACAATGGAATCACCTACCAAATTAACAAAACCCCTTGAATCTCCGTGCGAAATCAAATCGCACCCCCGCCGCACCAAGATAGAACTAGATCAAACCTAAAACCACACAACATGGCCAAGAAATACCAAAGTTAAACCCTAGGTTCGAAATCCTAGTTTCTGGACATTATTAAACTCAATTATAACCGAAGAAACCCTAAGAACAATGAGTTAAACCCAAAGTAATTTGAAAGAGGAAAGAAAAGGGCTCATTTACTTGAAGTATCTTGAAGTAATCACTCCAAAACTCCAGTATCTGAAATTTAAAATAGCCCAAATTTAGGATAAGTTCGAACAAGATGTATTATCTCATTTAGGAACTAGAATGGAGGAAAAATATTGAGAATTGAGAGAGTTATGAAAGAAATACTTTACCTCTTCAAATCTGGGCGATTTGAGGAACCCTATGAAGATCGGCACAAAATTGCGATTCTACAGAGCTCCAAATGGGTGGGAGAGAGTTCCGACACACGGCAGGGTTAATTGGTCTTGAGTGAGACTTGGAATCATCGAAAAATCCCAAATATTTAATAAGTTATAACAAAATAAAATTTTATTTTTAAAACAGGAATTGGGCTTTCGGGCAGGCCCAACCCCTTAGACAAAAACACAAATAACCCCTGGTTATGGATTTCTAAAAGCTCCAAATTACCTTGGTGGTGTTAATAGGTTAGGTGAGGTCAATTAGGAATTTGAATGGATGAAAAATGTTGAAAAATGAAAATGGTATAAAAGATACAAAATTTATTTTTTAATCTGGAATTGGGCTCACGGTTTGGCCCAATTAATGAATACTCATCTATTCCTCCCTAAAACCTAGGGAAACCCCCAAAAAAAGAAAGGAGGTAAATGAAATGAAAAATACCTTTAAAATATGTCTTGTATGTGACACTATGTACCACGGCTATATAAGTCGCGGGCCACCCGGCTTCACGCCGTGTCGCGTGACTTTTCCCTCTCCTCTTCTTCTTCCCATTTTCGTCTCCAGAATGCCACCTGAACCACCATTATTAGATCTGTCGATTTGGGGCTTTTCAGGTTATGATTCATCTTACATTGTGATCCTCTGTCCAGGTAGACCATTCTATACCCTCTATTTTATGTTTTTTAGACTCATTTTGGGTGATTTTTTGATCTGCCGACCGTTCGGCTTCTGTGATACATGACCACGAAATGAAGAACACACGCCGTGTATTTTTGTACATGACAACACACAAAATTCTTCAAAATCTGAATATATAGGGTATGTATATTCGGTAGACACCGTGTACGGTTCCCCATCATGCTCGTGTATCTTTTTACACAGGGCCTCACAAACCATTTTCACGTCCACGACGTGTATGTTAGGTACACTTCAGGTCTATCATTTCATTTGGCCCCTCCATGTGTAGAACTTGAGACAACCTCTTACCCCATGTCCCTATACACGGTGTGTGTGTTCGGTACATTCCGTGTATACCATTTCCTTTATCTGGCCCATGTCTTGCCCTGTACATGACCATGTTCCTCAAGTGAAAGACAAGCCGTGTCTGTCATCTACACGGTGCGTATTTTATTCTTTGACCAATTACAAACATGGTCGTGTCTTTTATTAATACAAGACCATCACCACTTTCTCTGAACACGACGTGTACGTTTGGTACACTCCATGTAACTTTACATGGTCTATCTTCTGCTCCCTCGGCGTGTTTATCTCGAGAACACGGGATGCTCTACATTTTCCACTACACGCCGTGTACTCTGGATGTACATGACGTGTAATTTTATTTTCATTTTTTCTCACATTTTCTTTTTTTTCATTCGTTTATTTATCTTTTTTTGGGGTTTCCTCCTTTTTCAGGTTATAACAGATCGTGATCCTTCCTGAGAAAAGCGGCTGGCCTCCGCCACTATGGGCGAGAGGCCCATTTTTCGGCGGATTCGACTCCGACCTCCGATGCAGCCAGACCCAAACGCACTGGTCTACGAGCTCCCTCCATTGTCCATTCTTCCCCCACCAACTGCCCCAGTAGAGGTTGGGCCTAGAAAATTTGTACCTCCACCTTCTACCCCAGAGCTGTCGAGCACCACCATTTCAGTTACACCAACTGCCACTCTCCCTACGCCATCTTCATTAGTAGGTGACCCCATAATGCCTACATCCTCCACCAAGCCTTCACCTACTACAGTCGTTCCACCCACAAAGCCAGCTCCTACTACTGCACCTTCACATGGTCCGGAACCTGCAGGTGTTCCCTATCACTGCATGGTGTTCCCAGTCACCGATCTGGAAAATGACAGGGTTCAACGCTTATCTCGCAGTCTAATTCCGTTGAGAGGCTGCTACCAGGACAGCAGCATTCCGCAACATCTAGGTATTTGGGAGGACTAAGATGATCTTCTCGGGCATACTACATTGCTCGCTATTTTCCATGTTTGAACTCATATCTTCCACAATTTATTTTTGGAGTTCGCGTCCTCTTTCGAGTTTGATGGTGCTGAGTACTGGGAGACAGCTAGTGATGTAGTTCTCGTGGTTCGATTCCGGCTGGGCAGCCGATGATTATCCCTCACCATGACTGAGTTTGGACGAGGGTGCGGCTTCTACCCCCATCCTATCACCCCACCCCCCATTTCTACCTTTACCCGACCTAAGCACTCTGAGATCGTTGCAATGTGGTGGGAGATCGCTAGGCCTGACCACCGGTATTCCCCCACTTCTCAGAAGAGCACCCTTATCATTGACCCCATCCTTTGTTTTACCCACCGGTTCTTCAGAGAAATTCTTTTCCCCTGAAATGAGGAAATGTTGATCGTGACCGGTCGGGACATGGAGCTCCTTACCTGTGTCGTCTGGCAGGACTACCCAGACCTCCCTTACCTCACTGCCTCCTATTTCCATTCTATGATTACCGGCCGATAGGGAAACCTGAATGGCGGGCTTTATGCCAATCTCCTCGCCCACCACCTTGGGGTTTTCGATCCTTCCTTTCCCCATGACCTGTTAGGTACTCCCTAGTGGATGGAATTTCTCATGCTCATTAATATGGGTTTGGTCCGGAAGCAAGGGGTTCCTACATCCTTGCCCAGGCTCACCCCCACCCACATGCTGACCCTCCTGCCCCAGCTGATGCACCTACTCCTCCTTCTCCACCCCCTCCATATTCTCCACCTCACCCACCTCATACTGACCCCACTATTTCTGGCCTTTATTCTTCTTTCCCACCTACCCCCTCACCCTCGGTAGAACATTCCCCTTCCCACCGCCTTGCTGGATTAGAGAAGGTCTTGGTTCGCCTTGAAAACCGACAAGATCAGACGGAGCATAGCTTAGTTCATATCGCCAGCTGCCAGGACCACCTCGAGCAGATGTTGGGGATTATTGTTCAGTATCTGGGTATTCCATCGCCCCCTGCCTCGGCCTCGGTTCCTGGCCCTTCTGCTGCTGCCCCACCACCATTCACAACGCTGGCCACATATTATATTCTGTTATCTACTGTAGGCCCAGATGCTGCTGCTTTTGATGTTGCCACCAATGTTTCCAGTCCAGGGGGGATGCTGAGGTTCCTCTACTGAGTCTGGTGCATGCAAATCCTACTTCTCCAGCTTCCCATTTCAATTCCAAATCCACGCCTACAGCTTCCACGACTCTTGAGCCATCTCCTCTGGTTGATCTTGTACTGGATGGTTCCTATTCTGGGGCGACCACCTGACAGGTTTTGGGACACTTGTTTTTCTTGGTATATATTTTTGTGATCCCCTATGCCTGTGTTTGTTCTCCCTTCTTGTAGTATTCTATTTTCATTCCCCCTCAGAGGTACTCTGGCATGTTTTGGGATGCGCTTTTCCATCACCTATCATTGCACTATGCCTATACATGAGGGGAGTATTCTATTTTTCATTATTTTCTTTTCTTTCAATGTATCCTTCTTTCCTTACATCCCCTCAGTCTGGTCCACTATTGTGTCCCCAACATCCCTTGTTCTGCATTATTGGGCACTTGGTGGACCAAATGCGATTTTGAGTATGGGGGGGGGGTGTCAATCCACCTCTTTAGTCTTTACCATTTTTAGATTATAGGAGACATTATTATCAGGATATTTCTGCAAATGTGAAGGAATTTTTTTAGTTAATCATATTTTTAAATAATAAAGCTGTAAGTGGAACATTTTAAAAATTTCATGCTTATTTTTATTATTAGGTATTTTAAAATGATTGTTGGTATAATTTAAAATTGCAACTTTAATCCTTAGATAATTTCATTGATTAGGCTAATCAATTATTTTGCAATACATGACCTGATTGTGTCTTCATTTTTTCCCACTCCCAAGAGGTATTCTAAAACCCATTGTCATATTATTTTTAATACACTCTTTCTGAGTGACTCATAGAATATACATAAATACCATAATTTTAATGTTTTCTTTTAGAAACATGAGGAATTTTGGAATTAAATAAAATATATTGAGGCATAAGATTGTTAACCCCTTTATCTTGAGCCTACCCTATATCTTATCTTCCTAAAGCCCATAGAGGCCATGAATATCCTTTATAGGAAGCCATATTACAAGCCTATTTCCCATCCTACCCTAATTCTATTATGATTTTTCATGAATATTTATTTGATCTCAAAATAAGGGATTTGAAACAAATGGTATAAATTCGTGAATTGTCAAGAAATGAAGTATGGGGGAGTGCCTCTAGATCATTTGGGGTGAAAAGAGTTCGAAACCTCTATTTTGAAAATTCAGAAGGTTTCCTTTTGTTTAAAAAAATGGTTCAATCAAAGGGGAATTATACACATTGGTTGGTTTGTGACTCCTTCTCAACTAAAGGATATGGTGATGATGAAATCTTTTGATAAATCTTGTTGAGGACGTTTTTACATTGAGTTTAACATTGAATATCATGCATTGTTATTTAATAATTTAGCCTCCTTTTTAAATCCATAGAGATATTTTTTTTCACATCTTTACCTACCAACCTTTAGCCATAGAAACATCTAATCCTATTTGAAAAGTCCTCATGATTTATGTCAAACAAATTTTCTAAAGTGGTGAACTAGAATTCTTGAAAACCTATTGATAGTGTGTATATATCTTTGATTGAGTATAACTTTTTTTACCATCATCTTGAGTGATGATCATATTTTTGGTGAGGTAAATCATCAAGTGGATTGCTTATATTTGAAAGTCAGAAACATGTGTTAAAAGAGGATAGATGTAGTTAATTGAATTATATATGAGGCATGAATAGAATATCTCCTGGATTAAAACTGCTTTGTATTCTTTTCAAACATTTCTCCTGTAAATTATTATTAACATTTATGATTAACTAAATTCCTTCTATTTACAATATAGATTTCGTTAATTAGATGTTGAGATTTGCTTGAGAGCAAGAAAATGACTAAGTATGGGGGAGTTTGATACAAAAAAATTGTGCATACTTTTTCATATCCTTTATTGTACAATAAGAACAATTTTTCTGCATTTATCTACTGTATAGTCGAAAAATATTTTGATTTTTGGTGATCTTGTTTATTTTCATATGGTTTTTGGCCAAATGCACAAATGAGGAAAACCGAGAAAAAATTTCCAACTACACGGCGTGTACTTTTATAAACGCCGTGTCCTCTCAAGTTCAGACACAAGTTGACCAGGAAAAAGACACGCCCATGTAACAAAAAGGAAGTACACGCCGTGTAAGACATTATAGAAACAGTTGGTGGCCGTGAAGAGTCTACACGCCATGTGGCCGGCTGAAGACTACATGCCATATAGAGTAATAATGCACGTCGTTTACCGGCTTCTAGATGTAGTAGGTGGCGCTTCCCAGGCGCTACACGCCATGTGTGGCGGAAATACAGGTCGTGTACCTGCCATCAACCGGCCGCCAACGCCGTGTGAAGTCAAAGATGACGTGGTTGCCCACCTATCGAAGAAAAACCACGGAAAAAGCGAGTTGACAAGACTATATGTCATGTACTTTAATACATGTCATGTACTCTATTTTTCTATAAATAGATGCCTTGGCATTCGGACCAAGCAGAGCCAGAACACTTGAAGAGAGGGGAACTTATGCTGCCATATTCCCGAGCCACCGTGGTGTGACTACTTTGCCATTCCACCATCTGACACCTCTCCTCGTATCTTATTCGATGATCGCATCAGGTATCGAATGTGTTATTTTCATTATGTCATATATGTGTAACTAAACACCCCTTGTGTTGGGGCTATTGAAGATGAATGAAGTTTATCTGTTGGTTTCACTTGTATTGTTTTGTTCATTCTTCTAAATTCTTCTTATTCTTCTTTAACTATTGTTGAATATTACTAAGAATTCGGATTTGGACCAAGGGTAGAATTCACAGGGACTTCAAAGAAGAATAATGATGAATACTTTCATGAAAATTTAAAGGATTCATCGATTCATAAATGGACTAAACAGGAAGTAAGAATTGTGAAACACTGAAAATAGGACCAAGGAGTTAAATTTCATCAATTCCAAGGCAAAATCAACCGGACCAATGAAACCATTTCATTAATAAGATCCAGAATGTAGAATTATTATTAAAAACCCAACCATATAAGCAATCCTCATTAAATATACATAAACACCATATCCCCAACACATTCTTTTTCATGCCAAATACATCAAAAATTCACTCGTTTTTTCTCTTAAATTGTTAAATATTATTTCTACTAAACAAAAAATGTTCAATAATTCCAAACAATAAAATCCAGTCTAAATTCAGCATAACTCATGAAATTAATTCTAAATTAAATTAAATTCACGCACATACCAAGTTCTCTATGGATCGACCCTGCACTTGCACTAAACTATGTTTAAGAGTGGGTAATATCAATTTTGGACACTGATAACTTACCTTCGATAAAATGACCAACACATGTCGTGTCTCTATAAATTATAGATAATTTTTTTACATGGGTTGAATAAATATATAATATAAAAAAAATAAAAAATGAAGAAAAAAACTATCCAAGTACTTAAGAAATGTCCCAGTAATTTGTTACTAATCTATTTCCCAATGGAATTAATCATGATCATGTGTCGAAAGTGGGATGCTTTTCATTGTTAAAACATATATACATATAATTTAACAAGACACCATCGATGTCCTGGATAGAGTATCAGATAAATATCTATTGAACACCATCTATAGTGTTAGTACCATCTAGTCAGTGTAATATAAACTGAATTAGTGGGTAGCTGTATATAAAAGTAAAGAAAGTATAGTAGTGTATGTATTGTGATATAAAAATCATCATCAGATTGTGTATGATCATGTAATAATTTAATTATTTATGTTTTTGTTTTAATAAATGAAGTGTGATGATAAAAGTTGTAACTTAAGAATCCTATAATAATAATAATAGTAGTATTAATAGAGGATCCAAGGTAATAACCAAGGAATCATTTATGATGATAATAGTAACGAGGATCCAAGATTTTATGTAGGGAATCCTCAACCTCATGGGCCGACCCAACTTAGTGAAAACCAATCATGTGGCTATAAGTGGGTCTGATTGTAATAGAAGGTTAATATCGCAAAGCATTCCACCGTAAAATTATATCAATGAACTATAAGGATATAATATAAGGTAAGAAGGTATTTGAAGTGACATGGCCTTGTGGGTGTATCTAGGTCCCCACATATGAGAATATGTAAATCTATATCCAATTAGTATATCAAAGTAATCTGAATATCAAAATGATAATGAAGGGATACTTCAACGTCATGCTGATCATCCAAAAGAAGACAATGGCTGAGATCCATGGTGGATATAACCATTGGAAATCGACATCCATTAATTTTAATAGATTCTTATGTTTTATCATGGAATTCCATCAGGAACCCTTACTGGATCAAGTCTAAGAACTATTATAAATAAGTACAAATCCATATTTAATAGGATCTTTATACATCATTCATTTATTAATTAAGGATGTGTAATACTCATTCCTTTTTAATAAGTCATTCAGTTCATTTAATTTCATTTCATACTAATTGAAATGGTTTAAAGGAAATGAAACAAATTATTATCTTAATTTCAAATTCATTTATTAGGTTCTATCTATTACCTTTCATAAACACGAAAAGCTGTTATAAGGATATGTTAATATATTCAATTGATTGATAAATAACCAAGCCAGGGGATATATATTAATAAAATTTCCATTTAATGTATAAAATGAAATTTAATTAGTGTAAAAACATACATTAAAAGGATTAAGGGAAAATATAATATAATATCCATTAACAATTCATTCATTTAGTTATTAAACATACATTTTTGAATTACATGTGAAATAACACCCTAATGGTGCACAGATAGTCAGAACATTTCCATATGTGGCATAATTAATGAAAACACCATCATGTGGGTTGTCATCATTGAGGTCATAACCATTAATGATGAGGGAAACATATATAACAGGGTCTAGAATATTAACATGATGATTATAATCATATAAAATTAATTAAAAAGGTAACACCCAATGAAACTAGCACATTCCCAATGGATGTTGTTTAAAAAATTATGATACTAGAGGGATATTCCATAAACAACCAATATTAGGAATTTAGTATACTCCTCATCCAGTATCAACCCGTAGTTTTTCTTAGTTGGGGGGAAATATGAATCATGGATCTACACCTTGAAAATAGGGCATATGAGTTTGCATCAAAATATCTCTGTCGAGAGGAAACAAAATGGAAAAATGAGCCAAAGGATTGAATCACTTATTGGCATGCTTCCATCATTATAGTTAGATTTGGAAATGGATATTTTATCATAAAGAAACACCAAAGCCTAGGTATTTGTTCAAAAGGGGGATAATCTGACAGAAGAAGGGGGAGAACAGAAGTTCTTTATGAAATTAGACTCTTCGCCAATATTTGAAAAAAATGAAATGGATATTTACATGAATGGTAAATGAATAACACATTATGTATTGATCTGTGTATTCCTCCTTTAGGGGAATCCTCTTAAACAATGTGAAATATCATTCCATTCCATAAATCTCAGGTAATTGATACATGTCATATATTCATATTACATGGCGTGTAACTGGCCCATAACTGACCTGTAGCACTCCAAGCCCTTGCTTTCAAAAAAAACCTAGAATCATAATGGAAAGATTTAAGATTTAAGAAAAAATGAACATAAAAATTATTTTAACCAAAAGTTAAATGATTTCATTCATCATATAATAACATGGTTGTAAATATGTGAGATGGATCCAAACCTTGTGATACCTAGTTTGACATGAAATTGGTAGTGGTGATGTGAGGATGTGATTTTATATTATTATTATTTGGGAAAATCTAGAAAACAAATATTTTAGTCTATGTGATTGATCTCATGGTTTAGGAACATGAATTACTCAATAGTATGTTAATTGTTCTAACTCTAGTGGAAAACCCAACATTTCTCTCATAAATTCCATTATAAAACCACATAGTTTAATAAACATTGTGCTAACTATGTTGAATGAAATGGTCTTTTTTATAGAACCCACACATGATACCAACATTGTTACTTGTAACCATGTGAGAACCCTACCCAATAAAAAAATATTTAAATTTTAAAATTCATTCCTGGGACATCTAATTGTTAATTAGATCCAAATAAAATTTAAATAATATAAAATTATAATTTCAGTGGTTTGCAAGAGTCAAAATTCTCCCGAACATATCATTTTCAACCACTAGAATTTCCCTAGTCATGGTTATAGTAATGTCCTTGGGAAAGACATTTCACTTTTTGAAATATATTTTAACAGGTAAAAACCAACTCAAGAGATCCTAAATATTAGGATTACCTTCATCCCGAACCATCCTATAACGTAATACTATAAATCACTAGATAATTATAAGAACATTAATGATAGATAAACCAAATAAATACGAAAAGATGATCTCAATAAGGGAGACTAAAAATAGTTCTCCTTGACATTTGGAATTTTTATAAATAGTTAATCATCCAAAGATAGCACTAATAATAGGAACATCACCGAATTGACCTTAATTCCAAGATACCACAACAGAATACACAAGATTCCTCTAACCATAGAAATCCATATTGACCTAATATATAAAAATGAATCATGGTATAATAAACACCCAATAGACCCCTAATTTAAGGATCATCCTAGATTATAATATCTGTTCTTCGAAACAAGCTATATCCAAAAAAATTGGTGGTCACAAGGGAAGGTCACCTAATCTATAAATTTTCGCAAAACAAATTATGCACAGACTAAAAAAATTCCTTGATAACTATAATGGAATGGTATTAAACCATTTATAATATACTAATTGAAAATAAGGGTAACAAGGACTTCACACCCAAGAAACCCTTTCGTAGTAAACCCAACCAAATTGTATCTAACACGATTCATTGTATAATATTAATTTGAGGAATTCTAGTCCAAGATAATCAAGTCAACCAAGAAATACGATCCAAAGTCCATATAAATGAATAATGAATTTTGAAATCCACCACATCATAGATGATTTTACAAAAGAATTCAATTGAAGGAACACGGAGAAAGTGGTATGGGAAAATAAAAAAAAATCACCACTCAAAATACTCCTATAGGAAAACACACCAATCCATGATTCAAAACCATTCCCAATGATTAATAAATATATGATTCACCATAAGGATACCATTACATAATCTCATCAAACATGTATTCAGAAAAAATACCACCATCCAAAGAGAAAACCATTACCGAAAAGAACAATCATATCAGTCTAGAATAGTTTACGAAACTATATAGATATGGCTCACCTAGAATGATCTAAAAAAACTAATATCCAACAGAGTACCCCACAAAAAAAATGGAATCAAAATTTTACACTGAAGTCCATGTATATGAAAGATCCATGATCATGAAATTGAATACCCTAAATATATACACTAAACTTTTCATAAGACATTTCTTGGGGGTATAACTATAAAAAGTAAAAAATACACCCAGATTGATATTGATTCCCAAATATAATTAAATGGATCCAACCCGCATGATGGGAAATGGTATATGAAAAAACAAAAAAACAAGTAATCCCATATGCCAAAATCCCATTTCATTAAATAAAACATTAAAGATAGAATAAAACACTATTTCACAAAAAATTACATGGATTGGGATCTCACCAATATAATTATAAACCAATTAACTCATTCGAACATCCCAAACTTATTTATTAAAAAACATCAAAAAATTTTACATCATGATATAAATTATATTAAAATAGTAACTTTTTAAAAATCATCCAAAGGGTTTTAAAATTCAATTATAATTAAAATAACTAATGTTTTTATGACATACATGTTTTCTCAAAATCCGTAATCATTTTTACTTAAAAAACATAAGGATTTTTTATAATCTTAAATTATTTTCTTTAATATAACATTTTTCCATGTAAAAAAGATTATAAAAAAATAACACCAAAAGGAGGATCCAAATTTTCTCAATCGACATAATAATAAAATCACAATACCAACCATCACCCATACTCACTATTAGGGTTCTAAAAAGATACTTGTAATCATAATTCGAAATGGGATAAAATATAGTACTTGACCCACCAAATTTTTTGATGTGATATTTTTTTTGTCAAAAAAAATCTCTAAGACATTTCTGGATCAACCATTACATCACCATATAGTTTATTAGGTTGTTAAAACCCACTAATATCCACTGATCCTCTATCTGTTTTCATTAATAATCGATCCTTACTACCATGAAACTCATATCATGCTACTAGGGACCAATACCTAATAAAAACTAAATGTATAAATAATTTTAAATCAATACTAAAATACCACTTCTCAAAGTTACTCAGGAATCTTCATGAATGTTGGTCATAAATCACCCCTTTTTGATGAACCACTTGAGTACAAACAAAAAATCAAACTCGATCATCCCCTAATAACTGAAATAACATGTGGGTTGTTTTACATGAGTATAGGTTCCCATTTAGAAATTTTCTACACTCCTATGATTCCCTTTTTTTAAAACTAGGTTAGTTCATCCATCCATTGGATATATGAAAAGGCCCACTAATGAATCAATATGCCTTTAAATCCCCACAGGGTAAAAAAACCAATGTATTAGCATCATTTGTACAAAACTAGGGAATAATTTCACTTAATAATCATATTAATAGAAACCACTGTAATATAATGAAAAAATTAAATGGATCACCCTTATATTAGAAATAAATTTCAAATTAGAGATCATAAAAATATATGATGTAGTGAAACAATTTAAAAATACATCTTCTCAACCCTGGTCTCACTCATCTGCAATGAACATACACTTAATAAACAACCGCTTGATGCCTTTGTATCATCCACTAGAAAATATCCCTACCACTAATCCATATAAGGTTCTAAGGAACTAAATATACAAAATAAATATTTTCATCAGCTACTCACTAGGAATTAAAAAAATAAAATTATTTCATATAAAAATGATGTAATAGGAACCCTATACTAAATTCTGTAAACTAAAAAAGTCACCACAAATTACTAGATAAACCAATCCTCATAGAGTTTTCCAAAGTAAAAAAAGAACCTATTAGTGAGAAAACAAAGAAATGATCATAAAATTTTTCACTAGGTCACCACCCGTCAAAATAATGTAAATAAAATAATAAAATAGCTTATAAATGGTTAGTATGATTACAAGGTATAAAATAAATTTACACAATCATTATAAAAAAACACTAAAAAATACCACATTAAAATTTTCAAAAAACTACTTTTATATCTTATAATAAATAAAGAGATGATTATAATTTTTAAATTAAACAGTAAAAAAATTGATAATGGAAATCAAACCATGAAAAATAACTGAAATCATTATTGGTCCCCCTTTCCTTTCAATATGAGGGAAACTACTATTTCATAATGAATTTCAAGGGAAAATAATTAAAACTATTTTATAAGAATTTGTTAACATTGGATAATAAACCACAATATTAAGCATTATTAACGAAATACATTTGAATGTAAACCAGGAAACAAAAAATATTTTTCCAAAGTAACACATATGCATTGAGCAGTTAGGGAACCCCAATTCAAAGTACGAAATCAAGAAATGATTCCAATGGTCAAAGGAACTAGGGGATGCATAATTGAATTAAAAAATATGAAATCCACCAATGTTTATAAAAAATAACATAGTTTTAAGGGAATCAACACTAATATGTAGTAAAAGAAGACTGAAACTAGTGAAAATGGGCATCAGATGATACTACTAGACTATTCATATCCTCTATAGTATTGTTGAACACACATTAAAAGACAATCCTGATAATTACATTATCCATGGGAGAAAATAATATTGTTATGATAAATTCATTCTACTATTTCTGGTCTAACCATAAATGAGTAGCCAGGAAACACCCCTTTTTCAACCTACTATCTCAACTAGGGGTTTCTCTTACAAAATTTAGCCACTATATCCTTATGAACACCATGAAAATTCCTATAGATAAGAAATAAATTTAATCCACATGAATCAAATATAAAGCACATTCAAATAACCCACATCTCAACTTTTAATCCACCATTAGAAAAAGTATGAAACACACATCCTTTTATGAGTATCACTATAAACATATCAATATAATGAATTATACCATTGGGTTCCAATCTAAAAATGAATAAGTATTCACATGTGGATTACCAATGGTCTTATACATTGATAAAAATAGTTCAAAAAATTGAGAAATGGGACTTTGGAATTTAATAATTGGAATTACAATACATTTTCAAATTATATTATATTATGTATAAAAGTCACACATAAATTTAGTAAATATAAATCTAAAAAATTTAATCAAAATCACATTATAAATTATAGTCCAATTTTTAATTAAAGGAATAAATAAAAAAGAAACCAAATGGTGCTAAGAACCCATTTCGTAATGCCATAAATCTAGTTTTATTATATTATTTTAATACTTTATAGGGCCATCGATCCCGAAGTCATGTCATAATATGGTGATATCAATTATTTTTACAAAACAAGGCATAAAAATGAATCTTAACCATTTATATGGTGGAAAAAATATCCAATATATTTTTATAATATTTAAATATAATTATCAAATCTATTTATGACTATAAACCAACACATATAATATAACCAATTTTGTTAAAAATACCCTAAACCATTCTAAAATCCACTTGAAACCGAGTAAGTCATTTTTTTACACATAAGACAATAAGATAAATTTTAATCCACCCAATGCATCAAAAAAATATATAATTGAGAAATTTTACACAAACTTGGGATGTAGCCAAATCCCATACCATGTTTCAAAACCATTTAATCATAAATTAAATCCTATATAAAGAATTACATATAATTTAAAATTCATAAACATTAAATTTAAAACTAAAAATAAATTTATATCATGAAATAAAAATGTGATTAAAATTAATCTATTAATCTAATGAATGGTGGTAAATTAAATATAAAATATTATATCAATGTCAGTCAATAGAATATGAATGGTGATATACATATGTATCCTAACAAACAAGAAATCAATTCAAAATCTGATTAGTCAGAATGCCTGGGGTTTGAATGAATTTGGTAATAGGAAGAGGAGGAATAAATCGCAGTAAAAGATCCCAATAGATTATGAGAAACATGTACCTAGGGATATTACACCACAAATCAAGGGTAATAGAATATAAAGTTAGGGGGAGACTGCATGCGAGTCCCTCCATAGATAACTAGAGACATTAAAGTAGTGGAAAAAGGTGTTGGATAATGTTCCACATGAGGTCCCTCTTGGTCATGAGTTTTACAAAATGTAAGGGGAAGAGCTTGTGTGGGATGTCACGTTGAAGTTATCCTTCTTGGGTGTAGATTACATCAATGAAATAGGTGGAGATGGAATTTGATGTAGTGATATTAAATTATTTTAATTAGGGTTATCTTTGAAAAAATTAGCCCTCTCGATATTTTTCATTTCTTATAAATGTGGTTTATCAAACTATGAACAAACCATACAACACATACCAAAAACCCAATCATAAGTAATGAAATTTCATCAAAGACACCAAAAATGTTTCAGTATCCTTATTGTAACTCTTCCAAATTAAATTGTCTCATTGAAAACCCATCATGTACTATTGAAAAATAATTAAATCAAACAATTCACAACACAAGTATAGTACAAAAAAATATTATAATTTACTGATCCCATGCACAAGTCTATCAAGAATTAAACATAGAAAAATTAATGTATTTTAAAATAAAATAATAATATTCATGACAGGTGGGTGTTAAATTGGTACTTCAGTCAAGTGAATATAATTTATGAGATTTTAATTCCAATTATTTGGTACTGGTATCCTGGGTTGATCAAGATAAGAGGGATTAATTTTATCCCATATCACAGGGATTATTTTTGATAATGAATGATCATTTATATGTTTTGGAGATATCAAAAAATATATAGTGAGCACTATCATACACCTTGTGAGGAATCTTACAAAAAACAATGGGGATTTTTTATGAATTTCATTTTTATTTCTCCATGTATATGAGTCATTGATGAAGATAAATTTAGAGGCACATTCAGCCTCTTTAATTTGGGGTTAATAGAATGTGATAAAATTGAACAATAATTTTTTTCACAAATTTGAAACCTCTAAATATAAATATTTTGATCCTCTTGGAATTTTTTTTTCATTGTTATTATTAGTATAATTTATTCATTCATGAAATTTTATATTTTAATGTTTTTTCTTTCTCCAAATAAGGGATCTTAATTTACAGACGTGGAGAAAAAGAGTATACCACTTATGTGCATTTCTTCCAAGTTATTGATCAATATAATGATAGAAAAATGAAATTTATTAGGGAAGCATCCCATATTTATAAATTTTAATAAGTATTATATTTATAATGATATAATTAATGGGTCGTTATACATTAAAATGATGGGGGAGTTCTACTGAGAAATCATTGTAAAGAGAAGATGATAATCATTAGTACATTTAATATTTCAATGACTTTACATAAAGAAGAGAGATTTCTCATTTAATGGAATTATTTCATACTAGATGAATCAGGTAAATCAGGGGGCATCATGCTTAAAAATAAATATTTTATGGTTCATATGGTTTTTTAAAGGAACCTTATTCAAATTTAAAAGTTATGTTTTCACTTTTTTATTGATATTTTAAAGACATGTTGGAATTGATGAAACTACAAACAGAATATGTTAAACACAATAAGTAATTAATAGAAAAAATGTTTTAAAATCCAGAAAGGTCACCAAGAATACTAAGAAAATAGTTTCTATGAATGTGATTCTTATATAATTTTCCTCTAAAAATAATAATGAATTTCCTAAGATAAACCCACACAAGAAATAAAAAAAGTATCGCCTTGAGGAAAATTTATATGCATCAAATTAAATATATGATTCAAATGATTCCCAATTATTTATTAAAATTAATATAATTATAGAATAACAAAATTCCTTCCAATAGAAAAAAAATATGTGGGGAGATTTTTTAGGAGAATAAAAATACATATGTAAGGGAAAAAATTCTATTAGACACTATAACACATTGATATTTTTCAATATTTTACTCCTTAATAAATCGTTAACATTATAGTGTGTATTAAAAAATTAAAACAAAGCTATGGGAACAATGATGATACATTAGAAACTGATCCACAATATAGAATATTCAAATGAAATATAATTTCTGAAAATTACTTCAATTTAATTTAGGAAATACTATTTATCCTTGTAACAAAAGTAATTTTTAGGGATTTTTTTTCAAATAAATTTAAATTGTTTCCATAGATTTTATTATACATTACAATGAGTATTAATGAACTAAGATATACTATTAATATTATTATTTAATCAGGTCTTTTAAAACCTATCTATTTAATATAGTGGAATATAGTGGAATAATTTTTTTAATATTATGTATGATGGTTTTAAGTAAATAATATATATTGATTAAAAATTACAACTTTTTTATAAAGTATTTATATGCTTGGAAAATACATTTTCCCTAAAAATGATTTCTATCAATTATTATAAAAAATAATAAGAATATATTACTAATATTTTCAAAATTAATTTTAAAAAATCACTTGCTTTTGGAATAAATATATAAAAATTAATTTTGGGTTTTTTTGGAATTTTATGAAAATTATTAATTTTTTATGAATAGTGAAAATCATAATTTTTTTAAAACCCTTATTTTAATTAATATAATTTAGAATTTTTATTTAGTTTTATTTTGTTAGATGTAAAATTATTTCAATTATATATTAATTATTATAATTTATTTCATTATACTAAATTTTATAATGATATTTTATATAAAATCTCTCAATAATAATGGAAAAATATTAATTTGAAATCTATGTTTTCATTAGATCTACAGGTATAATTTAATATTAAATATTACCAAATATTTGAATTGAATTACTAAAAATATATTCAACATTTGGAATTAATATAATTTATATTACATAATATGTTAAATCTAATTATTGGTCATAATAATATGAAAAAAAATAAAAATAATTACTCTGGTTAAGGTTAAAATGATTTTACAATGTGGTTAAACTAAAAATAAGTAGGTTAAAGTGACCTAAAAACACATCCAATACCTATTTTTCTGGACATATTAAGACCTTATCTCATATAAGTATTTATAATGAGAAATTTTGGAGACATTTAGAAATTTTAAAACGTGGCTATTTTTTCTTGTTTTTAAAACATCCATTTGTGTACTCTTTCCCATTTATCATACGGTAACATCCACACACTCCTCTTCACAATCCCAATGCCCTTTTCCTCAGCCCATATATACCATAATATCTCCCTTACCTCCATATTGATTTCTTATATGCCTTAGTTTCATTGTGAACCCCTCCTATGGAGGCTTTGGGGAAAACCTATGGAGGTTGTCCGAAAAAGATGTATCATTCATATGTAATAATTTTTATTATATTCCAACTTCCACATCATTAAAATCCTCATTAAATTTTCTAATATTAAAATATTAATATATCCCAAATAATAGGATTTTAAAATATAATATTCATAACATATATCCATTACCACTTCCATAATATGGTAAGTGCAACCCTCAATCATGTGTACGAGAGGCAACTGCCTATCGAACTGATGTAATTTATTCTCCATCAATGCTCCTTACATCCAGAAAAAATGATGTATTTAACATAAATTTATGATATTTATTAAATTATCATAGTTATTATATTTTAATATCACATCCATATAATTACATACAAATCCATTAGAATATGATAATGTTTCTCGTCCATTCAAGTGGAAAACCGCATCCATAAAGCGATGTGATAAATTTTTCATTTTTTTACAAGGATTGTAATTTGGGTATATTTAATGAATTTATATGATATATATGATCTGAAAGTTATTATGGATAGGTGAATTAATGTATACCTTTATTTCATTTCACCCGTCTAGAAAATTTAAAAAAATATGTGTACGTACATACGGACTAACATCTCTATTAATAGTTTAATTAATTGTTTATAAAAATGAATTTTTTGGATATTTGTAAATATATATTTAATGAATATATATTTTATTTTTATAATGGTTAAATTTCTAGATTTTATGGATCCATGATCAATGTAAAAGGACCAAAAGTACCAAACTAATACATACAAGAACAACGAAGTAATTATGGTCCAAAACATTATTTTATCACGGAATTTCTAATAAAAACTTACTAAATGGTAACTAATAACTAATAAATGGTAATATATATATAATTATGGTTTATTAATGTATTTATATTAATCATAAATTTATTTTACATGAGGATCAAAATTATATGAATAAAAAACACATGCTGTAAATTATTTTCAGCACACTTTTATTTTCATTGGACATATGTCATATTCACCACATGTCTCATATTTGTGGTGTATATATTACCCATGAATGTTTATTATACTTTTAATTAATTAAATTATCGTACATAGATATACATATGATTTTCAATCTACCATGTTGACTATGATATACATATTACCAAAGTTGTAAATGATTTATGGTAGAGTCTCATGGTAAATTGGCATTGTTTTTTATTATGCATCAGATGATGAAATTTGTTGATTTAACTCTAAAGAAAATAATGATTATTATAATAGTCCTTTTATTTATAGAAAATAACTATTTATATTTCAATTACTTGAATTTGTTAACTAATGATAACTAATGAATAATTTTAGGAAACGTTGGCATAATTTCACTCTTCAGTCAAAAATCCATTTTAATCTATCACAACATTTTCTAAAAATGTAACAATGATTTTATCAAATGATTGATGAAATTAATTTTTAACCATGTTTTAATTTTAATTTTTATGAATGATTCTAAATATGTTTTTTCTAAACTGGTATATTTTGACATTTTGCAGAAAATGTTAAGAAAATATTTATTTAAACATTTACAAAAAGAACAGATCTTCTGCCTTCAGGAAAAATCAATGATATCCAGATTCATTTATTATATTACAATGTTATTTTTAATAGTTTTATTTCATTATTTTTTTTAATTATTTTGTATTTTAAATATTTTTTTCAATAAGGAATGTTTAATTTCCTCATGAAATGTTCAATGTTGTCTTTCAAAATCATTTTTCATATAAGATGACATTTATTGATGTTACATAAGATTTACTAGGGATATTATCAAACAATAACTACATTATTCTTTCTCTGTAGGATTAATTTTTATAGTTAAAATATTTTTATGAAATCCTATTATATTCCACATGTTATGTTACGATGAAAAATTTATGAAACATATATATATTATATGGGATATTATATGATGAATTCATTGAGATACTGGGAAAAAAGAATGTATTATGTGAGAAGTGATAATTATATCTCCATCCAATTCATTGGATAATGATTAATTTTTTATGAACTAAAATGGAGCATGATATGTTATTCCAATTTCCAATAAGGGTGCACATGAGGTTATCCTAATAAATAAAAAGGGGATACATATGAGGTTATTCCAATCTAAAAAGGGTACACTGGATGTTATCTGAGCCCATAAAAATAGTGTATATAGGTGTTTATCCCATGACTGAAGTAAGTATAGGGGTGGTCATCCCATGCCTAACAACTTATAAATTTCTTAGCGGGTAACCATGGAAAAAAATTTATATGCTTATATATATGATCAAAATATAATTCTCTACCATTTTTATTCTCACAATGATTATTATTTTTTATTTCTTTATTAATAATGTAAAATTAAATATGTTAAATGTTTCCATGAATCTATTATATGATCTATTTTACACACCATACGATTCTCAAATGGTATTATATTTCTTTCATACCCTTAAGAAAATGTTATTCATAAGTGACCAATGATATATCCATTTTTTATCCTTACAATTAATCTGAGCCCACCATTTCTTATGTTTCTTTTTCCCCATGTTATAGAGAATGTTATTATGTATGATATGTCCATGAATGGTCCTAGTTATGGAGAAATTAGTGAGAGATTATAAAGTAGACTTATGATCATAATATTTATTTGTCTTGTTTTCCAAAGGCCCATACCCATATGATTATGGAATGGATTTTAATGTTATGTAATTAAAATTCATTTATTTAGATGTTTTATATATGTAGGAAAACAATCAGTAACTATAATTGGTATGATATAATGTTATAGTCATACTTTGGAAACATGGATGAGAAACTTTTAGTGATATTACTATGGAATTTTTTATGGATAAGACTGAAGACAAGTTAAAGTATAAGAAAATATCGTAAAATTTTGGTACAGTATAGAGTGAGTGGTTTCAATGAAGTGACATAAATGATAGGAAACGTTAACTATATATTCCATTAGAATAGTTTTAACTATAGTATATAACTCTCAAAAGAAAATATTGAACTTTTAATTGATCGTGACATTGTCCATGATAACGTGACTTGAAGCACACCTAGAATGAATCTCTAGGGGGATTTTTTTTAAATTAAAAAAATATTTCTGAACCACCATGAATGAGTTTTAAATACATGATGACAAGGAATAAACTATGATAAACATAAGGTGTTTTAGATCAAAAATAATATATCATTATTTAGTCGTCTTCTGAAGGATTTTTCAAGACTAATCAATTTCATTTATTAGGATTTATGTTAATACTAACCATTTTCATTATGAAATGGATTCAAGAGAGTAAAATGAAATTGGGTTGGTGATAGACATGTTCAAATATTATAGTATCTAATTTTATATTATTTTTATAAATTAATTTATATACTGAAATTTATCAATGGATATCAATTACTATCCCTAATAATAATATACTACATTCATAGAAAAAATCCCTAATAGTATGATGATCACAGCAGAAGTCTATGATTCTTATTTAGATGAATTTTTTGGAATGATCATCCTGTAATTATTGTTCTTTTCCCTCTAGTTGAATATTTCAATACATTACAAAAGTATTTTTAAAGACCCGAACATACCATATATAGAAATTATATCATTTTAGATGAATATATTTTACATTACACAGAAACACTCATGAGGATCATAAATGTACAGTGCCTTTGGAAACATGGTAACATAAAAAATGTTTCTATAAATGAGCTACATCATCACCAACTATGTTCTTCATAACTATCACTCAACCTATAATTTTAAAACATAATAACTTTCACCAATACCTTTGGATAATAAATATAATAAATGGTATCTCATAAGCTCATTAATGGTAAATGAGTTGGATATGAACCCATAATTATTAAATGGATTTTGGGACAAAATAATATCATTTGAAAACCTTACCTCTCATATAATAGTTCATTATCATAAATCATTTAATTAATCATTGATGTTCATAATTCTTGAATCATAATTGAATAACATAATATAAACTATAGGAATGTAAAATTAGTATATGTAATAGATTTATTACATACATATAAGAATAGAAAATAATTTCCATAGTATTTTAATGATCCTTTCCACTAATATCATAGTTGAAGGAGTTTACTCCCCTAACTATCATAATAGTCAAGGATCACTCCCAATACTATCATAATGGATAGATACCTTAATGAATTGGGTCCACTCCTATTTCTAATCCAGTTTATCTCATGATATTTCAATACTTACCCAATTCATTGGAGGGAGATATATGTACCACCCATAAAATAATGAAAATACTAAAAAATTCTTCAAAATATCATAAAATGTATTTAAAATCAAAACCCATGAATATAAATGTGTTTCATAATAAATAAATCATATAATAACCCATGTAAAAGAAATGAATTTCATAAACATTTGATTATAGGATAAACCATAGAAATTAATTGGGTTTTATAAACATTCATTCATTATAATCAAAAAACTTTAAAAGAAAGATTATATACGTTACACCTAGATTATATCTATTTTAGAACATATGAAACTGCATTTCTTTCATTGATGAAGTGAAATTATATAAAAACATTAAAAAATTCTTCAGGTCTATATCCTTTTAAATTTGAAAACACTCCTTTAAAATAAAAAAATATCCAAAATATAATTGAAAAATATTTTTTATATATTTGTATTTATAAAATTTAAAGGAATATTTATAACAATATGTAATCTTACCATGGATTTTTTTTCTTCACATATAATATAAAAAAGGATTCCTTTTACGTTTTGTTAAAATGAAAATGCACCTCATTTTGAAAATAATAAGAGGATTAATTGTAAAAGAATATTTTTAAATTACATGGAATGGTATAAATTATTTAATAAAATATTAATATATTTTAAAAAAGTAAATCATATTTTTAAAAAATAGATATGGATTAAAATTCATTTTCGAAGGAATAGAGAAATAAAGTCTATTTTTCTGAAAAATATTTATTTGAAATGGTGAGCACATAAATATGGAAAATGAAGTGAAAAAATATATTATCTTGACAAAAAAAGTGGATAATATAATTTGTTAGTGTTTTAGAAATGGATAATAATGTTTTACTATCATAATTATAAACATAAACTGTCTCCACAATCTATGAGATCATATCATAAAACCGTTAATAATTTCATAACATTAAATTAAAATCCCCTTGAATAAATAATATGAAATGAAAAAAAATATAATGAAAGTAAATAAATCCATTAAATTGTATTTCATTTGGTCGAAATATACACCTCATAAAAAAATATAGGTGCATAAGATGATATTTAATTAAAACATGGTAATTTGATGAAAAATTATCTTACCTTAAGTCATTACATATTTCATATATACTAAATCCACCATTATGATAAATAAATATCTATTATGAATATATTAAATAAATATAAATATCTATATCATACCATATATGACTTACTTGAGGCCTTTTATAACCTTTTTATTAACGATTCCATGTCAAATTCTTTTTTCAGGAATTTTTAATTTTTGTCATGCAAGTTTTGACTTATTATTTTTTGGGTATCTAACCTTGATGATGATTAAAACATCTAAAAAATTATAAAAATGATATAAATATAATATAAATTTTATATATTTGTATTTATATTAATCTATAACTTTTACAAAATTAAAATAAAATACAATATTCATGGAGATGGTTGGCTATACTTACTCAAGAACAATGTTTTTATATTTTTAAAATATTGAATGAAGAAATTTCAATAAAATAATACCATTACTGAATAATTTTGTGAAATATATATCATATATTTGCATAAAATACATCCTTATTTACTTCAATGTATTGCAAGAATGAATCATATAACATTTCAAGGTGGTAGTGTGCCATACACTCGAGTGACAATATCATATTTCCATAGAATGGAATGTAAGAAGGTATTTGAGATATAATAATTCTGAAAGAATAATAAAAAAATAAATATAATTTCTAAATAATAAATCCATAATTATATATACTCTTGAGAGGTGGTGATGGAAAACAAATGACATCGGTTCACGTGGCGGTTGTGTATCATATGCATGATTAATGATTCCATTTCCCGTTTGCTGATATAGGATGTTTATAAAGGTTATTAAATTAAAATAATAAAATCTATGAATATGTTAGATATTGGTGTTTTAATATAATTACAATATTATAAGACTTTATGGAGGTGGATCAAGAAATAAATTATAAATAATTATTGAAGAACATTACCTAATATTCTTGACACCTTCTTAAGTTTGAATAAAATCCATCCAAAGTAAGATTTAACATTAAAAAAAGGATTATAGCTTATATTTAGTAATTTAATGAGTTTATTTGGGTAGTTATTTTCAAATCCCAAGGGAATTTTATGTGTGATGATGATTATAGAAGATATGACTTTTTTATGTCTTAGTGGGGACACACATGTTATTTTTTAAAAGAATAAATAGTACCCATAGTTTTTAGATTCCAATATACTCCAGAATTTACCCTTATTGAATTATAGAGGTTAAATGGTATATATATATATTTCAATAAAATGTGGTTTTGACCAATTTTGGGAAATTTTATCTCTTATCATTTATGTTTAACCCTTAGTAGACCGAAATTTACATTAATTATTGTAAATAACAATTATATTTTTTTACTATTCAGAAAAGAGAAAAAAAATTACATTATAATATTATTTAAATTATTATGATTCAAAATAATAAATACATTTTTCCATATTCAACTCAAAAATTTGGAATAATTGAATTAAATATTAAATCCACATATGAGATGAGAAAGCAGGTTTTCAAGGAGAAAATATTCAAAATTTTAAATGGTTTATATATAATATTTCAAAATCAATTTATATAAAATTACCTAAATTAGATTAATGAATATATTATTGAATTTACTTTACTTTTATAGACATTTTTTAAAAAATTTTGGTTTTTAAATTATTATATATAAAATAGATGATTTCAAAAATGGGTATTTTTCTCTATTCATTGAGAAAATATAATTTTCCTCAACAAACAATAAAATCAATATATGATAATTTTTAAAATAATATTTCAAAAAATGTAAATTTTATCAAACATATTTTATAAAAAATTTATAAATAAATAAATAAATAATTTTTTTGAGAAAATAGTTTTTTGGAAACATATAAAAAGTTCACCCAAAAGTATAAATTTTTTTATGAAACCATTAAAATTTAAATTTAATATATATGTATTACCATTATTTAAAAAAATTATAATGTTTTTCTAATAATGGTTTCATTTAAATTATTATATTTAGAGTTCTTCATGGTACGTTAGAACACCGAGTTGCGTGTAACACAATCTATTAAAAGAAATTAATATATTCAAAAAAATAATTCATAAAAACTATGATTGTTACATTAAAACCTCTGAAAATGAATGTATCCATTGAAAATAATAACTGTAATAAAAAAATTTGGAAAAATTTTCATCATAATTACTATATTTTCCCACATAGATTATTTGAACTGGTGATTTCACAAAAACACATTGACCAGATGAGTGGTCTTGTTTCATAAAACATTCTGTATTTAATCCAGAATCTCAACTAGTTATTCCTCATTAGATAATTATTTCAATAGTAGTTAAGCATAAATTTTTAGTACACATGAATGTGTGGATGATTATATTCTAAATATTGATACATGGAACACATCACGATTCTGAAATAGGTTTATTGGAAGCACCAATTGACATGCTACCATACAGATATGATCAATAATTTAAAATGGAATTATAAACCAAGGGCTTAGATTACCCTTCATTCTATATCTGATTAAATTATTCTATATAGAAATTTATAAACACAGCTTTTCACTAACATAAAATTCCAAATCCCATTGTAGATTTTTATTTTAACATTTATACTTACTCTATGTCTCCATAAAGTTATTTCGAATGTCTCTAACATTAAATTAAATTTTTTCATCAATCATGGGTCAAAATTGAATTCTTTATCCAACATCATTCCATCATGATATATCTAAGAACTTATTTTTAATGAGATATTCAGAAGGATACAGTTGAATAATCATGTTAATTATAATTTTATATGAAAAATAAACTAGTTGATGTTGTTGATCCCAAAAACCATTAAAATCCATATTAGAAGATCTAAACATATCCTCTTGTTTTTGAGTTATTATCTCAGACTGAGCATCTACCAGATGATGACATGCACTGCTGAATGTCTTCTTTGTATCAAGAGATTGCTGAATAATTCACCATAACTTCAACTTAAACATTGGATGATGATCTATTTAAATTTAATGTGGTAGTCCATACAACCTAACACTTATTTAATGTATACTCTATGAAGATAAACCAAATGGAAATCTTCTCAGATAATGATGAAGTGTGATGGATTTTTAAGGATATTTACTACAACCCATATTACAGTATTCACTTCAGACATTTTTGGGAGTCTTTTGAAGAAATAAATTATGATGTCCTCCCATTTTGATTTAGTTCAAGATGAAACATATACTTAGTATATTTTTTCTCATCCTAAACTTAATGACATACCAATCACTGAGAAAAAAATTATATGATATCTTACGTCATTTCATCCAACTAGAAATACACTTTCACGTCTATATGCATTTCTGTGCTTACAAGATGAATAAATAATGAAAAACTATGAGAATACTAACAACTCCATATTAAAATGTGATATGGGTAGAACACATACACATTTACTAAAATGCATCATTCCATCATGATGAATTTAATCATTAGGAACATTTATATCCATCATTTTCAGCACTAAATCATACATCTAGACCTCTTTAACCTACATAATGACATATGCTTGTACAATTAATTACGCATTATTATAATTCTCCCCTTCTCAGTATATCTAGATCCATGCTTTGATAATATAGAAAAAATGGGTATTTTCTTATCCCCATCAAGGATAGTATTTAATCATAATTTCCACACAATGAATTAAACAACATGTTCTCTTTCCTAGGGTTGTAATGCATCAAAATTTCATAGTAATTATTCATCTCTAACCATATTTTATGGTTCATATTCAGCTCCTTGTATTTCAATATATACATTAGTTATCTATATATATAAAACTTTTCACTGATAATTCCTAAAAATTTGTAAGGAAAAAATACAATTCCTAACTCCAAATCACGAGTTGTGTAATTTTTCTCAGGAACTGATAATTGTCATGAATCCTAAGCTAGATGTATGTCATCCATCTTGAGAAAACATCCTAATCCTTTTTTGGATTAATAACAATAAATTTCAAACCCTTATCCATTGTAGGATATTGTAAGATTATGCACTTTGATTAATCTTCTCTTCATTTCTATGAAATTGTCCTCACATTTATTTTTTGAGAGGAATATGGATCCATTTTAATTTAACATTGTGGTTTTATTAGATAGTAACTAAAAATAATATACATATTGTCAATAATATCCTTATAAACTTAGAATAATATGGATCTTAGTCACCAAGGTTAGTCTTAGAAAATATTCAAAATACTCTATATTTGATGGCTCTATATATATATCATATCTTGAGATTATATAATCCAAAAAACATTATTTTCATCCAAATATCACACTTTATAAAATTTTCAAATAGTATCTCATTATTTAGGGTGTCTAGTATAATTATCATGTGATCTTGATTATCTTCCTTTCCCTTTGAATAGATAAGAATATATTCTATAAATTCTACCAAAAATTGATCATGGTAATTTCTAAAGACTCTATTCATGTAATCCATGAATTTATTAGGGTCAATATTAAGACAAAATAGAATCACTATATATTAATAGGTTCCATACCTTGTAAAAATGATGTATTGGGTATATACACCATTTTGAACCTCAATTGATGATAACACGAAATAAGCTAACTATAATAATAGTACTAAAATACATGTTGCTAATAAAATAATTCATCAATGTAACACCCAAATTCATTAAAATATATTTTTTTGAGAGTACATTTAATTTTTATGGTAACTTGTAATGCATGATATACTAGGTTTAATCAAAACATTGTTTAATCAATCATTATGTAATAAATTTAATATTATTTTCTATAAAATGATAATGTTTTTATGATAAAATAAACATAATTTTGGAAACCAAATTAATGAAAAAAATCATAAAATTAATTTTATGGATTTTTTGAAGAAGTTTCATTATTTATGAGTAGTGAAAAATAATGAATTTTAATTAAAAACAATTATTTAATTTATATAATTTATAATTTTATGTTTTATTTTCAATATTTTCAAAGAAAAATCAATTAATTTTTATATAAATTAATCCAATTTTGGTCATTAGAATCATTTTAATATCAAATTTTGATATTAAAACATAGTGAACATATGAATGTTTTGATTGTAAAAACAAGTGTTATTATTACATCTGCACAGAATAATTTTAAATTTTACACTTCCACAACATTGAATTAAATTTGAAAAAATGGATTCCATATTTTTAATCAAAATAAATTATAATTTCTAATAAATTCAACACAATTTTTAACCAAAATTAATAGTGAATGCATTAGAAGTTAATTACCACATTTAAGGTAATAATATGTTTACCAGAGAATTAAACTTCAATGATATGAATAGAAATGACCTAAAATATTATCTCAATTTAAGTTATTTAATTTATTTATATCTTAGATATAAAAATATTTGAAATAATGTAATTTATTTCCGTATTCATTGAATATGGAACATATAATAAGTTAAGGAAAAAGACAAAAAATATATTTTTCTTTCGTTTTAAATTCTATATTGATTTGGGATAGGGAAAATTTTTTTCAGTTATAGATAGAATATTGAAAGATAAATTTATTTTTATCCTGATAATTTATATTTAATTTTAAGAGATAAAATTATTACTTAAATGATTATGGAATGCCAACGCAATAATTATTTAGTTAATAATTACTAAAATAAATATTATAAATAATAATAAATATGATTTGACATGATTGAATTTTTGTATTAAATAATTTTATGTGATTTACATATCTTGTTTCATAGGTTATAGGTAAATAAAATTTAACTAAATTATTTTCCAGATATTTTTAATTTCAAATGAAATTTATAATGTCAAAATTGACATTAATGTTATCTAATAATAATGTTTACATTATTAAATGATCTTAAATTACAATAAATATTATCATCATACACTTGGTTTTTAAATGTAAATAAATACCATATTTATTCCATTTATGGAAAAATTATTCTTTTTTAACTAATATATAGACCCATAGTTAGTAAAAAGTCAGTTAGTGCAGTTACGGTTTAAGTAGTGTTTTCTCACATTAAAGGAAATTGTGTTTAAACTATTTTACAACACACATAATATTTTAATATGAAAAATTTGCTTTCATATTGATAATTATTGGTTATAAATTATTTAATAAGGATCATTTTAATTTAATTACATTTGATATATCATTTCATTTCTTTCCATTTCAATCACATAAATTTCATATTTATTATTCTAGCAACAATATATATATGATTTAATTTATTTCATTTTCACTCACATAATGATTATAACTTCATTCGGGTAATTGTGGACTACCACCTTCAGACAGAGATGTGAATCTATTTTCATCACCACAAATCTTGGATAAAATTATATAAATCTGTAATATGGTATATATGATTTTAAAATAATTATGTAATGGAAATATATTACTTACCTTATTTCCACAATGATTAGTGAAAATTGAAAAGTTACTTATGTGTATGTATGACCTACCGTTTTCATGATCTTAATATAATTATTTTTTCAAAAAATTCATTCATGATAGGGGTTTAATGTAAAATTTTTGTAACAAATGATACTTATTTCATTATTATTTCTTGTTCATGATATAACTATATAATATATGCAGTAACTGTAAGTTTCATGATGAAACAAGCATAAGAAAAGAAGGTTGGTCACATCAGAGATAATGAAGACAATGAAGGATTATTAATGAATGGGTAATAAGATGTTATAAAAGAGTAATTTATAATAGTATATATATTGATAGGGTTTTTACATCACGTACAAAAAAAATTAAGTTTATGGTAAGGTATTTCATCTCAATTTCATTTCAATAAGTCATATTGTAATATTATGAACCAAGTTTATTTCGTAGTGTGTGTATACTACCCAAATGAAATTTAATATGATCATTAATTCAAATAAAATTGTATTTTATGTTCTATATTTAATTATCTCAACCAACGATATTTTACATGAAACCCCCCAATAGGAAAAATTTACTCTCCAATATCACTTTCTATTGTAATTGTTTTCATTCTCATGAAAACATCACTTTTTGGAGGTCATTTTTAATTCAAAATAACATTATATTATATTTTCATATTCTTGAATTATGAATTTGATAACTTCCTAAACCATATACATTCATTTCATGAGGTTTTTAGTTTGAATGTTATTTGATTAAATAGGGAAATTTTGATAAATATGTATTGTTTAGTCAATACAAATTCCCTATGACAAGGAAAAATTAATGAATAAAATTGATTATATGATATATAAGAAATTATTTTTATATTTATGAAAGGGATTGGGGAACATTGATATAAATAGACATTATAAATCGATAGTATCATAAGGTAAATCATTTGTAAAAATAAAATTGTTTTTTACCTCATATGTTTAAACCGTCTTGTGAAAGGTCTTACTGGTAAAATAATCATGTACCTAGGAAACATATAGTTCAATAATTAGGAATTTACATATATAAAAATTTATATATTATTATTATCCATGATATTTTATTAATTACATTTTCAAAGGATTCAATTTATTGTCATATTATTGATTAAATTGTATTTGTTTTAGTTTTTTACCTTGACATATTTATTTTCCCTGTCTCACCATTATAATTAAGTAATTTTAATTACATGTGTGTTTTATTTTCTATATTTACATACTGATTATGATTTTTTATACATGATACCTTCTAATTTACATATCCCTTACTGATGATTTTATCTGACTGTAAATTTTTTTCCTTCTAGAAGATTGTTGACGCTCCTTTCGTCACGGAATCTAAAGTTCGGAAAAGGGAATATCTGAGCTCAAAGTGATTAATCCTTTGAAGAAAAATCAAAAATCGACAAAGGGATGAAAAAGGAGAACATTGCCCATAGGTCGCGCAAGTTCCCTTTTGGTCGCGCAAGTACACTTGCGCGCCGCCTCAACACTTGCGCGACCCCTCACGGTCGTGCAAGGGACTTGCGCGACAGATCTGGTAACCGCCCAGTAACCGCCCGGGGTCTTCTTTTGCCTATAAATAGACCCTGTGGGCCCCCCATTCGAGAGGATCTCTTTCCAGAAACTCGGATCAAAGCTCCCGACGCTCAAGTCTCTTCTCAAAGCTTCCGGAACACTTCTAAGGTAATTTCTTACCTAGAATGGAAGATCTAAAGAGAAGAAGGAAGGCCCAAGTGTTGAAACTTATCAAACACTTGCGCGCCAACTTAATTCCTTCAATATAACTTGCGCGTCCCTTCTCTGGAAGAACCTCAAGAGGATGGGAAAGGGTTTAATAAAGAGTCGCTCAAGTAATTCAACTCTGGTTGAAAATCGCGCAAGTATCCCTCATGTCGCGCAAGTATACTTGCGCGACCAACACTTGCGCGCCGACGCAGGACTTGCGCGACCTTCAAGACTTGCGCGCCCCTAGCTTTTTGGGTGCCCATCTTGCCCATTTTTACCCCTCTTAAGCCATTTCACCCTTCCTATTCAAGATTCAGTCTTCAAGATACTCTTCAAAAGCCATTTATGGCATGATTTCTTGATTTGACATCCTTATCTGAAAGGAATTCTGTGAAATACCTCTCAAACACCCAGTGATTTAAACATCTCTATGTCACCAAAGATTGAGAGTTCATTCATTTCAACCTCATCCTTTAAGATGAGAGAATCCTAACCTGGGTCTCCTTCTCAGGAATAAGTCCTAGTCATAAATCTTGGGCATCTTTCTTAAGAATAAGCCCCAATCAAGTCCTTTAATCTTGGGCATCCTCCTCAGGAGTAAGCCCCAAACCTTAATCCCTAACCTGGGTCTCCTTTTCAGGAATAAGACTCAGTCATAACCGTGGGCTTCCTTTTCAAGAGTAAGCCCCAAGTCCCCTAACCTAGGCTTCCTTCTCAGGAATAAGTCCTAGTCATAAATCTTGGGCATCTTTCTTAAGAATAAGCCCCAATCAAGTCCTTTAATCTTGGGCATCCTCCTCAGGAGTAAGCCCCAAACCTTAATCCCTAACCTGGGTCTCCTTTTCAGGAATAAGACTCAGTCATAACCGTGGGCTTCCTTTTCAGGAGTAAGCCCCAAGTCCCCTAACCTGGGTCTCCTTTTCAGGAATAAGACTCAGTCATAACCTTGGGCTTCCTTTTCAGGAGTAAGCCCCAAGTCTCTTAAAATTTCTCTTAACCAGTCATAAATTACCTTTGATTTGGGTTTCCTCTTTAGGAATAAAACCCAATCATAAGTCCCCTCCTAACTTGGGCATCCTCCTTAGGAGTAAGCCCCAAGATTAGAGTATTCAAATCTCCATGAAGCACATATAACTTTGTGGACCCTGTTCTTGGATTTTTTCCCTAAAAGTAAATCCTAAACTTTCGTCTATCTGGGCAGTCATCTATACATAAGCCCCAAAACAAATTCTTATGATTGCATCTTTTATGGCACAATTGTCTGAATTTTACCAATACCTCTTGTTTCTCACACCGAGCATGACTCACGTGAGCTTAGAGTGTAAAAGTAATTATGACATTCGTCTTTGAGCCATCAATCATAAAACATCATATCCCATTCCTCGAACTACGTGGGTTCTGATTCCTTTTTCAAAACAAAGGATACGTAGGTAGCCCATTTATGGGTTCGATCCCAACATTGAAATAATCTCTGTCCTTCTGAATGACGATAAACTTCAAGTGCCCCACTGAGTGGCTTTAAAACCAGCCTGGTCATCAAAATGACCAAGAGACTTTTATATAAATGTTTTGAAGGATACCATTGACCAAGAATCTCTAAACAAATATAGATGATTCTATATTGATGAAGAACCTCAAATACATATAAAAGATTCTCTAAATTTCTTGCATATTTAATCATTGATTGTTAAAACTAAAGGAAAGCTCATTTTATACTTGGTAATGTAATAAGGATTCACGAACTTAACTTAAATCTATAAAGAGAGTCCCGGAGTAGACAATAATTCCCCTCAAAAAGGTGTGATGAGTCCGACCTCCCATCCTCTCGACCAATGCAAATTCCTAAGCCTCATTAGCCCACAAGCTAATGAGCGCCTGCCTTTGGAAAGTAGGTCCAAACGGATGTGGAATCATTGGATGTTTCCGGTTCTAAGAACAAACCCGTTAGAAACCGATCGGAACGTTTGAATCTCCCGTCCAGGAGGTCATCCCCGGATTCCGCGCGAAACAAAAATGGTGAACCCGACGTGAATCCTTAACCAAGTTAAAGTGATGATTCTTCTTATCTGTTAGGCCCTTTTGGCCAACAAGGCAATCATTGACATGTGCTCATCCAAAAGATGCAGTGGCCGGATTCATCTTGATTATGTCTGTTACATGGAAAAGGCACTCTTTTTTTTCAAGATCTTCTACAAAAATGGCTTTCCTTAAATTCACCCCTGTGAATACTGCTGCTGGGAACACCTCTACTGTGAGGTCTGCTGCTGTGAAAACCAATGCTGCTACTCCTGCTGGAACGTCATCCGCTCTGAGGATGACATCACCAACTCAGCGTCTTCAACGCTGTGTTTCTAATGCACTGGTTAAGGAGTACCGTCGCAACGGTACTATCCCAACTCTGGAGGCCGCTCGTCAAGCCCTCCAAGTTAACAATTCTACCTGGTCGTCCGGACAACGGCGACCAGAAATCAAGAAGCAGGCGGTGCTGACTACCGTCTCCAACCGTTTCGGGTCGTTATCCCCGGAACGCAATTTCCATTCACTCCCTTACTCCGAGGAAGTGAATGACCAGGTCCCGCAGGACCTTAATTCAAAAAGACAGGAGTCCTTCTCAAGGGCTCCCATCAACAATCGCCGCCAGACTCGTGCGGTAGTGCGCCCTCAACATGATGAGGGTACCGGCTCCAGGCATTCAGCTCAGGTTCCTCGAACCCGAGCAGGCAAGATGAATCACCAGAGACAGAATCCGGTTAATAATAGGCAGGTTGTCATCCCTGCCATATCCGGAGAAGTCCACCAACCTAACTTGGTGGCAAATAACGAGCAGGCATACACACCTGTTCGTTTTAATCCCGCTGTCCAGCAGACTCGTCTGGCAGCATCAAGCCGATCCCGCCAGGCAATTCCGGCGGAGTACCATAGGCAGGAACATACACCTGCTTATACATCAGCAGTTAGTCAGCAGGCTCGTCTGACTACATATGATGGATCTCGTCAACAGCGTTTGGCAAAGTGTAATCAGCAGGCACATACACCTGCTAATACTAATCAAGCCTACCAACAGTCTCGTTTGGTAGCGCACGGAGAAGTCAGTCGGAAAGCCCCGACGACAAACAGGAGGCAGACTAAACTCTCTGCCTCCACACTTGAGTACTGTCAGGATTCACTGACAGGAAAAGGAGGACAGGAGCAGGCACATACACCTACTCCAAGCCCGGAATGGACGTATATCCCTGTTCCGGCGGCTGAAGTCACCAAACATATTTTGTCAATGGTGAAAGAGCAGAAGAAAATTCCTGCTCATATTCTGGATGCTTGCCAGGATATCATAACAGCTTCAGCATCATCTCAGGGACAGACACATAAATCTATCCCTAGCAGTGGAGTGACACATCAACAATTCACTCCGGAACAGACACACACATCTGTTCCAGTCCAAGAGGGTTGTGGGGCCTACTCCCCCATATCATATGGACAACCAAGTCAGGCACATACACCTGATTTGAGCGATGATCGTCAGCCTAACCTGACCATCTTTCCTGATCAGGCACATACACCTGCTCAGAGCAATCACTTTCATCATCAAGTGATTTCTAAAGCGAGTAAGAAGGCATCTAAGAAAAAGATCCGCCCAGCACAGTCAGGAGATCAAAGGCCAATCTACAACAAGGCCTTGCTCGATGCTGGAGTTCTTGAAGCCCTCAGACATTTATCTGTCGGAATTCAAGATTCTACTCCCTCAGTTCCCAATAACAGGAACATTAATCCCGAAGGTCTTCAACAGACACTTCCTCATGAAGACTTGCTTCATGAAAATTCGGTCAATCTTGAAGTTTCTTCTTCAGATGAGAACCACAGGAACCCTCTGTGTGGTCAGAAGACCACGGAGCAAGAGATCTCATCTTTTGCTGTAACCCATCATGAAGGTCCTCCTCATGGTGATGAACTTCGCTGCGAAAGTCCTCTCCGCAGTAGTGATTCACATTGTCTCGAAAATTCTTCAGAAGGCAATGTAGTGACGAGAAAGCCCTCCTATCTTGAGGCACTTGCAAACGTAAAACCAGTCATGTCTGAAGTTTTACTATCGGCAGGTGAAACTCTTTCTCCATCAGAAGATAGCTTGGGGTTCAGGTTATTCTCCGAACCTTCCCTGGGTCATTCATCTTCCAGCATGAATAGTGATTCCTCTACCAATCTTGTTGAATCCGATGAAGCAACAAGGAAACACCAACTCTGGTCCAAACAGGTTGAAGAATCTTCATTTAATGATAAAGAGGAAATGCTGAACATGAGGAAAAAACTGGCAAAAGGTGAAGTACCAGTCATGTTTTGGCCTTTGGCTGATTCACAGTATGACATTCCAAAGATGTTGACGGATGATGGAATCCATGATATTCGTCTTAACATATGGAAAACTCTTTGTCAATTAAAGAAGAAGGTATTATCTTACGATGAATATGAAAATCATCTTAAGATAATAGAAGGGTTACAACGCCAGATTGATTTGGCATCTCTATCAGTCTCTCGGTATCCAAAGGCTGAAAAGCAACAGAGAACCCTTCAACGTTCATGCCTTGGCGCACTAAGAAGATTACGTCAGTTAATTTCCAATGCTCCATCTAATGTTCATATCAGAGGATGGGGTATTCACGGAGCACTACATTTCACAGTGCTTTCCGGTCAGCAAAGCCCGCCGAAAATGGTCTCATGCAATGTTATTGCCCATGGCCGGCCACAGTCAATGGGCTTTGTTCATAATCAAAATCTTGCTCGAGATCAAGCTTCAACTAGTTCCTCTAAAAATCAAGTATATAAAGAACAGTTTGTTGAATTGCTCCTACACAAAGCAGGCGAGAATATTGCGCAAGCCTCTCGTCTGGAGAAAACACGTCATCAAATGACAGAAGTTTCGGAAATCATCCAACGGTCTGTTGAACCAGGTGATAAAAATGGATACAGGTTAATGCATCCAGCTAATTTCCGAACTAAGATCCGCAAGATCAAGAGAGATTTCAAGAAGATCTCAGACATAGCATGTCAAGAGACACCCCAGCTTGCCAGACTGGGGACTTCTCTAACCCAACCCTCAGAATCAACGAAAGGGATTCGAGGAGTTGAGCAGAAGCAACAGGAACACCCCCAGTCCACCGGACTGGGGACTTTTTCAAATCTTCAATCCCTCCCTCAGAGAAAGTCAGTATTCTCTCGATTAGGGAATAAGCCTCAAGAGGAACGAAGAGCCAAGCTATCAGGAGATTCTCTCCAAGTGACGGTTCACAAAGAAATTCCTAAGGGGTCAAGTCAACGGAATTCCATGTTTCATCATGAACATGGAAGAAGACAATATCACAGAAATGCTGATAGAAAGGATTCCATGAAATATGCATCCATTAATGTCATCACTGCCGTTGCTGCTGATTCACCAGATGAGGCTCAATCAGAGGGATCAGATGAAGAGGTTCCTGCTCAAGAAGTTGCGCACACAGACCTAAATGAAGAAGGTGTGCGCACACGTAATCAAAGGCTTACCCAAAATCTGGGTATTCCTTCAAGTAACCCACTTCCCCCTCTCCGAAAAGGATCCAATAAGGGGAAAGGAAAGAATCAGGTTACTTATCACCCTTCCTCTGAAGGAGGTCAATCGCTCTCATTAGAGCAAAGGCTTGCACAACAGGAGGAAGAAATGAAAGAATTAAGAAGGTTAAATGCAGAACTACTTCAGAGTAGTCTTCTTCTTAAGAATGCTGAAATCCGACAGCCGAAGGAATTTGTTGTAACTACTGAGATGGATCAGGAATATCCTCCTTTATCAGTACACCCACAGAGGTCTAATCGTACGGGTCAAACGCAACAACGGTTGGCAGCACTACCATTAGTTGCAGCACCAACCTCCACGGCTGTCCAAGCTCCATTCATTGCACCTACCCAAAACCAAGTTCAACCTGACGTTTCTCAAAAGTTAATAACTACTATTGAGTCATTAACAGCTCGGTTAGAAACTATGGAAGGGAAACGGGCGCAAGTTCAACCTGAAAAGAAAGTTTACCCTGAATGGGTAGATTCAATTTCTCCTCCATCCAGTTTTGGAAACCCTATTTTCTCTACTTTCAATGGATCAGGCGACCCTGAACAACATTTGACGCATTACGTGTCTTGTTGTGATCCTATGATGGGAACTCCAGAACAACAAGAAGTAGTGAAACTCAGATGCTTCGTGCGAACCTTGCAAGGACCAGCTTTTGTCTGGTATACAAGCTTGAAATCCCAGTCAGTCATCGGATGGGAGGATCTTCGTCAAAAATTCCTTCTTCAGTTCAGCTCAACTTTGCCAAAAACGACAGTTTTCGATCTTACAAACTGCAAGCAAAGGGAGAATGAAAGAGTCTCTGATTTCATTGCTCGTTGGAAGGGATTAACGTATTCCTTGAGTTTATCACTCCCTCAGGAGGAATTGTTGCCAATCTGTGTGGCAAATTTGCGTGACGAATTACGCACGCCATTGATCCCTGTGAAATACACAGGAGGGTTTCGAGACCTTACTTCAATCGCTCAACAGATTGAAGATTCCCTTATGCAGGCTAAGGTTAAATCTCGTGTAATTCCATCAGCTCCAGGAAGAAGAATGGGTAAAGCAGAAACTGCTACAGTTATGCTTAAACAGGCACCTGTACCTATTTCTACTTCAAAACCTTCATCTTCTCGAAGGGCTCCACCTCCTGAACGCCAACAACAAAGGCTGTTTCGTCCAAATGATCAAAAAGATCGACGACGAAAACAATTTGAGGATATGAAGAGTAAAACATACTCTTTCCGAAGTGAGCAAGTTCCTGGTTACTTCATTTCAGCTCTGGAGAATAATTTGGTTCAATTACCAGTGCCGAAGAGACCAAACAAGGAAGGAGATGAAGACCGTCCCAATTATTGTCCCTTTCATCAAATGTTGGGACATCCCATCCAGGAGTGTTTTGTCTTTAAAGACCTCATACAAAAGATGGTCGACTTGGGACAAGTCAAATTGAAGGGTTCTTCAGCTCATGTAGCGTGTATTACCGCTACAGATCCAGAGGAAGGAGGCGAGTGGCAGGAAGTCAAAAGCAAAACTGCGAAAAAATATGATGATTGGATGGTCAGAAAGACAATCAATCGGACTCATTCCATTTTGCGAACACAATTGAAGAAGCCAATTGTGTCTCCTACAAAAGCTGCAGTAAAGCCTCCATCAAAAGACAAATCCTCAAAAGGGCAGAGCAATTCAAAGAAGAAAGAGGAATCAGAAGAAGATGAGTATGTATCAAAGCCTAAATTGTCTTTGACTCTGGCAGATTTCATGCCATCTACTTCAAAGCAACGGGCACCGCCCCATCAAACGGCACAGCCTAAATAGGCTAATCAGGCAGAGTCTTTATCAGACGAAGAGTTAATCTTTGGTTCTGTTTAATCTCAATGGATGGAGAACACATCACGACTCCAACTAATGCCAGATTTCTGAAGAAGTATTTTGTATAAACACAAAATATTGTTCCCAGAACCAAGACTTACAATTGGTTCATACACCAAGGTCCGGTATGACCTTAAACTACACCAAGGTCCGGTATGACCTTAAACTACACCAAGGTCCGGTATGACCTTACACTACACCAAGGTCCGGTATGACCTTAAACTACACCAAGGTCCGGTATGACCTTAAACTACACCAAGGTCCGGTATGACCTTAAACTACACCAAGGTCCGGTATGACCTTAAACTACACCAAGGTCCGGTATGACCTTAAACTACAACTTCGTCCAACATGACGTTAAACTGTGTCACCTTCAATGTCCGAGATGACATTAAACTAAATTTTGTCCCTGCAACATGACATTAAACTGTGCAGCACCAATAGTCCTAACTGCAAGACTTTAAACTGCATAGTCCCTGATTTTGTCCTACATGACAATAAACTGTATAAGAAGTTCCTATATTTTGTCCGAGATGACATTAAACTATATTTTGTCCTAGCGACATGACATTAAACTGTGTGGCACTTTCATCGTCCAGCATGACGTTAAACTGTGTTAAGTCCCTTATTGTCCTACATGACACTAAACTGTATTCTGTCCGAGATGACATTAAACTATATTGTGTCCTAGCAACATGACATTAAACTGTGTGGCACTTCCAACGTCCAGCATGACGATAAACTGTAAAAAGATCAGAACTGATATCCTCATATTGATTCACCTTAGTCTTAGCTACATGACTTTAAACTGTACAGCATCAGTTCGTCCTTGCTATATGACGCTAAAACTATACAGCAATGGTCCAGTATGACTTTAAACTGCAACTTCGTCCCACACGACATTAAAACTGTGAAAAAGTTCCATAAACAGTCCAGCATGACCTTAAAACTGCATCATTCCTGGTCCATGTATACGACCATAAACTATTTGCAAATATTTCCAGCAAGACGTTAAATTGTGACGTCCTAACTACATGACGCTAAACTGTATAAAAGTCTCTCACGTCCGGAAAGACGTTAAACTATATAATCATCAAAAGTCCAGCATGACATTAAAACTGCACAATCCCCCTTTCGTCCAATATGACGTTAAACTGTATTGTCCCCATCGTCCTAACTACATGACGCTAAACTGTACAGAAAATCCTTGATATGTCCTACATGACATTAAACTGTGCATCGTTAAGGTTGTTATTACCTCTTGTTTCTCACACCGAGTATGACTCACGTGAGCTTAGAGCGAACATCAACCATAACACTCCCTTTGGGCCACTAACCATGTGTAAGTCCCAACAACATTTTTTTTAGATCATTGTCCACAAGAACAACTTGATCATTAATTCATTCTTTAATTGAACTACACAGACTTTGATCCTTGCCCTCCAGGCTGGGTATGTAGGCAACCTCCCAAAGGTTCAAGCCCAAAAACAATCTTTTCACATTGGTTCACCACAATCTCATATGATGATGATTTGTGAAACCACCCTTGGAATCAATATCTTTACATTGATTCACTTTTGTCCTTGTTATATGACGTTAAACTATACAACACTTTTGTCCGGTACGACAATAAACTACAATATTCTTTGATTTCCTCATTTGAGAAGGAACCATTATTAACATTGATTCTTTTTTCAATCATGGTTTTCATTTTTTTCAAAAGACTACGTACATACATGGTAATGCCTAAACTTTTTATCTTAGGTTAAAACCATCATTGCACTAAAGTCCATTTTCACCCTTCACATGTACGAACCAAATTTGTACAAAGGGTAGTTTCTAGAACTAAGTGGACTTGATTCCCATCTTTATGGGATACGTAGGAACATTCGAGTGTCCCTCGAATCCAGTCCCAAGTCTTTTGGGCCTAACCCCAAATTTCACTTTCAGTCCCTTGGCTGAAAATTCCTCATGAAAACACACACTGTGTATTCATTATTATGGTCCGAATTCTATGACCCCAAAAACTAAGATCACTCATCCTTTTGTCCTGCACGACGTTAAACTGCATTTCAAGAACTACGTATGGCTTGATTCTCATTCTTATGAGATACGTAGTGAAGTCCAAGTTTCAATTCAGGACCCAGCCACAACATGATTATGGTTTTTCATTGACCTATGTATCTCTATATACATTGGAAAATACCCATCTTTATGTATTATAATCCTAACCTTAAATATTTTCAGATCTTCATAACCCTTTTCATGACTTCTAGTCACAAAAATGTCAAAATTCTGAGAATTCTTTTGCCTGACTATGCAGCACGTGCCCATAGGTGGCCTTGCATAAACAGTCCACATAACAGACTTGTCAGCCAAGAGATGCTATTTATTTGACCATGCAGCCAATGCCCATAGGTGGCCCTGCATGTTTTCAACCCCCTAACGGGTTTGTTAAATAATAGTAACTTCATTCTTGGGAAGAATGCCTCTTTTGTCCTTATTTGTCTTAAACGACAGTATGTAGGGATCCGCAAAAATAGCCATCCTTAACATATTTGTCCCATATCCTTTTTCATGATCTGAAAGTATTCAAGTCTATGGTTTATTCTTCTTCCCTACGTTTGGGTCAGACCTTCGTAGGAGTGATATTCATCCAGTTCTTCGATATTCTTGTTTGAAAATATCTTCTCCATATTCAAGTACCTCTTTCCATACAACAAACTCTATGCTTTAGAAAATTTGAATCTCCATAAACTTTCACTGGCTTTTAGCACTAGGAAAGTAAATTTCTGAGAGTTCTTTTGCCTAACTATGCAGCACGTGCCCATAGGTGGCCTTGCATAAACAGTCCACATAACAGACTTGTCAGCCAAAAGATGCTATTTTATTTGACTATGCAGCCAATGCCCATAGGTGGCCCTGCATATTTCAACCCCCTAACGGGTTTTGTTAAATAATAGTAACTTCATTCTTGGAAACTACTTCTTCTAATGCTATTTAGCTCTTTTTCATATCATTCCTCAGATTCAAATATTCTTAAGTCATAGTTTACATATTTTCTCTCATACTTGAGTATGGTAATTTGTTTTCAGATAAATTATCAAGGAATTGAATCCATTTTTATCCATTTTTCGGTCAAAGCTATTTCGACCTTAAACATTATCCTCTTTTTGTCCGGCTTGCATGACTTTAAACTGCCCACACAAAAGACAGAGGAACTATGAATAAAAGTCAAAGTTCCAGCTCACTAAATATACATTTTTTGTATGATTTAGCTAATATTGAGCAATTAAAAGATTCAAAGTTTGTAGGGTTATTTGTAATAATCCTAGTAAAAATCAAACTATGCTTACTAAGCCCATTGGCTTAAGTAAATTTGAAGCAGGTAATGAAAGAATGCAGGTACAAATGATTGGAGACGAAAGTGTTTTTCATTGATACACAAGAGTTAGAAGGACATCCACAGATTGGAGTCTCTTCTCTTTATCAAGAATTACAAGAGGCTTTCAACATAACACTTCATTTGATTTACGGCATCCCGAGCTTCATCAGCAACCACCTGGAATTCATTCATTCAACTGGAAACAAAAAGGAGATGCAGTGATACCAGCACTTCTTGGAACAATTGTAAAAGGATGTTCTTGAGTGCGGTTTGAGAAAATTTTCTGCTGATCAAACAGTGACTCTGTTTCTGTCCAAGAGACTTGAAAGATGGATACATGGATTTGAGAATGGAGCATTGGAAGTAAAGAGCCATTTGAAGAGAGTACTCTCTTCAGATATTGCTCTAATACCATGTTTGTCTTCTCTCCACCAACCGGTAGTGGAAAACATTTCAGCCCATGGGTTTGCCATTTTTATATCTGCAAGGAAATGGCATGCAAGGAGAATTTGAAAGTTCACACCATTGTTGTTGCTTTTAATGCACAGCATAACCGAAATGAAGGAGTAGCAGCGCAGCTGCATTTCAGGTGTATAGTTGTTTGCATTTGGAACATTGACTCCTTGCAAGTGACCATGACCACATAGAGACAGGTAGATGCTCTGTGGGAAATTAAGATGATATTTCTTCAAGTACTTAGCCAAAACTGGAAGAGTGCTGTCGCAGGTGTCATAGTAATCAGGGCCAATGATGTTCATCATATCATCAATCCACTTGCTAGCCAGTTCATAAGTCGTTCCAATTCCCTTGGGAACCACTAAATCTGCACAAAAGATGAATAAACTAACTCTTAAATGGGTTTATTTTTCATAAAATTTGTGAAAAAATTTGAAAAAATGGCTAAGGCATTAAGGCGCGCAAGTCTACAAAAATGGCATGCAAGTGATCACGTGTCACGCTAGTTTTCGTCGCGCAAGTATAAACCGCGCAAGTACGAATACCTTTACAGGAGCGCGACATCAAGGAAAAAACAGAGCAGACTTGCGCGGCTTAGGTGACCTGCGCGGCGAGAGCTCGAGAAGGTATGAGGTCCGGAAATCCGGATACTTGTACGGAGGTGAGGCCGTATATTTATAGGCCAGGAGGCCTACCTGCGCGCCATACCAGAGGGTTTAAGGCCTGTGCGACGCAGACTTGCGCGCCTCCCTCTGCGCACTGAAGACTTGCGCGCCGCCCTTTTCCTTTAGAGGGATTCGATTTCCTCAGAGTCAAATCCTCATTTTCTCTCCGGATCCAACTCTGAGGGGGGACTTTTGTTGACGCTCCTTTCGTCACGGAATCTAAAGTTCGGAAAAGGGAATATCTGACCTCAAAGTGATTAATCCTTTGAAGAAACATAAAAAATCGACAAAGGGATGAAAAAGGAGAACATTGCCATAGGTCGCGCAAGTTCCCTTTTGGTCGCGCAAGTACACTTGCGCGCCGCCTCAACACTTGCGCGACCCCTCATGGTCGTGCAAGGGACTTGCGCGACAGATCTGGTAACCGCCCAGTAACCGCCCGAGGTCTTCTTTTGCCTATAAATAGACCCTGTGGGCCCCCCATTCGAGAGGATCTCTTTCCAGAAACTCGGATCAAAGCTCCCGACGCTCAAGTCTCTTCTCAAAGCTTCCGGAACACTTCTAAGGTAATTTCTTACCAAGAATGGAAGATCTAAAGAGAAGAAGGAAGGCCCAAGTGTTGAAACTTATCAAACACTTGCGCGCCAACTTAATTCCTTCAATATAACTTGCGCGCCCCTTCTCTGGAAGAACCTCAAGAGGATGGGAAAGGGTTTAATAAAGAGTCGCTCAAGTAATTCAACTCTGGTTGAAAATCGCGCAAGTATCCCTCATGTCGCGCAAGTATACTTGCGCGACCAACACTTGCGCGCCGACGCAGGACTTGCGCGACCTTCAAGACTTGCGCGCCCCTAGCTTTTTGGGTGCCCATCTTGCCCATTTTACCCCTCTTAAGCCATTTCACCCTTCCTATTCAAGATTCAGTCTTCAAGATACTCTTCAAAAGCCATTTATGGCATGATTTCTTGATTTGACATCCTTATCTGAAAGGAATTCTGTGAAATACCTCTCAAACACCCAGTGATTTAAACATCTCTATGTCACCAAAGATTGAGAGTTCATTCATTTCAACCTCATCCTTTAAGATGAGAGAATCCTAACCTGGGTCTCCTTCTCAGGAATAAGTCCTAGTCATAAATCTTGGGCATCTTTCTTAAGAATAAGCCCCAATCAAGTCCTTTAATCTTGGGCATCCTCCTCAGGAGTAAGCCCCAAACCTTAATCCCTAACCTGGGTCTCCTTTTCAGGAATAAGACTCAGTCATAACCGTGGGCTTCCTTTTCAGGAGTAAGCCCCAAGTCCCCTAACCTAGGCTTCCTTCTCAGGAATAAGTCCTAGTCATAAATCTTGGGCATCTTTCTTAAGAATAAGCCCCAATCAAGTCCTTTAATCTTGGGCATCCTCCTCAGGAGTAAGCCCCAAACCTTAATCCCTAACCTGGGTCTCCTTTTCAGGAATAAGACTCAGTCATAACCGTGGGCTTCCTTTTCAGGAGTAAGCCCCAAGTCCCCTAACCTGGGTCTCCTTTTCAGGAATAAGACTCAGTCATAACCTTGGGCTTCCTTTTCAGGAGTAAGCCCCAAGTCTCTTAAAATTTCTCTTAACCAGTCATAAATTACCCTTGATTTGGGTTTCCTCTTTAGGAATAAAACCCAATCATAAGTCCCCTCCTAACTTGGGCATCCTCCTTAGGAGTAAGCCCCAAGATTAGAGTATTCAAATCTCCATGAAGCACATATAACTTTGTGGACCCTGTTCTTGGATTTTTTCCCTAAAAGTAAATCCTAAACTTTCGTCTATCTGGGCAGTCATCTATACATAAGCCCCAAAACAAATTCTTATGATTGCATCTTTTATGGCACAATTGTCTGAATTTTACCAATACCTCTTGTTTCTCACACCGAGCATGACTCACGTGAGCTTAGAGTGTAAAAGTAATTATGACATTCGTCTTTGAGCCATCAATCATAAAACATCATATCCCATTCCTCGAACTACGTGGGTTCTGATTCCTTTTTCAAAACAAAGGATACGTAGGTAGCCCATTTATGGGTTCGATCCCAACATTGAAATAATCTCTGTCCTTCTGAATGACGATAAACTTCAAGTGCCCCACTGAGTGGCTTTAAAACCAGCCTGGTCATCAAAATGACCAAGAGACTTTTATATAAATGTTTTGAAGGATACCATTGACCAAGAATCTCTAAACAAATATAGATGATTCTATATTGATGAAGAACCTCAAATACATATAAAAGATTCTCTAAATTTCTTGCATATTTAATCATTGATTGTTAAAACTAAAGGAAAGCTCATTTTATACTTGGTAATGTAATAAGGATTCACGAACTTAACTTAAATCTATAAAGAGAGTCCCGGAGTAGACAATAATTCCCCTCAAAAAGGTGTGATGAGTCCGACCTCCCATCCTCTCGACCAATGCAAATTCCTAAGCCTCATTAGCCCACAAGCTAATGAGCGCCTGCCTTTGGAAAGTAGGTCCAAACGGATGTGGAATCATTGGATGTTTCCGGTTCTACGAACAAACCCGTTAGAAACCGATCGGAACGTTTGAATCTCCCGTCCAGGAGGTCATCCCCAGATTCCGCGCGAAACAAAGATATGATGATGAATTCTTGGAATGCGTATCAACGATGTCGAGCATTTAATTTTTTTTATATTTTACATTCCAAATGTAAAATGGGTATTGCATATGTTAACCTGTTATCCAAAAATATTAAACTGATTGACCCATAGAGATGTGATTATTTATATCTATACCATTATAATAAATTAATACATTGAATCTGGGCATCTGAGTCTTGGTTTTCTACAATTGGTTTCAGTGGATATATAATAGAAACCATGGAAACTATATTTTTTAAACAAATATATTAGGGAAAATGAACCAATTATTGAAATTTAGGATAATAAATAATGAAATCATAATATTTTTATAAGGAATATATTTAGTATGTTTTCAATGAAATATATCCCTGTTTTGATAATACCAGTGGAAGTGGTTCTAGAACAGAGGTACATAGGGGTAATAACTCTCAAAAAGTCATATCATAATTGGTTTGATAAATACTTGGTACATGAAAAGTTTCCTTACTTCACAAATTATTCTACACATCTAGTTGATATTATTTTAATAATTTAGTTTTTTATTTTAAACCATTAGAAAGGGTTTTATATTAAAGACATACCCAATGAAACCTCATTTAGGATTATGAGATTATCCATGCATAATTGTTTCAACAAATGATTAGAATTTAACAAGTTTTTGGATTATATAGTATGTTTCCTAATTATATGACCTAATATAGTGTACATAATCATTTATAAATGGTGCTTAGTTGAATGAATGGGATATAAACCAACCCAAGTCATCAAAAACGTAAGAATGATCATTTTTAAAAAAGATTAATACAATATCTTGAAGGGATGTAGTCACCCCATAATTATCATCATATGAGGAGATAATATAATGTTATAACAAGACAAAGAGATAATTATCTATGAATTATTGTTTTAAAGGGAAAAAAAGACTAATAGGATGGTAGAAAAAACAATAGATAAAGTGATTTCAGGCTCCTATCTTTTCCCCAGCGCCACGTGGCAGCATCCATTTTTGATTCCCACAACCCACCCTGGACTTTTGTGGGCTTCTATGGCTGGCCCTCCCAGACTGAAAAGTGGAAATATTGGGATCTCCTTTGTAAACTCCGTTGTGATCTGCCAAGCCCCATTCTGTTTGGAAGGGATTTTAACGAGATCCTTTTCCAGAAGGAGAAAAAAGGTGGAGCTGTGCGCTCCTCCACGTCTATTTCTGATTTTAATGACGCTATCCTTAAGGCAGAGCTGATGGACCTGGGTTACACGGGTAATCCTTTCACATGGTTCTGAGGTAGTTCAGATGGGAACCGAATCGCTGAACGTCTGGATAGATTCCTTGCCTCAATGGATTGGATGACCCTCTTAAAAATGTACCATATCAGACACCTCACGCTCAACTGCTCGGATCACTGCCCAATTGTCATTAAATGCACCCATCATGAGCACGCTACTAGTTTCAGGAAACCATTCAGATTCGAAAGCTTCTGGTCAAAAGATCCCAAGTGCGAGGAGGTTATCCGTTCAGGCTGGAAGAATGGGCAAGCTGATCTGAGAACCAACCTCCACCGAGTGGCGTCTGATCTGAAGACATGGAGCTACTCTAAATTCGGTCACCCGGATCGGCACTGCAATTTTATTGAAAGGAAGCTTGGCTATCTTCTTAGAAAACCCCCTTCTAGCAGCATTCTCTCCAAAATTAGTGAAACCCAATGAAAGATGGATGTTGCTTTGTGCAATAAGGAAGGTTTCTGGGCTATGCAAGCACGTGATATTCATATTGCAGAAGGGGACGCTAATACCCATTATTTCCACCAGAAGGCTTCAGCAAGACGCCGAAGAATTTTTATTTCTGGCATTTTAAAATCAGATTGTAGTAAAGTGTCTGACACCGGGGGAATCCAATAAGTATTCTTGAGCTATTTTCAGAAGCTCTTCTCTGCAGGCCAATCTAACATTTCTCCTGAGATTGAGGACTACATCACACCCGTGATATCTGACGATATGAATAGACAGCTTTCTAAAGATGTGATGAATGAAGAGACTCTCAAGGATTTAAAGCAAATCCACCCGACGAAGGCCCCGGGACCAGACGGTTTCCATGCCCTCTTTTTCAAGAATTACTGGCACATCATTAGTCCAGACATCTGCAATCTGATGAGGGATATTTGGGCAGGAAAAACGGACCTGTCTACTATTAATGAAACTATTCTTACCCTCATCCCCAAGATGAAAAATCCGCAAGGGGTTTTGGACTTTCGACCTATCAGTCTGTGCAATGTTTCGTATAAGATCTTTTCGATGATCCTAGTGAATCGGTTGCGTCCATGGTTACCCGACGTCATTTCAGAGAACCAAAGCGTTTTTTTGGAAAAAAGGTTAATCACTGATAATGCAATTATTTCTCATGAAATTTTTCATTCCATGAAAACACGAACACAAGAAAAGAGAGGGATCATGGCTTGGAAATTGGATATGGATAAGGCCTATGATAGAGTGGAATGGAACTTCCTCGGATTTGTGATGCTCAAGATGGGTTTCTGCACCAAATGGATTGACATGATCATGCAATGCGTCTCGTCAGTGACCTTCTGTATTAATGTCAATGGGGTGCTCACTAGAGGCTTTTCCTCGTCCCGTGGGCTTCGCCAGGGAGATCCTCTTTCACCTTTCCTCTTTATTTTAGTGGATGATGTGTTTCCTGACCTCCTTTCTAGGGAAGCTTTGTCTTCCAGAATTCATGGGGCGAATGTGTGCCGCAAGGGCCCTCCGATCTCCCACCTCTTCTTCGCCGATGATTGCCTTCTTGTTTCCTGAGCTACCCCTAATGAGTGTACTGCAATCTGCCAGGCGATTCAACAGTATGAACGGGATTCAGGACAAATGATCAACCAGAGTAAATCAGAAATTTCTTTCAGCTCTGGAGTCCCTCATCCGAAAAGAGAAGAACTCTGCTCTATAGCAAGAATCCCTGGGGTCGATAAGAACCAGATGTATCTTGGGCTCCCGATAGTGGGTGGACGGTCAAAGAAAGAAATCTGTTCAGCTATTGTGGATCGAATTGAAAGAAAAATACAAGGTTGGACCCCCAAAAAAATCTCCAAGTCCGGGAAGGAAACACTCATCAAGGCGGCAATTAAATCTCTCCCCATCTATTTGATATTAATTTTTAAACTTCCTGAGGTGGTTCTTTCACAGATTCAATCCAGCACATCTAAGTTCTGGTGGGGTCGAAAGGACGGAAAAAATAAAGTCCATTGGATCTCCAGGTCTGCTCTCTGCCAACCAAAATCTGAAGGCGGAATGGGCTTCTGGGACCATTCCCTTTTTAATGATGCTTTGCTGGCTAAACAATGGTGGCGTAGGATTAATAACCCATCATCCCTATGCACGCGAGTTCTCCGGGATAAATATTTCCCACATAAGGATTTCTTGGATTCCCATCTTGGCTATCGACCCAGTTTTCTCTGGAGAAGCATTTGGGGTGCTCGCAATCTTCTGAAGAAAGGACTAGGCTGGAGGATTGGGAATGGTTTAACGGTCAACATTTGGACTGATCCCTGGCTTATTGATCAGGCAGGCGTGAAGGCATCATCCCCTATTTATCCAGGCACCGAACACGCCACAGTCTGTTGTCTTTTTGATAATCAAGGGGCGGGATGGTGTCTGGAAAAACTCTTTTCGTGGATTAATGAGCGGGACAGGATAATTATTTTGAGTATCCCCTGTGTGCCAGACGCAGGGCCAGATCATCTCTACTGGACAAACGATACCTCAGGAGAGTACACGGTGAAAGCTGGATACCGGTGAGCTCTTACTGCTCGAATTACAGAAGGAGATGCGAGGCCCTGGACATCAATTTGGAAGCTTAATGTTCCCCCTAAAGTTTGCTTTTCCTGGTGGCAGGTGTGCACCGGTATCCTTCCTACTAAGAGCCTCCTAGCCTACATACTCTTTTCAAATGACAACTCATGCCCCTTCTGCCCTTCTGTGCCTGAATCCCCTCTCCATGCTCTCATCCAATGCCCCGGGGCTCAGGAGGTTTGGAAGGGCTGGGGATCTACTACGGAGCTGTCCCTGGACGTCTCCTCGGATCTTACCTCTCTCCTGATGCAATGGTTCTCCTCCTTTTCAAAGGCTAAAGCAGGCGCCCTGTGCATTCTGACTTGGATTATCTGGGATAGGCGGAACGAGGCCATTTTCAATCTTTTTCGGAGGCCCCCCAAATTTTGGATTGACCGGGCATCATCATGGATTGCGGTTTGGTAGAACCACCCTGAGCAGCAAAGACTTTTCACCCCCTCTCATCATTCCCAACATTGGTGCCCCCCACCAGAAGGGATTATTAAGATCAATGTGGATTCCTCTCTCCCTAAGGATGGCCCAGTTGGACTAGGTTTGCTGGCCCGAGACAACCAAGGAAATCTTATCGTATCCAAATACGAAGCACGCTACGCACTTTGGGAGTCCTCAGTCACGGAGGCCGCCACCATCCTTGCTGGGTTAAACTTCGCAAAAGACCGTGGTTGGGATTCCATTCACATCGAATCTGATTGCCTCACCGTAATCAATGCCATCTATCTCACTGACGGCGGGCTTCAACCTTTTGGCTCCATTACTCAGTGTATTCACTCTCTGAGTCAAGGCTTCACATCCTGCTATTTCTCATTTATTAAAAGGGAAGAGAATGAAGCCACTCACAAGATGGAAGACTTTGGCCCTCCTTACGAGGATTTTCTCTAGTTTAATCATTTCCCATCATGGTTATGTGACTGTATTTCTGCTGATCTCCATCATTAATGGATTCATCTTATTTTGTCAAAAAAGTTAAAAATTCTATTTAGTGTTTCAAATATAATGATATCGTATAATAATCAAATTAATGCCCTAATAATCAAAGGAATATCAAGGTAATTCTTATTCCATTGATACAACTAAAGTGGAATGATCAATGTTCTAGTGTATTTATGTGGAAGAAAAATATTGTAATTTTTTTTAAGTGAAGATATTATCATCTTTATAATTATGAAATATATAATGATTTCATTTATGTATTACTTTTTTATGGATTTGAGATCATATGTTGTATTGTACCGATGGAAAATAAAAATGATTCAGAGGAAAGTTAATCTCCACAGGGAGAACTTGATTATGTGATATTTAACCCTTAATATGTTTCAAATGATGTGATAATGATGTCTGTGTAAAGAGATGGTTGATGGGGAAAATTTAAATTGTATTATACTAACTACATTGGATCTGATTAATTATTTGTCGAGAAGTTGATTTATTCTATCACTAATAGAGTTATCAACATTGTTGGATCTAATGAATACATGCAATACTATTTGTTTTATTTATGGAATAAGGAAAATTTAATGTTTTCAATATTTTTTTATCGTAAATCAGGCCACTACTATGTTTCAAGAGAATACAAGTTGTAGTTATTCACATGATTGTTATGCGACAATTAAGCAACAATTTATTTTTTTTGGAATAGGATACTGATTGAGTGACCCACATTATAAATTTGAACATACATATTCTTAATGATCATTAAGGTTAAATATATATGAAATGGATTAGGTTGGACTTTCAATGTTATTAGAAAACTTTTTCTAACTATTTTTCAAGGTAGGAGGAATATTTGGTTACTCCTTTAAGGGAAATTAGATCTATTAAAAGGTTATTTTTGTGATTCAGGTTTTAAAAAATTTATTTTTTATATTCATTTCATGGAGTATGGACTGAATTGAAATACAACCAAAGGATGAAATTATTCTTATGAAATAGAATTGTATCTTGTATTTATATTTCCTTATATTCATAGACTATAAAATAATTCCTCATACCTAGAAAAAGGTTATTGAATGATTTTTTTCCGATTATCATCATTTCTAATGATATCAATGGAATTCATTACACATATTTTGTAAATTTTTTTGTTGTCATTTCCCTTTAATAAATAACTAATTTTTTTATAATCTGTGCTCTTTATACTATATATTAATTATGGTGTGTTACTATTCTCTACCAAGTCTATGTTTTAAATTCCAACCTATTTTATCCTAAATGAAAACCTAGTTATGTTATTATTCACGATGACATTCATAACTCCATTTCTCTTTATATAGGGGATGTTTTATTAACTATTTTATGATGTTGGTTTTCCAACAAAGGAGGTATCAAATATCAACCAAATAATTTAAGAGATCAATTTTAAATTCTGAGTATTAAATTTATTTGATGTTGGTTGAATATAACACCAAAACATATTAAAATATATTTATTTTCTAATAAATTTAATTTCTTTGATAGCATATGTTGCATGCAATACCATTTATAAACCAAATATGGTTCTTCATGCCTTATGTACAAAATATAAATTTAATTTTTATAAATTTTAAAAAATTTGGAAAAATAAACTTCAATTTTTTAATTTGAATACCTAAATTATCTTAGGGTTGATTTTTTGGATTTATCTGAGAAGATTATTTTTTTGGGGAATACTGAAAAATTCCAAATTTAAAATGAGAACCATTTTGTTTAAATCGTTTATAATATTAAATTACAATTTGAATTGGTTTTATAGAAATATTAATTTAATTTTATAACAAATAATACAATTTAGGTAACTATAATCTTTTTCATGTTGAATTTTGATATGAAAACATAGTAAAGATTTTATAATTTCCACTTAAATAAATTTTGTTCACATCACATCATTGTGATAAATATTGAATTAAATTTGTCTACTTATATGACCTGAATTTGGAAAATTGGAATAAATATTGTCAATAATAATCGATTATAATTTCAATTATTATAAATAAAAATTTTAACCTAACAGAATAGTGAATGCATTTAAAATTAGATTTCACGGTTAAAGTAAAAAATGGGTTTTTTTGGGGGATTATATTTTAATGATAAGAGTAAAAAATGGCCAAAATTATTATGTTAATTTCAATTTATGTGTTTATTTAGAAATTTTCTACTAAATTTTTTGAAATATGAAAATTCCTTGAAAATTCCATTGAATATGACACACATAATAAATATGTAATGGCAATGAAAAAAAAGAATGTTTCCATTTTTTAATTTCTATAAAGCATTAATATTGGGAAAAACAACATATGTTATGTTATATATACTATTTTGAATGATAACATAATTTTTTTGTAAAAATAATTTTTTTTATATTTTATATATGAAATATGTATATGAAATGATTATGAATCTCCAAAAAAGTAATTTTATTGTAAATAATGAAACAAATTTATGATAATAAAAATATTAAACTGAATTTAATTGATTGAATTATTGTGTTACATTAATTTTTAGATGAATATATCATGTTACAGAGGATTGAGGAAAATATAGTCAAATTCTTTCATTGTGAGGATTTTTTTACAATTGAAAATAAATTAATAATGTCAAAATTGACATTATTGTTATTTTATTATAAACCAGATTATATTAAGTGATTAAATATTAATAAAAATAAAATAACCTACAATTATATTTTTTTAAATGTTAATAAATATATAATATTTCCCATTCATGGACTAATTTTTCTTCTATAATTAATATATTCATCCATTATTAATAAAATATCTATTAGTGCAGTTAATGTTAAAACATTGTTTTTTACATTACATCCTCTACTGTTAAATTTAATTTTAAACACACATAAGATTTTCATTTGATAAATTGGATTTAATTATATAATTATTTGAGCTAAATTATATATTTAAGATAATTTTTAGGTTGTCATAGGGTTTAGATTACCATGGTTAAAAAACTAGTTTCCATAGTGAAAACCCAAAATAGTAAATATAAGGAAACTAAGAAGTTATGGAAAAATGCTTAGAAAATGGGTATCATTTTGTGTTTTATGTGTTTCTTGACCATATAAACCTTAAAAACTATTAATTATAATTTTTTTTAACAAATTAGGCTAAATTTAACTCCCCATAGTGAATAATGTTGAGTATTAAATATAATGCCACTCCTCCTCAACTATTAAAGGGAATTCCATCCCCTCACTTCGTCAAAAATCTAAATATATTTTTATTATCAATACCCTAACCCAAAAACATAAAAACCCAATTATATCATCCAATTTTCTTTTTTTGGCATAAATCAATCATATTAAGGCATTAGTTCAATGCTAAGGAGGATACATGAAGAGGAGGTAATATTCTCTATAGGGAATCTTTATTTTACTTCATTATCCACCTCATTAAAATCGTATTGAAATATGATAGTGTAATACGATTAGTATAAAAAATACAATGTTATGATGTAATTATATTTTCATGAAATGCAATAGTCCCCACATCCTTCAAATGGGTTACGAAATCACTATTCCTATGTATGGTGGAGTACCTCTTTCTGAACTGATGTCATGATTTTTTTAATTACCACCTTTCAAGGTTGGGAATGATGACATATATAATGTATATATATATGTGCTATTTTTAAAATATATAAATATTTTGAGTAATTATATCATATATATATGTAAATATCTATTATTTCATTACATTATGTATGGGACACGATAATGTCACTCGTGGGTACGGTGTAGTACCACCTCGTAAAGCGACATGTTTTGTCTTTCTCTAACTTATATCATGGAATGTGATAACAAAAAAGGATAAGTGATATATGTGAAATACATGATATAATTATTATATTTACTAGATATTTATCATGTTATAAGATAAAATATTTCATTTTTCATTACTTTTCACTCACATAAAGATGATAACAATGTTTGTGTACCTGTAGACTACCACCTTTAAGAATGGAGGGGGCTCTATTCTGTCACCAAACCAGTTGGATGAAATTATATAAGTATGAGTTTTGTTATATTTAATATCATTATAATTATGGAATTTTAATGTTTCACATTAATTCTTCTAATAATGATCGGTTAAAATTGAAATGTTACTCATGCATACATACGACCTTCATTTTTTATAATCATAATGTACATAATTTTTAATAAATACAATTCATTATTCGTTTTAAAAGTATTATTTATATCAAACTATGATATATATTTCATTATTATTATTCTAGATATGATATAACTATATAATATATTAAATAATCATAACGTTCTAGATGAAATATACATGATAAAACAAGGGAATTAATACATGAAACATTGAACATAAGGAAATACTACCAATGAATAGGTAATAAAATGTTATGAAAATATAATATATAATATTAAAAATATTAATCGGGTTATTTTATATGTTAATAACATGTTTAGTACCTCTATACATGAATTTAAATCACATACAACCCAAAAGAAGTGTAATTTAAGGGATTTCATCTCAATTTCATTTTATTGAGTAACTTTTTGATGTTGTAGACCTAGATTAATTTATTTGGTGTTTATACTACCCCACTGACATGTAACATCATGGCTCATTCACATTCCATGGAATTTTATATTAAAAATTTAATTATCTCATCAAAGGTTTTTTTACATGAAAACTAAAAAGTGGTAAAATTTATTGTGAAATATGAATTTCAATTGTGATTGTTAAATTTGTTAGAAAAAATTACTTTATTGTGATTATTTTTTCATGAAAATTACATTTACCACACACACGCGCACAGACACACACATATATATATATATATTATTGTATTCTTAATATGATATTTTCACAATCCTTATATAAATTTAATATTAATATTCGCATTGAAAGTTAATTAATGAACTGGGGATCCATTTATAAACTATTATGCTTTAAAAAGTATAGATACATTATGATAATGAAAATTGTTTATGAATAAATGTGATTATTTGATATATGTTAAATTATCTTGATAGCTATGACATTTTTTGGGCACCATATATAAAAATCCCCTCGATGCATCTATAGTCATGTGAGAAGATTCATTTGGCCAAATTAGATGGGTTTTTACATTGTGTGATTTACACCATATTATAAAATATTTTGAAGGTAAATATATCATATACCACATAAACATGGAATACAATAATTAATAATTTTCTTCATTAAGAATTTTTTTCTTTCTATTATCAATGATATTTTATATATGACATTATCCATGTATGCATTTCATTCGCAGTTTGTTGTATAAAAAGAATTTGATTCCGTAATTTACGTTGATATAATGATTCTTCCATATCTCACCATGATACTGATATTATTTTAATGGATTCTTTGTTTTTATATCTACCTTTCAATTTTTATTATCAACATTTAATCACAATAACTTTCTATGTACATTACCCTTACTATAATTTTGTACTCATCCTTAATTTTTTCCCTTTCCCCAGGATATGAGGATGAATTCTTGAAATGATCTTTAAGGCTTATGAGCTTTTAATTTTGTTATATATTATTTTCCTATTTTAAAATGGGTATTTGGTATATAATCTGGTACCACAAAGTTAAAATACATTTCATTATATTGAAATGTGATTCCTTTTATCTATTCCAATATAATATTTTAAGAAACTGACTCTAGGATACTGGGGTCAGGGTTGCTATAACCAATACAAGGTAGATGATACTTGTTCATTATCATGATCCTATTAAAAACCAAATAATCATTTTATAGTTTCATAAATAGATCTCTTTTTTTATCAAAAATAAAATGTTTAACCCATGGTAGCACACATGTCCTAATGAATACCTTTATATGTTTATCCCAGAGATTCTTCTTCAATTACTATAAATGAATTGGGAAAATATTATAGGGAGTTATTAAAAAAGATTCAGAACATGGTATGAGTTATATTGATGACTCAACATCACATATAGCTATAATTCTAGGATACTCTTTTGAAAATACATCAAACAATTCCCAAACAATAGGAATATCATTGATGTATAGTTTTTGATTAATTGTATGCATTAAAAACATCTTCTAAATAGTAATCAATCCCCATACAATTGATATAATCTCCATCATAAGTTTATACTTATAATAACACTAATATTCAATAATTTTTAGGTTTTCAATATCAAACATGACATCCCTTCCATGATTAATGTAATGGTAATTATGTAGAGAAATATGGTCAATTCCTAAGATAACTTAAAATTTAACCATAGAATTAATTACGACATTTATAGGAATCAAATTACCAAAACCATAAATAGAAGAGTAATCATATACATGATATGCGATCATGAAAAAATTATAGATTTTTAAAACTATATTGTATCTAACCATGTCGGTAGAATATTGGCAACCATCGAAAATCATTCTAATATAAATTAATTTTTGGGTTCCGAGTCAAATAAGACATTAGTAGTTCTATAATGGATTTTAAGTGTACCTATCATACCATAATTATCACACCATAATCATAAAAATATCTTAAAGTAGAATTATCATTTCCCCTCAGTTTACATGGTTTTTGAGGTCAATCATCATCAATAACCCTTTTATTTTTTCATCTATTATAATAATGACCACACTCCTTGTATTTGAAACACTGGACAGTGGATGTGAATTTTGTGGAGATTTCATTCCAGTTGTGTCAATATTTATCTTCATACTATCTCATTGGAATTCAATTTTATGGTGATCTTCCATTCAAGAAATAAAAAATTTACTAGTCCCCTAATATAATATCCTTGTTCTTTCCTTAAACACATTGAGTATGAATGAAGAATCATTTTCATATATCCCTTGATTTTATATTTTATTTTAAACTCCATCTTATTTTTCTTGTAATACCCATGAGATGGATGGATAACATAAATATCCGATTACACCATTATAGAAAATAAATTTATTGAATTATATTATCTAACTAATATTATGGATAATTCCATTCAGAGATATTTGTTTAATCCACTACAGAATCATTCAAGTCAATGTTCAAGTAGGATAATAATTACATAAGCATACCTAACATGTGTTATATAATTTTAATAATAGTTACAAAATGATTCCTTATCCTTATAATTCATCTCAGGGAATTAATTCTCAATTTTTTTATAAATAATATGTAGGAATTTCTTATTAAAAAAATAATCTCTTAAATTCATCACAGTCTATGTAGTCAATTTTAATATATTACCCTGTATTATAATTAAGACTCCACCATTTATCCTCTTCTCCTTCCAAAAAATATATAACATATATGAATTTTATATGCTCAAAAAATAGAAAATTGAAAATAAACTTTACAGGGTACTAATCCTTTGTTCAAAAACTAGAAGGTCAAAATATCCAATGAAACAATATGGAAATTTCATCAAAAATGAATCAATAGAAAATTGCTAATACCATTTTAATTTATGGGAACTCTCCAAGATTAATGGATTGGGGTAGTTGTGTGAGTATAGAAAAATTATTTTTCATTCCATATCACATAATTTTTGGCTACATAGGAGTAAAATAATTTTATCATTTTCAAAAACATTAAATTATCAAGGTTCCATCAGGTACCATCCATTGACTAAAAACAAAAAAAGTATAGTGTTGGAAACAATAATAAAACTAGGGAGAAAAATAATAATAAAAATTCACTTATACGATGAATAAATTATGACACAATATTTTTAATATATAAATCCTAATATTTATCATAGTTCATTCATGGTCATCATCTATTTAAATCCTTTATGATGGTTTATAATGATTGTGTTAATTTCATATTAATTTCTCAAAGGTGTGTATCATAGCCCATTTTCATACACACGGACATGACTGAGTCCAAATCAATTTTCCCATTTCATAGTTATTAATCCTATGGACTTCTATTATATATCCATATCCAATTATTGTTTAAAGATATGGATTTAATTTCTGGGAAAGCACACGAGGTATACATCACCAATATTGTAATATATATTTCCATTACATTTAATAATCTAAAAACTTATCCTTAGTGATCTTAAATATGTTATCTCATACCAGTTTGTAAATTTTAAATAAACTGTTAGTTTGGTAATAATTTTAATGACCCAAACGTCTCATACAATGATATAATATTTTTTAGATGGACATTCCTTACATTACAAAAACACACGCCTCAGGATAATAAATGTATAATGCCTTTTAAAATTTGGGAACATAAATAATTGGTCCATAGTTGAGCTAAATAAACCTTCATAGTTTTCTTCAAAACTATAACCATTTTTTGATATATAATACATAAAATCATTCATTATAACTTGGGAAAAAACATAATAAAGTGTGAGATGAGATTCATAGTAATGGTGATCAGGGGAGATATCAACATATAATGACCATAAGGTTATGAGAACATGGGAATCCAATTTTAGTATCATACCATTCATATCATAGATCATAAAAATAATACGTGCCATAAATAATGGTAGTTACATAAACATGAATAATAATGTACTCAATTAACATGAACCATGAGAACACCACAATGGAATAAGTCATAGATTTGTAGTATACAAATAATCACATTGAATAATTTATATAGTACATAGAGGAACATTTCCTAGAGTATCATAGTTTAATGGTTTCACTACCCAAACCATCATTATAGTCATGGTTGACTCCCTATACTATCATAGTAGATATATTCCCTTATAAAATGAGGTTCAGTCTCCATTGTTTCGAAATTTATCTCATGATCTTTCATTATTTACCAATGGAGTAGGAGGGATATGTTTGTCCCACCCATCACATATTGAAAAGTATAAAATTTGTGTTCAAAAAGATCATGAAACATCCATAATATCAAAAATCCAAGAAAAAAAAAACGGGTTTCAAAAGCATTACAACAAATAATAACCCATTTAAATGAAATGGGTTTCATATATATTTCATCATAAAATAAACCACAGGAATGAAAGGGGTTTAATAAAGATCTCTTCATCATAATCATAAAATATATTGTCAAGTAATAATTATTGAATAACTAGGGAATATCTCTTATTGACCATATATAATGGTAAAAATAGTTTCCATTGATTTGTATAAATTATATAAAAATTCATTAAATAAATATTGTTGAAAATATTCTTTTCATATCAAAAAGAGTTCTTTAAAATATAAATGATTCCCAAATATTGAAGATGATTTGTTTTTAAAAGCTCATTTTATTTTGAAAAATAATCTTGAAAACATAGAGTGGTCATGACTTATGAAAATTCAATTCATTTTGTACACTTTTAAATGAAATATTTATTTTCCATTTTCTATAAAATTCCAAAGAGCCTCAGAAAGACAATGAAAAAATCTTCATTTAAATTTTTATGGAAATTAAAATTGTAGTATAAATCATATTAAAACTGATAAGGATATAATTTTAGAAATAAATAAAACATTTTTTTTAAATCATAGATATGAAAGGAAAAGTATATTTAACCAAAAAAAGGAAATAAAAACAATTTTTCTTAAGAAAATTCCATTCAAATCATGATTAAATATAAAGAGTAAAATAAAGGAAAAACATTTCTTCAATTAAATTAATAATTTATAATAAAATTAATAAATCTCTTAAGAGATGGATCAAAAGATTTTATTATCTAAATAATAAACATATACAATCCTGATAAGCAATTATATTGAATCATAGAAATCATGACACTTAAATAACATTGAATCATAATCAAATTGAATTATTAAAAATAAATAAACATTAAATATTATTAAAATAAATAAATACATGATATAAAATGTTAAAGGGTCTGTATGTGAACCAATTTAAATATGATAGATTCGTAACATGATATATGTCAGAAAGAAGTTGTTTTTGGAAAGATATATCTTAACTTATATACCAAATTCATTTGTAAACATTAAAAAAAATATTATAAAATATATTTTTTTTCTAAAATTATTAATTTTCAAAAACTATTTATATTATACAATTTATTATTTACATATGTAAAATTTATTACTTAGTTATTAACATTTCCATGATAAATTCACGTTTCGAGCAATAACTCTTTTGTATTTTTGTACATATTTTGATTTGTTATTTTTTTGTACTCATACATTGACTAGAGATAAGAAATCATTAAATGTTACCCATGATATATATATATATATATATTATTATATTATATATATTTGTATTTTGAGTAAACTAAAAGGGTAGATATTAAAAATGAAATATACTATTAATAGTGACAATAGACTGTATATTTGCATGAATGTTGATTACATTTTATAGATGGATGAGAATTAAAAATGAAAAATAATATGATACCATTAAATAAATATTTTTTTTAATATATATTAAACTTTTTAATTAATCCCAACATTATTACATTCCACGTAAAGCCTGAATGAATCACACCACTTCATAAAGTGGTATTCCTCCAAACACACCGGAAAAGTTATTTAATTCCAATAGAATGTAATGTAAGATGGTATATAATATTTAATAATTAAAAACTGATAATAATATAAAAATTTTCTTAAATAAAAATAAAATACATCATTTAATATGTACTTGAGAGTTGGTGATGGAAAAGGAATAAAATCTGTTCGTGAGACAGTAGACTGTCGTACACTGGAATAATGATTTGATATCCAATGTTATGAAATATGATATAGATATAAGTTAATAAACTGAAATAATAAATATAATTATATGTTATATATTGTTTTTATTATATCATCAAAATGTAATAATATTTTATTTCATTGGAAAGAGAAATAAAATACAAACTCTCATAGAACAACATAACCTATTCTTTTAATATCATAATTTGGATTAAAATAATAACCTTAATATGAAGGATTTTGGTTATAAAAATGATTACAAGATGATAGAAAGTAAGTAAGGACTGTATTAGTGTAGGTAATTTACTAACCAATAGGGTATTAATGTGTGAAAAGTAGACAAGAGGTGTGGCCTTTTATAAGTTGGGGACGGGCCACAGTTGTAATTTTATAAATAAATATTTTGTATCCATGTTTCTTATATGAAAAAATTCTAAAATGTTAGACCATATAGAAATTAATAGGTTTAAATGTATAAATAATTCAATAAAAAAAAATTTGACATGTTTCAGGTCATTTTATCACATTTATTTGTAGATTATCATCTTGATAAGCGCCTTTTTACCTTAATGGTGAATATGAAATTTTCACACTTTTTAATATTAAATATGGTTAAAAATAGTTGGACCATGTTAGAAAATATATATTAATTTATTGAATATATTTAATCAATTTTAAATATTAACATCACAGCGTTGGCATAATTTAATTTAAAATGAAACCCGTAGACGCGAAGTAAATGCGATTTTTCAAAAATATATTATTCAAATGTTTAAAATTATTTCATATATAAATTTAGTATTATATTAATTAAAATTACATTAGTTGGATTAATAAATATTTAATTTAAAAAATTTTACTTTTGATCCAATATTTAAACAAAAAATTTACCATGTAAATTCATTAAGAGAAAAAGTAGTGTTCAATAAAAACCATTATTTTCACTATTCATCAAAAAACTAATCATTTCAGAAAATACAAAAAAATCACCCAATTATAACTTGTAAATTACAATTTAATAAATATGATTTATTTTGAAAAATTAATCTTCAAATTTTTTCCAAAATAAATAAAGATCATTTTTTAGAGAAATGATATTTCAAAAGATGTAAAGACTTTTCTGAGAAGTAAGAAAATTTTTATCAAACCATTTTATTTATGTTATGAAATATGGTTATTACTAATAATGGTTCCAATATTAGTAGCTATGTAGTAATTTTCAAAATTAAATAATTATATTAGAAGTATTTTATGGTTTTTTTAAAACTAGGTGTTTCATATAACACCTGATATCAATGAAATTTTATTTATTTAATGAACAATTCATGAAAAATCGGGGTGTTACATATTATATTTATCTACATAAATTCCACTAAATTTTCCTAGAAGAAAATTCATGTTTTATATTCTATACCATCCTATGATAATATTTAAGTCAACAAAATAGTATGATCTTTCGTAGGAAACCACATCCATTTTTCATGTCTTGATTACCACTCATAAGGGTTGTTCTTATCTGATGGTTGTGTAGAAACAAAACATTAATGAAATGAATATTTTGTCGGAGTTTATTTTTTTTCTCTGTATGAGTTTCATGATATTTAACTAAAAAATTATGATAATTTTTAAATAAAAATAGTACATGGTTCTACACATATTCCATATACTCTTTATTTATTGTCCCAAATTAAGTTACCTGAATTGCAGATGAAACACTAGGAGAATCATGACATGGAATTTACTCAGTGAATTGTGTTACCATAGGAAACACATTTTTTTATTTTCAAGGATATGTAAGGATCCCTAAAAATATTCATTGATTATTGGGAACTAAATAAGATCATTCTCAATAATGAATATCCCATATGACGTATTTATTAGTTGTTTCATCAAATTCATAGAGATCAATACTTATCCAAAATTGTCTTACATTCTATATTATATCAAATGTGGATTAGGAAAGAGGATATACACTGGAATACATTTTGTAACAGTTGTAGAAATTATTATTATATAGTGATTAAATTTTTTGTTACTAATTTCACTACCCTCTTTAATGATTTAAGGAATCAAGTTAATAGATATTACCAATATCAGTTGGTAATAGATTTTATATATTTTAATTTCAAATATTCAAAGATAATATTAGATTTTTAATATTACTTAATAAATGTTCTTAAGACCCTAAGGAATGATAAACTTTATAAAAGTTTTCAAAGTTTTCAATTTTTCATTTAAAATGATTAATTTTCAAGTAATAGAATCTAAAGAGATGGTTTTTTTTTGGATCCATCAATGAAAAGAGTTATTGGATGTCAAAAAAAATGTGGCTACAATATAATGTTTTCTTATATTGGATTGATATTTTTGAATCTCTAGGAAATATTTCCCATTTCTCCCAAAACGAATCACCATGTTATCTTAGTTGGGAGCCAAGATCCATTGGATAGATGAATGTGTAGAATATATCAAGGAACTATATAGAAGGCTAGTTAGTTCACCTATTCATACACTACCCAATAGTAGAGAAATATTTTTAATATATATTGATGCATCAATGAAAGGACTTGGATGAATTACCATGTATAATGACAAGCTGAAAGCTTACTCCCTTAAAAATTGATGGTTGTGAAGAAAAATTTCCCAACTCATGATTTGGGGTCGTTACGGTAATTTTTTTTAATAACTAAATATATGAATTATAATTATAGAAAAATTTGTTATATATATTTACCATAATATTATAAAATATATATTCACATAGAAAGAGTTAAACATACACCCGATAAGATGGTTAAAGATAATTAAAAATTATGCCTTGTAATAAATTACTACCCTATGAAATAGAACAAGGTGGCCGATGATTTGATTCGAGAGGATCTTCCAAGATAATTTGTGGTGAGGATCAAAAAAGTTTAATAATCATTATATTTTCATGGGATAGATCTATAAATCTAGAAAGAATGGGGAAAATGTTTTTATTCTATAATTACATTTTAACCATATACTAATGTGATGATTAAAGAGGCATAAGAAGATGATATAGAGTAAAAATGTATTTTGAGAAATGATTCTAAGGATAATTGTGATTATGAAGGAATGCTCAGGATTATGAATCATGAATGTGTTCCATCTATAAAAGATTTTAAGAATAAACTATTTGAGGAAGATCATATTTCATCATTCTATATTCATGCTATAATTATTGAAATACACATATATATATATATATATATATTTGACATGGTATTTTTATAAAGCCCTAGCCTAAAAATTTAAAACATATTGTGTTAAGTCAATAATTCACATTGAGAATATTTTCAGTTTATTATTTTATAGAATTAGGCCATTACTATTACATAATACACCCAAACATTACATGTGGACAGTTACACTCAGTATCAAAATTTCCACCAAAGGATACCCTTTAAATAAAATATGATTTATTTTTTATAATAAAAATCTTCTCAGCTTCTTCCCTTATCATAAACATCCTTATACGCTTTGTAAAAAAATTAAAAACCATGGGATGAGCATAAAAGTATTAGTATGGAATATAATATAGAGAATAAAACCATTATTCCAGGAATATTTAGAACCCATGAAAAAATTTAAAAAAGTCATACGTTTCTCAAATAAAAGATAAAATTCATAGCCTACATCATGTAATAATAATATTTCTACAAAACATTATAGAAATCAAAGAAAATAAAGGTAACATGAGGTATATTTATCATACATACACTATCTCTTTCATAGATACACAGAGAGTAACCGTCATGGTTCTGTTTGGAATGCACATCACATTATATTACTTAAATCAATTAGGAGAAAATTTATCATTATCCTCTGTCACATTAACCAGTGAATTAGAGAGGTATCAAGGGCTCACCCACCAATGTATTATAAATAAACCACCCATATACTTATGAAATTCCAAAGAACCATAACACAATCATGACACATAATCCAAGAACAATAGAAAAATAACATTTCTACTTTGAAATCACGTTTCATTTTTACAAGCCACACACCCATAAATGAAAACAAATTATTTTGAAATGAAATGGTAAAATTTTAAAGTAATCAAAAATAAATAATAGAAACATAAAATTCATAAATTTATTTCATGATGTATATATATATAAACAATCAATTTTATTGAAATAATCAACTGCTTTTAAAACAGAATTAAATCATTTTAAAGGATTATTTTTGAATCAAAGAGTCCCAACCCACATTGAGTCTTTTGAAAGGATTTTACATATAGAAACATTCATTTAAATATAAATAAATACGTAATATTATTCTGAAAACATGGAAATGAAATATAATTATTTAGAGGATTAAATCATAAAAATATTTTAAATGATGTTATAAATAATGAGTACTTTACAATTTTTGACTTTTAAATTATACGCCACATGAAAGTAGATCATTTTTTAAGACATTTAATATCATGATTATAGATATAATTTGGATAATTAATGTATAAGGGGATACATATAAACCGTATATATAAATAATTCTGCACATCCTCGAGAAATCTCTCAATGAATGGAGATTGAGACGAAGTCCATTATAAAGATCGCATCCTTTGAATAAGAATAAATAAATGAAATTAATTTTTTTGAAAAATATAAAAGCACAAAATATAAAAGGATATTCATTTTTAATCAGTCATAGTGAATTCACACATTTTATTGGAAAATAAACCAATGACATGGATATTTAAATCAATGAAATGATATTGAATTAAGACTTCCCTTACCTTGAGTCTGACTTGTCTCGTTCATTAGTTAATTTTATGAATTATAATCATAGGTTATTTTATAATTGATTCAGAACCATTTTAATATTTACTATTTTATTTATAACACTTATTAACATTTTATAACAACTATTTAATTAATTGAGTTCATGTTGGATGTTTTGTCGATATTTTGTACATAAGTCAAAAATGTAGTTGTTTTGATAAAAATTCTATATGTGGTCATAATTACATCATTTAATGAATTATATTCATGATGTAAATATCATATATATCAATTATATTTGTATATATAATAGTTTGTAACATTCAATGATATTAAATGAATTACACCGTTTATGGAGATGGTATGATGTACGTACGCTTGAATACTACTTTTATTTTTTTTGTCATTTTAAATGAATGAAAATGAAATTTAATCATAGGTATATTATAATTCATGTAAAATATATATGTTATATATTTAAAATAATTTCATTAATTTATTCCTTTATACATACCATGTATGGAATTAACGAGTCATGTCACTTTTAGGGGGTGATAATCCACACTTTCTCAAATAAATTATCATATTAACACATTATGGATAGCATAATGGTATGATGTAAATTAAAATTAAATAAGAATATACAAAATATAAATATAATATATATCATATAAAAATATAGTTCCATAATAATGGCTACCAAGAAAGGTGGTAGGAGAAAATTGAACAATCATCGTTTTGAGAGGTAGAAGATCGTCGTACACAGAACGAGTATGTTCGTATCCATTAGATAGAGGTGCGTGGAAGTGTGGTTTGAATAATTCTCAAAAACAAATAACTGTATATTTATGATAATGGTGTTTTTAATTAATCATAGAATAATAATATCATATGGTGTGAGGAATAAAAATAAATGAAAGGAACTAGATAGAAGATGTTACCTGAAAATCGGGTAACTCATTTTGATTTGATTCAAAAGGCTTTCCTGAAATGACTTATTCAAAAGGTAATTATTATAATAATAAGGGATGGATGTTGGTATATTATTTGAGAATAATTTGGATGATCCAATGTGATTGAGTGGAGTGATTGTGAGGCTAGAGTTGGTGGCCTTTTATTAGAGGGAGAGGGGAACTTTAGGAATGTATTGATATATTATTTTATTATAAATTTAATTTCTAATTATATTTACTCCAAATTCATATATTTATAGTATAATATGAGTATGGTACTACATCCTTTCAAAAAATATGTTTTTTACATGTTTACGGCACAAATGTAACCTTGTCTTTTAGATTTAACCTTTTGTTAAATAAATTAGCTATTACTATGACTTCATGTATTTTACACTATACTGAAAGTATTGTTACTATAGGATTCAAAGAGACCATCAAGTGGATAATTAATGAACCTTTTAGCATTAAATATTTTAGTTAGCCAAATTTTATATATTTGTTTCCACTAAATCATTTAATAAAATAGTATTAGTTTTAAAAACTGATTTATGACAATTTTTACACTATTTAGTAACTGATTTCTTATAAATCAATAAAAAATTGATTGATTTGATAAAACGGAATTTAATCAAATATGAAATTTCATAATAGTTTTTAAAATTATTCAATGAATTTAAATGCTTCAAATTACATTTATTTTAATATTTATAATATCAGTTATTTGAATCGTTTATTAATATGGAAATCACTGAATCATCATTGTGTCATGAATAAATTTATTTATCTAATGTAGAAAAACAGAAAATATAATAACATGATGTATTTTATATTTTTATAGTTATAATTAATATTTATATTCAATTATATTATTTATATAACCCCTCATAAAAATTATTTTAGTGAAAATATTCGAGTTTATGTTATATTTCCCATTACTTTTAATTAATTATTATAACACGTCATTATCACACCCATGTGGCTCCATTTGGTCCTAAAAATGACCCATGTATGATAATTTTAGGATATCTCACATATAATAGGATTATAAAACATTTTAGGGTATTTTTACATTAATATAATATTATTATTTACCTTCATTTACTTTATTTACCCATTAACCTTTGTAAATAAAAAATATTAGTGATGTTACTATTCATAAAGTCCAAAAAAAGGGAAATATTTACATAATATGGACATTATGATTCCGAATATGGAATGTTGTTTTATAAATTCAAAAATATAGAAGTTATAGTAATTAATTTAATATTAATTCCTATTGTCAAAATGTTAAATTGTGGTTTTAAAAAGTAACAACTATCAAAATATTAACATGCTTTATTGTCTAATTTCAACGTGAAATTATTTCTAAAGACAAAACATGAATTAAATTTTAAAACCATAATCCAATTATTGTTTAAAACCTTTTAAAAATATAATATATCTTTAATAATAAATAAAAAAAAAGAATGTATTGAAATAAATGTTCTATTTTTCATTATTTATGAAAATATAAATTTCATAACAAAAATACAAAAATATAAACCAACATAAATTTAGATCTCCAAATTAAAAATAATATCTCAATTATGTCAAATTGAATTTATTAAATTTTCAATAACTATATTTAAAAAGGATTCTCTATTAAAAAGGCAATTAATCTATATTTGTTTGAAAAATATTTGTTTTATCCAAAAAAATCAATTTATTCTTTATCATTTATATAAAACATAAAATATGAATTTAAAACATTAAATTGAATATACAATATATATTTTTCAATAAAAAAATAATCCATATATATTGATAAGACTTTATAAATACAATTATTCTCTTTTGAATATGATTTTTTAAAAACACATCTTTTATATTCAATTGGTTCTTATTTTAATTTCTAATAAATTTGGAAACCAATGAATCATTATTTAATCATTTTTAAACCATATTTTCATAATTCAGTTGATACAATTCATTCAATCAATTCCAATGGCTGGGATATAATAGTAACATTTAAATAATAATATTTAGTAGTTTGTTTAAGCTCGATGTAGTGTACACACACACTCTTGAACATAGACTCTCTAACATAAAACTACGAATGTTACATCCTACCCCATTAAATAAATTTCTTCCTCACAATTTTAATTTGGGGTCAGTAATAAGGTAATGACATTTCAAAGTACCTTTATTGTAATCCCACATCATAAGAAGGGATAATAAAACATCCATATTAAATGATAGAAAGTAATGTACAAAGGTCACTTGAGATAACACATACTAGGGTTAAATATAAGAAAACAAGGATATATAAGAAAAAACTATGTGTCATGTTCTAATTAGGAGTGATAGAAAACATGATCTCGAAAAGTTTAACAACCAAAAAACCCGAAACATGTAATGGGTCAGACATTCTTTGATTTCGTAGTAGGAAAATGTAAATGGAATTTTTTTATATGATCCACTTCCAAAATTTGAATATTTATTTCACTAATTTTAATATTAATAGAGGGAAATATACTCACTTGGAATGTATATTATCATCTATTAATTAAATTCTACCACAAACTCTTTTTTTTCAAATCGATGAGTATTTAAGATGATTTGGTCACTCCGGAATAACTGGAATCAACTTCTTTAGAATCACATAATACACAGAAGATGAAATATATATTTAACTTGTCTTTAGAAATTAACCAAAACCAAAATGGTTTTATCATGATAGGATAATCCCCCTAAAAATAATAATCCATTATAAGGAGAAGGACTACATTTAATCTCCAAAATTCAATAGTAATGCCCATGTTCTACGTAGACCATTCAAGAAAAAAATTTCCTTAAAATTTCAAAAAAATTACAAATTATGTGTGTAACCAAAAATTCAGAAGGATTTGATCACATTTTCTTCCATGATAAAACATAACATTTATCACCAAATAAAATTGACTGGTCCTAAAGTCTTATACTTAAAAGTATTTAAGTTAATGACATATTTCCTATGATAGGTTAGTCAATTTAATGAATAAATGAAACCATCATATGTCCACAATAAAAATATTGATTGTTAAAAAATAAAATTCATCCATTAATCCTAAAATAAAATTCCATAGTATTGTATTTTCCTAAGCCGTATAGTGTTCCCAAATGTATCAACATCTTATAAATTGACATTTATCCTTTAATCACCAAATCATTTTCCAATACCAAGGATATAAGTTTTATAAATCATAAATTCACAAAATCAACATATTCATAATCCATAAAATAATTATACTAAAAAGAATAATTCGTACTGACCAGTGACTTCACGTAGGCCACTGGTAGGCAAAAAATCCAAATTGAACTTTTTTATTGGTATGATTCTTGAAACCTTGCTGGATGCAATCTATTGTCCCACAGTTTTCGTGTTTTCATTAAAAAAACATATAATTTTATAAAAATCCAAAAAATGGGGCAATTCCCTCAAAAATAGCCATAACATATTTTAACATTAAAGGATATCTCATTCCTCCCTTTTTGCAACACAAAAATTAGTATCCCATAATTTCCTCATTAATGAATGTCTCCAAAAAAATTATTAGTGACCTTAATATTTCTCATCATAAATACTAAAAAGGGGTTTATAATACATTGAACTTATGATCTACCTTATTATTATAAACCTATGATGATATCCATAACCCTTAATAAAACATCCAATTCACCAATGTTTTCTAAACCATACTATGATATAAACTATAAAGCCCCAACCTTAAACATTACATAACATTTAGTTTGCTATGGAATTAACTTTTTGGATATTTTCAGGATTATATTTATTGAGAATAAGGCCAAAAATATTACAATATAGACCCATATGTTACATGTGCAAAATAACTCTAAGTATACAATTTTTCCACCCAAGGAATCCCTTTAAACAAAAAAGTTTGATTTTTATGGAAAAAATATTATTGACTTATTCCTTTATCTATCCCATCCTTATAACCTTTGGAAAAAATTTCAAAAACTTGGGATGAGAATAAAAATATCAGTAAAGAATATAAAATAAGGAATAAAACCATTATTGAATAAATATTTAAAACCCATGAAAACATTTACAAAACATCATACATTTAAATAATAAAACATAAATTAATTAGCTTTCATCATGTTATCATAAGATTTATGCAAAACATCATAGAAATCATACAACATAAAGGTACATTCTTACATCCATATCATACATAAATTGTAGCTTTGAGAGTTATACATGGAATATTATTTAATGATTACATTTGAATATCCATTTGAGTATATTCCATTAATTTCTTGGTAGAAACATTATCGTCTACCTACATCACCTTACCCTATGAATTGGAGAGATATCATCGGAGAACCAACTCATGGTTTATCTTGAAACCAATAATATACATAATCAATGACCAAGAACCATAACATAATCATAACACATAACCATATGACAAAGGAAAAATAAAATTTTTACTTTGAAATCAAATTTTAAATTTAAAAGTCATGCATTCCTAAATGAAAAGAAATTATTTTAAAATAAAATGGTGAAATTGTAAAGTAAAAATAAATAAATAATAGAAATATAAAAGAGGTAAATTACAGTCATGACATATATATATATATATATAACATTCAATGTTATTGAAATACTCAATCCCCTTTTAAAACAAAATAAAATTATTTCAAAAGAGGATTTTGGAATCAATGTGTCTGATATTACGTTGAAACATTTGAGATGAATTTTCAATTAAAAAAATTAGGGATAATATAAATATTACATTTAAATTATTTTGAAAACATGGACATGAAAGTGAAGGATTTATAATCTTAAATAATTAAAACATTTAAAACAATTCTTTAGAATAAGAGTAATTTTTAATTTGGAACATTTAAATTATACAGTACATGAAAGTATAACATTTTAAAAGACATTAAATATCATGAGTATAAATATAATATATATTATTACTGTAAAAGGGTATGTATATACACCTTATAAAGAAATAAATGAGTATATCATCAAGAAATGTCCCAATGAAAGGAGATTGAGTCAAATTCCCTTACAATGATTATATGCTTGGATTAAGTATAAATCAATGAAAAGATTTTTTGTGAAAAATATAAATACACAAAATATAAATGGATATTATGTGTGAATCAACCAGAGGCCATTCACACATATTCTTGGAAAAAAACCAAAGGAATTTGTATTTAACTCAATGAAATAAGATTGAGTTAAGATTTCCCATAGAGTAAGTCCGACTTGCCTCGTTCGTTCTTTAATTTTATAAATAATAAAATTGGTTTAATTTATAATTATATCATTACAATTTAAAATAATATTATTTATATTATATCACTTATTACAATTTTATTACAATTAGATAATTATTTTGAGTTCATATTAGACGTTTTGTCTATGTTTGGGATATGAGTCAAAAATGAACTTGTTTTACTTAAAATTGTCCATGTGTTCATAAATCCATCTTCTATATAATGGTATCCATGATATAGATATCATATATATCCATTAAAAATTTATTTATAATTGACCATTATATTTTGATATCAGAAATGAAAATCACCGTTGATGGAGATGGTAGGCCATACGTATGCATGCACACTACATTCATTTCTTTGTCATACTAATGGAATGGAAAATAATGATACATAATTATATTATAATTCCATTATAACATATATGGAATATATGATATATATGTTATATAAATTTATTATCACCACCCTTTATATGTTCTATTTATTTCATGAATGAGTCATTTCTCTTTGAGGGGGCGGTAGTAAACACTTTCTCAAATGAAGTTACCATATTTAATCATTATAAAAAGAATAACGGTTTGATTTATATAAAAATTATAGAAGAATAGAAGAAATAAAATTATAATATATATCATTTATAAATATAGTGACATCACAATATCCACCATGAGAGGTGTTATGTGAAAGTTGTATAATAATCGTTTCATGAGGCTGTAGTTTGCTGTACATAGAAACTATATGTTCATATCCATTAGATGGAGGTGTGAGTATGTGTGGTTTGAATAATTATCTAAAAAATAAACTAGGATCTTAAGGTTAATTTTTTATATATAATAATATAATAAGATGATCATAGGTTGTGAAGAAGGAAAATAAAGGAAATGAACATGCAATAAGACGCTACCTCTAAATCATGTAACACCTTTTGATTTGACCAAAAATTAATTCATTAAATTAGTTCAGTCGAAGGTTGGCTTCTATAAATAATGGAGGGATTTTGGGTGCATATTTGATCTGGTTTTGGATTATTCATGGGGATTTAGAGGTCTGAGTATGTGAGTATAGGTGGTGTCCTTTTATAAGAGGGAGGAGGGACACATTAAGGATGTTTGGAAATATTATTTTGTTATAAATTTATATTTCATTTATAATATCTCTAGAGTGATATTTTGTTATTATAAGTTGAATATGGGTAAAAATAATCTCAACCAATAGTTTTTATATTGGTTTATGTCACAAAGTTAACCTTTATTTTGGCTTTAATCCTTAGTTATACAAATTACCTCTTACCGTGTATTCTGGTATTTTTACAGAATATGGTAAATATGTTTAATATAAAATTACAAGAGAACCTCCAGTAGATCATTAATTAAATTTGTAACATTATTTAATTCAGGTGGATGATTATTAGTTTTTATGAATATTATATCATTTAATAAAATAGTAATTTTTTAATAACTCATTCATGTCAATTTTGACACTATTTAGTAATTGATTTTTGACAAAGATATAACAACGTGATTGATTAGAAAAAACTATATTAACTCAAATATAAAATTTCATAACAATCCATAAAATTCTTATATGGAATAAAAATGTTTAAATTTTATTTAAATTAATATTTATAATATCATTCATTTGAATCTTTCATTAATAATTTAATTACTGAATCACTATTATGTGATAAATAAGAATATATATATAATGTATAAAAATTATAAATAAAATATCATGACATAGAAAATATTATTATTTTTATAAATATTATTTATATTTAAAGGGATTACTTATATAACCCACCTTATAATGGTTTTATTAAAAATATATATGTCTATGTTATATTTCCCATTACATTAAATTAATTATTTGAATATGTAATTATCACACCCAAGTGGATATATGGAATCCTAAAATAATCCCGTGGATGATCTAGGGTATAAATATCTCATAAAAAAGGATTAATACATGTGTTAGGGTAGTTCTATAATATTATATTAATAGTTTTTATCTGTATTTACCTAATTTACCCTTTAACGATGGTAAATAAAAATAAATACTGATGTTACTATTCATAATGTGAAAAAATAAAATTAAAATATTTATATAATTTGTAACATATGATTCAAAATATTGAATAAATTTTTAATAATTCAAAATATAGATATTAGAGTAATTAATTTAATTTATTTCCCATTGTTAAAACAATAAAACAAATTTTTAAAAAGTAATAACCATCAAAAGATGGTTGTTGTTTTATATCAAACTTCAATGTAAAATTATATCAAATGAAAAAAATTTAATAAAATTATAAAAAATTAATCCAATTACACTTTAATAGTAATTACAATTATAATAAAACAAAAAAAATAAATTATAGGAAATGGAAATTTTGAAATAAAGTGAATTATTTTCCTCTAGGCATCAAAATATAAATTTCATCAAAAAAATACAAAAATTTCAACTAAGGTAAATTTTGATTTCCAAATCCAAAATAATTATTATATTATTTCCAATTGAAAATATAAAATTATCAAAAACTATATTTATAAAGGGTTCTCCATTAAAAAGGATGTTAAACTTAATTTCTTTGAAAAATAATAATTTTATCTGTAAAATTGTATTTGTTATTATATCATATCTAGATAATATATAAGTTGAATTTAAAAGATTAAAATGATTATATGACATATATTTTTTATTTAATAAAAAATCAAAAAAAATAGTGATATGATTTTATAAACACAATTATTCTATTTCATATATGTTTTCATAAAAACACCTCCTTTATATTCAATTGGATTGCATTTCAATTTCTAATAAATTTTGTAACCAATGAATCATTATTTAAACATGTGTAAACCATATTTTCATAATTTAGTTGATACTATTCATTCCAATGGAAAAGTTATGATGATAGCATTTAAATTATAATATTTAATAGATCATTTAAGTTCTATGTAGGGTATCATGTATGCTATTATACATACTGTTTCGTTATGAAAATTTGGGATGTTACATTTTTTGGTGGGATGAGTTGAAGAGATATATTTTATAGTTTTTATCTAGGTGAATGGTATGTCACAAATTTATGTCTGAGAATAAAATCATATGGAAATTTTACAACCATTACCTATTCTAGAATTTAAATGGGAAAGAATAACCATTGATTTTTTCATCGAACACCCATAAAACATTTAAAGGGGAAAATTAAGAATTTCATGTATTTGATCACACATAAAAATTCATCAAACACCATTTATATTAGAAAAAAATTTCTATGATTATAAGTATATATTATATATTAATGAATTTGTAATTTTTCTTGTAGTACCACATTATATTTTTTCAAATCCATATCTGATGTTGAACTTTATGATCTGGAAAAACATTCATTACACTCTGAATTTTGAGATAAGTTTCATCAGTGTGTATATCATCATGTAGATGGTTAGTATAATATAAAAACACAAACCATATAAGATATTTATATTTATATTTATATTTATATTAAAAAAATAAGAGAAACACCTTCATATAGTCTATTTTTCATTAAACAATAACTAAAAATTGAGAATTAAGATAGATCCTTTTGAAACCATCAATGTAAATAATTGTAGAACTCAAAAATTATTGGATGTTATTAGACAAATATGTCTATTAGGACCTGATCATGCTACGAGAATTGTAGATAATTTTATACCCATTCAACATCACATCAACACATCTCAATGTCCATGAAAATGTTATGTTGATCAATGTTATTGTGTTCTAGAGTTTCATGTTAGTGAGAAAGGTTTCCAATGAATTTACAAATAGATAAAGATTTTGAGATTCAAGTTGAATGGAAAATTTATCCCTATTTGTATTGGACTATTCTCTCCCCAATACATATAGGTATTATTTTTATTAGTAAACCCTTCACCGATGGATTTCGGTGAAATCTAATGGAGCTTATCTGAAGAAGACACATCTTTCTAAACTATGAATGTTTTATTTTATTGATTTTTCATAGTATATAAATTATTTTAAAACTATTTGGATAAAATATCATAAGTATATAAAATATAAAAATAAATATATGTTAATTAAATAACCTATATCCATCTCCTCTTCTATAAAATGGATGTTAAAGCTATCAATTATGTTTAAGGAGGACTACCGCCTAATGAAATGATGAATAAATTTTCCATCACCGCATATCATGGGTAGATATAATTATTTATATAAAATATTAATATGATATTTATGAGATATTTTTATTTTTTAAATTATAATATCAAATCTATATACTTACCTTCAAATCCTTTAGAAAATGATAATGTCACTCGTGAGGACGTGTGGACTACCACCTCCATGTGGTGATGGGAAACATTTTTAATTTCTATTTTTGTATAAATGGTAATGAGGGTAAAAAAATAATCAATATTATATATATGATATAAAATTATTCCTATATGTGTAAATAAAAATTTACCTTTTTTCATTGTGTCCATCATGAAAATGGCTGCAATGTTCATGCATCCATACGACCCTCCATCTCCATGAATAATGTAATTCATTTTCTATCACTATATTATATAGATTGATATAAATAGATATGCAATAAATATTATATATATATATTGGAATTGTTTATATAATAGAACAATGATAAATGTAAAATGATCGAAATTACCAAACTAAAACACACTTAAAAAATAAAGCATTTATTGCCTGAATTGTCATTTCAACAAGGGATTTTTACCAAATGGGTAATTATAGTTAATAATTAATCATATATATATTTATATATATATTTATTCTTTTTTGATATATGTATAATACAATTTTATTAAATATACTTTTTTTGAACATTTATGATGAAATATGATACTGAAGGTAAGGGATTTTCATCTCATTTTTATTAAAATAGAACATATGTCTTATTCACAACTTATTTCATTTGTGTGGTTTATACACTGTCATGTATCTCTATTTTGATTATTCTCATAAAAATAATGGTATATACCTATCCATATATGTTTACTTCTCTCTTACGGAACATGATTCAAAGATTACAAATGTATTAAAATTATTATGATACTATCTCATTATTTATTAGGATTTTTTAATTATGATTTTGATAATGAAATATTATAATATATATCTATCAACAAACTCGTGACTATTATTCTCTTATGAAAATTTCTAGATTGAAAATGTTTTCCTCTCATTTTCCTCTCCTCTCATTTTCCTCTGTTTAAGTAATAAATATAACATAAGTATTTTTTTAAAAAATATTATTTATTTCCTACTTCGGTTAAAAATATGTTTTATTCAGTTGCCTTGATTTATAATTGTTTAAAAAGATATTTTTTCCTAAAATTATTGTTTAAATAAAATTTTACCCCATTTTTTTACATTTCCCAATATTATTTAAATGGAATATTTTTTCTTTTTTCCAAACAAGTACGTTTTGACTTTTTATCGAAAATGTGAAAGGAGTATTCATTTTTTCATCTATGAAAAGATCTTTATTTTCTTCTTTAATGAATGATAAATGATTTTATGTGTCATATTCCAGTCAGTCTGGTCATTTTCCATTAAAATCATTTTTTAAATAGGTTGGAAATTGTTATATTTTTACTATTCATTTTTAGAGTGCAAAGGTAAAAATCCTATTTAAATTTTCCATGTGATCATTCAAAATCATATTATGTATAATGATTAAGTCCATTGATGAATCTTATGAATTAATGGGTATATAATTGAATGAAGCTACCCATATTTTTCAACTGGTTAATTAATGATTATAAGGATAAGGCATTTATGAATCATGTTTCTTTTAGCAGGTTTATGTTTTTATGAAATGTGTACGAAACCCATTTATATTATATGGTTTATAATAGGATGATTGTTTTATGATATAGTGTAACAAAAACTTTGGGAATATGAGATGACTGAGACCTATATCTACATAAAATGCATTGGGAATTGATTATATTTTTATGAGATTAATGGTTTCAAGAGAGTTTATATTAATCCCAGAATAGAGAAGAATAGAGGTTATTCAAAAAGTAAATAATAGGTTATGTGTGAGGTTATCATAAGACCAATAAGGAGGGTACATGATAGGTTATCTTAATGTTATAAATGATGGTCCGTGGGGGGAGATCACCAGACTAAAGAAAATACATGGCTTTTTTTCCCAGGCATAACATGTTATCAATTTCTTGGGTGATGGAGTTGATATAATATTTTCTAGGATTATGTTTATTAAAGAAATCTATGTATTGTGGAAATTTTATGCTATCATGTATGTTTTATTATATTATGACTGATCGATTATGAACTCAAATGATATATTATTGGAATCATGTTTATGATTTATCATATGTTGGGTATGGTTTTAAAATATTATTATCATGTTATCATACCATTATTACCATTTTATTACTATGTTATCAATGATATCTCCATTTTTTACACTTACTATGCATCTGATCTCACAGTTCCTTTTTGTTCCTTTCCCAGTTAATGATGAAATATATGATGTATGATATGTCTAATAATGTTTATAGTTATGAAGAACATAATGAAATATGATGTGTCTCTCATATGAAATTGATATCTTCAAATCAATGTTTCCTATGTCATTAAACCTATATGATTTTGGCACGGTTCATTATTTTATTTATTGTATATTCATCTCTTCTTATGTGATATCAATGAATCAAAAGTTTTGGTTTATATATTCCAAAAAATATTATTTTTTATTTTGTTTATGAACATTATTTTTGTTACGATTTTAAAAAAAATCATCCAAGGATTTAAAATTATGATTTTTTTTAATATTTAGAAAAATAATTTTTTTTTCAATCAATTGGTTAAAAATGTAATTAAATGCATTTGAAGGTAAAACATGGGGGTTTTATATAATTTTTCTCTATAGTGTACAATGTTTTTATATCATAATAAATTAAATAGATCAATACTATTGAATTATTTTAGTCCAATTAATGATAATGTATTCAATAATTTATGTTATCTTTCATTTTTTACAAGGAAATTAATTTTGGTAAATTCATTTTTATTATAATTTTTTTTATAATAACTAATTTCATTTAAATTTGTGCATATATTTTGAAATAAATTACTACCACAATATAGAATTTCATTTGATAAAAATTAATTTAATATTTTTAATTAGAATATGTACATTTTATTTTTATTCCATATTAAATTTTTTCATAATGAATGGTAAATATGGAAAAAATCGCTTTCTACTATTACGGATAAAATGGATGACGAGGGGGTTAAACATAAAGACATGTTTTAAATTATCAACTAAATATGTATAAATTTTGAATTTTGAATTTAATTTTACCATAAATATTATTAGCCTAGATTTTCTTTCATTTGGTAAAATTGTCAATTTAAACTGAAATTATTATATCATAATGTCTTATGTATTTACATGTTTCCACCCACTTCACGAATAGAAAGATATCCTTGAATCCTCAATCCATCTCACATTTTTTTACTTCTAGATCTATAAATCACTACCCAAACATCTTCTAATATTCCATCATGATTATTTATATCCTTATGGGTTCCCTGAAGTCTCACAATTGAAGTCTTATGTTCTGATCTGATAGGTGTTTCCTAAATAAGAGGTAATTATATTTGGGGATCTATTTTGAGTTCCATTCTTAATGATACTATTAAAAACATTTAATAAACATATTAAAATGATGAAATCAATATATATTGTTAACATATATGATTTTATGTTAATGATACATCAAATTTCTACCTCATTTCATTCCTATAAAAATGATAATGTCATTAGTACATACTTATGAACCACTACCACCACAAAGGGATGCGATTCATTTTTCATATTTTTCACACAAGGATGAAAATATTGAATTATTTAATGAATATATTGTTATTTATATGATATTATTATTATTTTTGATGGATATATAGTTATTTATATGTCATTCTTCTCGTTCGATGAAAATATAAATTAGTACTCCTGCGTACATATAGACACCATGTCCATGAAGTGATATAATTCATTTATCATGACAACCTCATACAAATGGTTATATTGAGTTATATTATGAATACATATGGTACTTATAAAATTATTATGATTATTGGGATTATGAAACTATTATATGAGTAGTATAATGTTGTTTAGGATGAATAAGAAAAGGATGTGAGTTATGTAGAGGATGATGTTTCAAATTACTCAAGTACTAAACTAGATGATGTGAGTTCCATTATTCTTTTAGAATCATATTAATGAAATAATTAAACTAACAACCATATTGTGTGTATTAATATTAGTAAATTTATAGTTGTATATATTTATTCTATTCAAAAACACATGTCAATCACTATATCCCACATATAACATGGTCCCTATGACACATATCATAATTCCCCATATTCACACATATAATACATTAGTTGTAAAATTAAGTATTTTTCACTTATCATAGTTTCTATCCAAATTCATAATGATATATATGAGTAAGGAATCATTTAACTCTATGGGTGAGTCCCCAATCCTTTTTTCTCTAAAATATGTAATTGATAAAGAGAATGACTCTTTTTTCACAATTTTTAAATACATGATGTGGATTAATCTACAAATACACCTATTAATATTTTTTATACATACCCTATAAATTTACGATACATACTATTAATAAATGAATTATTTCATTGATCATAAATATTAAGAATACTGCAATAATTCCATAAGTATTTCCAAAAAAAATTATAATCATAACCATTTCATTCATAATATGGGGATTCCCTATATTGGGACAAATAAATACCATCCCCTTTCAGTAATATTGATATAAACATGTTTTTGAGTATGGGGGAGGTCGGTTATGTCACTAACCTGATGATTTGGGATGACATGATGGGTATTGAGATAATGAACATTCTAACCATGATAAATTTGTACAACTCTTATTATTATTTATATAATATTGAACTAATAAAAAATTGATTAGTAGATATTTTTCATTTGTGAAGAAAAATTTAATTCCATTAACATCATCATTATTGAACGAGTTAATTTTTATAATTACCCTAGAAATGTCTATTATTATTAAAATTGGAACAAAAATGCTTTCAATTTTGGATTTAAATGGGTTTTCCATTCTTATATTTTCACTTTTTACCTAGATCAATTTTTTAATGGTCCAATAAAAATAATCATTTTTCTTATGTCATCTGATTTTGGTCTATAAAATAGGTTGAAAAGGTAGATTTGACTAGGTAGAAGATTCTCCTAGAATAGGGGTTCTGTCTACATTCAGCTTGTTATATTCCCCCTATCTGTTATTATAATTAGGGTGTTTGAATATGGTTCATTGAATTGTTCTACGTTTCAATAAGTGTGTTGATGTGATTGGAGAAATACATTATCCCTCCTTTAATGTGACCATAAGATGTTACCTCTTCAAATCAATCATTATATAATTTTGAAGCTCCCAATGAAGTTACAGTGAATTTTTTCCCAATATTTCCCATACTTAATAATTCTAGATATTCAATGAACAATAATGATTCAAAATTTGAGTTTGATTCAAAATTTCTCTTTTGAAATTTATGTCTTGTTTGGAAATCAAAAATCAATTTTGACCATGTTTATCGTACTGAATATGTTTTTCGTACTGACCATGTTTATCGTACATGCCATATTTATCGTACTGGACATATTTATCGTACTGACTATGATTATTGTATTGAAAATTTTTATCATACTAACAATGTTTATCTTATAGACTATGTTTATTGTATTGACTATATTTATTGTACTGACTATGTTTATCGTACTGACAAAATCGTACTGACTCTGTCAATCATATTGACTATGTCAATCGTACTAACTCTGTTAATCATACAGAATTTTGTGCATCATACTCACTTTGCATCATATCAATACATTACACTAATTAATACTAATAGTACTCATATTTTACTTTTATCACATGATTGTTTTTATCCTATATCAAAACACATGTTTTGTATCAATCGTACTCATGATTATTATTTTCATATAACTTTTTTTTAACCGAAATGATGTCGTGGAGTTAGATATAAACAAATACAAATGATGTCATGTTTTCTGTTTCAATATGGCTGTTATAATTCCAGGTTTCCATGTTATTTCGAGTTTTCTAGAGAAATATTACCATTGGAGGAAAAATGATTGTTGGAACCTTATGCCTATAAATAGGAGGTCATTTGAAGCTGAGAACAACAAAAGAGAGACCTTGATCATTCTTTTCATCTATCAAGTTCTAGAGAGAGACGATGTGGCTTATCTCTTGCTTCATACAATTGCCTTGAAATTATAAAACGTGATCATCTCATTCTTAGTTTTTGTATTTCAATAAGTTGATTGTTTTTCGTTGTGCAACCTATCAGGTGAAACGATCGAGGGCTACTAAGGGTAGGAAGACGTACCGATCTTCATATAGAGAGATTTTATGTGTTTGAAAGACAGAGGTTCTAATTACCATCCAAATCGAGGGCTTGTGGGGATAGTAAGACAAAAGTACTAGTCATTGTACCGATGGCTTGCGAGGATAGCAAGAGAGATGTAATGATCATCGTATCGAGGGATTACCAAGGTGGTGGAAAGACGAGACCTCTTATCCTAGGTGAAAACATACCATTCTCTTTGGGATAAAAGAATTTTAATACTTTTACATTTCCACTATTGTTTGTTTTAGAAAGCGAATTGTAATGTTTTATTTCTTCATTTCATATTCATTTGTAATTATTTCAATTACAATTATACTGTTACATATTGTATCGATAGATTCTATATACTTTTTGGTAGAATCATTTATTATTGTATTACATTGATTATAGTATTCATTTTGAATACAATTGATTTAATTTTCGTATAATATTACATCATATCATACCGTTATATCCATGAAAATTTTGCTTAATTGTATTTTTTGTGAAATGTATTACTTTAGTATCATTTTAACTAATTTCTTTTGTTTTTAAACAATATGTTTTTTAACATACAATTCACCCCCTCTTGTATTGTTCCATCTAATATACATATGCATCTATATATCAATCCAACAATTGATATCCGAGGTGGTTTCCACTGATTTTCATTACTTGCTCTATTTCTAAGTATAATAGTGTGTTTATTAAAATTATAGTTTCAATTACTTACTACACTAACGTGTGGAGTGGAAAAGATTTTTTTTATTAGATCGCGTGGATGAACATTGGATTAATTGAAAATCTAAATCCAACTGGATCACCTAACATTGATGGGAATGAGTATGAGTACTGGAGAGATCTAATGAAGACATTTGTTTTCAATATCGATGTAGACAATTTTATTATGCTTACTAGATGTTACAAAATCCCTGACAAAGAATTCAATACTTTCACTAATCAATAAAATAAAGAATATCAACATTATTACAAGGTACATTATGACCAGGAATATATATACCCAGATATCATCCCGTGAAGCATTAAACAATATTTGAAAGAAACTGGAAGTCACACATTTTGGTAAATCAACGGTTATAGAAACAAGAAGAGCAATACATCGAGCAGAATATCATGGATTTATTCTTCCTTATAGAGAACCAGTATCCAATGTGCAACCAAGATTCATGATAATCATCAATATTTTATAATCTATGGGAGAAAAAGGTCTTGATAATGAAGCTCTTGTTGAAAAAATTATTGATATAATGCAAAATGAATGTGAGTCAAAAAGGACAACTATTGGTGAAAATAAAAAAGTTCCTCATATTACTCTTGATAAACTCTTTGGAACTCTTCTACAACACGAGACATGAATGAAAAGAGATGTTGATTTAATTATGATGAAAAATGGAAATGGAAGTTTATCTTTTACTACTAAATCTAAAGCTACAACACATGAAAGGATGACAATATCCAAAGCTAAGAAAGTACATATTTTAGAATCAAGTGATTGTGATCATTCAGATAATGAGTTAGCCAATATTTCTCAAAGGATGAACAAGATTTTGGGAAAGAAAGACTTCCAATATAGATTCAAAAAGATATATAGGAAGGATAGAAAAAGATTCGGAGATAACTTGTTATGAAAGAAAGAAATCATGACATAAAAGACCTTATTTTCCTTTACTGAAGATAAAATATAGAAAGGAGAACAATTCTGAAAGGAATAAGAAAATGTATTAGAAGACAAAGACAAAGAATTTCTTAAAGGAAAATGATACATGGTGGGAAAGTGGTGGCGATTCATCAGATGATTCTTCAAAAAATGAATCTTCATGACAAATACAGATTAGACATACACCATGACTACCAATTAAAGATCATTTTTTCATGGATAAGGTACACAATTCTGAATCCATTACATATGTATCCTTGAATGGAAACTATTCTGATAATAAATATTATGAATCTTCAAATGATGAATCTTCATCATTAGAAGATGATACATTACCTTCTTATGAATAATTTTATAGGTTTTCTAAACTACTTGAGAATTAAAATTCTAAACTCAAGAAGCAACATGATAAAGAAAATTATAAATTTTTTTTAACTAAAAAAGTATCAGATCTTTCTAATGATCATGATATGAAAATGTCTGATATTGAATGTATTTTATAAAAACTTGAGAAAGTCAATTATTATATGGATAAACTTTATATGGATCTAAAAAATTTAAATACTAAGAAAAATATGTTAGAGAATAAATCTAGTTCCAAAAATAACGTTTTCAAGGATAAAAACATAGTTTTAAAACTAATGTTAGAAATTTTTTCCTCGAATAAATTTTTGTCAGACATTACCTATAGAAAGGAATACCTTGATAAAATGTATTCTCAAATTCGACCTATTAGTAATAATTCTTGTTTTTGTTATAATCATTCTAAACTGGTTTTTAGTAATAAATATTTTGTTCCTCAAAGTACACCGTTTTTTAATAAGTGTCAATGTGGTGGACATTTGAAAAGAGGTTGTTCTATTAATAGAACTTAGTCTTTAGGATTTCATAAACCTCATTTTCCAAAACATTTGTGGATTCCTAAAATTATTTTATCTAACCCTTATGGATCCAAACATGTTTGGATTCTGAAAAACTAATTGTTTATTTTTCAAGAAAATAAGAATTGTACCAACAAGAATATATGGTATATGTATAGTGGTTATTCTCAACACATGACCGAAAACAAATATTTCATTGAAATGATTATTGAAACAAAAGGTGGAAAATTTCCCCTTGGAGATAATGCTCATGGGAAGATTTTTGGAATGGGTAATATTATTTTTCTTGGAAAAGTACTCACTTGAAATGTTTTGTTTTTCAATGCCCTTAAGCACAATCTCATCAACATAATTCAATCATGTGATGAAGGATACCTTTTGAATTTTAGAAATGATAAATGCTTAGTTGACAATTCCAAGGATGAATTCATTCTATCTGCTCATATTCTAGAGAATGTATACACTATTAACCTAGAAGACCATAGGAGTCAAAATTTACCTTATTTAAGTGTAATAGAAGACCAATAATGGTTATGGAATATAATACTAGGACACTGCAACCTATGAAACCTTTTTAAAATTTCAAATAAATGACTTGTAAAGGGTCTACCGGATCATAGATACGATTCTCCACAAGTCTTTGATCCTTGTCAATTTGGAATGAAACATAAAACTAGCATTAAATCAATCAATTAAGATTCATCTTCGAATTGATTATAGCTACTTCACATGGATCTTATTTTTCCTTCACATACTGGAAGCGTTGGAGGCAAATGCAAGGTATTTGTTCTTGTTGATGAATTTACTAGATTTACATTGGTATGTTTTCTAACAATAAAATATGAATCCTTTTTCTATTTCAATGTTTTTAGATCCCAAGTTAAAAATGAGAAAAACCTACCATTGATAACTATCTATAGTGATCATGGTGTTGAATTTCAACATTTAGATTTTGAAACATTTTGTAGTAAGAAAGGTGTTACTCAAAAATTTTCAGCTCCAATAACTCCTCAGCAAAATGGTGTTTTTGAGAGAAGAAATTGTATTCTTCAGGAAATGACCAGAACCATGTTGAGTGAATACTCAATTCCTATGCACTTTTGGGCAGAATCTGTTAGTACTGATTTATATACTATAAATCATGTTTTAACTAGAGCTTTTCTTAATAAACCACCATAATAATTGTGGACCCGCTGAAATACTAAAGTTTCATACTTCAATGTTTTTGGATTCAAAGTAATCATTCTAAATACTAAAGATATTCTACACAAATTTGCACCAAATTCTGATGAAGGAATCTTTCTATGCAATTCTATAACTTCTATGGCATACATAATCTTCAATAAAAACACTTTTACAGTTGAAGAATTGGTGCATGTTATGTTTGATGAAACTAATCCTTTTGTTTTATAACATCCCCAACTTACATCTTTAGATGTGTTTTCAAAAAAAAATTATCAACCATTATTAGAAGATAATTATGATAAGGAAAATCTTCAAGAATGTATTTCTAAAACTTTGGACCGAGAAGATTTTATACCATATGTTGATGAACAAGTCATACCAAACCCAAATAAATTGCTTCTTAGGAATCATCCCAGTGATAACATCATTCGTGATGTAAATCAACCTGTAAGAACTAGAAAATCCTTGAGAAATGAAATAGAACATATTTCCTTTCATTCCCAATTCAAACGAAAAATCCAAATGAAGCCTTTGGTGATGAAGATTGGATTAAACCAATTCAAGATGAACTGAATGAATTTGAAAGGAATCATGTCTGGAACTTAGTTGAAAGACATAAAGAAACAACTGTAATTGGTGTAAAATGGGTTTTCAGAAATAAATGTGATGAAAATGGAATCATTGTATGAAATAAAGAAATTTTTTTTTCTAAGGGCTATAATCAACAAGAGGGAATAGACTATAATGAAACATATGATTCTATAGCTAGACATGAATCTATTCTTATTCTATTAGCCTTTGTAGCATAATTTAATTTCAAAAAATTTCAAATGGATGTTAAATGTGCTTGTAAAAATGGTTTTATTCAAGGAGACGTTCTTTGTTGAACAACCACCTTTTTTTATAGATTCAATATATACTGATAATGTCTTTAAACTTACCAAAGATTTATAAGGCCTTAAACAAGCCCCTAGAGCATGGTATGATAGACTTACATGATTTGTTTTGGAAAAAAATTATGAAAAAGGTAGAGCGAATCCATCCCTTTTTATAATAATGGAATATAAAAATGTTTTTATTGTTAAAATATATTTTAATTAAATCATATTTGGGTCAACTCAGCATTATTTAACTGATTCATTTTTGAATTTAATGAAATATGAGTTTGAAATGTGTATGATGGGTGAGTTAACATTCTTTTTAGGTTTTAAAATTTCACAAAAACAAGAAGGAACATATATATCTCAATACAATTATATCAATGATTTACTCAAAAAGAATGGATACGACAATACTAAAACTATTAGCACTCTAATTGGTACCTCAAATACACTTGATCTTGATGAAACTGGGAAACCAGTAGATCGAAAAACTATTAGAGGTATTATAGGAAGTTTTTTATACGTGATAACAAGTCAACCAGACATAATGTTTTCTGTATTATTATGTACAAGATTCCAATCTAATCCTAAAGAGTGTCATTTAAAATCTATGAAAATAATCCTTCAGTATTTAAAAGGAACTCTGGATTTAAGAATTTTTTATTCATCTTGAATTGAATTTTTTTATTTTTTTTCATATAATGACTTTTTTGGTTGTATAATGGATATAAAGAGAAAATATGGAATATGTCATTTCATAGGGGATTCCGAGGTTTCTTGGTCCAGTATAAAACAACAGTCAGTAGCACTTTCCACTGCGGAAGCTGAATATGTAGTAGCTGGAAGTTTTTGTGCTCAAGTGTTGTGGATGAAACACACATTCACTAACTATGGATTGAGTTTTTCCAAAACTCAAATTCTATGTGATAATACTAGATCCATATCTCTTATTAAAAACCCATCACATCACTCTCATTCAAAAAACAAAGATATTAGGAATCACTTTCTTAGGGATCACACAGTAAAAGGATATATAATTTTACAATTCATCAGAATGCAAGAACAACATGCTGACATTTTTACAAAACCATTACCTTCCGAAAAATTTGAGTTTATAAAAAAGAAGCTAGGAATGATTATATTAAAATCAGCATTCATACCTACTTCATGTTTTGCACTTTTCCTTATATTAAACTCTTCTTAAAATAGGGAGAACCTTTTTTTATGAATTTCATAACATTTTCTTATAGACTCATTTATCTGTTTATTCATTTTGTTGTATCGTTTTTTCTATTTATCATCTGGACTGTCTTGTTATTGTTTTAACCCATTGTTTCTCATCATGTTTTCCTGATTTCTGTATTGTTTGTTTTCCATCAGCATTTCAACCCTTGGTAAAAACTTTGTTTTCCATCGGCACGTCAACCTATGGTAACAACTTTCTTTGCCATCGGCATTTCATCCTATGTTAACAACTTTTTATTCAGTCAGCACGTCAACCTATGGTAACAACATTGTTTTCCATCGGCATGTCAACCTATAGTAACAACTTTGTTTTCCATCAGCACGTCAACCTATGGTAACAACTTTGTTTTCCATCAGCACGTCAACATATGGTAACAACATTTTTTTCCATCGGAACCTCACCCTATGGTAACAACTTTGTTTTCCCTCGGCACATCAACCAATGATACCAAATTTTTTTCCATTGGCATGTCAACCTATGGTAGTGACATTATATTCCATCGGTTTGAAAAACTATTGTAATGACATTGTTTTCCATCAACTTGACAACCTATGGTAATGACTTTGTTTTCCTTTGGATTAAAAACCTGGTAATGAGTTTGTTTTCCATCGGCAAGAAAACCTTTGGTAATGACATTGTTTTCCATCGGCATGACAACCTATGGTAATGAAATTGTTTTCCATCGGCTTGAAAACCTATGGTAATGAATTTGTTTTCCATTGGCTTGACAACCTACAGTAATGAATTTGTTTTCCATCGGTCTCGCAACTGAACGTATAATTTTTCCTCGAACGCATGTATTTTCTTTTTTCTATTGTATTATACTATGTTAATACTATTAAACCAACAATTTCTTTAGAATCTTCGGCAGGTACATTATTTATTTCTTTATTATTTTTTCCTTATTTTTATTGTTTATCATTTATTTTAAAAAACTCTTTTAAATCCCCACAATTGATTTTTTTTCTTCTAATCTCAACCATAGAAGATCAATAGTCATTCTTTTTCGCATATAAATAGTGCCCCCCCATCCCCAATCCCACACCAGTTTTTCAGATTTCTTGGCGAAGCTCTGCCCCTTTGTTTGAAGACTTCGTACGATCTTCCCTTTGCCTCATCTTTATGACTCAGTCCTATGCCAACACTACTACCGAAATGTCTTCAAAAACATTTAAAAAAAGGCTTCTTTAGAGAAAGGTTAGTTTATCATGACTTATTTGACACGTATGACACAACAATCCGGAGGATTATTTTGTATCAAGGTTGGGAACATCATTGTGTTGAAAAGCCCCCATCTCAAGATCAAATTCTTGTTGAAGAAGTTAGTCAATTCTACAAAATGATGTTTTTGACAAAAATAGGATGATAAACATTGATGTGTACGATAGAAAAATCTCAATGTCTGTAAATCAAGTAGATCACTTTCTCAATGTGTCAACAGAAGGTGATTCCTTCTGTCCATCTCTTAAGCTACCCGAGGAATTTGGTAAATTTAATTAAGAATGTACTAAAAATCATTATTTATTATAAATAATGATAGGAGAAAAGTAGCTCATTTATCTCCAGATAATATATTTGTGGTTCCATGGATACAACGCTTTCTTTTCCAATGGAATGGGGATAGATAAACTCTTAAAGTTTCCGATAAATTTTTATTAGACTATCTGGTAAACCTGAGAAAGGTAAATCTCATGGGGTAAATTTTTGAAACAATCAAAAATGTAAAGTCAGGAGAGATGAAGTCTCATCTGATTTTGTATCCCTCTATTCATAAAATGTTAATTCATGAGAGATTGACATTTTGTAATATTCTTCTGAATAGATATTTTAAAGAACCAAAGACATCTCAGATAAGTAAGAATACATTGAAGAAGATGTATATTTGTTTCGATAAAAATTCAAATTTTTTTGTTAAAGATGTGGAAGCTGAATCGACACCAAATAAATCAGCACCTATGCCAATCAAAGATAATCCAACTGTTGTTGCACCTCAAAAGTCAGATCCACAAACCAGTATTAAGCCAAAGAAGAAAAATAAATATAGTGAGGAGGTTGTAGCCATGTGGAGGAAAGACAGAGAACAAAGAAAAAAAAGCAATCCTAATTCCAATCATGACCCTGCTGAAGCATTAGCTGAGAGTATAAATGCATGGGATTATATTTAGGCTGAGAAGAAAAATATAACTTTTTTAAAAAGGAAAGCTCAAGATTTATATGTTTCTAAAATCATGAAAATGGTTGAGGTAGTATTGCTCAACTAAAGGAAGAAGTGCACAAAGAACAAATCATACAGAGTCTTCTAGAAAAAGAAAAAGGGAAATAAATTTTGAATGAAATATAGGAAGTTAAAGAATATGAATAAGATTTTCATTTAGAATTTCCCCAGAGTTCAAAAAATATTAGAGAATAATCTATTCAAAAGAAAAGTGAAGGAATTAAACAGGTTCCTCATACGGATCAAGCACTAGCTGAATCTCTTAAAATTCTTTCAGATAAATTTCCTTCTCATGTAATGCAAGTCACTCAATATTCTCAGGCCAAAAAAATTAATTTTCATTAGTGACAAAGTGGAAGAATAAATAGAAGAAAAAGAAAAAGGAAAATATCCAGTTGAAGACTCAAACTGATCAAATGGTCTTGATTAATAAGATGAGGATACTGATTCAGAATGCACAACTTCTCTCAAGAAAAGTGATTAAATTGTTCATGTATTGATGATAATTGAGAAGACTATTCCGTATTTTCCTAGAATTGAAGGAAAACATATTTCATCACTGACAATCAAAGGAATATGTTTGGTTTTGTAAGAGAACATTGAAAGAGAGTATTGTCAATTAAAGTCGTTTTAAAAGTACTATTTGAAAGTTCGGCTGCTCATCAAATGGATTGCAATAAAATGACTAAGTGGTCATAGAAAATAGAAATCTTAGTGAATGATAATGAAATATCAATTTATGACATAAAGGGGATTTAAAATGATCTTGGTATTATATTCAGTGAGCTTGACAAAGTTATTGTTTAAAGAATGAACCAAATGGAAAAAACTCATATAGTCGATATCCCTTGAATAAAAGAGATGGATTAGATAATGAATGCATTCCAGTAAGAGATTTCAAAGGTTTCGTCATTCAATGATGAAATCATTGTGTTGAAGAAGAAAAATTTTTTGTTATCTAAAGACAATAAGAACTTTCAAGATAGAATTTTTACTCTGGAATTAGTAATCAGAGTCTAAGAAGAGACTATTAAATACCAGGATCAACATTTTTCTGATCAAAAAGAGCTTCTCAAATCCCAGGTTGATTCTATCTCCATATACAATAAAGAAATCAAAAATATGAAATATGTTCTTCATGATCTGATCAAGAATGAAAAGAAAGAGAAAACAAATGAATATTTTTTTGTATCTTTATTCACATTTAGAAATCTATAGAATTTTGTTATCTCAATGAGGTTTATGTTCTATTTCCCATTAATTTGCATTTCATTTATCAAACTATTTCAGGAAACTCAAGATTACCCCATTATTTATTTAAATCAAAAACGGGGAGAATGTTTTATAAGGGGAAGAATGTTTTAATCAAATACTTCTAAATCAAATAAAATTTACGAATATAATCCTTAGGAATGTACATACCTAAGGGGGAGTTAGTTGTATTCGATATCATATTACAAATATTTTTCAATAACTCTGGGGGAGATACATATTTCTTTTAGTTTTTACTTTATGTTTTGTGACTTCAAAAAAGGGGGAGATTGTTGAGTAAAAAGTTATATTTTGACATTTATGTCTTGTTTTGGAAATCACAAATCTATTTTGACCATGTTAATCGTACTGACTATGTTTATCGTACTGACCATGTTTATCGTTCTGACCATGTTTATTGTACTGAATATGTTTGTTGTAATGACTATGTTTATCATACTGACTATGTTTATCCTACTGACTATGTTTATCATACTGACTATGTTTATTGTACTGACTATGTTTATCATACTGACTAAATCATAATGAATATGTCAATCATACTGACTCTATCAATCGTATTGACTCTGTAAATCATACTGACATTTGTGCATCATACTCACTTTGAATCATATCAATAAATTACACTATGTAATACTAATATTACCCATATTTTACTTTTATCACTTTCTTGTTTTTATCCATTATCAAAACACATGTTTTTTATCAATCATACTCATGATTATTATTTTCATATATCTTTTGTTTCAACCAAAAAGATTTTGGGGAGTTAGTTACAAATTAAACAAAACGATGTCATGTTTTCCATTTCAGTATGACCATTATAATGCCATGTTTCCATTTACTTCAGAGTTTTTGAGGGAAATATGATAGTTGGAGGAAATATGACAGTTGGAACCTGAGGCCTATAAATATGAGGTCATTTGAAGCTCAGAACGACAACTGAGAGACTTTGATTATTCTTTTATTCTATCAAGTCCTATAAAGAGATGATGTGGCTTCTCTCTTGCTTCATGCAAAAGCCATGAAATTACAATACGGGAATTGATCGTTCATAGTTTATGTATTTCAATAAGTGCATTGTTTTTCTTTTTGCAACTGATCAGGTGATAATGATCGAGGGCTTCTGAGGATAGGCAGATGTACCGATCTTCATATCGAGGGATTTCAAGTGTTTGAAAGGGATAGTTGACGATTACCTTCAAAATCGAGGGCTTGCGGGGATAGCAAGATAGACGTACTGATCATCATATCTTGGGATTGCGGGGATAGAAAGACAGATGTATCGATCTTCGTATCGAGGGATTACCAAGTTGGTGTTAAGACAAGACCTCTTATCTTAGGTAAAAGGATACCATTCTCTTTGGGATAAAATAATTGTAATACTTTTACATTTCTGCTGCTGTTTGTTTTAGAAAGGTAAATGAATTATTTCCTTTCTTCATTTAATATTCATTTTCAATTTCTTCAATTACAATTATACTGTTACATATTGTATCGATATATTCTATATGATTTATGGTAGAATATTTCATTATTATATTACTCTGATTATTGTATTCATTTTGAATAAAATTTATTTACCTTTATTATAGTATTACATCATATCATACCTTTTTTTCCAAGACAATTTTGGTTATTTGTATTTGTTGTGAATTGTATTAGTTTAAGAAAATCTAAACTAATTTCTTATGTGTTTAAACAAAATGTTTTTAAACAAACAATTCACCCCCCTCTTGTATTTTTCCCTATAATATACATATTCATCTATATATCGATCCAATATTTGATTCATATGTGTTTCATGTTAACGTCCTTTTCAAATCCATCATATAGTATATGTAATTCACTATATACATTTAGTGATGTATTTAGATTATGGTAGAGGTCAAGAATGTAGTACATCACTATATTAATATGATGTTAATAATTAGTACGGGTGAATGGAAAATACCTAACTCGTTACATTCTTGGATTATTATTTTTTACCAATATTTTGTTGAGGCTTAATAATATATAAATTATTACATTAATTATTCCATAAAAATAATTATTTCCCTATGGATTAATTGGGAAAATAATTATTTCCCTTGGAATATTCTTAGTCAAATACATTTAATCGTTCTTATAGTGTAATTGATTAAGAATTACATGTTTTGGTGTTATCTATTTGTGATAAACACTATTTTTCAATTATTAGCTCCATATAATTCGAATATAATATTTGAATTTTATTTCCTATTATAAGGTTCCTTTTTAATAATATACGTACTAGTTATCTAATGTTTAGTTTTTCATACTTTCTCTAACTAGGACTCTTTGGGTCTAGTGTACTATGGGGTTGAAATAATCATTTTGGGGTTGGTGTATATATAGCTTTTTAGAGAATCTGGAACATGATCCCACCAATCTTATATTATGGTAATAACCTTCAAATGAGTAGTTGGTAATAAAATTAATGGACAAATTTATTTTTGGGTCTAATTTTTTTTGGAAGGGATGAATATTTTTGGAAGCGATTATGACCATAAGAAAGACCAATATTAAATGAATCTTCATTAGAATGGGTATATTACACTTGAATATTTCTAATAACCTCATCAACTATTCTCTGCTGTATTAGACCTCAATTTATGAGGAATATATAGATATTGGGGGAAATATAAAATCATTATTATCAATCAAGAGACACTTTGAAATCAAAAAATTGGACTTTCAATATATTTCACTTTTTATTATATGGGAACCAATAGGTTCCATTATGAAAATTTTAGGAGATTTTCTTCGCTATACAATTTGGGGTTGTGGTGTTTGTCGTGAAACTTTATTATTAGTTTTGTGAATTAAAAAACACTTATAAAAATTATTATTCTTCATATTTGGGATTCAATTTCATTTTTAATATAGATTACTTAAATGGGTGGCATTTCTCTTGCGAGACTCCACGGATGCTATATGGATGTATATAAAAAACTACATAGCTATATTTGAGTATGAGAGTAATATTTTAACTCAATATAGTGATAGAACCCTCATGTAATTATAAGTATTAATGGGTCCACCTATCAATTTCAAAGTCTAGAATGTTAGTTCATCCAAAATGCCATTATCTTCCCAATTTTATCATGGGTAGTAGTGAATGGTATAATTATACTTCCCTGAAAATATTGCATCACCAAAAAAATCTATGATTTTTTATCTTTAAATAATTTTTATTTAAATGATATTTTATTTTTCATGCAACCCCATGATTAAATGCATCGAGATGTACTACTAAAATATTATTATTAAATGTATATGTTATCATTGATATGTTAGATTTGTGGGAATGGATATAAAAAATAAAAAATTAATAAATTTTCCCTTACATGTAGAAAGTAAAGCCATTGGTTATCAATTTCTATAATATGAAAATAATATAATATAAAATTAAAATGGATTAATTTCTTGGAATGATATTTTTATGAACACAATGCATTTTAATGTTGATAAATTAAATTAATAATTATTTAATAATTATTTCCAAGAAAATATTCAATAATATACTAAAAAAATTAAAAATCATTTAATGTTTATTATATGTATGAAATGAGAATAAATTCATTTTAGGAATAAAAATTCGTTAATCTAAAAATAGGTTTCATTTTTTTTAATGTTTTTTTAAATTATTTTTTCTCCTTATAGAAATTTAATATAATAAAATATTATACATATTTGGAACTAGCATGTCAAAATTTAGTAATGTGGCCACTTTTATTATTTGTTATTATAAACAATAACAGATGAAATAATTCATTAAATTGCTATAGGATTAATGGGATAGTGATGGTTTAAAAAAATAAATAAAAGTTTAATTTTCTTAAAAAAATTCTTTAATACAAATATATAATAATAATTGAGTTTTAACTCATTACATATTCAAACATGATTATATTTGGAGCCGCCTTGAATAGAGAGAAACTCTTATATATTAATATTTTAAATAATTACAGGTATATTACCCCATTCACTTATAAATGGTCCACTACCAATACACTCTTCACTACACCATATGATCCCTTTATATTTGAAAATATCTTGTAAAATAGTTTTCCATCTTCTTTATCCATTAGAATATGTTTTAGGTCTCTCTATAAGTCCCATCCAAGAACCCTTATGGTGTTTCTAAAATAAGGATACCTAAAGATGATATATATGTTCTTAATGTTCCTTTTCATGTTTATTTCCTAGATATCAGAAAATTGTTATTTATAAATATAAAAAGGATGGAATCAATTTATTTTCTAAAATTATCTATTTTTTATTTTAATTTTATATTCATTTTTAACTCCTTCCCATCTGTTGGGAAATGATAATGCCAGTCATATATACAGATGTACTACAACCTCCAAAAAAGAATGTGATGCATTTTACATCTTAATTTTACAAAAAAACTTTTATATGTATGTATATATATATATATGATATATATAATGTAATTATTATTTTTAATGGTATATTATTGTTTACCATTATTTATTTCCATCCATCAAAAAGAAGAATCACCACTCAACATCAATATGGACTATTATCTATATGAAGTGAGGTAATTAATTTCTCTTTATTACTACATATAAATAGATATAAAAGATATTATAATTGTTAAATATGGAATATATTTAATTATTTAAATTTAATTGATATTTAGTCTATGACCAAGCTGAATGGAAATGAACTATATGCCCAAAACATGCCTAACATACCTATTTCATATTAATCTTTTTTACAATGATGTTTTGTTTATAAAACTATAATTAGAAATTATAATTGAAACAATCATGTTATATAATGTAAGAATTTTTTTTGGTATAGATTTATTATATTTCCATAATTATTAAATATTAGGTTTTCATGCATACAGTGCATGTCGAGACATGAAGCTATGATTTATGATTCAATCTCATCTCTAATCAAGATTTTTTGGTCGAATATCCACTAGTGGTTATTTCGAATTTATCTATTGAACCCCATTGAATTTATTTTCCTATGTTGAATTTTTTTATTTTAATGTATTCGAACCATTTTACCCTCTTTGGTACTGAAAATGATGTAGAAAATGCTTTTGTGAAATGGTAACCTTATTTCCACTTTGGTCGATGAATATTATCATCAATTTTGGTTTTCATTGAAATATTTTCAATATTGTTCATTCCTATGACAAAATTATTATTTAAATTCATTTTCTACTATATTTAATTTTATTTTAAGTTATATAAAATTAATCTTCTAGTCATTTTTCAAATATAGTACATTTATACTGTTTTCCAAAAGTTTGAATGGAATATTATTATCAATTTATTCCAAAATAATTTATATTATGTCCTTCATGACCGTTATTATCATTGAATTTTACATATAATTTTTTACTTCCATTTTCATTGAATTTATTTTTATCAATATTTTAGAAATTTTTTGTTTTAATGATACTAAAGTAAAATATTATTTTCCCATATTTTTAAAGATATGTTCATATTCACATTTAAAATTATTTTTCAACTATTTTAATATAATTTTAGGTTTCTTATTTCACATTAGGGATATGATATAGTTATACCATCTATATTCATTGAATAGATCATTCAAAAATATGTAATGATGAAATTTTTATGGTATTTATTTGTTTTACATGTGTGACGATATGATGAATTATTGAATGTTTTTATGGTATTCTCACACCCATATGTATTGTTTTAATTACATGTCTTGTGGGGTCATTAAATAACACAAATTTATTGGTTAATTATTTCTCTCTCATGATATAAAATGGATAATAGTTTGGAGTGGACCCCTTTTGTAAAGAGACATTGTGCACTGTGATAATATTTAGAGTGATCCTTAGCTAAGGAAATGATAGAACAATGAGTAAACACAATCCACTATGTGAATATGTCCACTATGATAGTATAAGAAGTCAACATTTACTTATTAAATTATTTTTTATGCTTATGATTTTTCCACAACACTTATAACTAGTTCTTATGATACGGTGTCATGGATCATGTCTGATTAATAATTATTCCCCAAAAAATATAACTCATGAATTTTAAAATGATGAATCACAATTGCATGATTAATAATTTATGATCTATTACTAATTCGGTTAGAATATGATAATTTATGATCTTTCTCTTATACACTTAATCATATATTAAAATTTCATATAATTATTGATTAATATCTCCCATGATTACCCATATATAACTGTTTATTTCCCCCTTTATTATGTTTCAATTATCCCCAATATAGGTTGAATTATTTTAATTAGGATATATATAATAGGGGTACCATGTGACAAGAACAATTTGGGGTTTATCTAAGATCTCATATGAAATGTGATGTCTATGTATGCAATCATAAAACACACTAATCATTTATAGTTCTTTGGAATGTATTCTTTTGAAATATTTTTAATATTCATCTAAAATGATGAAATTGTTAGGTATGTTATCCATGGGACACCTAAAATAGTACGATTTGGGGTTTTTTTAATTTTTAGAGAATGTAATATAAAGACATCAAGTGTATACATTTATACATCCTATAAAAAATATAAAGTGTTATATAGTGAACACAAATTTTCTTAATTTATGATATCCCATGATTGATTTTCATGATTATAGGATTTATTACTCTTAATCGTGTATCATGAAACTTAAACTATTTTTATTGGATTTTTAAAATAACTTTATCTAAGAGGTTTCATGTTCAAAATGATTTTGTAAAAAAATGCCATAATTTTCCACTTTAAGAACTGAAAACAAGTGAGATGGAATGTAAAATCTTATTACTATGCTCCTGAAACACTCTTAATAAATGAATCACATTGAGAATTAAAATGATAAATAAAGGGAACCATTCCCCCTTTTTCCACTCATGAGTATACACAGTCCTTCTTTCAATGGTTTTTATGATCCACTATTGGCTAAAAAATTGATCACTACAACATAAAAATATATTAATCATTTTTCTATGCTTATAATATGATTTTTTTCCTAGAAGTGTATAATTAACAAGGTGAATTAGAGAAATGTTGGGACCATATATATAATAAATGTAAAGTGGACAAAATTTAATATCACTAATGGGTTTATTAAGAAGATGGTTTATAGTATGTACCCTCCCTAAAAACATTAAATAAAATTTTAAGGGAAATTCATTTAGATTATGTTGTTGTATAATGTATCCATTTCGACTGATGAGGTAAATTTTACAATAAATAATTGGTATGCTTATATTTATTTTATTGAATCAAAATAAAAAAATATGGGGGTAATCATTGGCATAAAAAGTTCCCTGAATTATGTTTTTCATAAGGGACTTCAATAGCTATGAGGAAATTGATAGATGTTGTCTCTTGATTAATCTAGAGATTAGAGATTACCATTACTAAAATCATTATTATAGGAACTTAGTGGTATATTTTTGAGTAAATTATGATAATAAAACACAAGTTAGAGGGAAAATGAATATTCTATTATGCAAGAGGTGTGGAAAGAGCCTTTCAAAAATTACCTCCACAGGACTAGTTAATTATCAGTGTCAATTATTATTACTATAATGATCAAAAACCATGCCTATTTATTCTTTTTTATATAGTAATATGGGAATTTAATTCATGAAAATTGACTGAATCTCCCTCTAGTGGATGTTGAAGTGATTTTTTGAATTGTTTGCCTCTCTGAATTTATCAAATATATCAATCACTGAGGGAAGGGGATAATGTTTGATATTTCAAATATTCCAATTATTTTCAACTAATGTGGGGATTAATATAAAAATATAATTTAAAAAATCCATTTTGTGTTTCATATTTCATATTCAGGATGGGGTTATGTCTCAAATTTCTGGGGAAAAACACAACATTGATGATATTTCAATTATAAGATAATATATTGATTTTTTATGTGTTTCATAGACATCCCCCAACATAAAATTTAATGCTTTCAATAGAACTCATGCTTAGTGCTATTCGAATTTGAAATTACTCTTAAAGAATTACTATAATTGAGTAATAGAAATTAATGAACAAAGAACAAAAAAATCATGATATTGTATTCATTTATCCAAATATGTCACTATGGCGTGAATGTGTCATTTTATTAAAATTGAAAAATTGGTCAATGATTATTTGAATTTATTAATAAGAAAATAAAAAATATTAATATTTGCAATAGTTATCCTCTGCCCATTATTTATGATTTTTTGATCAACTGTGCGAATATCAATACATTTCTAATATTGGACTATGATCTAGATATTCTTAGTTATGGTGTCAAAAAGAATGAAATATCCATGAAAGTATTCAATTAATTGTATGGAAAATGTTAATTTATATTAATTCTATTTTTATTTGAAATTCCCTTAGTATACTCATGGATCTTATGAATAGTGTATCTAGATATTCCCATGATTTGGTTATGATAGAATTGAAATATTACATTATTATATATTACAATATTAAGGAGGAATATGATGATCATTTGAAGATTGTGTAGAATTCCTTGGGGAAGGAGTAGATGTATTAAAAAATTTGTAAATTTGGATTCTAGCTATACAAGCTATCATTCATCGACCATGTCATTACATGTTAGGGGATATTGGTGGACCATCCAAAGAAAGAAGTTATATAATAGTATTTTGAACAATGGAAAATGGATGATAGATATAGTTTTATTGGTATGGATTAGTAATATTTATTCATGGTTAAATATTTCTCATGGATATAAAATAAAATAAACAAAATTAGCTGAAGGGATATATGTTCATTTGGGCTGAAGAATGTAATGAAATTTTCTTGAAACAGAAGAGAAGGATTGACAATACACATGTGATCACACTACCCTGTAGTTTATAAGGGTTAATAATATACGTTGATGTATCAATGAAGGGAATGAGATGTTTTAGTAGGTGGAATGAAATTGTATAATATTATACCCCACATTGATTGAAGGATTATGAGAAGAATTATGTGACTCATAATTTGGAAATAGAATTAATGACAATTTATACGAATATATGGAGTAATTATATTTATATTGAAATGTTGGCCTTATAAATAGATCATAAAATATTAATTTTTACATTCATATAGAATGATTTGAATAAATATCATGTGAGATGTTTTGAATAGGTTAGTGTTTATAATAGATCCATACAATTACCATCCTAGAAAATAAACAAATGTGGTTGGAGTTGTTTTTAGGATGTTCCATTGTAGATTTCCCATGATTTAAAATAAAAGAGATCTATGAAATATGTATTTTAATATTATGGTCATTGAAATACTAATAAAATTAGGAAGATAAAATATTTCCCATAAAAATGATCAACTATATATTCATATGATGATTTAAGAGTAACCTAAGAAATACGTGGAGTTGAAAAAAAAGGAATCAAATATTACCATGTTCCATTATTATAGAAATTGAATGATAAATATTAGAAAGTTATTACTTGTCATTTTAATACTATAATTTAAGAGATCTATTATAGATGATCGTCATATTTCATCATTTGCTTTTGAAATGAGAAGTATATAGTTGTGTAGTGATTGTAATGGGGCTTTTTTAGGGGTATATTGAATATAGAGATTGAAAAATATGTATCCTTTTCCTTGGTATTGCATGAATATAAGGATGAGAGAAATAATAGCAATGGGATTATAAAAACATTACACATAACTTAATGGAAATTAGAAAACAACACCATGGAGTTCATCATGGAATTCCTCATGATATATAAAGGGAATAATGAAATTTGGTTTTTAAATGACCGCCTTATAAAAGAAGATCATTCCATTATTGTTATAGAATATATCAATCTTGATATTCTCTCTTGGTTATATTCCATTTAAGTGATATGGTTGCATGGATTATCACCCTAAATCATATTTGATAGAGATTTAATGTTTACATTGATGCTATAGATAAGTATTTATAAATAATTTAATAAAATGTTGAGATTTAGCACCGTATATAATTATCTAATAGATGGTTAGTTATATAGGATGATTCCGACTCTAGAAGATATATTGAGTTCTTTATCTATGGATTTCAAATGTGGTTGGGATTAATACCTTCGTCTAGTTTAATTTTTATGAAAAAATACCATTCACTCAAGAATTATGATGGCCATATAGATAAACATTTATGAAGAAATATTCATTACTCTGACATTATAGGATGATTCTAGGGAAAACATATATTGTGAACTGAGCAAGGTATGAAAAATAAAGATAATCTTATATCCACTCAACATAACCTGAGTATAGCTATGAGACAATATACTGTTTTTATGACTATTCCAAATGATTTCATGAGTAAAAATATTATGATATTGAATTAATTAAAATATATCCCTAAAAATTGTTATTATATTTATAGATAAATATATTGATGTCTGGCCCAATGTGAATTGATCCATCATAGAGACTTGATCACATCATAAGAGTATCTTATAACATGTATCTTGCTTCAATTCTCTCAAAAGTACAAAATATTTTCAATATTTCCATTTTATGGATGTACGTACCAGATTATTCACATGTATGAAAATCAGGGATCAGACAAATAGAACAGGATATTTATAATAATAAAAAAGAAATAGAAATCTTGTGTCATAAATATAATGCAATATGAAACAATCCTACTCAACAAGTTAATGTTCACTAAAAGAAAAAAAATTGGGACGGTATGTGAGGACCTAAGGTTGTGTTGAACTACCTTTATCCTTATTTTTATGTAATAAAGTGACTGCAATTTGAGGGACAAATTCATATAAGGTCGGTTGAATGTCAAACATAGATAATTTGGTATACACATCTATTTAATAAATAAATGCATTAGATAGATTATAATTCTTGTAAAAATGAAATTATCTGAATAACATTCATACATTATGAAATGAATGAAAATTAACTATATTTAAATTAAATATAATTGTTGAAAAAAAATTATAAATCATTTTTAAAATATTTGTGATATTAATGATCTATTTTGAAGTATATTTTTGGAAACATTATTTTTATATTCTATGATTTATTTACAAATTAGTTCAAAATATTAATCTTATGATATAATAGTTTTTACTCTTGTAGAGAATTAATTGATTTTTTTAAATATGTTACAAATTAAAATAAAATCATATGAATGTTTAAATACATGTTTTCCTGAAAAATTGTTTACACACTAATAATTTGATTTTAATATTATAAATAAAATTCAATTGAAGTCATGGATTATTTTAATTAATCAAGAAGATAATATAATAAATAATATATTTTAACATTTATTTAGTTTTTTTAATAGGATTGGAATATGAGTAAATTATTATTATTTTCTTAAAAATGAATTTTCTAAAAATGGTTATTATCATATATTTAATTCTTACAATAAATTCAATTTTAAAAACAATCAAAAATATTATAAAATTGTTTAAATATTTAAAATTATAACATCCTAATTCAATAATTAGGGAACTATAATTTTTTATCATAACAAATAGTAACTATTGTAAACATTTCTTAATTATGTCACATTTAAAAATGGCTATTGAGGAGTGAGGGGGTTGAACTGAATGATAAAGTTTGAAATATCTTATAATCAACTATAAATTTAATTGATTAATTATATATAGACTTTTCCATATCCATAAATTGATACTTTTTCCATTTTTTATACATTAACATGAATATGAATTTATTATATTTTTGTGTTTTACGCCATTACATGTTTTTCATGCACCTCACGTATAAAAATATGTCCTCTACCCCTAACTCCTTTAATATTTATCATCCAATGGGATATTTTAGTTCTCCCTCAATGCGATTTTTAAATTATGACCACATGTCCCAAAGCTTCAGTTCTTCCTTAATGAACAACCAATAATGTGATTCATTATTCAGGTCCACGACAAATGGATGTTATATGGATTTGTGTAATGATTATATATGCTATTATTATGAGTTTTAATATTAAAATTATTATTTATCACAATTTATTTCCAATCATTGGAAAATTAAATTGTTAATCATGCATTCATAATGACTATCATATCTAAAAGGTGATGTATTATATTTTATCACAACCACCATATATGTATGGTTATAAAATTTTATATAATTGATAAATATAATAAATTTAACCAAATATTTATTGTAGAGATGATTATACTATGAAGAATGATTAAGGACCAGAACTATTGAACCGAAACATGGTTGTAAAATGGAGTTGTGATTACCCATATGTGGATTATAATGAAAAATTGATAATAAATAAGTAATTGGAAATTATAATGGAATATTATGTTAAAATATCAATATGAATATAATTTTAAATTATATTTATAATAAATATGAATTTATTTTATAAATGATTAATAATACGTAGGTGGAGCATCCAGACCAAGTTTATTGTTTTATGATACAGTCACATTTGTATTCTATATTTTTTATGTTCAACTGTATTGAGTAAAATTGTATGATCCTTATCCCATATAACCCATATGTTTTCTTATCTATTATATATATTTTTTCATTATTAAATATTATTATTGTCTTACTCTTGATGTTATATAATATTATCGATGAAATTTCTTTAAAAAATCAAAGATTATTTCCCCATTAGATAATGAATTATTTCAACCATATCCATTTCCAATAAAAATGGTTCAATTATTTTCATTTAAATTATAATATGATTATTGAAATTAATATTCAACAACATTACATACAGTATTTTAAATTTATTATATTAAATTTCCCTTTTGTTTTTAGAATGATGTACTTTTGAATTTTTGCCTAATGTTTGAACAGATTTAATATTTTAACAATTAATAAATGATTTTAATTTCCCACATTCATAGATATTCATTGAATTAAATCATCCTTTCATTTTTATATCATTAAATATAAAAATTTACATTTGAAAATATTTTTGTAATATTTACTTAAAATTATTTCAAAAGAAATATATATTTTTATAATGATTTGAAAAAAATGTTTGCATATTTTTTAATGGTATTTCTCATAAAAATAAATTTAATTTTAGGTTTCTTATTATTAAATGGTGAATTTTATATAAAAATATATACCATGTTTTATCTGAAGGTCTACGATGAAATTGTGATGTTGAAATCCTTGTGAAATCTTTTTATTTTAAATGAGTCTTGGTATGATGAATGTATGGATGTTGTTATGATCTTATAGCGCACATACATAATGTCTTACTTATGTAATAAATGTATCTATTAAATCTATTAAATTTATTTTGGAATTATATATATCTCATAATATAATATGGACTAGAAATTTGTGGGAACCAAATTTTGTAAGGGACATCATCCACTATGCTAGTTAATGGAGGGATACTTGACTAAGGAAATGATAGAATGGAAAGGGGGAAAAAACCCTATTGGTCATTGTCCACAATAGTAGCCATAGAAGTGAACCCGGACTAATAGATTTAAATTCAATTCTTATGATTGTTCAAGAATCCCTATAATGTGTTCTTATTATTTTCCCTCATGGATTGTGACTAATTAAAAATGATTCTTTACCCTTATGACTCATTTATTTTGAAATGACAATGTATTATACAATGAATAATAATTTAGGATAAATAAATAACTGGATACGGGAAACATATGTTATTAAAATTAACTTCTATCATTATATTTAACATATTCCAATATTAAATCATGGATTGATATCTCCCATGTATAAGTTTTTATATCATGAGCTCAACATTTCTTATCTTTCCATTTTCTACATGAAACATACTATTAATATTTTTCATGTTTTCATAAAACCCAATTATTATAATAATTGGGTAGGGTTTTATTTATGGAATATTTGGGTCAAATTATGGATAAATTGTAATGTTACAAGGATTCGCATGGTTCTCACACGGTTTTACAAAATCGTGGTCAATTTAGTGAAAATCCTAAAAACCCAAAAATATTGGGTTTGCATGTCTAACAATGTGTTGGAAAAACCATGTGACCACCTAGTAGAAGTCATAAACCCCCATTAATAGGGTTACAGAGTTAGAGAGTATAGTTTTTATAATAATGCAGCCCTTCCAAGCTAATAGTGCTATACACCTTTTTCATTTGAAAATAATTTTCTAATATCTAGAATCCCCCTTTTTTATGTTCATGGTGGGAATTTATTGAACCATAGATTTTTAATCATTATTGGAAGATACAATGATGTGATTTCTCCCTTATACACCAATTTAGATGTGAATCAAATCTTCGATAATGACATTAGATCACTTTCGGTTAATATTCCTCTACCTATTATCCTTCTCTCATTGCGTCCTCTTTCCTACCTATGGTTATATAGATGTCCATGTTGTTGGTTGAGGTAATATTTTATTTTTTGTACAATGAATCAAGGTTAGATTCATGAATCCTAATTCTTGATGTTCTTTATTGGAGTATCCCAATTCAGGATTTGTGTTTGGAGATCTCAGGATCTTGATATTGATGGTTTTATATTTGAGGTCGAATTTTATTGACCATAGATTGCTTGATTTAAATTCAATTGTATGATTTAAATTCATTTTCATGATTAATTTCATTCAACTAGATTATTAACAAAATACAATTCCATTAAATCCTGGGATTTATATTTGATTTGGTACAATAATCAGGAAAACCATCCAATTCCATTGATTTGGGATGTGTTTGTGAAATTTATGGAAAACTGTGGAATTTAAATTTATTAATTTTAATTATGAAATTTATTGGATGAAAATAATTTCCAATTTTTATTTGAGAAAAATTGATTAATATAGTTTTCATAGAAACCCAATTATTTTTTTATTAGAGAAACTAATTATCTAATAAAAAAAAGACGTTTTGGATTTCTGTAAAGAAATGGTAATATATAAATGTGTATAATTGGATGAATTGTCTTTTAAATGGTTTTAAAATAAATTTTCCATCACATAATACTATTATAGTACATGAAATAAATGTACGTTAGTTATTTTTTTGGGATAAATCACTTTTCAAACTTTACAACAAAAACTAAACCTAGTGTAAGAGGTCACATCCCCAATGATATGTTGATGAGTCCAATTGGAGCAATGTCAAGGGACGTGTTCATACACATACTTCCTTGTTGGGATTCGAGTGTGTAAGGTCATGTACCCTAGAACTATAATACCATTTTTCAAATAAACATGTTCCTCGTTGTTTATATATAAATACATACATTTATTTCATGTAAACTATTTTGTAGATGAATTATTATTTTATATTAACTATATTATATGAAATGTATATTTAGGCATATGATGAAAGAATTTTATCATTTGATATGTGAATAATGATTGGGTTTGAACAATATTTTAAAATTACATGAATTCTTATATAAAATTGAAACGTTTTTCTTTAAATCTAATGTGTAATCATATTATGGAATCATTTATGATACCCTATTAGTCTTCTAGCTTATGACATACTGATGCTTTAAAGTGTTTGTAGATTATCATCTTCCTGGATCGAGAAAGGGTATTTAGCCTCTTGGAGGAGGTGGTAGTTGTTGATCCTTTGGCGTGGATAGTTTAGTATGCTTGGAATGAGGTTTAATCCTATTTTTCTTGTTCTTGTGGTTTCAATTTGGGTTTACATAATTGTTTCACATCTGGTATAGTTCTCCCTATGGTGTTTTTCTTGTATGTATAAGGATATGGTTATCTTTCTTATATTTCTTTTTTGGATAATTACTTCCAATATACAAATTGTATGATGCCAAGTAAAACTTGACAACCCATGGGTGTTACGAAGTCCCTTTAGGATATTTCATGAATATCTCAGTTATTAGGTTATTGGGGTACCCGAAAAGGTTCATGACCAAGTGGTATCAAATAGGGGTTTCACTGGACCCTAGTGTTATTATTCTGTTGTATAATCTTTTTAGGGAAAAGGGAGTTTTTTGTGATTGAGTTCCTTAGAAAATCTCAATACAATGATCATTATATCACCAGGGGTGATTTTGGGAATGAAATCATTAGGATTATTTCTATTTTCCCAAACAAAAATTTAGGTATGATGAAATCCAAATCTTGTTTTTCTATATAATTATATTAATTCTCCTTTATTTCCTTATTTGTGTGCCAATCTAATGTATTCCACGTTTTTTTCTTATGATGTGTATCATCATACCACCAGGAATATGTGAGAACCAGATCTAGGGGGAGTTATTGATTAACCATGGGGAGAAAATCCACTTATATAACTCAGTCTAGTTGATGGTATTGTGCATACTGTCCACGAATTGGGATAGACTCCCACACAGATTCGCATTCTGGATCTAGTTATAGAACCTCATTTTAATGTTTTCCTTAATCATTCTCATATGTTCCTTCACTAGAAGACATCATAATTCAAATCTTCCAATTATCCTCAAGAGGCTGAGGAATGGTTAAGAAGGGTGAAGCATTGTTTTTTTGTTTTTTTATAAAAAACTGTTGAAATCAAGGTGAGGTGTGTCACTTTATGCCAGAGGGACCACATTAGATATTGAGTGAAACTATGGTGACATAGAAGAATCATGCATGAATATAAGGGAAAGACATAAATTCTGTTTTTACTAAGCTACTCTATCTAGTATCTATTGTGTTTTCCATGGCTATTATGTTTTTCAAACTCGAGTAGGCTGATAGGACCATTACCAAATTTGAAAATCGTTTTACTGAGCTTGTGAAATTTTAACCATTGATTGTATTTAATGAGAATATAATGAATTTATGGTTAGATATAGGACTCAAAGGATATATTATATCTCATGTCTTTTTACTAAAATAATAATATTATGCTGATGTACTAGATAGAGAACTGATAGTCAAAATGGGCATGGTTGGGAATTCTGCGTTTATAGAAGTTATTTTTTCACATAAAGGATGTTATGTGAGTTCCGTTAAAGGAAATAATATGCATAGTGATTATCAAGGTCATTCTAAACTACTCTATTTTTTTAAACCCCCTTATGTACGTCAAAGATTCCATTTGATTTTTTTCAGTGTGAAAAACCTAGGCACTCAAAGAGGGTTTTCATTGATGAACTGAAGGTATGTTGTTCTTTTGGGTGATTAGGTCACATATAGAACTTATTCCTTGACTTTTCTACTCCACATAGTGGCATGGGATCATCAGTGCCCATTTATACAATGGTTTAATCATATGATTCCCATGAAAAGGTGTTCCATCCATATTCATTTGGACCAAAGCTTGTCTAAATTGTGGAATAGTATCCAGAGGAAGCAGATACGAGTCCAGTGACCATGAGATGTATAATCACTATAGCATTATCATTAGTGACTGCTTATTTTGAAATATTAATACTTATTAATTTATTTACACCCATTATTTAATGTTATAAATCTTTCAATGAATATTTTATCTTATGTGATGGATATTACTAAACCCCTAGTAATGAAGAAATATAAGGGTATTCGTAGCCCCATTTTTGATTTATCTCTATCAGATGTTGATATTTCAGGGAGTTTTATAGAACTCAACATGAAAAATCTTGATATAATTATTATGATGGATTGGATCATTTCCAATAAATCTCATATTCATTATTATCTTTGACGGGTATCCTCGGTTTAACATGATGTGGAATTCTGAATCTATCAAGGAGAATGAGACATGAGGTTGAGTAGAGCAAGACCTTCTATAAGATCCCAGTTTTTGGAAGGGTATGTTTTTGTTAGGTTTTGGTTGAATCCTTGGTTTCGGGCTTCAAGGGATGTCTTCAGAATGTATGAGAGGTCTTGGGGATGTTTCGGTGGATCGGGGTAGGAACAAAAGGAAAGCTGGTCAAGATAAGCCTTGGTGCATGGCCTACATATAGCCAGGGAAAACCATGTGTCCTTCCCAGGTAAACCGTGTAACCCCTCCTCCTCCAGACAATAGCATGCGCATGGTTTGCGCACAGTTTTTCAAACCGTGCGGACAAACCATTCGGCCTCTTAATGTTGGAATATATTACAAAATTTCCACCCATGGATTATAAGAACCCACTCGGGATTATCCTCAACATTCCTCCCTCTTCACCCTAGGAACGAAAAAAATCGACAAAGATCACTAAGAGGTCGATCTCCCTCATTTCTAATGCGTTTTTGGTGCCGTTGGATGCAGATCGAAGCTCCAGGTAAGGATAATCCCATCCTTGCTTCTATTTTTGGTTTAGGGTTTGTATCTTATCTCCCTCTTGTTTTGAAGCTCTAAAACCCTATCCTTTGGATGAGTTCAAGGTTGAAGCTCCAATGTCTGGTCAGATTGAGGTCTAAGGACTCAATTGAGTGTGTGTTCAACCACAGTTTCGAGGTAGGTGGTCTACAAACTTTATCCCATAGTTTTATTATGGATTTGTGCATGTGTGGTTTTTCTCATGGATTTATTTTGATGAGATTTGATCAACCTAGATGCATTTGGTATTAAAGATGCTTAAAAAAGGTAAATGGGAACCCTCACGATTCCCATGGGATGTATGACAACCCATCTTTTTATTACAACTCAAGCATGCTTTATTACATAAAACATCACTTGATACAACAAAGAAGATTGAGAAGTTTAGTGTCTTTGGGACTTAGGATCATTACATAAAAACTTTAAACTTGAAATACAACATCTTTATTGAAAACATCCTTTACATGACCACTACATTCCTTCGTACTTAGAATTTCATGCGATAACCTGAGGACATGCATAAGAAAAGGGTGAGCTATAAAGCCCAGTAAGGGAGTACACAATGAATAACATGAGGAGTACAATACATGTTAGGAAATAGGAACATCCATAGAGCATTAGAGTAACATGAACATAAAGAAATGATAAAGCATGATAACCATAACATGGAAATGTGGCAACAACACTTAACATTGAATTAGCATGAGCCAAGGCTCATTGCACACAGAGCATGAGTAAACCCACATTTCACTTGAAGCACGAGTAAACCCTCGTTGCACTTTAATTATCATGAGTCAACGCTCATTTCTCATGACGTATCATGATACTATACTTTACCCAATGCATTGGAGCGCTATAAAGGGCGCACCCTTCTTAAACATTTCATTTCATGCATAAGTGTGCCACATGGATCATAAAACATGGATTCATAAAACATAATCATTTATTACACGATAAAGGAATGTGGAATTCATACATGAAACATTATAATCAATAAGTAAATGTGCATAAAGGTGAATACCCTTGATGGAGAAATGGGCATGGTATTCACTACACAATGATATTGACTTAGAAAATCGGTGTCATTTCAGCAGCGTAACGGCGTGACATAAGAATTCATAAAAAAGGATGATGATAGAGAAGAGGGTTTCTCATCATATTTACATGTAATGGGAAGTAATTAGGTCATATAGATACATGTCCCAACAATTGAAAAGGAATTTAGATTCATGATACAAAAGTATTCCTTGAATATAAAAGAGGAGAAAAAGGTTTCTTTTGGAATTTCGACATAGTAACGGGTGTACATGGGAGGCTTTTAATGAGAGAGAAAGGGGTCTCCCATCATTCAAACAATAAGAGGGCAGTATGGGAGAGGTGAAAAACCATACCCCAACATTCATAATTGAAATTAATAGGGCAATACAACTTAAAGAAAATTGACAAAAATGAGAAAGGAAGAAAACCCCTTACTTGGAAGTGTTCTTCCAAAGGCTAGAGAGAGGCTTGAGAGAGGCTTCTTGGGAGCTTGGGGCACCTTGGGAGGATTCCAGAGAGAGTAGGGCAGAGTTTGGAAGAACTCCAAGGGATTTTTGTGAGGAGGAAGTGGGAGCTTGGGTGGGTTTATATAGGAAAGTTGAGAGAATTATTTATTATTTAGGTTTGGGACCCCTTATATTAAAATAATCCAAACCACAAACCATCCCATGGTATTTGCCCATGGATTCTGGAAAAGTAAAGAGGAAAACAATATTTTACAAGGCCAAGGTCCGAACTTATTAAAAAATTGGGGTTGCTTATGTGGAGGTGAGTCACACTCCCATGGAAATTAATTTAAAAAGGCAAAGTGTTGAATAAGTCTTGAGGGCTCCATTAATGCTTTGAAAAGTAAGTCAAACAAATCCAAAACCTCATTATTTTAATTATAAAACACATATTGTCCAAACATAAGGATTATTTTATTTTATTACATCACCATTGGGTCATTATGATGTCATAAAACACATTATATATTTAAATGGTATTTAATTTTTACCCAAAAATTTGACTGTCTCAGAAAATTATGAAAAAATCACCGTTAGATAATTTCGACGTCCTAATTCCAAAAATAATATTTATTTTATCTAAATAATTTTCTAAATATGTGAATTTTCACTTTTGAAAGAAAAACCGACATTTATAAAAAACAATTCACGGGTTTTGAAAGAAATGGCTTTCAAACCTTAATAAAAATTTTAATTGCATTCATAAAATTATAAGATAATTTATACATAATAAAAAATTAATTTAATATTAATAATAATATTTTATTAAAATATTATTTATTTCAAAAATCCTTTAATTTAATAAAATATATTTCTTAATTAAATAATAACTAAAAACACCATTTGTACTTTAAAAACTAATTACAATGTATCAAAAATGACTAGAAATTATATTCATTATTATATACAAAAATAATGTACATGAACATGGTGCTACTTATTTGTTACATATCCCCTTAAAATAGCCGCATAAGTCCTAAGGGTAAGGTGTGCGATGGTGACAGACTCTTGGGGCGGCTCGGATAACATCGCTCGAGTGGTAATTTCAATCAACTTCCACTTTTCCCGTAGACGATCATGTTCGAGCTTGACTTGATGAAGCTCAGCTTGGGCTTGGTCAAGGGCAAAGCCCAAAGACGCCACCTCTTTTCCGAGCTCTGAAAAATGGACTTCGTAAGGGGAAATTCTACTGGATGAGGCCATCACTTCCTTTGTCTGAGTAGAAATGGGTTCGTTAAAGCCTTAAATTTATACTACTCAGATGATCACTGTTCAACGGCTATAAAAGTAACGGTCACAAATCATAACGTAAAACTAAAGATGTTGACATCTTATAAAAACATTTTTCATAAAGAAACATTTAACTGGATCAAGAGGGATTTTATATTAATGAAACTTTGGGTCGTTACAATATTCCAACCTTAAGAAATTTCACCCTTGAAATTTTCCTTTTCCCACACTAAAACAAATGTGGGTAACTAAGCTGCATCATATCCTCCGACTCCCAAGTTGCTTCTTCAGTCTTGTGGTTTCTCCACAACACCTTGACGAGGGGCATTGTCTTATTTTGTATAACATTTTCTCTATGATCTAAGATCTTCACTGGTTTCTCCACATAAGAAATATCGTCTTCTTATTGTACCACCTCGGAAGAGAGTACATGTGAAGGGTCTGGTATGTACGTCCTTAAGAGGGATACATGGAAGACATCATGCACCTTGTCCATAGTAGGTGGAAGTGCTAGTCGATAGGCCATAGCCCCAACAGGATCAAGAATCACAAAGGGGTCGATGTACCTTGGACAAAACTTCCCTTTCTTTCCAAACCTCATGACCTTCTTCCACGAAGATATACATAAAAACACCATGTCTCCAACTTTAAACTCAAGGTCTCGTCGACGATTATCTGCATAACTCTTATGTCGACTTTGGGCTACCTTGATATGCTGCTGAATGGTTTTCACCTTCTCCACCATTTCTTCGACCATTTCTGGTCCAAGCAGCTTACGTTCACCGACCTCATCCCAACATGCTGGTGTTCTACACCTTTTCCCATACAGGGCTTCATATGGTGCATTTCGATGCTCGAGTGGAAACTATTATTATAAGAGAACCCAACTAGAGGAAGATGTTGATCTCATCCTCCTTTAAAGTCCATTGAGCATGCTCTCAACATATCCTCAAGTGTTTGGATAGTCCGCTCGGATTGGCCATCAATTTGAGGATGATTGGCCGTACTGAAGTTCAGTTCAGTATTCAGAGCTTGTTGAAGACTCTTCCAAAACTTAGAGGTGAATCTTGGATCTCGGTCAGAAACAATAGATAGTGGTACTCCATGCAACCGTACCACATCCCTAATATATATCCATGCCAGTTGATCCAAAGATAAATCCTCTCGAATAGAAATGCAGTGTGCAGTCTTTGTAAGACGATCCACAACAACCCAGATTTTATTGTTGCCTTTGGATGTCCTTGGAAGTCCAAGGACAAAGTCCATGGTGATGTTCTCCCATTTCCATTCTAGTATTGGAAATGGTTGCATCATCCCCTTAGACTTCTGCCTCTCTACCTTCACTTGCTGACACACCAGGCACATTGATGTATATTCAGTGATTTCCTTCTTCATATTATCCCACCAAAAGTTTTCTTAGAGATCTCGATACATCATTGTGCTCCATGGGTGAATAGAAAAATTTGAACTATGTGCATCATCCAAAAGTTCTTTCTTCAGATCCGAACATGATGTAACACATAGTCATTTCCCAAACCGCACAATTCCTTCTTCATTAACATTAAACTCTGAGGATTTTCCATTTTTGATAGCTTCCACTTTTTCTTGGATTCCCGCATCATCCTTTTGAGCATCCTTTAACCTTTCCAAAAGAGATAGTTGAGCAATCATTTTTGAAAGGATTTATGATGTTCCCTTCTTTATGATTCCCACGTCCATCTTCATCAAGTCTAAGAAGATTGGATCCTTCTCAATTCTCATCATTGATAGAATCGTTGGATCCTTTCTACTTAGGGCATCCGCCACCTTGTTCACCTTCCCAGGGTGGTAATGTATTGAACAGTCATAATCCTTGATGAGCCCTATCCATCTTCTCGGGTGCATATTAAGCTCTTTTTGTGTGAATATATATTTAAGACTCTTGTGGTCAGTATATATCTCACATTTCTCTCCATAGAGATAATGCCGCCATATTTTCAAGGCAAAGATCACCACCACCAACTCTAGATCATGCGTTGGATAGTTTCGCTCATGGATTTTCAACTGCCTTGAGGCATAGGATATCAATTTATCATTCTGCATCAGCACACATCCTAATCCCTTCTTCGAAGCATCACTGAATACCACAAAAAGCTCCCCACTTGTGGGTAAAGTGAGCACGAGTGTAGTGATAAGTCTCCTTTTCAACTACTTGAAGATTTATTCGCATTCATCACTCCAAGAAAACTTTACTCCCTTTTGTGTTAGCTTGGTAAGAGGGTTGGACAATCGTGATAAATTTCTCACAAATCATCGATAATATCCAGCTAACCCCAAGAAGCTACGGATATCAGTTACCGATGTTGGCCTTGGCCATCCCTCAATTGCATTTGTTTTGGAGAGGTCCACAGATATCCCATTGCTTGTGATGATATGACCGAAGAATGAGACTTCCTTCAACCAAAACTCACACTTCCTGTACTTTTCATAGAGATTCTCCTTGCGCAAAGTCTCTAGTACAGTTTTTAAATGCTCCTCATGGTCCTCCTTGGTTTTGGAGTATATTAGAATATCATCTATAAAGACTACCACAAATTTGTCAAGGTAATCTCTAAAGACTCTATTCATCAAGTCTATGAATATTGCTGGAGAATTGGTGAGTCCAAAAGGCATTACTATGAATTCATAGTGCCCTTACCTTGTACAAAAAGTAGTCTTGGGGATATCTTCCTTCTTCACACTTAATTGATAATATCCTGACCGCAAGTCCACCTTGGAGAAGTATTGTGCTCCACGCAGCTGATCAAACAAGTCATCGATTCTTGGGAGAGGATACTTGTTCTTTATCGTTATTTTGGTAAGTTCACAATAATTGTTGCAAAGCCGCATTGACCCATCCTTCTTCTTGATGAAGAGGACTGGTGCACCCCATGGTGATGCACTTGGGCGTATAAACCCTTTATCCAGATTCCCCTGTAGTTGTTTCTTCAGCTCTTCAAGCTCAACAACAACCATTATATATGGAGTCTTGGATATTGGTAGCGCCCCAGGTATAAGTTCAATTGAGAACTCAACATCTCTTATTGGAGGAAGACCAGGAAGTTCCTCGGGAAATACTTCAGCGAATTCCCTCACAATAGGCATTTCTTCAAGGGTGGTTTCTTCCTTGGAATCAATCATCTGAGCCAGATATGCATGCTCATAAGGAAGTAATATCCATGATTGAGATGATAGAACTAAAGGAGATTCATCTTCCTCCTGACACTTGTAAAGAATCGGGGGTCGATTCTCCATATGGAGTGTGATTTCCCTCTCCCGACAATTTATGTTGGCTCTATATAAGGAAAGCCAATCCATGCCAAGAATTGCATCAAATTCCACCAAAGGGAGTATGACGAGTTTCTCAAGGAAATTCAATCCACAGATTATAATAGGGGAGGACTTATATTCATGGGATGCAATGATTGCCCCATTTTCCGTACTCACCGACATCTTTACATCCAGGATTTGTGGTGGTGCTGGGATTGTTCTACTAAACATTTGAGATATAAAAGAATGCGTAGAACCTGAATCAAAAAGTATGTTCGCTATTCTTGAATGAATAACTAGCATACCTATCACCACTTCGTTTTCGGGGTTCACTTTCGCAGAAGTGATGGAAAAAGATCTTCCTTGCTGTCTTGGAGGTTATTGGTTGCCTCCGATAACCCTTGGATTAGGGAACTGATTCGCAAAATGAACCGGTTCTTTGCATTTGTAGCATTGAACAACACGTTGAGGATCGAATGGAGCATTCCTCTCCTCTTTCGTAGCCGCGGGTCCTTCTTCCGACAGTTAATAGCTAGGTGCCCTTCTCTTCCACACCTAAAGCATTTTCTCGTCCCCCTAAGGCAATTTTCAGGGTTCTTCTTTCTGCACTTTTGGCAAGTGGGGTGCTGGAACTTCTTAGCACCATTGGATTTATCCATCGGACCACCAGCCTTGAAGTCCACCTTGTGCTTCTTGTCCCCATGATACCCCTGTGATTCTCCGATCTCCATTTCAACCTTGAGGGCACATCGGACAATTTCCTCATAGCTGTCGATGTCACGGATCGCTAATGCTTTCCGCAAGCTAGGCATCAGCCCACCAAAGAAGCGGTAAACCTTGCATTCGGGGGTAATGACAAAGCCGGAAGCATATCATGCAAGCCTTGTGAAGTTTTCCTCGTATGCTCCCACAGATTCTTTATCTTTCTGCTTGAGGGAAAGGAAGTCCCTTTCCATCTTAAGACGGAGGGTGCGCGGAAAACATTTATCGAAAAACATCTTCTAGAATTCCTTCCATTCCAAAGCCTCGATCTCCTCCTCAGGCTTTGTATCATTGATCAATGTCCACCATTGATCAGCTTCACCCTCCTTACGATAATCCGCCAGGAGAACCTTCTCTTGTTCAGAACATTGAAGGATAGAGGAGATCTTTTCAATGGAGTTGATCCATTGCTCAGCGATCGTGGGATCAGATGATCCACTAAAAGTAGGAGGCCTTTGTCTCATGAAGCTCTCGATGTCAACTTGTTCTTTCTTAGGGGGGGGGGGTTGAATGTTCCTCTTGACCCGTGTTTCTATTCAAAACTTGAGTTAGCTGAGAGATAAGCGTGACAAAGTCCGCGATTCCCGCTCCCATTGGATTGGGCATCTCATTAGTACAATCATCACACTGATCTTCACAATAGTTGTTAGCCCGAGTTATCCTATTACCAGCCATTAGCTGGAATAAAAGGAATGTTAGGGGTAACACATAAAGGGTAATCCAAAGATAAAAGTTGATGACATATAAATAAACTTTAATCTCTTTAACTCATGAGTCTATAGGATTCAATCCAGGATTTTCATGATCTTCCTTCTAACATATATTATTAGGGGCATTTTTCCCTTAATAAGGGTTCATACTAAGATTGTGAATTTATCAAAACATATCCCCCGGGAGTGTTGTAACCAAGAGTGCAGCAAGGCCCGTTGTCGTGCACCAGTTCCCGTTCGAGTCTAGCTCAAAGTGGTGTATTCGGGTTTTACCCCTAGGATACATCTATGCCAGAGCCGCCTCTACCTGCTCGTATCCAGACAGAGATGTATTTGTTTGATAAACCATTTACTTAGTATTTACCAAAACTTAGGGATGTTTTTATTATGCTTAGTCTTGTATCTAAGGATTTAATAGGGTTTCCTAATCCCAAAAATAACTAAACCTATCCTTTGATACCAACAATGTAAACCCAACTTTTTATTACAACATAAGCATGCTTTATTACATAAAACATCACTTGATACAAAAATGAAGATTGAGAGGTTTAGTGTCTTTGGGGATTTGGATCATTACATGAAAACTTTAAACTTGAAATACAACATCTTTATTGAAAACTTCCTTTACATGACCACTACATTCCTTCGAACTTAGCATTGCATGGGATAACCTGAGGACATGCATAAGAAAAGGGTGAGCTATAAAGCCCAGTAAGGGAGTACACAATGAATAACATGAGGAGTACAATACATTTTAGGCAATAGGAACATCAATAGAGCATTAGAGTAACATTAACATAAAGGCATGATAAATCATGATAACCATAACATGGGAATGTGGCAACAACACTTACCATTGAATTTGCATGAGCCAAGGCTCATTGCACATGGAGCATGAGTAAACCCTCATTGCACATGAAGCACGAGTAAACCCTTGTTTCACTTGAATTATCATGATTCAACACTCATTGGACATGACGTATCATGATACTATACTTTACCCAATGCATTGAAGCGCTATAAAGGGCACGCCCTTCTTAAACATTTCATTTCATGCATAAGTGTGCCACATGGATCATAAAACATGTATTCATAAAACATAATAATTTATTCCACGATAAAGGAATGTGGAAGTCATACATGAAACTTTATAATCAATAAGTAAATGTGCATAAAGGTGAATAACCTTGATAGAGAAATGGGCATGGTATTCACTACACAATGATATTGGCTTAGAAAATCGATGTGATTTCAGCAGCGTAACGGCGTGACATAAGAATTCATAAAAAAGGATTATGAGAGATAAAGGGGTTCCTCATAATATTTACATATAATGGACAGTAAGAAGCTCATATAGATACATGTCCCAACAATTGAAAAGGAATTTAGATTCATGATACAAAAGTATTGCTTGAATATAAAAGAGGAGAAAAAGGTTTCTTTCAGAATTTCGGCATAGTAACGAGTGTACATGGGAGGCTTTAATGAGAGAGAAAGGGGTCTCCCATTATTCAAACAATAAGAGGGAAGTATGGGAGAGGTGAAAAACCATACCCCAATATTCATAATTGAAATTAAAATGGCAATACAACTTAATGAAAATTTACAAAAATGAGAAAGGAAGATAACCCCTTACTTGGAATTGTGCTTCCAAAGGCTAGAGAGAGGCTTCAGAGAGGATTCTTGGGAGCTTGGGGCACCTTGGGGGGATTCCAGAGAGAGTAGGGCAGAGTTTAGACGAACTCCAAGGGATGTTAGTGAGGAGGAAGTGGGAGCTTGGGTGGGTTTATATTGGAAAGGTGAGAGAATTCTTTATTATTTAGGTTTGGGACCCCTTATATTAAAATAATCCAAACCACAAACCATCCCATGGTATTTGCCCATGGTATCTGGAAAAGGAAAGAGGAAAAACATATTTTACAAGGCCATGTTCCGAACGTATTAAAAAATTAGGGTTTCTTATGTGGAGGTGAGTCACACTCCCATGGAAATTAATTTAAAAAGGCAAAGTCTTCAATAAGTCTTGAGGGCTCCATTAATGCTTTGAAAAGTAAGACAAACAAACCCAAAACCTCATTATTTTAATGATAAAACACATATTGGCCAAACATAAGGATTATGTTATTTTATTACATCACCATTGGGTCATTATGATTTCATAAAACACATTATATATTTAAATGGTATTTAATTTTTACCCAAAAATTTGACTATCTCAGAAAATTATGAAAAAATATCCGTTGGATAATTTTGACGTCCTGATTCCAAAAATAATATTTATTTCATCTAAATAATTTTCTAAATATGTGAATTTTTACTTTTAAAATAAAAACCGACATTTATAAAAAAATTCACGGGTTTTGACAGAAATGGCATTCAAACCTTAATAAAAATTGTAATTGCATTCATAAAATTATAAGATCATTTATACTTAATAAACTATTAATTTAATATTAATAATAATATTTTATTAAAATATTATTTAATTCAAAAATCCATTAATTTAATAACATATAATTCTTAATTAAATAATAACTAAAAACACCATTTGTACTTTAAAAACTAATTACAATGTATCAAAAATGACTAGAAATTATATTCATTATTATATAAAAAAATAATGTACATGAACATGGTGCTACTTATTTGTTACATAACCCCTTAAAATAGCCGCATAAGACCTAAGGGTAAGGTGTGCGATGGTGACAGACTCTTGGGGCGGCTCGGATAACATCGCCCGAGTGGTAATTTCAATCAACTTCCACTTTTCCCGTAGACGATCACGTTCGAGCTTTAGTTGATGAAGCTCAGCTTGGGCTTGGTCAAGGGAAAAGCCCAAAGACGCCACCTCTTTTTCGAGCTCTGAAAAATGGGCTTCGTAAGGGTCAATTCTACTGGATGAGGCCATCGCTTCCTTTGTCTGAGTAGAAATGGGTTCGTTAAAGCCTTATATTTATATTACTCAGATGATCACTGTTCAACGGCTATAAAAGTAACGGTCACAAATATTAACGTAAAACTAAAGAAGTTGACATCTTATAAAAACATTTTTTATAAAGAAACATTTAACTGGATCAAGAGGGATTTTCTATTAATGAAACTTTGGGTCGTTACAGGATGTGTTGAGAATGACTTGGCCTTATTGGGGCCACCCATGGGGTGTGCCATCCTTTCCCGGGCATGGGGATTTTTATTAAAGAAGTGACCTTATTGTAGTTAATTGTAGATCCCTGGACTGATATGTTAAAAATATTGGTTGAACATGGAATAGAAGTTAGGTGACACACCTAGACTTGGAAATAACTTAAAGGTTATTTGGAATGGGTTGAATGGTTGATTCATGGAAATAATGAACGAGTTAAATGTGTTAATGTGTAAACTGATTAGAGATCATAATGGGATGGGATATGGGTTTAGTGTTGAATTCTTAGTGAGATAGGAATAACATATGGTAATTGGGAAAATGGTTAAATGATGTGATATGGTAATTTTTTAATGGGTTAAGGCATAATGTGAATTCCCATGTGGTTTGTTGTGAATGGTGTTTGTCAAAGGGCAATGGTATGGTTGGTTTATGGTAACTTATATATATAAGCATGTGGACATGGCTTGGTAGAGTGGGGTATTACATGAGGAGATATGCCCATGGGTCGAGTGAATACTGATGCTCTGAACTCCACCCTAAATGCACTAGTTAGGAATAGGGACTGAGGATCTATTCCCCTAACGGTTGCATCCACCCAGACTGAGGCTTCGAGGTGGGGATGTGGTTGCTAAGTGGGGGTTAGTACTAATGAGACAGGATAACGATGTGTTTACCCTCTTGAATGTGATTTGTGGCCCTAGACCCATGTATCATAATGTATTTGATTAACCCATGGAAATGTGATGAAATGATAAGTGATGATAATTGGTGTAAAATGAATTGTAATGGAAGTGGCAATTGATTTGTCTCTGAACTGGTTAATGGAACCATAAATAATTGCATGGAAATAATCATTCATATCCCTTTTTCATTAACTACCTGTTCATACTGGATATTTTTTAGGCACCGTTGGTGGTGGCCTACTGAGTTGTACTCACACCCTGCTCGGGCCGCCATTGGGGACCTGAGTAGTCTTCAAGTTTGTAGGTCAGGATAACGGCAAGGGTCCTTGAAAAATAGTTGACTGGACATGGACATCACTAGGTGGAGGATCCAGACTTGGAGTCGGGACCATTTTGAGTATTTTGGTCGTTGTCTTTATTTTTCGCTTTTGTTCACTTTTTATCTTCTAGTAGGACATGGAATATTTATTGTTGGAAATGGTTGTTATACATGTTCCTTGTTTATTGATTATTTCTTACACTATTGTATTATTTCTTTTGTGTCTTACTCTGATAAAAAGTGCGTCTAGTCTCCCAACATGACCTCAAAGACACTCACTGCTAGTCAGCAGCCTTTGGCGTACAGGGAGGCACGCTTAAGGTTATGTAACTACCTCACTCAGAGCACCAGTTTAGTGGCTTCCAGGTCGGGGATGTTACAATGTGGTATTAGAGGAGGTCTTTCTTCTTCTTCTTTAAGGACTTGTTATATGGGATAGGTTTCGAAGGGTTACGATGTATCGGGCCTTGGTATATTAGATCGTTCTTGGGAGTAGTTAACCCATGTAAGAGGGAAAACCCAAGTCACCCTAGGTGGGAAATGTTGTTCTTGGTTGCGTGTTGTTACATTTGATGATATTTCACCATTGGGTGATGTACATGTGGTTTGATGTGACTATTTTATGATATTTGGCTTGTGGCCTTAACGGTACGAGAATTTGCATTCATGCATCATTGTAGGCACCTAGAGAGATAGGTGAAATGAATTTTGTTATGAACATGCATGAGGTGGGTGTGTGGGGTAAGAAAGTAGGGTGCATCACTAATTTCATGAAACCATGAAATAATGAGAATAATGAAATAAAAAAAGTGGTTAAATGATGTTTAATGAAATATAAGGGGTTTAAATGAAGTGTAAAATGTTTTTGTAAAATGTTTTGTGATTTTGGTGGTAGTTCAAGGTTGTTTACCCCATGTGGACCATGGACCGCGGTAGGGATGGTTGGGGTGGTGAATTTCAGGTGTTAATGTCATTGAATTAGTATATCAATGTGGGATGTTATAGCTAGTAAATAGATTTTAATTAAGTCGTGAATGATTTAGGGTATGTGTTCTAAGTCTCGTGCTTGGCAATGTAGAGAGATGCCACCACGACATCGGTTACTAGTTGGGTAACGAGAGGATGCGGCTTAGAACACTCCTCCGGTAGAAGAGCAAGTAAATGTGGTGGTCAATGAAGGTAGAGGAGACTAGATCTGGGAGAACATGGCTCTCCATATGCAGATGGTGGATTGGGACCCAGGGTGGGTTGCACCAAGTATGTTTGAGCTGACCAGGGAGTTCCAGCTGTAGAACCCTCCGACCTTCACTGGAGAGGGTGGTCTAGAGGAAGTGGAGTTCTGGTTAGAGTCTATCCAGATGATACTGGATCATCTTGAGACCCTTGTTGAAAAGCGAGTAAAGATGGATATTTATAAGTTGTGGTGCTAGGCAAGGTGTTGGTGTGACATTCAGGCTCAGACTGAGTAGGCTGAGTGGATTTCATGGATGGTTTTCCAGGAGAAGTTTCTAGAGCATTTCTACCCAGAGACTTCGAGGCAGGAGAGGGCTGCATTGTTTATGCGCCTAACTCAGGGATCACAATCGGTGATGGACTATGCTAGTCGCTTCACTGATTTTCAACGTATTGTCCCAGTGTTAGCAGGGGATGAGGCAATGGTAGCAAAGCATTTCCAAGATGATTTGAGACACAAGATCAGGTCTCATGTAAATATATTCAACTTCAAATGGTTTGTAGAGGTGATGGATTAGGAACTCATCTCTGAAGGAAACCTGAAGGGAGCTTCAGGTGGTGGGCTTGTCAGGCCAGCTGGGCAGACAAGTGGTGCATCTTCCGAAGGTCAGAAGCACAGTTTGGAAAGATTCCAGCAAGGTGGTCAAAAGAGATGGTCAGCCTTCAGAGTGGGAACCATGTGTTCTTTTATTAGTGGGGTAGTTCGGGGCATATTCATGGACAGTGTCATCGATCTCCAGTTGACTGTCATTCGTGCGGCATGATGGGGCATGTGCAGAGGTTCTTTAGGAACCCTCAGCAGACGGGTGGGCATGATGATGAAAATTAGGTACCATGTATGGGAAAGGGATCAGTTTCCCAATATCAAGAAGGCAGTTGGAGCTCCACGGGCTGTACTGGCAGGGGCGGTGCACATAGAACTCCAAGTCAATATCGCTCATGCCAGCAGGGCAGTGCGGCGCAGGGAGCTCAGGCTGGAGCCCAGGGTAGAGGGTCAGGTCAGATTTAGGCAGTTCAGTTTGCGCCTGATGATGGTGTGGCCAGACCGTCAACTATTCGAGGTACGATCCTTGTAGATTTTACCTTTACTAGTGAGTTGTTTGACACATTTTCCACACACTTTTCTTTTCATCTCAACTTGTTGTAGTGATGGGTTTACCAATGGAGGGGGTGTGCGGAGTCATGTCAATTGACACTCTGTTGGGGGTGCGGGTTGAGGATATCAAGCAGTGTATGGGATGTTCCTTGGAGGATGGTGGGTATCGTTTTCAGTGGAAATTGTACATTCTTGGGATTTCATGGTTTGAACTAATCTTGGGAATGGATTTTTTGGTGTGGTATCAGGTGCACATAGACTGTTATCGTCAAAATGTATCATTCAGGTCGCTTGAGGGTGACACTTATGTGCACCGTGGCGAATCAGATGTTCGAGCAGGGTGTGCGCGGCCGTTTTGTCAATAGATGAGTGGACTCGCAGCTCAAGTGACATGTCTCATGCTTGATGATGATGAGGTTGGGGAACAATCTAATTTTCCTCCCATGGTGAATCGGTTTCAGGATGTGTTTCCTGAGTATTTCTTGGGGTTACCACCAGAGAGGGATGTCAAGATCACGAACGAGTTGCTGCCGGGAGCAGAGCCAGTTTCTATTCCACAATACTGAATGGCATCGACAGAACTCCAGGAAATGAAGGTTCAGCTTGAGGAGTTGGAGCGTAAAGGTTTTATCCATCCTAGTACGTCTCCTTGGGGATATCCCGTGTTTTTGGAAAAGAAGGCCGATGGGTCATTGAGGCTGTGTGTTGACTATCGAAAGTTGAATTAGATGACGGTGAAAAATAGGTACCCTCATCCTAGAATTGATGACCTGTTTGATCAATTGAGGGGTGCATCAGTGTTTTCTAAGATTGGTCTAAGGTCATGTTATCACCAGATTAGGGGGAGGCCTTCTGACGTATCGCGGATAGCATTCTGTAGTCGATGCGAGTTGTTTGAGTTTGTGGTAATGCCTTTCGGCTTGAACAATGCACTGGCGGTGTTTAAGGATTTGATGAACTGAATCTTTCATCCCTATCTAGATCATTTTGTGATTGTCTTCCTTGATGATATCTTAGTGTACTCGAAAACTCGTGACGATCATGCCCAACATATTGAAATAATCTTGGGTACGCTAAGAGAGAATCATCTATACGCCAAGCTATCAAAGTGTCAATTCTGGATAGGTTAGGTGCATTTTCTTGGTCACATCATCTCAGAGGAAGGTGAGTCAGTGGATCCAAAGAATGTGCAGGCAGTTATATCTTGGGAGCAGCCCAAGAGTGTTTCTGATGTTTGGAGTTTTCTGGGTTTGTCCTGGTATTACAGAAGGTTCATTCAAGATTTTTCTAACTTGGAAACACCACTCTCAGTCTTGACCAAGAAAGGAATCAGGTTCGAGTGGTATGAGGATTGTGATAATTCCTTCCAAGAGTTGAAGAAGCGGTTGATGACCACACCTATCTTGATCATACCTAAGCCGAGTAATAAGTACATTTTGTTTTTTGATGCATCCGGAGTTGGACTTGGGGCTATGTTGATGAGGGATGAGCGGGTTGTGGCTTATGGGTCAAGGTAGTTGAGAACCCATGAGAGGAACTATCCAACTCATGTCCTTGAGTTGGGTGCAGTGGTGTACACACCGGGAAAGGAAAACAATGTTGTTGATGCTCTAAGCAGGAAGGATCAGAATCATGTGGTTCATGAGTCCAGTATAGAGTGGAAGGTGATGGTCTTGTTTTCATAGATGCACCTAGAGGTGGAGGAGGAGAGTGGTCAGGTCACACTTTCTTCCTTAATGATTGAGTCGAGGATTTTGATTCAAGTTAAGGAAAGTCAGCTTGATGATCCTAAGTGTTTGATCTTGAAGGAAAAGATTAAAGGTGGGGAGCTACCTTATGGTTGGGTCATCGGCATGGAAGGTGTTGTTCATGTTTGTGGTCGTGTGGTTGCGCCAAAGTGTGTGCGGGAAGATTTGATGCGTGATTCCCATGAATCAATGTGGGTTGTGCATCCTGGTATGACAAAGATGTATCGTGATCTCCGAAGGTAGTTTTTGTGGCCTGAAACGAAGAAGAAAGTTTCGGGCTTTGTGGCACGGTGCCTTACCTGTCAGAAGGCGAAGGTCAATCATCAATACCCAGGTGGTTTGCTGCATCCATTCCCATTCCATAATGGAAGTGGGGTGATGTAACAATGGATTTTTTCGTGGGTATTCTGAGGACGCCGTAGTAGAATGATGCAATCTGGGTGGTTGTGGATCAGTTAACAAAAGAGGATCATTTCTTACCGATTCAGGAGACCATTCAGTTGACCAGATGGGTGAGCTATATGTTCGGAAAAAAGTGCGGTTTCATGGTGTTCAGCGGACCATAGTTTTGTACAGAGATCTGCATTTCACATAGTGATTCTGGCACGGGTTACAGAAGGCGCTTAGTACACAGGTGTTTTTAGTACGTCATTCCACCCGCAGATGGACGGGTAGTCAGAGAGCACAATCCAAGTGTTGGGAGAAATGATAAGATCTTATGTCTTGGAATTTGGTAGTTCTTGGGAGAGGCATCTGTCGTTATTTTAGATTTCCCACAAAAACAGTTTTCATGCTGCGATTCAGATGGAACCGTTTGAGGCTCTCTACGGGAGGCCATGTAGGACTCTGTTGTGTTCGCTAGAGGAAGGTGATTCTGAGTTTTTTGGGCCAAGTCTCATGCAGGAGACTTTAGAGAGAGTTATGTTGATTGGGAAGCGAGTAGCTACAACTCAGAGTAGGAAAAAGTCGTATGTAGATCGGAGGCGTAGATATCTTTAGTTTGATATGTGTGATAAATTGTTCCTTCGGGTGTCTCCATGTTTGGGTCACCATCGGATTCTAAAGCAAGGTAAGATGGTGCCCAAGTATGTGGGACATTTAGAGATTGTGGAGAGGATCAGACTAGAGGCATAGAGATTGGAACTCCCACAATAGTGTGGTTGGATGCAAGATGTGTTTCATGTGTTTCAAATTTGATAGTATCACCCTAACCAATCTGACATGGTTGATGTGGAGGATGTGGAGCTTGAGGACGATGCATCCTTTGATGAGCATTCGGTTCGTGTGGTGGATCATAGTGAAAAGGTCTTGTGAGTCAAGGTTGTGCCATTACTATGAGTACTATGGCAGTATGAGAAGGGTCCGGATGAAACTTGGGAGTGGGAATCGGATATGCGGGCTCAGTGGCCCAAAATATTCTCTTCAGTGGATCAATGAGTCTTGGAAACTTAGCTCGAGGACGAGCCGTTATAAGTTGGGGAGGGTGTATGATTCTGGTTTTTTTGAAGGGTATGTTCTCATTATGTTTTGGTTGAATCCCTTTTTCAGGCAACATGGGATGTCTTCTGAATGTATGAGATGTCTTGGGGTTGTTTCGGGGGCTTTGGGCATGAATTAAAGGATAGCTAGTTAAGAAAAGCCTGGGTGCATGTCTGTGCACGGCCAGGGAAAACCGTGCAGCCTGCCCAGGTAAACCGTGGAACCCCTCCTCCTCTAGACAGTAGCATACACATGTTTTTCACATGGTTTGTCAAAATGTGCAGCCTCATAATGTTGGGAAAAATTACAAAATTTCCACCCTGGGATTTTAAGAACCCACTTGGGATTTTCCTCTCCATTCCTCCCTCTTCACCCTATGAACGAACCAAATCGCCCAAGAGCTCCAAGAGGTTGATCCCCCTCATTTATAAGGAATTTTTGGTGCCGTTGGATGTGGATAGAAACTCAGGGTAAGTCTAATCCCATCCTTGATTCTCTTTTTGGGTTAGGGGTTTATCTTCTCTCCCTCTTGTTCTGAAGATCTAAAACCCTATCTTTTGGGTGAGTACTAAGATGAAGCCCCAATGGCAGGTCAGATTGAGTTCTATGGACTAGATTGAGTGTGCGTTCAACCACAGTTTCAATGTAGGTGTTCTACAAACGTTATCCCATAGTTTTATGGTGGATTTATGCATGTGTGGCTTTTCTCACGGTTTCCTTTTGATGAGTCTTGATCAAACTAGACGTGTTTGGTATATAGGATGCTTAAAAATGGTAAATGGGAACCCTCACGATTCCCATGGGATGTGTTGAGAATGGCTTGACCTAATTGGGTCCACCTAAGGGGTGTGCCGTATTTTCACGGGCTTATGGATTTTTATTTAAAAATTGACCTTATTGTAATAAATGGTAGAGCCCTTGAAAAATATGTTGGCATGATTGGTTGAACTTGGAATATATGTTAGGAGACACACCTATACTTAGAAATAACCTAATGTTTAATTGGAATGGGTTGAATGGTTGATTCATGGAAATTATGAACAGGTTAAATGGGTTAATGTGTAAACTGATTAAAGACCATAACGGAATAGGTTATGGGTTTAGAGTTGAATGCTTATTGAGAAAGGACTAACAAATGGGAATTGTGAGAAAGGTTAAATTATGTGAAATGGTAATGTGTTAATGGGTTAAAGAATAATGTGAATTCCCATGTGGTTTGTTGTGAATGGTGTTTGTCAAAGGGAAATGGTATGGTGGGTTGATGGTTACTTATATATACAGCCATGTGCACATGGCTTTTTAGAGTGGGGAATGACTTAAGGATCTATTCCACAGGTCGGTTGAATACTGATGCTCTGAACTCCACCCAAAATGCACAGGTTTTGAATGAGGATTGTGGATCTATTCTCCTAACTGTTATATCCACCCGGACTGAGGCTTCAAGGTGAGGATATGGTTGTTATGTGGGTGTTAGTCCTAGTTAAATTGGATAACGATGTGTTTACCCTCTTTAATGTGATTTTTGGACCTAGATCTAACATAATGTATGTGATTAACCCATGGAAATGTTATGAAATGGTAAGTGATGATAATTGGTCTGAAATGATTGGTAATGGAAGTGGAAATGGATTTGGATCTTAAACGGTTAATGGAACCTTAAATAATTACTTGTAAATTATCATTCATATCCATTTTTTCATTCACAACCTTTTCATACTGGATATTTTGTAGACACCATTGGTGGTGGCCTATTGAGTTGTACTCACACCCTGCTCGGGCCGCCATTGGGGACCCGAGCAGACTTCATGTTTGAAAGTCATGAGAAGTGAAAGGGTCCTTTCTAAATAGTTCAGTGGACATCAGAGGCACTTGGTGGAGGATCCAGAGTTGGATTATGGACCATTTTGGGTATTTTGGCTGCTGTCTTTATTTTGGGATTTTGTTCACTTTTTCACTTGTATTAGGACGTGACATATTTATTGTTGTAAATGGTTGTTATACATGTTTGTTGTTTATTGATTATTATTTTTCTATTGGTTTATTTCTATTGTGGATTACTCTAACAAAAATGAGGTATAGTCTCCCCACTTGACCACAGTGACCCCCGCTGCTTGTCGGCCGGCTTTGGCATACAGGGAGGCGTGCTTAAGATTATGTAACTACCCTGCTCGGAGCACCAGTTTAGTGGCTTCCGGGTCAGGGACGTTACACATTCATATGAAAAGATTGGTTAAGTAATAAAAGTGTATTATTTTTATTTTGAGGTGTAATCTTTTACAGATGATCTCAAACATGTTTCCAACGAGTTTCGTGATGTTTTACCTTTTGAATTATTTTCCTTTTCACTGGTAATGGAGGTAGTGTTTGCTATCGATTTTCTCCCTAGTACTCAACATGTTTCTATTACAACTTACAACATGGAACCAAATGCAACAAAAGATCTAGTGAATAATTTTTAAAGTATGAAAGAGAAAGGATTCATATGATTTAGTGTTTCAACATGGTAATCAGTGGTTCTATTTTTATGAATGATGATGGTTCACAGCACCATTGTTCTATTTTCCAAAAACTCAATTGATTTATAGTTAAGGAAAAGTATCTACAACCATAGATTAGTGATCTCTTCGATTAGTTGAAAAGGGAATAGTAATTCTAAAATATTTATCATTGATCAAATTATCATTAGTTGAAAATAAAATAATCTGACATTCAAAAAACCATATTTCTGTATAGGTACAACCAGTTTCAGTGCCAAAATTTTCAATTTGGTATAACCAATGATCCGACAGTCATTAGGGATTTGATGAACATGATCTTCCTTGAGTATATTGATAACATTGTTGAAGTATTTATGGATGGAATTCCTATATATTCTACATCCAAGGAGGATTATGGGTGTCATATGAGAAGATTCATGGAGTTACTGATAAATCAGATACCTTATAAAAAGATAATGAAATGTTATTCCAAGATTCAAGTAGTGAATTTATTGGGACATTTGGTTTCATAACATTGTATAATAGTTGAGAATGATAATTTTAAGGATTCTATGACAAGGTAACAACGATGGAATTCATTTAAGATCCTGATTTCCATGTGACCATTTTTGAAGTATGAACAATTTGAAATGGAATTATCCATTATTCATTCTCTGATGACTTCTCTAACATCGAACGGAGTACATTTTTCATTGGATGAAAAATGCCAGAGTTCTTTTGTTGATATGAAACATCATTTGAATACTATGATGGTGTTGACTCTTCTAGAGGATGGGTCAGGCTACGTAGTCTTGTGTGATGCATCAGCTTGAGGATTTAGTTGTGTTCATAGGCTGCGTGATCGCGTCATTTCTTTTTGCACCATTATTATTGTCCACAAATGAAGAATTATCTAAAATATGAACATGAACATATATATTTAATGCATTCTCTTAATAGTTATAGGAATTTTCTTTTTAGATAATGGTTTACCATGTATTTCGACAACAAAAACATGAGATATATATTCTCAAAAAAATATCTAAATCACCATCAATGTCATTGTGTGGAATGCCTATAGTCTTTCATCTTTGACATCACCTATACTATGGGGAATGGGAATATAATTGCAGATGCATCGAGTAGGATACTTATGAAAAAGTCCATGATAAAATCATTAAAATAGTGGAACTTCATTGATCTCTTTGGATTATTAAATATAAGAGTCCAAGAATTTTTGGATGATGTTTCCTTGGTGAGTGTTTAGTTGGCATCCTCTCTTCATGAGATGATTCATTAAGAGTATTAGTTTGATTATATGTATTTTAGCATTAGAGACACTCTAAATTGTTGAGGAGACCTTTACTAACTTGTAATTCTCCACCGAGGGAATTCAAAACTGTTATAATCTCTTTATTTAACTGTTAGAAGTAAGGGAAGCTGTGATGGTTGATTTTAATAACCCCTAGATGGGAGTGCTCCATGTAAAAATTTAGATATTATATGGAAAGTGATGTCAATTCATGTGGCTGGATAAGATGATGGGCATTTCTGATTTTGTAACTCATTGTTGAAAATTTAAACAAGGAATGTTCTAGCACCATAAATCATTGGTTTTGTATCATCCACTTCTATTCACGACTTGGATGTGGAATGAGATCTCTATGGAAAATTTTGTTTGGTTTCCATGTACCAAAAGAATGAAGAATGTGAAACAAGTAGTGATTAATAAGTTGAATAAATCATATCACCTTATACCAATTTACGATTATACCAAAGATGTGTAGTTGGTAAATATCAATGTGAAGAAGATTATTTGTTTTCATAGAGTTCCAACATATATATTATTTGATATGGATCCGTGGTTAACATATCATTTTTTATAGATAGGCCTTTAGGAGGCACTGGGTTCTTAGGACCATTTGAGTATGGCATAGCATATGTAGTTGGATGTTTATAAAAAAGATCTAAACAAATTCCATAGGATATGATTCGTGCTTGTTTCTCCGAATTTTTAGGGCTTGCGATGACCATATTTATCTGTTTGACAAGGCTTATAATAATATATACTAGTCTATAATCCGAATGAGTCAATTTGAGAACATTTATGACCATAGTTATAATTCTCTATTATGTTGGTTAAAGATTGGTGATCGAAACATGGTTGGACAAATCCTGGTTGAAGAGATGAATATAACGATCTAGTTTATTCATAATAAAATGTTTATGGCATAAAGATAGATTAAATATTAATATGATCATCATCATAGATAGTTGGAATTCTCAGTTGGGGAAAATGTGTTCTTGATTGTTTTACCTTGGTTGGGGCATCAAAAGCTTGGGAGATAAGGGAATATATCTCCTAATTTTGTGGGACCTTTTGAGGTTACTGAGTAGTTGGGGAAAGTGGATTATCATTTAGCACTTCCATATTAGTTGATGTTGATTCATTATGTGTTTCATATATCACATATTTGGATGTATCTATCAGATATATCTTATATTCTGAGCTAGAGAAGTCATGAGGTTGAACCAGATTAATTAGTGATAGGTCATCTGGTTAGGATAAATTATTTTGACACTATGGAACTTCATAGAAGGATGATACCATTGGTTTTCTTCGATGGTAGCATGGTTTTGATTGTCATCATACATGAAAGAGGAAGGCACTAATGAGATAGTATAAACGACATATTTTTTTGACTTGGAATGTTATTAATAGGATTAATGGGGGATATAAGGATTCTGTGGTGGGGGGGGCGGGGTTGTAACATTATGTTACATTTTTTGGTATTACTAAACCCATATTTTTTCCATACATTGGTTGGTATTAATTCAAGGGGTATTTGTGTGAAATTTTTAATAATTATTATTGAATATGGATTTGCACGATTAACTCATGGTTTAACCAAGCTATACAACCTCTCAATAGGAACCATGTTAACCCAAAAAATGGGAGTTCTTTGGAGTAAACAATGTTTTGGAAAATAGTGCATCTTTGTTGGAGAATCTTTGAAACCCCATTAATATTGGTTCATGGTTCGGGCGCTTGGTTCTTCTTTCCATGGTTCCTAAACCAATAAACAATGTGTATGACATTTTTTAAACACCATATTTTTTATAAAATATTGAAATACAATTTTTAGGTTCCCAGTGGGTATGAGCGACCCCATATCATTTTATTCGCCCTTTGAGGCTCTAAAAAAGTTATTTTGGTTCATCTACATGCTTCGAGAAGTGAATTAAATCATGGAGAATGATGTTCGATCTATTCCATTAAAATTCATATTCACATTCTATTTCTCCCATTGTATGTTATTTCCTATATATGATTTTATTAATCTATCTGTTTTAAAATATCTAATGTCCATTGTTTCAGTTATTGAATTTAGGATTGATTCCTTCGATCCTCATTTCCAATTTTCTTTTTGGGAGTTTTATGATTAGTGATTTTTTTGAGATCTCGTGATACCATGGAAGGTGGTTCTCTTTATGATTTCCAATTTTATTAACCCTAATTTACGTGATATAAATTAAATTTAATGATGGATTGCATTTATATGGTTTATTAAAAAACAGAAATTTCATTGGATTGGGAGATTTGGATTTGATTTGGCATAAAATTGGGTAGAACTCCCAATCCCAAGGAATGGAGGTCTGTTTCTAAAATTGATTGAAAATTGAAGAATATATATTGTGAAATATATTTGATGAAATTGATTTCAAATTATTATTTGAGAAAAATGGGTTAGAATGGTTTTGATAGAAACCTAGTGGTTTTGTCATGGAGAAATGAATTACTTGATTAGAAAGTCATGTGTTGGTTTTTAAAAAGTAAATTGGCATATTTGATAGTGGGGAATGAGAGTAATTTTTTTAAAAGAGTTTCAAAAGAAATTTTCAGTCAATGATTATTTTTAGACAAAATCTAATCCAAGGTAGTTAGTTAGTTATTGGTATATCACTCTTTTGATGCTTTACAACTAATAAAAACATAGTGAAGTATGTCACATCCCTGGTGGGATAGTGATGAGTCATCTTTGACCACTGTTATTGGGGGCATGTGTATACACATATTTTTAGGATCACCTTCAAGTCTATCAGATCTCATATCTTGAAACTATGATTCATTTTAGAAAATGACTATGTTTCTCATTTTTCTGTTTGAAATATATTACATTGTAATTTTAAATTATTTTATAGATTATTTATGATTTTAAATATACTCTTTTATATATAATGTCTATTATTCCATTTTTAATGTACTTATATCAATTGAAATGAAAATCATGATTTTGTTTGAATATGATTTTGAAATGACATGCTTGTCTTCTTAAGATTTAAATATTTATTTTGGAAAATAAATGTGGAGTAATATAATGGAATTCATAGTGATACCCCACTCAGATTTCAGATCACATCATAATTGTTCTTTTAGGTTTTTGTTGATTATCTTTTTCCATGTTCAATCAAGGGTGTGGAGCTACTTGAAGGAGGTAGTAGCTATTAATCAATGGTTAGGGAGAGTTTTGTTTTCTAGGACTAGGGTTTTTATATTGTTTTTCTATAATTTGTGTTTGAACTTTGGTTTTTTGTACCTACAGAACTTTTGGTACGACTGTCCTTATTTATTTTTTCTTGTTTGAATACTAACATGGTTATCTTGAATCAATTGTGTTTGTGGGAAATTTGTTCCCACTATCATTTTGATTGATTCCAGCTGCCAGTAGACAACCCATGTGGAAGATGAATGCCCTTCAGGATATGTCATGACCAACTTGGTTATCATGTTACTAGGGTACCCAGGATGGTTTGTGACACCACATGTTATTATGAATTATTTTTAATGGACTTAATGAAAAACGGTACAATGAGGGACATAATCTATGCTTGATTATGAATATATTTAATAATATATTATAATTATGTATTTATTCTATAAAAAAACTATATTATTATGTGTTGGGGTTTGAATTATTGTAAAATGTTTGTAATTTTCATTAATAATGATTCCATATTTATGTATGATATGATCTGGTTTCATTATCATACCAATGGGATTATGTGGGGGTTTCTGAAAATTATTTGTGAAGAATGCTGAGTACATGTATGTTGAAAATACATGATGAATATGTATGAATGTGAGGTGAAGGGTTTCATGGAATAAAATTATGGAATCATCATTATTATTCAAACAAGGGTGGCATATGGCATGTAATATTAGGATTTGTTAAAAAATGTATCTTTCATTTTTTTAATGTTGGATTTTCAGTCAATTTTAAAAGAGGAGAGGATGCGAGTGAATAAATCTAAAGGGTTGATAATATAATATAACTTATATGAGTTCAAGGGATAATTCAAGAAGAATTGATTTCATTTGGATGTTTTTTATGTAATTAGTGAAAATCATGTTTATTTGTAGATTATGCGAACTCAATTAGTCATATTATAATATGTTTTCTTCGGGTACGAATATTAATGGAATAGAATCTATATATGATCCAATCAATATTATAATTTGATGTATTCTTATAAGTATATGATAAAGTAGAAAATACATGGTATCTTATAGTTGTTTTTTATCGATGTGGGTGTGTTTTCTAACCAATTTATGTGTAATCAGCCATACTATACATAAGACCCTCCTTCTACATATGATTAATTTAATATAATATAAAATTCATTTAGATATTAATGTATGTGTATTTGTAAGGACATATATATTTTTTATCTATGAAATAATCTAATTCATGAATCCCTCTACAATAGTTTCATGTGGTAATTTATATTGAGTAATTTAGAGAATTTGTTTGGGATTCCCTGAAGGTGTGTGAATATTCTAGATGATGCATGAAACAATTGAAGTTGATTCATACATCACGAAACATTTTAGGGAATCCATGATACATGTAGTTATTTATGGAGCATTGTTTTATTTTTTCAGTGGAAAAAAATATCACACCATAATGAAATCAATGTTGATGTAGTGGGTGCATTTTGTGTTATACTGATTATTCATTTAAGAACTAGGACTTGTGGGATATCACATATAATAACGGATCTGGACTTCCCATTCATCCGGAAAAGTAAAAATAAAATTGCATGATGTGGAAACCACAAAACAACCATTTTTGAGTTTATTTAAATATATTTTTTTATAATATAATGAAAATATCATTTTTCTAAAAATTTGGGGAAAAGAAAAAGTAGCGATAGTTTTAAGGTTTTTTTATTATTGAATTGAGTCGATGTAATATGTGATTGAACATTATTATATATTTATATATTATGCCTTTTAATTATTTTTCTTTATCTTTTTAGTAGAGATAGAAGAATTAAGTGTTATTTATATTTCTAAAAAATGGGAAAAAAATTCTATCCTGCATTGTTTAACATCTAAAAATGATCGGAATAAGTAAAAATGAGGAAAATTGGCTTATGTGACTCCTTTAAAGATGATAATTCAAAGAATAAATATAAAATAGTGTAAGAGATATGAAAACCCAAACATAAAATATCATCACATTAGTTTGCCAAAGAAAATTACCTAACAAAGAAAAATGTAAATTACATTTGAATCAAAGAGAATAAGATGAACGAACATAAACTATCATGGAGATATTCTTTAGAGAAGTAGGATATTATTATAGTGATGCGAAGAAGAATGATATTATTACGTAACCGAAACGTTATACAAAACTCATGATTTAAGGGAAAAATGTGATAGATCATGAGAAATTTTAAAATTAAAAACCACAATATTATTTATGGGAGTTACACAGCCTATAAACAAATAAGAATCATTGTTGATAGAAACTGAATATACAAATAAATTAGTATTAAGTCATCTAAGAATGTTTTTTGACTAATAATAGACCCAAATGTGTATAAAATATTTGTAATATACTATAGATAATTGGGTGATGTATGTAGACGTGTTTTGTTCCTTAGAAAAGGAGTGACTAGGCCCTAAACACTTGTATGGAAGTGATCACCAATATATAATATCCACAAAACATTGTATCCACCTAACAGTCATAATCATTTCGGATTCTAGTTCATGAAACATCACAATTTCAGGATCCTTGGATTTTAAAGGGTTAAATGAGCTATTAAAAATACTTTGGTTTTAGTGCATATGTTTCTACATTTCAATATGTTAAAATTGGGGATATACTAGAAAAATATATAAATAAAAGGTGGATGAAACAATAGGATATTCATATCAATATTTAAATTAAAAGGAAATGTGAATCTAATATATATATATATATATATATGAAGTCATGATCAGAGAATGAGTGTAAAGATTAAAAAAAGTGATTCATTTGGAAAAGGAATTAATAACATGATTTACCCCCCCCCCCAACGCATTATCATTATTGTCACATTAATGGATTATCAATTTTTATTAGAGCATGGGATTATTTTACAATTTATTTTATCTGACTATAATGGATTTATTTTTAAATTTATTTTCTATCTTCATTATATATTTTATATATCATAGATAAGGGTATTAATATTATTAAAAATTATAACTCAAATGTTATTTCATAATATGAAATAATATTTCGAACGATTAAAATGTATATGAACGACTATGGACTCCTTGAAGAGAATGGTATAAATAATTTTTTTAATAGTTTATTTACTAATTACTTTTTATTATGGAAATTTTTGAGGTGGATAATACGCTAATAGAGTTTCAGGATACTGTTTATGGGGAATATCCAAAGAAGTAAAAAATTTGATGTTGTACACATTCCAGAAAAATTATAATGTCAACAAAAAAGGAGAAAATTCATAAAAAATCCCAAATTCAGGAGTAGGAAAATATATTTATAATTTTATTAAGATTCAATGAATGTAATATTAATGTGGATATATATATATATATATATATGTGTGTGTGATGGAGAATAATGACTTCCAAGATAGAGGGATGGAATATATTTCATATAATGTACATATTCATTGTAATAATTCATTGAATAATGTGATCACAATAAAACAATAACAATTAGTTGAATAAAATCAAATACTATAATAAGAAAATTTAATCCTAAAATTAATTATTTCTCAAACAAATAGAAATATGGTGAGGAAATGTGATATGATGAAAAAAACTACATCCTACAATAGATGCTGACATACATGGTGGGTTGAAAATCATGATTCAATTGATTTCCCAAATTGATTCAGGGAGTATAATGGTCATGAAATATGAATAAAATTTAAACTAAACCATGATGGAGATATAAAATAAAGGTAATCCAAAAATGAATAATTCTTTACATTTTTTTGACAGCCACTCAGTATGTGATGATGAAAGTAAGAAATATTATTCCATTTTAGAGGATAATTATTATGATATAATGATTTAATATAGGTCTTACAAAATGGAAAATCCAAATTTTGGTTATTATGGAACCCCTATATGGCATGTAGAAAATTAAGTACATGGAAATTCACTAAGAGAGTGAAATTATTATAGGAGCTTGAAACAGACTTATGAAAGTCTATAAAAAGGAAATGTAAATCCACTAATATTTATAAAAATGTATAGAATAAGTTTCTAATTTTATGGTATACCTGGAAACATTTCGACCATTTGTATGAATGAATCGGAATAAATTAACTTTTTGTGAATTTAGAGGAAATATTTATGAATTTGTCACTAGGAACAAAAAAAAGAGTTATGTGTTACCTATATTATCTATTAACAATAGGATATTTAAAGAAAATTTTGACTTTAATAAATGAATAGATGAAGCACGCAATTAATGAAAAATATTTTCCCCTGAAAAATGGATTTAAAAAGCTACCAAAATAACACCACCATACAAGTTATCCAATGTTGTCATATAGAAATAGGAAAGTGATTTTTATGTAAGAAGGATAATCAAATGTCTATTAATTATGAATATCTAATGTCAAGTAATATTACAATGGTAAGGTATGAATTGAAAGATATAATAATTCATGTAGGTATTTTCTATTCAGCAATATGTTTTGGAGAAATAAGGTCATATCATTAATGAAGAAAAGAATATGTAATGATAGGACTACTTAATGAAGATATAATTTTATTTTGTGTTTTACGGAAGAGAATACTCCCATTCTTTATTATATGGTTTTTTATTCTATTATAATTACTCAATAATAGAAATGGGATTAAAAATTAAAAATGAATTCCATTTGGGATGATCTTGATGTTATTCCATGTTGGAAAGGTGGTTGAATGTTTTATATAAACAAGAAAATGTGGATATGAATGATTGGAAATATGGGGTTGGTTCATCCAAACTATCCAGCATCCTCAACCAGAGGAAAATGAAATTTCTTCCTCTCCTATAATACTTCATTTATTCTTAACACATTTAATGTGGTGTATATTTTTTTAGGAGACATGATCCATGAGGTAGTTATATAGAGACTTTTAACTTTTTTTCTTGATATTGCATCTCAAAAGATAAATATTGGTTACCAAACCATATGAGAAATTTATGAATCATATAAATCTTGTATATTTGGAAATTTAGATACATATATAAAATGTTAATTTATAATACACAACATCTACCACTATGTAATTCGTAACTAGAACCATTCTTTGACTTATCATACAAAATTCCTTTCTCATAACAATGGGAATTGAAACATAATAATGTGTGATTACTGATTCTCAATAAGGGTATTAAAGAGAGATATTAATGGTCACCTAAACAAAAAATTATTATAATTTCATGAGAAGATGATAATTACATATGGAACCCATTATATGCATATAATAGATCATAATCTTGAATCATGTCGAATTTCATAGTAGTTTATAAAATATGAATCATAAAGGAATTAATTTTCATTATCCATGAAAGCATAACAATGGAATATGATATAGGTTTTTGGAATACCCATAATCATGGAGAATCATTTACAATGATAGGGATCACTACCAAAACTCTCATAGTGGATTGGATAACCCACCATTCCATCCTATCAGTAGTAACAGTTCACTCTTGATGTTATAATAATGGACAGAGTCCATAATTGAACACGGTTCACTCCCCATTCAAGTAATTATTATCTCTTGAGATGTATATAATTACCCACTCCATTGTAGGGATATATAATTATGGGCCCACCCATCACATAATGATAATCATAAATTTTAGTTCTATAAGATGATAAAACATTAATCTAGGCATAACCTATGGAATATAAAATGGTTTCATTTATATTTTATCATAACCTCAAAGAATAACATATAGAAAAGAAATTTGTTTCATAAATTTTTATTTTTATAATAAGGTAAAGAAATAGGTTTCATATAACAATCCCTGAATGATAATTATTATATTGATCCACAAATAGAATTAATGTGGATGGTATCATTGGATCATATCCACTATAAAGCATATGTAACATCATTGGATACTATCATAGAAAAACTTTTAATTTAAAATATCACTAGAACATTTCATGAGGAAAATAATCTATTCAATTTAAAATAACATGTTTAAAATATAAAATCTCCCAAATTATTAAGGAAACAAATTTCATAGAAATGATTCATGGAAACTCATAATGATATAATTTATGTACTGGAAATTCATTATGAAAGGAAATTATGTCCATACTATGAACATTAAAAATGATTCCATTTATATTTTTTTAAAAATTCCATGGTATCATGATTGTAAAAAGGAAAGAATATTCAATTTAATATTTTTGTAAAATATAAAATATGGGTGAAAATTAATTAACAAATTCATTGGAGAATAGTAAAAACAATAGAGAATAATTTTATAAATAATGGTCTTGGAATAAAAAGTAGTTTCAATCATTGTGAGAAATATTTTTTATTTTCTATAAAATAAAAATTTAGTATTTTGAGATATTATGAAATTTAAAATTAAATTAAAGAATGTAATATATTCAAATAACCATGGGAGAATAAAATTCATGATTTCATTAATAGGTACACGGTGAAATTTAAGCAACAAAACCATAATCGTAAACAATCTCAAAAATCAATGAGATTGGGACATTAATCACTTACATCGTGCTCAAGTTATATCCAAAGTGAATTAACCTCCTATGTATAAAAATTAAATTCATTGTAATTCTCTAATATAATAATTTACATATGGATAATATAATATATGATCCCCTTAGAACATTTCATCACCCATTTATTAATAATTCATTATTAAAATCATCTTTTTCTCATAATTGTTTAATTTTTAACGAGAAGATCTATTTTGTAGTTTTTGTACTAATATACTGATCAGGTATCCATTATATCCTTAATTATAATCACGGTATACATATTATATATATTAATTATATATATCAATAAAATATATAGATAGGAAAATGAATTACACAGTTTATAGGGATGGTGGGACATAAGTAAGATTGAACGCTATTATTACTTTTCGAACAATGAAATAATATATATATCTATATATATAATTCACCATTATAGATTCAATATAATATCATATATATTTATTAAATAAATTCTTACTACAATCCATATAAGGTATAAATTAGAAACTATTCACGTCACTTAGATGAGTTGGTAGTCCAAACATACGCCAGAGTGACAATATCATTTTCAAACTAATTTGACAGTTAAAAAAGAAGATATGATATTATAAATTAATATACATAATAATATAATAAATATCATATATAAACATTAATCCCATAATAATAATTTTTTCATTAAATATCGAGATGGAAAATGAATTATGTCACTTGTGGAGGCAGTAGTCGACATCAATGTATGAAGGACACATTCACTTCCTATTTGATGGGATAGAGAGTTTGTATTGATGGTTACATAATCACAGTAAAATTTTATTATATTGAGGACCAGATTTTATATTTTTTTGATTAATACCACTAATTTAGGCTATGTAGTAGAATAATGAAACTGTATGTCGTCTGGTAAGATGATTTCCTCTCTTTCGGTAGTACTTCTTCAGATCCTTTATTATGGGACCATGAAATGTTATTTTTGGAATACCATGATTAAAAAATTATGGATTGAAAAGTTGTTAAGAAATTTGGGTATTGTTTTTTTATGTTATTAGGATAAGTATTGTGTAATTAAGAGAATGGGGGCATGTTCTTTTTTATGTGGCGGAGAGGATGAAATAAGAATTTATTTAAAGATTAAATTATGTTAGTTATTCTCAAGATAAATGATTTAAAATGGTGACTATTTAATGGTGGGTTAAGATGAGGTAATTTTTTTCCTGTCCAATAGGATTCGGAAATATTTAATTGGAAAATATACCCATATCTTGTAGTTTAACACCATGGTAAACACGTTTTATCCATCAATATGATGAATTTTCCTACTATTTATATAGTTAATTGAGAAAAAATTGAATATATAATAATTATAAAATTTATAATTTATGATTAAAAAAATAGAATTAATTTTCAAATACTCGATATGTAAATGTTAAAAAATGCATTTAATGTAATGTAAGAAAACATAATGAAAATGGTTTTCAACAAAAAAATGTTATCTTCTGTATTAAAATTATTTATAAAAAATAAGTCAAAAATTAATTCCAATGAAAATAATTTTATTATTAATAGTAAATATTAATTTTTTTTTGTCATAATTTTTTTAAAATAATATGGATCTTTATACATTCAACAAATTAACAAACTATTTTCAATATAAATCATTATTTTTCAGTATTTATAAAAAATAGAACTCTTTAAAATATTCTAAAATATTTAAGTTAAGAAAATTTTCAATTTTCAATTTCAAAATTGAAGTTTAATATTTCATATAAAGTGTCCAGAGTAGAGAATGATTAAATATATTATTTTATTAAATATAGAAATAAAAATAATTTTTGAGTAAAAATATTAATTTATAACTTATATTAAATTAATTGATAATTAATTTCTCATTTTTAAATATGTTAAGTTTATGTAAAACCTGTAGAAATATTACTAAAATGTTTCCGCCCCAATTCATTACTCCTACTTAATAGCTAATTAATAATGTCATATGATATTATAGTTCGTTTAAAGACTACGTTTTGTGTATCACAAGTTATTAAAGAAAAAATTATATAAAAATATATATACAAAAAATCACAAATGTTTCATTATAACCCCTAAAAATAAATTTATATATTGAAATTATTTTATAGTGGTATAAAAATTGATGATATTTCTTCCTCCTCACATCTTGATGTTTCAATGTATCTTATTTGAATTATTTAATCCTCTAGTTAACTTTAACTTGGTGGGTAATCTTGTTTTGTAGAACTTTGACTTAATTATCAATTATATTTAATGGAAGTTAGTAGTATGAAAGATCATGATCTATTGGATTGAATTATAATTTAAATTAATATTATAGAAATGGATTTTACTTACTCATTAGTGATATATGAAACACATGATGAACATTAGAGAGGTTACGAGTAATATCCAAGTAATAAGCTACTGCACTAACTCGATCAATAATCAAACATGGTCCAATAAACCTAGGGTTTAACATTACTTTATATCTAAATTTCATAACCTTATTCCATAGAAAAATTAATAAAAAAATATTTCTCACCAATATCAGTTTACATATATCACCAATAGTTGGAAACATTACATTTCTATCAACTTTTAGCTACCTTCATATAGTTTTGAATGGATTTGAATTTCACCACCAAATATTCAGATAGATCTGAGAAAAAGAGATTTATTTCTCCAACTTCATCCCAACACATTAGGTTACGACACTTCCCCTAATATATGGATTTATAGTTATCCATTTAAATTATCACCTGAAATATATTATTAGATGAAAACATGATTAGATGACTGTGTGGATCCCAAACATATTTAAAATCCATAGGACAAAACCGTTTAATAAACTTGAGGATTTAAATGATTCTCTCATACTTACCATTTGACATAGGAATATGTGTATTATAGAGACACAAACCCCTATCAATATCTTGATGAAAAATTATACAAAAAATTGAGTTAAACATCATAATCCATTCAGATAAAATAGAATTTGGCAATTCATACAATAATACAACATCATTAATGTATATTCTAAAGTGTTGATAAACAGAGAAGTATTCTCTAATAGTAATGAAGTGAATCATAATTTAATTTTTATTGAATAAAACATAGATTTCAAAATGTTATTAACAAATTGTGGGGTGTCCAATGATTAAATCCATGAAAATGTGTTCCAATTTATATTCTAGTAGGGGTAATGAAATTAAAATTTACTTATAGTTCATCCACTCATCCTGAATCTTATAACACAGCAAGATCCATGATACTTATTTTTTATTATCATTAACTATATTTCCCCTCTATAAATACTCTTTCATGTCCCAATATATATTTATACATTGAGGATGAATAGAAAATGATGAACTATGAGAATCATCAAATATCTTCTTCTTCAATTTTATTTGTTATGGGAGACATACACAATTCCAAAAAATTATCATTTTACCATAATAAAAGTTAAAATCCATAAAATCTCTTACCATATTAAACAGTTCTACGTCTTCATTTTCCCCTACTTTAATAATCACTTATATTAGTGGTTTTACAGTATTGTGTGTAATATTTGATTTTCCATTTTTTTCCAATTTTATGATCCTCCCTTTTCAAATCATGAAATGATTTATTTCTTATGATCATTATCATGAATATCAATCATGATATTTTTTACTTTAGAATAAACCACCTTTTTTCATTTCCTAAGATGGTAATTTATTAATCATTTGTAATCATTAATCAACTATGAAAAAATTGTAGGGAACATGTTCTTTAATTTCATAGTTAATGTATAGTTTAAACATTCATGGTCAATATATCTGACAAACCTTTTTTTAAAATATAATTCCTCCATTTAATTAATGAAAAAACTATAGTATTTAATTCCAAATCATGTGCTGGATAATTTTTATAATGGAAATCATTTTTCATGAGTTAGATGCTATCAACATATCAGCCTATTTTATGATCCATCTCATGCCCATTTTCTATTCATCAATATGGATCAAAAAAATTATATATCATAGTATAGTATAAAAAAATATTCACAAACTATCCTTAGGTTAAGTACCTTGAAATGTTCTTCACATTCCTATATCCAAATTAGCTTCACTTCCTTATGATTTAACATGGTGAGTGGATTAGATGATTGTTTGAAATCCTTATAAAATAATCGATAATATCCATCCAAACCATAAAAAATAAGAATCTCAATCATGGTTGTTGGTATAGATCATTGTTCAATACCATTTTCATTCATGGATATATATATATATAACAATGATTGAGAATATATTCAAAAAATGAAAAAAATAACCAAAACTCACAGTTTTTAAAATTTTCATAAAGGTGCACCTTATTGTATTCTCCAAAATAATCAATTTAATCCCATGATCCTCCTTACACCTCGTATATAATGTAATACAATCAATAAATACTATAAAATATTGATAAAGGTATTTTCAAAATACTATATTAATATAATACATGATGGTAGCATGGGAATTAGTAATTCCAATTAGTGACACTCTAAATATTAATTGTATATACATTATATCAACAATGGCCTTTTAAATATCTTCCTTATTACCCCAATTTTGATGGTATTTTGAATGAATTTAAATTTGGTAGTTGTTTTTATCTCCATGAAGTTGATAAAAAAGTCATTAATATGAGTTATAGGAAAAAATGTCATGATGTAAATTTTTTCATGTTCCCGAAAATCCATTTAGTTTTTTGTAGATCCATCATTCATCTTAAGAAAAATAAAAATTTCCCCACATGTTAATGCACTTGGATAAATGAATCCCTTATCAATATTCTCTTCGAGTTTGTTCTACAATTAGTACTACTCAATAGGTTCCATTATATAAGGAGTATTTGAAATAGGGTTAGAACCATGTATAAGACATATTGAAAAATAAACATCATGATTTAGTGGAATACTAGGAATCTCTTTAGAAAAGACAATGAAATACCCTTTCACAGTATGAATAATTTTGATCTTGAGTTTCTCCCTAATCAAGTAAAGACCAATTCCTTCCCCTCTAATTGCATTTCATATTTTTTGGGGATGGATGTGTTCTAGAAGAGTCTTGAAGAGTTTTCACCGTGGTATGAGGATAAGTAGGGATGTTGTGAGATATTTACATCATGGAGGATTTATGGGGCACAAACTAGTCCTTTACAGATTCTTCATCTGATTAATTCATAACCAATTTATATTTAAGTTGGAATATATGTAATGGAATAAAATCATAAAAAAAATTCACTATATGAAATTAAATTATGTCAAGTCATCATGTACTTTTATAAATGATGGTTTTTGGGATAACCCACGAAATTAACATCGTGAAAGGGTTAATTGATATAAAATTGTAAGGGTGAAGTTTTTTTAACCAATTTTTCCAATTTTTATCATTTATTTGAGGATTAACTGTATCATTTTCGGATAACCCTAGGATGATATTATATTATTTTCAACCCCTTCCCCTTTCTTTGATATGTAGGTTCTGTTGGAATCCCATTTGGAATTAGTGGTAATTCGTTCTCTTACTCTTGATTTTTTTCTTATTCCACAACTCTGGGATCCAATATGGTTGTATAGTTTTTTTGGGTTGTGATTTGGCCATATTTTTTTTATAATCCTTGGTTATGGTGTTGGTTGATTCATTATTTTTTAACGTGGTTACGGTTTTCGGGAGATTCTTCTTCACCCAGTGGTGTGCAGTGAATTAGAAAATCTACTTTATAGTAGGAAATCCAGCGTTTCACACTTGTTTGTATAATGTATGTGGGTTTTTTATTATTGATCTAAGGGGAATGGTTTTAAATATCCTAATCAATATAAATTAATCTGTTAATTGAATGAAATAAGTATGGTTCTATTATTCACATTATTTTAAAATTTTGATACTATTGTGATATGATAGATTTTATATGATTTACACCGAGAAAAAATTGTGGTCATTTAAATATTTTTTTACTATTTTCTTATGAGTTGTGGAACCCTTTTTTTACTTTTTAGATATCACCAAAAATGAGAAATTTCAAATTCACTAATATTTAGATAATTGAATATTTATTGCATGATTTTGTATTGTGTGATAATTCCGCCAAAATAAATAAGTGGAATTCATTAATTATCCATTTTTAATATGCTAAAATTTTCAATATTGTGATGTGTGTACATGTTTTTTGGACGATACATGATGGTCTATTTTGTTGTGTTTTGGGGTGTTGTGATTATAGTTTTTTGGGTTGATCAATTAGGGCGGCGAGGGAATGTTTTTCTTGGACATTAATTTAGGGTGGTGGGGAGATGGTATGATGGTGATGATGAGATTAATATTATGTGTCGCACAAATATTGAATTAATAATAGGTTAATAGTGATTAAAATGTATTAGGATAGTCTTTTAGTGGTTTTGGATATGATAAATGAAAAAATAAATAATTGGATTTGTTGTTAAGTGTAGTTTATTCTTAATAATTAAATGAATAGGATGTATAATAGGATTGGTTGTAAATGGGAAATGTTTCTTGTGACTTGGGCTGTGTTATGAATTTTGTGGTGGCAATAAATGATTTAGTGTTTTGTATTAGATTTTGATTCAAAATGAATTCTTAGGTTGGTTTTGTGTGTGTCTCATATATATATAATTGTATATTCATTTCTTATTTTAATGTACATCCAACCAATTTTAATCACAATGATTCAACACCCTTATAATCACATGGATGGTCTTTTTCTAGTACCCAAATGATGATGACGGATGGCTGGCTATGCACTCTTTCTCATCCCCCTTTTTTGGGATAGTAAATATGAACAATATGTGATGGCTAGTGATTTGATTTTGCACTGGGTGATGGACCAGGTGTCTTCAGGTGACATGAGATGTGACTATTCAATGTGGATTATTATGGTGGGGTCATGCATTATAGGAGGAGGTAATGAGGTTGATTTCATTTATGTTCATGATAACCAACTACACTGGTTATGGAAGGGGTTGTGATGTGATGAACTGGGTGTATTCAGGTGATATTAGATGTAATTATGCTATGGTGTATTTATGTGGGTAAGTTTATTGTGTTTTCCTAAAACTTATATATTATCCAGGATGTATGATGTTGGGTTGTAAGCATATAAATTCAGTGGTAAAAAGGAGATGGGTCTTCCTTAAAGATATGATTCTTATTATCTTATTATAATTGTATTTGATTATTTTATTATCATATCATTCTAACATTGGGATTGATGGTAGTAATTTTTTGGTTCCATTGGTTATGTAGTTTTCTATGTGTTTCATCAGTATGTTGTATTCACATGTGCACAAGATATATTTGTATTCCTACTGGGAATAATTGTTTGATCGCCCTATGTATATAAACGTGTTTTTGGGTTTCAAAGAGGATTTTGATTACTGTGCTAGAAAGTACTATCCTGGAAATATTTTTACATCATTAGTTTCTCAACATTATTATTACAATTATGTATTTACATTTTGATACATTTAGAAATATCTATTTTATTTAAGCATGAATTGTGGGATGGGATGGAATTTTTTATATTTTTTCATGTTGTTTCATGGGTTTATTAATATTATCTCTCGATGTTATATTATTGTAGAGTTTAATTTCGTCTGTCTTATGAGTTTTTTATTCCCTCAGTGCTAGTCACAGGACTAGGGACTACATGATGCAGGACTAGGTGTACATTATCTCTCTCCCATTATTACTCTATCATTGGTGAGATGAGGTCATGATAGAGTGGTATTAGAGATGATGGTTGAGGGATTGAATTGATTCCACATATTGGAATAGTGATGATTTCATTTGATGTTATAGAAACAATTTATATGAACTTTATGTATGCCATAAGCTAGCGATATTATCATGGATAAAGTAATTTAGTTTCCCACATGACCTAGTGCATTAAATTTCAGATTATGGAGAAACCAAGTGAGGTGGGACTAGTTTCATAATAGACACCTAGTATGGTAAATGTATCATGTTGACTTGTGTTTCTATTTTATTTGGCTTTTTTAAAAGATAAAATGTATTACAATTCATTTTAAAAAATTACACAATTTTAGGATTAGGAAATTCATGTATTTAGATATATCTCTTAAGTGTCATATTTTTATGTTTGAAGTAGTTGAGTTTTAGAATGATGGTATGTCTGATCACTATAAAGTTGATTCCGAAGAGTTTGGAGAGGCATGTATGAGGGAATTCTGCTCTTTCAAAAACATAACATCTGGATGTATGAGGTCAACATTTTTTATATGGTGGCAGAGTGATAGATAGAGAATCTAGATATCACATTTAGTTTGATTTATACCATTATGGGATATTAGGTCCATTTTGAAGTTAGTCAGATGTTGGGAGCAATGTGTCAGTGGTGGGAAATATGTCTGGGTGAGAAAAAGCTAGTTGTTGTTCCATGGGTGGAATTTTATAATGACTTCCAAGAAGAGTTCATTTCATCAAACATGAAGGAATATAAGAAGAAAAAGATTCATTCTCTGTATAAGGGGAGTATATCGATGAGGGAGTTGGGATATAATTTCAAATAAAATTTTCATTTTCCCCCAAATCTTTTTCAGATGATGATTCTTATTCAGAACTTCCTAAGGAGGTGTTTCATCCTTCAATCTATGATGTAGTTACACTATTACATTTCCAATTTATCTAACGTTTTAAGATAAGTAAATTGTGATTTAGAATATGCACTGAGGAGGCGGGTATCCTTGATAGGGGAAATAGTAGGGTTCCTAATTGATCAGAGTTTTTAGTGATAGTTCTTAATCACCAAGACCTACAAGGATTTGAATAGCATGGAGTCGACCATAGAATAATCCCTTATTACATACTATGTCTATTGGTTTCGATAATTATTTATAGTGATGTCAGTATTGTTTTTTTATGTGTGGTTTTTTATAATTTATGTCATTTATTCCTAAGGGTTAATTGAGAATTTTTGTTGGATGTGGATATGTTTATCACTATCCTCATTATAAGTTTATAGTCAAGCCATTTTTGTAGTAAGAGAGATATGCTTATTCTTGACTGGGGGGATATGACGTAGGTAACGGTGATCCTAAATAATTTATAAATGTTTAGGGACCTCAAAATAAGTGTTTTCATGGTGGGGTTTGTCAATAGAGAGGTACATGAGCTTAGCTTAGTAAGTTTCATGCAGTTGAGATAGAGATGCTAGAGGGTCCAGATATCATTTACAGCATGCTTAGTATTTCATCTACCCTTGATTATTCCTTTCTCGGTTTAGGTATTTCTGTGCTCCTTTTTTTATCCCACTATATTCCATTATATGGTACTATATATAGAGATGATTATCATTTCCCTAGTTTTGACTACTCTAGTGGGAGTGTAGAAAAAATTGTTTGATGTGTAATGGGGGTATAGACTAATGAAGAGGCCACATCAGTACCTTGGAAATCCTTTCATACTATAGATTCACCCATATTATATCATACTAAGAATTAGTTTTTATTCCAAACTTGTATTATTAGATACATCTATAAGTGTTTCATTTGCTTGGATGTGTAATGCCAAAATATAGTTTTAGTTGTTGGGTGGAGTATTTAGGTGGTAAGTCAACATATAGGAAAACATATTTATTTGAAGGATGAGTTATAAGCGGATTTAGTATATTATATGATAGTGTAGTTTTCCAAATTTGTTGGGTGGTGGGGTGATGATGTTTTTTCCTAGATAGTTGTAATGTTACCCCCATTCTGTTGTGTTGTGTTTAGGGTAGATTTCAATTATGGTGCTTATTTTATTTAGATGTCTCCTCATCAGATTTTACCATCAATGTTATGTGACTTGTTGTTGAAATTGGTTGATCTAATGTATAGGTATTTCATCCATCCCAGTGTTTCACCATGGGGTGCTCTATAGTTGTTAACTAATAAGGAATATTGGGGTATGATGTTTTATATATAATAAAAGAGGATTAATTAGATAAAAATAAATAATTGTTTTCCTCTAACAAGGATAGATGATATTTTCAGTCATCTAAATTGGAGATTGGATGTTCTATGAATGATATGTAGTCATGGTTTCACCAGTTAAAGGTGATGGATCAAGGTATTATAAATACTTCATTTTGATACATGTATGGTTCGATCAAGTTTTTAGTCATATATTTGCATTAATGAAGGACTCAACAATGTTCATGTGTCTCATAAAATCAATGTTCAATTAATTCTGGGACCATATCTTTGTAATTTTCATTTATTAAATATTTATATACTCAAAGTCATAAGATAGACATGATAAAAATATCATTGTTTTCTTCCAATTTCTTCAGTACTGCCATCTCTATAGAAAGATATCCAAGTGTATGTTTTGGATGTGAGAGTTCATTTCCTCTTCCATGTGTAGTCCTAGTAGGGTGTGGAAATAGACCCTTCGAAGGTTGAGTCAGTTGTTATTTGGGAGAATCTATGAACATGGTAGAGGTTAAGAGTTTTCCTAGTATTCTAAATTTTTATCAGTGGTTTGTGCCAGATTTCTCTTGATTTGCATCCCTATTAACATAATTCACCATAAATCACTAGATATTTGTTTGGAGTGATCATTCCTTGACATCATTAGGTTACTTTATGGTGATGTTGTTCAGTGTTTCAGAATGTCAGTTTCCAATGGAGGGTGTGATGTATGAGGTGTTTGGTAAAACATCCTATCTATGATTGGGATGCATGTGAATTTAGTAAATATAATTGATCACATATTGTCCTTGGAATTTTTCCCCCACGAACATCTATATTCCAACAATGATATATTGAAATTATAGGTTTTGTTTTAAATGATTTTTTGGTAGTAATACCTCATTATAGAGAGATATTTGATGTTCATGGAAAATAATATCATGATGTTTATATCAACTCAGCATGATATGAAACTGGGGAAGAAAGGCTGTATGATGTTTCATTAAAAATATGATTATGAGATATCCTAAACCACAAAAATAGGGAATTTTTTGTTTGAATGATTGATTATAATATAGTGGAAGGATGTTTTTTAGACGTGCGGGGATGTTAGTAAATGAATGGAGGAGGAGTTAGCCATGCAATAAGATGAAAGGATAGAATTTGATAGAGGATATTTTTTTTAAATAATTATTTAGTTATTTATGATGTTGATGTCGGAAGATTAACTATGTGGAGAATCAAAGGAAAAGGTGAAATGTGACCTTGTTGTCCATGGTGATTTTCTATAGGGTTGTATAGAGGATAGTCCGAACAAGAAGTTGTTTTATATGAATTTTCTCAATTTGATAGTGATGTTTGGGGGAGTCCATTATGAGATTTGTAACATAACGTTGGTGGTACACCCAAAAGTGTCCATGATGTTCCATAGTTAGTGGATGCAGTTTGGGTGGATTTGGATGATATATTTGGGAAAGGAGTTTGTGGAGAAGTGTTTGGTTTTCTAATAGGTGAAGTCCAAGCATCATGTTCCCTATAGTTTTTGTATAGCCTTTGGATATTTTAGATTGGGAATTGGATTTCATATAAATAGATTTTATAATAGGGTTTCACCTATATCAATGAGGCTACGATTATATTTGGATAATCAATGATTGTTTGATGAAATCAATCCCCTTATAAGAGATCAATTTGTTATGCATAGTAGAATCTATTTATCAGAGTTATGTGGATGAGGTGGTGAATTTTGATGGAGTTATGTGGTCTATTGTATTGAATATTGATCTAAATTTTACCTCTATATTATATATGGGATTGTAGTATGCATTTTGAACTCAGGTACACCTTAGAAATTATTTTATCCCTCGTCTGAATGAGTAGACAATGCAGACCAGCTAGACACTAGGGAATATGTTGTGAAAATTAATGTTCGAGTTAATGGGATATGGGAACAAAATTTTACATTGATTTAGTTTTCATATAAAAAAATCTAATACTAATACATTATCATGGACACATTTTAGTATTTTTATGTGAGGCTACGTAGTTATACATTCTATTAGATGGAGGTTGGGGAGGCATCAATTCTGTGTCCAGATGTGGTGCAAAGTACAACGAAAAAGGTTCTGTTTGTTTGTGTGTGGAAGAAAGTAGCACATGAATAACAAAATATTATTCATATCACATGAGGGGGAGATTGGATTTGTAATTTGGGTAACATTTGTTCTTTAATTTTTCTCCCAGATGATGGATGTTGAGTTTCAGAAGTCGGATTAAGTTCCCCCCATATTTGTTGGGTGCTTTGAGTTTTAGGTAGAGTTATTAACATGGGATATAAGTTGGAATTTACAACAGACATAGAGAGGAACCATGATATGTTCCATGTCACTCATCTCTGTAAGTATGTTCACAATGAATACCATTACATTTACTATGAGTATTTCGATATCCAATGTGAAACACTAAGATTTTATCAGATTCATTTTTTTTAATTTCTTTGCTTTCTTCTTTTGCACGCTAGACCAATAATATTGAGCACTATAAACAACAATATATCACATTGATGTATATAAAACACTATTCTAGGATTTTGTTACAAAAAATATCGAGTTCTTTTGATATAATTCATTTCACAGAAGACCATGTGTATGTGAACAACAAAATATTATAACCTTGTCATTATAAATGAGGATAGAAATAGTATTAACATACTTAAAAAAATATTTAAATGAAAATATGCGAGTCCATAATATAGTAAAACCACTATTTTTGGATTAAATATAATGTTTAAAATTCATAATATATGTTTTCTAGAAATTATATAAGAACTAATTCCACTTTTCGGATAAAAAATGTTATTTTTTCAAAAAATATAGTGTTTCCACCTTTTGATGGTGCACCCATTTTAAATTATGATTCTCATAATTTTTTATTTTATGTTTTAAAAAATTATATTATTATTATAATTTTTAATATAAATATTTGCTTTAGTTGAATTTTTAAAAACATTTTGATTTGTTAAATTTTTTGATGAATAATGAAAATACAGATTTTTATTGAAAGAATTATTTTCATAAAAACTTATTACATAGTAAAATCATGATCTAGATATGTTTTAAATTGTAAATAGATATTTTTTATCCAATTATTTTTTTTTGAAAATAATTTTATTTTTTATTTTATTAAAAAATCTATTTCCATTTAAAAAGGAGTATTTTTTATATTTTTGTTGAAATTTTACCAGTTTTTTTAAATTTAATTATGAAACTTCTATGTTTGGTATTTTGAAAAATCAATGTACAATTTAGATTAATGATGTCCAAATTTGGTATGTAGGTCTCTTTTATTATTGACGATTTTGAATAGTAATAATGGTAACTTTTGTTACCACAATAATGGTTAAATTTGGTAATTTAAGTTAAAAATAATAGTTATAATGACTATAAAATGACCCAAACAAATGAAAATATTTTATTTCATTAATGTAATTCCACCCTTAAAAAATAAATATCTAACTTATGTCATTTAAAGGCCACAAGTCGATAAAAATGACTTAAATAATATTTAAATTAAATAAAGACACAAGTGTCATTTTCTTGCCTTTAATATCTATTATGTGTCCACATATGAAAAAATGGGTGTAATTAAGGAATATAAGTGGTAATTATTAACTTAATAAAAATGTATACCAAATTTAAATTTATATTTGACGTTTTGGGGATATTTGGGATAAATTTTGGTATTTATAATATTTTATATAACGGAAATTTAATGACGTCACATTCATGTTTTAGATAATATATAATTATTAAAATAAGGTTATACAAAAGATTATTTTGACTATAAATACTCATTTTAATAATAATTTTTATTTATTTATCATGATAATTTATGTTTAATATCATGGTTATACATAATTACCTTAAATTATTATAAATTTATGATGCGGGAATTATTTAATAAATGAAAAATCATAAAATTAACATTATTAAAATGATATAAAATCTTAATAGACTAAAAAACATTCCTAAATTTTATTTTTCATGTATATATCGACCATAATCATCCATGTCTTGAGTTATTGTGAATTTGGAGCCTTATAGAGGAGAATGTGACACTTATGTTATTTTATTTAAAGTGATGTTAAAGTTGTCACCATTATAATTTGATAAGTATAACTTTTTATATGATGAATTTTTCAAAAGTTAAATTTCTATAAAAATTATCCTCTAAAATATAGTATATTTATCTTCATTATTGTATTTAGTTTTAAATTTTATTTAAAAAATAAGCTATTTAATGAAATACACAAAATTGATGTTGTAATAATTTTATCAAGGAAAATATTACATTAATGTTATTAAAAAATATAAAAATAAATATTAATTTTGTTAATTAATATATCCAATGATTTTTTTAATATTACCCTGACTACATGGGACAATTTTAGAATATATATTGAGGATAAAATATTATATTTATATTTCAAAAAATCATTGATTTGGATAGTGTCAATATGGAAACTATTGATTTTTTACAAAAATATTGTTTTACTAAATTATTTAACAATCATAATTTTTTTTATAAATATAATAATTATTTTATGGTATAAAATAATCTGAATTATTTATTTATGATTTAATTTACATCAAATTAGTAAATATTTCACCATTTTAATATTGTAAATAATTTTTTACCTAGCTAAAATGAAATAAAATAAATGTTAAATTAAAATGATAATGTTTAAAAAGACATAAAAATTTTATAAAATTTATTTTATGATGGTATTTTGACCTTATTTCATCGAATATTTTAAAAAGATACATTTTTTATAATTTTATTTGGGGTTTTATTTTATTATAATTTATTATTTTTGAGGATTGAAAAAGTGACCCTCACCACAGTTATAAATGGGAACATCCTACCTCATAATTTCAATTCACATTGAACATTAATTCTTGACCATAACCTTCCATTTCACTTTATAAACAACTTTATTCCCATTATAGTGGTTCTAGTCTTTTCAAAAGTACAACTCTAGTGTGTTTAAAATGATATATAGAGGATGCATGTCAATGGAGAGGTAATCACTTCGACCGATTCTTTCAAACATATTTCTTCTTCTACATCCTATATATTAGTTTTTTCATTATAAATTATTGAAATATGTATCACTCATATAATTATATGTTATTATAATTATGAAACAATTATATTCCACCTTCTTTCCATCCTACGAAGAAAGAAATCTCGACGAGTGTGTATGTACGGCTTACCGTCTCTACATCATTGCATAGTCAGTTTTTTACCACCACCGTACATGGATTGATATAATTATGAAAATAAAAACTATATATTCTTTTTTAACATGATATAGTCTATGTTACAACATATATACCATCTACTTCCATACAATTTCACAATGATTAGAATGATATTGTCGCTCGTTTGTACATTCAACCAACCATCTCAATGATGTTATGTGATATAGTATACATGATATCGATTAAAAAATGAATATATAAATGAAAAAAATAAATAAATATGATATGTATTATGTTAATATAATTTTGGAATTACATAAATATTATCTAAGATGGGTAACTGGAACTTATTCAACAAAACATGCATAAGCAAATGAAAGAGTTTATACCTGAATAATGAGTAATAAAGAAATATTATTACCAAAACAATGACAATATGATCATATATGATATAAAAAGACGAATATGATTCTATAATAATTAAATGAAATAATTTAAATCAATATACATGATATTCAGATACATTAAAAGGATCGATGACTGATGTCAATGGATCATTTTGTCTCACTTTTATTTCTATGATACATATGCCTTATACACCACCTATTTATTTTTTGTGGCGTTTATTATTACCATGAATGGTTTATTATTATTATTCTTATTAATGTAATGATATTTAATAATTCGTACAATTTTATTTATTTTATGTGGAATATGATTCGAATGATTATAATTGGCAACTGATAATTTTGCAGTCTCATTATTATCATTGATTTTTCATACGTAATTATTTAATGGAATATATTTATCATCCATGTCCATTTTTTCTAAAAATGTCTTCATAAAATCTTTATTATTCTCCAATGTATGTTTAATGTCATTTTTAATAATTATTTCTTTTACTACATGTTTTGGAAGGAATCTTTCTATTGTTTTTCAAGTGAGGTACTTTTTGACTTTTCTAGAAGAAGTATAAAAAGAATTATTTTTAATATATCTAAAATGAATTGATTTTTATAAATTATTTCTATATTGATTATTTTACGAGATTTCAGGTTTATATTCAATTAAATTCATTAATTTTAATATTTCTTGGAATTTTTAGAAAATAAATTTTTTTTGAAGAAAAAAATGATATTTTCCTAAAAAATTAATTTCAAGTGTTTTATCAAAATTATCATCCATGTATGATTATGGATATTTTTTCCAAGTATACTATACACTTTATTCTTATGGTGGATTATTTTATGACAGAATGCTATTTATGAACTCCATTTGTTTAAAATGGATAATGTTACGATGTAATTATTTTTATTAAACTGATTTTATTTTGTGTGTTATGTTATAAGGAATTATTTATATTTTTTGGCACACATTTGTATGGTTTTCATTATGTGATTGGTGGGACCAATAAATCCATCAAATTAATTGGGTAATGATTTATAACTCATTTGATAGACCTGACTGGATAAGAATGTAAATCTGTTTCAATAATATAGGGTTGGAATGAAATGTTAATTCAGTTCAGTAATACACAATTGGAATGAAAAGTAAATCTTTTCTGTAAAACAAGGTTGAAATGACAAGTATATTCGGGTCAGTAATACAGGGCTGGAACGATGCATGAAATCAGTTCTACAATGGACATTTTTCTTCTATAATGGTCTTGGATATGATCCTTGGATAATATGAAATTGATATTCTTTTTATAGGGGTTCTCCACAGGTTCCTAGTTTCATCCCATGCTACTTTATCTTGGTTACTGTTACCTTATTATTAATTCCATAAGTACTTCCCTGATTTATTTTATCCCTCGCGATTTTGATATTAAATATATATGTTTTGTTTTTTTTCATTATTATCTTTATGTTTTTTCGTATGTTCTCCATGTTTACCCTTAATGAGCATTTGAGCTCACCTTTTTTATGTTTTCATTCCCACATGATATAAAGAAATATTTTAGGTAGTAAGAGTAAAGGGTATGACATTTTTGGGTGATGTTGAATACAAATCACCAATTTAGAATAGTATTTTCTATTTTTCCAATGACACTAAACTAATATGGATATTATCCATCTATTTGTGTAATGTATTATGTATTCCACAAAAGAAATTTAATGTCAATTTCCATCATGCTTGGGTTGTTAGAGTTGGTATCAGAGCAAAGGTTTAGTCAACCATTAGCAACAAGAATGCAAAAAAATAGTGATATCCCTAAAAATGGTTAAAAGGATATGCATAGGGTTGTCATAAGGGTATGTCTATGTATAGGTTACAATCATTGGGGTTTTGTGAAAACCATTACAAACCTAGATTTTAACATAAGATACTATAGATTTAAAAAAATGTATGTAATTTACATTACTTATGTGTTTTTAATATCTGATTTTTATTTCTCACACTTTTCAATCTGGAAATACATAATATCCAGAAAAACATAAAACATAGTTAACCATTTAATGTTTTAGATGTGGATATTATGATATTTATAAAGATTGATTTCCTAAATAGAAATATAATAAAAATAATCATGCTGACGGTATGGGTATTGGTCGTAATACTGGGGATATATAGATTGTAAAGGACATGTGAATGATATGTGATTTTCTAATAGTATTGTTTACAATAAACCTAAGAATATTTAGGTTGTGAAACCTTAAAATTGGATACATATTTTTGGAAAGCTAATGATTTTGGACCCTGAGTAATTTTTTAATCATATTGTTGGATGATTTAGGTTTATATGTTTTGGAAATCAAATATTATGATATATGAATCACTAAAAATATATGTGTTTTATATAAGGCCCCAACCTTAAACCTTACTTAATCTTGAGTTATTACAAGATTACACATTGAGGATCTTTTCAGGTTTAGAGTTTTAGTGAATTAGATCATGAAACATGCATTACATTCCACATTTAAACAATGTGGCTACATAAAAGACAGTATTCATTCTTCCCATAAATGGAAACATATTTAAAATAAAACATGGATTCTTTCTTGACACATCCTTGACACTATCATCACATCATGTACCTTTCCCTTGACCTGTGAAAAACATTTCAAAAACTTGGGATGAGCATAAAACGCTCAGTAAGGGTTATAAAAATATGGAAAGGAAACATGAGTTCATATATACATAAGAATAAAATAATACTTTACCCTTAAAACCTAGGCACTTTAACATACCTCATTAAATGATGAATAAATCATAGAAATCATAATACATAAAAGGTAACTAGAGGCATTCATAACATTGTTACGTAGGTAGTAACCCTCTTGGTTACGTTTGGAATACCCATCACAGTATATTCCCTAAATCTCTTCGGAGAAACCTTAACGTTTCACTCCTTCGCGTTACCCAATGCATTGGAGAGCTATATCGGGCTCACCCACCCTTAGTTTATCATGGAACTACCCGTCTTCATAACAATGCCCAAGAACCATAACATAATCTTATCACATAAAACATGCATAAAACAAACATAAAATTTCCAACTTTCAATAAAAAGATATCAATACAACACATTGATATAAATACATTATGAAACCAATTTTCAATACCAAAATAGAAGAAAAGTAAAACATGGTATTTATTTTTCTTTTAAAAAGAAGGTATGGATTGTAGAGGAAGACGAAACTCAAATAATGGTCACGATGGCGGAGAAGTCGTTGTCGTCGCATACGTACGACAAAAACATTCCCTTTTGTCGTTTAGTAAACACTTCGTATAAAAAAGATTCCTTTTGAATAAACGTAAAAGTCAAAATGGTTTATACACCGTATAAAATAAGGTTGTGTATAAAACAAAATATGCCTCAATGAAAGGAGATTGAGACGAAGTCCCTTACAAAGAAGGTATCCTTGGTTTAAGGATAAATCAATTTCATAATTATGTGTGACAAATGAATACACCAAATATAAGTGGATATTAAGTGTAAAATAATAAAATTTCATTCACACATAGTCAAAGGATGACATATTCAATAACTGCATGTTGAACCCAAAGAAATCGAAATTGGGTTAAGAAGTTCCCTTGACAGCCTAATGGCGTCACATCAAAATGAGTTGATAAGAGATAAAAAAAGGGTATCTCATAACATGGAAATAAAATTTACATCAATAAAAATATATTAGAACATATCCCAACATAACAATATGTAAATTAAAATACCCAACAAAAAAGTCTTTTAAAAAGAGGAGGGTGAAAGGTTCCCTTACCGACATGGGTATCTTTCGAAACATACACCTCGTGAAATAAGGACAATACAACATTGATTTAAATACTCATAAAAGAAAGTATATTACACAATGAGTAAAATAATGGTCAGTACATACACCACTCAAAGGAAATTGTGGAAAATGTAGCATAAATCTCATGGGAATAAAAGTGATATGAAAAATCCCTTACGAAAACTCGACAGCCTAACGACGCCACATAAAACATACAAAAATGGATTGATGAGATCAAATAGGGTATCTCATCATATTAACATAATGTTTATATAAAGAGTAATATAAAATAAAATCCCCCAACATAAAAAAGAGGATCTTAAAATAAGTGACATAAAGTAGATTACATAAAAAGAAAGATAGAGGTTAGATCTCTTACGAAAATTCGGCAGCCTAACGGCACCACTCAAAACTTCCAAAATGGATTGATGAGAGAGAATAGGGTCTCTCATCAAATGAACATAAAACTTACAGTACTATTAATATAAAAGAACATCCCAATAACAAGAAAGATGATCTTTAAAAGGAATGACAGAAAAGAGTGTACTTAAAAAGAAAGAGAGGAGTAAGATCCTTTACCACAAGTCCAACTTGTCTTGTTCGTTTCATTATTTTCCTTAATAATAAACTTTGGTCAATTAATAATTGCCTAACTACCTCCTTTATAGATTATTATTCATTTCATATCACATATTATAATGTTATAATAATTGTTTAATAATGTTAGTTCATATCAGACGTTTTTGCTGATGTTTGGTACATGAGTAAAAAATGAAATTGTTTGAAAACAAATTGCCCATGTAGTTATATGTAAATAATTTCCAGAATAGTATTAATGATTAAAATATCATATATATCCAGTAAATATTCATTTTATACTATTCCATATCATTTGGAGATAAAAAACGAAAAGCATCGTTCATGGAGACGGTAGGCCGTATGTATGCATGAACGCTACTTTCATTTTTTGTCATATTGATGGAATTAAAAAAAAATGAGAGAGATAAATATATGTTATAATTCCAGAATTATATCCATAATTTAGATGTAATATATTACAAATATATCCATTATCTACTTATAATATTACAAAACATTTTGAGATAAGAAATGAAATGTACCGTTCATGGAGACGGTAAGCCATACGTACGCATGAACGCTACTTCCATTTCTATTTCATATTTAATGGAATTAAAACATAATGATACATAATATTATATTAATTCCAGTATGTTATCATATATAATATCATTAAATATATCTTTATACGTACCACATATGGTATTAACGAATCAAATCACTTTGAGGGGGCGGTAGTCCGCACTTCCTTAAATGAAGATATCGTGTATACCCATAATGGAAGCCATAAAGGTATGCTATAAATGAAAAATACAGAAGCTTAAGGAAAAAATAAACATATTATATATCATATATAAATATAGTGACATCTTAATGGCCACCTTTGAAGGTGTTAAAAGAATGTTGAACAATCATCGTCTCGGGAGGCAGAAATTCGCCATCAACAGAAACAATATGTTCTTTAACCATTAGATGTAGGTGTGAGTAAGTGTAGATCGAATACATATTATAAAAACATCCTAGTAAATTTAAGATACTGTATTTGTTACAAAATAAATGAATAAAAATAGTTTAGGGGGTTGGAGAAGCAAAATAAAACAAAAGGACACAAGTGAAGACATTACCTTAAAATCGGGTAACTCCATTTTGTTTGAGCTTAAAGGTTTACTTGGGAAGACTTATGCTCAAAGTGAGGCTTCAATGAGTAATAGAGGGAAGTGGAGAGACAAAATGGGTAGGGGTTGGCCGAGACAAAGGCTTTGGGAGTGTGGGTAAGGAGGTAGAGTTGGGGGCCTTTTATAAGAGGAGAGGAGGGGCACTCTTGTAAAGTTACAAAATGTTACTTTATTTTCAAAAGAGTTTCGGATTTTAAAAGTCCCGAATTGATTTATTTCAAGGATAAGGTGATAAGGGTTCGAAAGACACTCATAAAATAGGTTTTGGACATGTGTAGGTCTTATATATTACCTGATCTTTCCATTTTATTTAAATCGTTAAATAATGAGGCCATCGCTGCATCATCATGATGTCATAAATAATTTAATTAATTAATGTCTAAAAATTATAAAACAAATACTATGATGTAGGAAATATTTTTAGCTTTCCAATGACTATTTATAGTCAAAAATATGACTTGTATAACCCCATGTAAAAATTGATTTAGTAAAACATCTCATGTTTGTGTCATTTTTACTTTAACATTAAATAAAAAGATATTTATGTCATTTTCCAACCAAAGTGGCTCCATGTGGTCCCCAAGTTGACCCATGGATTGTCTTGGTCGGACATGATACATCCAATGATGGTAGGACATGTTTCTAGGTCATTTAATTTTATTAAAACATTATTCTTACCATAAACTAAACTAATTACCTCTAATCGCGATTGAAAACATAATAAGTTACTATTCATCAAAAAAATATTTTTATCCCATTGAACCACATTTTACTTATAAATGACAACCATGTATGTTGGATTTTTGAAAATCAAAACACAAAGATGGAAAATTTTCATTTAAACCGAAAATCAGTTTTTATAAGTACCACTTAGTGGTTTCACTATTCATCAAAAATTGAAGTTTTTCAGAAAAATCCCAAAAAATCACCCTAAGATATATTTGATATTCCAAATTCAAAAATAAAGTCTATTTTACAAAATTCAAAACATATAATCACATTAATTAATTTAATAATTAATTCCCGCTGTCAGAGCAAATAGCGTGTTTTTAAGAAACAATAAGTATCAAAAGATTGACACTAGTTTATGTCTGATTTCAAAGTGAAATTAATTCCAATGACCACTATTGGATTTAATGGTAAAAATATATTCTAATTTCACTTTAAATCCAATTCAAATTATAATCAAATCATATAAATAAATTAGATTAAAAATAGGTTTTGAATTAAAATACAATATTTTACACTATTCATTAAAAAAATGAACTTTATCGGAAAGATACCAAAAATTTACACAAAGTAAATTTTGATGTCCCGATTCGTAAGAAGAGTTTTATTTGGTCCAATATAATGTATAAGAGTGAACAAAACTATATTTAATGACGGTTTTCCATCAAAAGGCGATAAGTGAACCTTTAGTGAAAACTAGGGCATATACGCCTAAAATTGAAATTCTTTCCGTATTTTAAGCATTTATCTTATATTGGATAAATTTAAAACATTTAAAAACATATATATTAATATTTTAGTTATTTATATCCATTCCCGCCAATACAATGGCTACATGTTAACTACCATTTAAAATAATATTATTTTATTATTAGAGTGCAACATAAGATTCCCAAGAAACTCGTTGTTGGGTGTTGGGTACGCCATAGAGCATAGCGTCCTCTTTTAAGTCATATTAATATTTTATTCACAAATATGGATAAATATGAAAATTTCATATTCTTTATTTACCTGGGGTGTTACATCCTTCCCCCCTTTTGGGAATTGCGTCCTCACAATTTTTAAAATTGAGCTTGGAAACATCTTTGAAAGTCCCACATCGGAACAAGAGTCGGTAAAACCATCACTTTAAAATAAAGGAAGATAAGTATAGATGTCACCCGAGTTAACCCATACTAGGATTCCATGTAGAAAAACATGGACATGGAATAAAAAGCAAAGGGTCATGTTCGTGAGGGAGAGTGACAGTAAACAGGTCTAGGAGAATGGTAACCATAAGAAAATCACAAACTTGTGATGGGTTAAAATGTATTCGATTCCCCAGTAGGAAAAGTTAATAGAAAACATTTTTGTTTTAAGTTAGTCTTTATTGAGGAATTTATTCATAAGGAAACATAATAACTTATCATGTTGACTTTCAACTTTTACTAGATTCCTTAATCAAACTCATATTTTTTTCCAAAAGACGAGTATTTAGGGAGACTTGTTCGCATTAAGAGTACTATAATCAACTTCTAGAGAATCACCTAATCCAGCAAAGAGAACTATATTCTTCCCATATCATTAGACCTTAACCAAAACCAAAACAAAAAATGTTAGTACAAGGTCAGATAATCCTGAAAAGGATAACCCTTTAAAAAGAAAATCTTTGCTTAATCTCCAAAATTTGTCCAAAAAAACCCAAATTTCAATGAGGACCATCGGATAAACGATTTTTCCATAACATTCTTCAAAGTAAACCAATATAAGATTGAAACCCAAATATTTGAAGGATTTAGTCACATAGTCTTCCATGTTAAATCATAACATTTATCTCCAAACAACATCAGTTGCTCCTAAAGTCTCCTATTGAAAAGTAATTAACCTAATCACATATCCTCCATGATAGGTTAATCATTTTCTTAAATAACCCAAAATAAACTTACTCTTAATTAATAAAATCATATAACTAAAAATAATCAGTCAAAATAACCAGGGACTTCACGTAGTCTAGTGGTAGGCGATAAATACCAGTCACACTTTGGTTGTGGGTTCGATTCCCGTAGCTTTGTCTGACGCGGCCGGTAGTCACACGGTCTGCATGTTGTCCTTTTTCCAAAACTATATAATTCTCATATGATTCTCCAAAAAGAGATAAAATTATCAAAAATAACCATAACACAATTTAACCTCAATTTTATCTCATGCCTTTCACTTCCATCATAACATATAGTAACCCATAATTACATCAAAAGTAAGGATCATATAAACTCTAATGGTTACCTTTATAATTATTACCTGAATTTCCACATCGATTGGTAATCTCGTACATGATGAATTAAAGATCATACCAAGGTTCAAGTGGTTGATAATGACTCCTTGATAGTTGGTTTGGAACAACCATGAGTTTCCCCATTGAATCCCCCCTTCTATCTAGTATCTTAATCAAAGAACCACCATAGTTTCCTTCAAACCTGTTGTCTCTTTGGTGCCTGCTAGATACAGCCATATACTAAAACCAAAAAGGTCAGTGTGAGTATATCAACATAACCATCATGTACTAATGAGTAAGATAAACACAAGTATATACTTACTCATTCACTTTATCTAAAAATTATGACACTTTTTAAAATCCTATCCAATATGGTAATGTCACTTATGCTTAAAGAATACCCTAACCTCTAAAGTTATCTAAACCGACCTTTGATACCAACTATAAGGCCCCCGCCTTAAACCTTACTTAATCTTGAGTTATTACAAGATTACACATTGAGGATCTTTTCAGGTTTAGAGTTTTAGAGAATTAGATCATGAAACTTACATTACATTCCACATTTAAACAAAGTGGCTACATAAAAGACAGTATTCATTCTTCCCATAAACGGAAACATATTTAAAATAGAACATGGATTATTTCTTGAAATATCCTTGAAACTATCATCAAATCATGTACCTTTCCCTTGACCTATGAAAATCATTTCAAAAACGTGGGATGAGCATAAAAAGCTCAGTAAGGGTTATAAAAATATGCAAAAGAAACATGAGTTCATATATACATAATAATGAAATCATAATTTACCCATAAAACATAGGAACATTAACATAACTCATCAAATCATGAATAAATCATATAAATCATAAGACATAAAAGGTAACATGAGGCATACATAACATTCTTACGTAGGGAGTAACCCCCTTGGTTACGTTTGGAATACCCAACATAGTATATTCCCTAAATATCTTCGGAGAAACCTTAAAGTTTCACTCCTTCGCGTTACCCAATGCATTGGAGAGCTATATCGGGCTCACCCGCCCTTAGTTTATCACGAAACCACCTGTCTGCATAACAATGCCCAAGAACCATAACATAATCTTATCACATAAAACATGCATAAAGGAAACATAAAATTTCCACCTTTCAATAACAAGATATAAATACAACACATTTATATAAATACATTATCAAAACCATTTTCAATACCAAAATATAAGAAAAGCTAAACATGGTATTTATTTTTCTTTTAAAAAGAGTTATGGCTTGTAGAGGAAGCCGAAACTCAAATAATGGTCACGACGGCGGAGAAGTCATTGTCGTCGCATACGTACGAAAAAAACATTCCCTTTTGTCATTTAGTAACCACTTCTTATAAAAAATATTCCTTTTGAATAAACGTAAAAGTTAAAGGGGTTTATACATCGTATAAAATAAGGTTGTGTATAAAACAAAATATGCCTCAATGAAAGAAGATTGAGACGAAGTCCCTTACAAAGACGATATCCTTGGTTTAAGGATAAATCAATTACATAATTATGTGTGACAAACGAATACACCAAATATAAATGGATATTAAGTGTAAAATAATAAAAGTTCATTCACACATATTCAAAGGATGACATATTCAATAACAACATGTTGAACCCAAAGAAATCGAAATGGGGTTAAGAAGTTCCCTTGACAGCCTAATGGCATCACATCAAAATGAGTTGATGAGAGATAAAAAAAGGGTATCTCATCACTTGGACATAAAATTTACATCAATAAGGATATATGAGAACATATACCAACTTAAGAATATGTGAAGTAAAAGACCCAACAAAATAAGTCTTTTAAAAAGAGGAGGGTGAAAGGTTCCCTTACCGACATGGGTATCTTTCGAAACATACACCTCATGAAAGAAGGACAATACAACATTGATGTAAATACTCATAAATGAAATTATATTACACAATGAGTAAAATAATGGTCAGTACATACACCACTCAAAGGAAATTGTGGCATATGTAGCATAAATCTCACGGGAATAAAAGTGGGATGAAAAATCCCTTACGAAAACTCGGCAGCCTAATGACGCCACATAAAACTTACAAAAATGGATTAATGAGATCAAATAGGGTATCTCATCATATTAATTTAATTTTTATAGACAGAGTAATATAAAATAAAATCCCCCAACATAAAAAAGAAGAGCTTAAAAGAAGTGACATAATGGAGAGTACATAAAAAGAAAGAGAGAGGTTAGATCTCTTACGAAAATTCGGCAGCCTAACAGCCCCAATCAAAACATTAAAAATGGATTGATGAGAGAGAATAGCATCTCTAATCACATGAACATAAAAATTACAGTATGATTAATATAAAATAACATCCCAATAACATGAAATATGAGCTTTAAAAGGAATGACATAAAAGAGTGTACTTAAAATGAAAGAGAGAAGTAGGATCTCTTACCTCAAGTCCAACTTGTCTTGTTCGTTTCTTTATATTCCTAAATAATAAACTTTGGTCAATTAATAATTTCCTAAGTACCTCCTTTAGATATTATTATTCCGTTCATATCACATATTATAATGTTATAATAATTTTTTTATAATGTTAGATCATATCAGACGTTTTTGCCGATGTTTGGTACGTGAGTCAAAAATGAACTTGTTTGAAAAAAAATTCCCATGTAGTTATATGTAAATAATTTCCAGAATAGTATTAATTATTAAAATATCATATATATCCAGTAAATATTCATTTTACACTATTCCATATCATTTGGAGATAAAAAACGAAAAGCATCGTTCATGGAGATGGTAGGCCGTACGTACGCATGAACGCTACTTTCATTTTTTGTCATATTGATGGAATTAAAACAAAATAAGAGAGATATATATATGTTATAATTACAGAATTATATCCATAATTTAGATGTAATATATTACATATATATCCATTATGTACTTATAATATTACATAACATTTTGAGATAAGAAATGAAATGTACCGTTCATGGAGACGGTAAGCAATACGTACGCATGAATGCTACTTCCATTTCTATTTCATATTTAATGGAATTAAAACATAATGATACATAATAGTATTATAATTACAGTATGGTATCATATATTATATCATTAAATATATCCTTTATACATACCACATTTGGTATTAACGAATCAAATCACTTTGAGGGGGCGGTAGTCCGCACTTCCTTAAATGAAGATATCACGTATACCCATAATGGAAGCCATAAAGGTATGCCATAAATGAAAAATACAGAAGCTTAAGGAAAACATAAACATATAATATATCATATATAAATATAGTGACATCTTAATGGCCACCATTGAAGGTTTTAAATGAATTTTGAACAATCATCATTTCAGGAGGCAGAAATTTGCCATCCACGGAAACAGTATGTTCATTAACCATTGGATGTAGTTGTGTGTAAGTGTAGCTCGAATACATATTATAACAACATCCTAGTATATTGAAGATACTGTATGTGTTACAAAATAAATGAATAAAAAGATTTTAGGGGGTTGGAGAAGCAAAATAAAACAAAAGGACAGAAGTGAAGACATTACCTTAAAATCGGGCAACCCCCATTGGTTTGAGCTCAATGGCTTCCTTGGGAAGACTTATTCCCACATTGAGTATTCAAGGAGTAATAGAGGGAAGTGGATAGAAAAAATGGGCAGGGTTTGGCAGAGAAAAAGGCTTCGGTGGTGTGGGTAAGGAGGTAGAGGTGGGGGCCTTTTATAAGAGGAGAGGAGGGGCACTCTTGTAAAGTTACAAAATGTTACTTTATTTTCAAAAGCGTTTCGGATTTTAAAGGTCCCACATTGATGTATTTAGAGTATAAGGTGATAAGGGTTCGAAATCCACCCATCCAATAGGTTTTGGACATGTGTAGGTCTCAGATATTACATTATCTTTCCATTTTATTTAAATCGTTAAATAATGAGGTCCTCGCTGCATCATCATGATGTCATATATAATTTAATTTATTTAATGTCTAAAAATTATAAAAAAACTACTATGATGTAGTAAATATTTTTATCTTTCAAATGACTATTTATATTCAAAAATATTACTTGTATAACCCCATGTAAAAAATGTTTTAGTAAAACATCTCATGTTTGTGTCATTTTTACTTTAACATTAAATAAAAAGGTCTTTATGTCATTTTCCAACCAAAGTGGCTCCATGGGGTCCCCAAGTTGACCCATGGATTGTATTGGTCGGAAATGACACATCAAATGAGAGTAGGACATGTGTCTATGTCATTTCATTTTATTAAAACATTATTCTTACCATAAACTACACTAATTACCTCTAATCGCGATTAAAAACTTAATAAGTTACTATTCACTAAAAAATTATTTTTATCCTATTGAACAACATTTTACTTCTTAATTACAACCATGTATGTCAGATTTTTGAATTTAAAAACCCAAAGATGGAAAAATTTCATTTAAACGGAAAAATTAGTTTTTATAAGTACCACTTAGTGGTTTCACTATTCTTAAAAAATTGACGTTTTTCAGAAAAATCCCAAAAATTCACCCTAAGCTATATTTGATATTCCGAATTCAAAAATGAAGTCTATTATAAAAAATTCAAAACATATAAGTCACATTAATTATTTTAATAAGTAATTCTTACTGTCAGAGCAAATAGCATGTTTTTATGAAACAATAAGTATCAAAAGATTGACACTAGTTTAAGTCTGATTTCAAAGTGAAATTAATTCCAACGACCACTATTGGATTTAATGGTAAAAAATATATTCTAATTTCAATTTAAAACCAATTCAAATGATAATAAAATCATATAAATAAATTAGATTAAAAAGATGTTTTGAATTAAAATACAACATTTTACACTATTCATTAAAAAATGAACTTTATCGGAAAGATACCAAAAATTTACACAAAGTAAATTTTGATGTCCCGATTCTTAAGAAGAGTTTTATTTGGTCCAATAGAATGTATAAGAGTGAAAAATACTATATTAAATAATGGTTCTCCATCAAAAGGCGATAAGTGAACCTTTAGTGAAAACTAGGGCATATACGCCTAAAATTGAATTCTTTCTGTATTTTAAGCCTTTATCTTTTATTGGATAAACGTAAAAACATTTAAAAACATATATAATAATATTTTAGTTATTTCTATCCATTCCCGCCAATACAACAGCTACATGTTAACTACCATTTAAAATAATATTATTTTATTATTAGAGTGCAATATAAGATTCCCAAGAAACTCGTTGTTGCGTGTTGGGTACACCATCGAGCATAGCATCCCCTTTAAAGCCATATTAATATTTTATTCACAAATATGTTTAAATATGAAAATTTCATATTCTTTATTTACCTGGGGTGTTACATTTTAAGTAACTTTTTTTTATTTAGGATTGGAAATGATATGTGGAGTAGTTATAATATGAAAAAAAAATCATTTATGTGCATGGTGATTAAGGGAATGATAACCCTTGAAATATACCATATGTTAAGATAAGTATGCTTGGATAGGAAAAATCGATTTTAATATATAAATTGGATGATGCTACTTTCATTGTAATTAATTGTGGAGTTGTTGAAAAGTGGGATATGCTATCTTTGATGAAGTAAAAAATTATTTGGGGAATAATGATTATATCCTCGAGGTTTTGGAATATAGAAAATGTATATTTTCATAAAGGATATTTGAAAATTCAGGATGTTACTATGACTAAGGAGAATACATGATGAAGGTGTTTAGTTTTTTGGAATGTGGCCAACATGGGATATAATATGATATATGAGGGATAAATGTTAAGCTGAGTTTTTGAACCTTTTTCTATTGTTTTATATTTTATCCTTTAGAAGGATTGTAAGGTTATAAATCTTTTGGAATTTTTAAGTAAAACACAGATGAATTTTGTTAGAATAATGTATTATCTCTATATATGTGGACTTATGCATGATTGATAACTTGTGATAACATTTTTGTGATAATAATGAATGTAAGGAACTATCATTAAATATATGGATCACATGATATGATAAAACTGTAGGAATGATTAATTCATCGTCATTTAATTGAATAAGAGATGAAGTGGAAATTGTTTTAAGTATGAACAATAATGAGATTGTACCAAAATCCAGTAAGCATTTCATGTCAGACCAAATTAGTCAACATTATAAAAAGGGTGATGAAACAAAAAATGTTATCCTAGTATCTTATTATCCTGTAAATCAGATGGTCCCTTAAATCATTGCATAATTTTTTTTTCTGGTTGTTATCTTTCACCAAAACTTGTTCTATATCCCATCCATTATAACATGATAGTGATATTTGTCTTCCATGTCCATGTTTTCAGTTCCCAACATTTTTATTCTATATAGAAACCCAGTGAGGAGTTACTTTGGGTTACCATTATATTTAGTTTTAGTTTTTATGTTGTGGGTTTCTATGAAGGAAACTTTAAATTAGTTAACCTTTTATATCCCTAATGAATTTCAAGGGTGAAATTCATTTTATGAGTGTGAAATTTGACACCTCGAGATTTTTTGAGATTGATTATTTTTAATATTGATGATATATTATGTTGGAACTTACACCATGATTACATATCACTATATTCAACATTGTATTAGATTTTGTTATATGAACTTGTATTCATGGCTTCTGTTACACAAAATTTCATGTTATTTTGATAGAATTCATTGCACACAAGACTGAGTAAAAATTAACAACTAAATATTATAACCTAGTCATTATAATGGTAGGTATGAATAATATTATATTCTTCTAAAACACTGTTTAAATTAAAATAATTGATTCTATAAAATAATAAAATCACTCTTCATGGATTCAGTCTAATTTTTAGAATTCATCTTACATGTTTTCTATACATGATATACGAACAAATTCATTTTTTCATATAAAACAAGTTTTTTAATAAATGTACTATTACAGCCTTCTAATATCACACCCAATATAAATCATGTTTTTGAAACATTTTATATTATTTTTGACAAAGTAAACATCTTATTTTAATGTGAAATCTAGAAAATTATTTTGACTGAATTTTTTATATTTTCTTATATGTTTCATTTTTTATGAATAGTGAAAATAATCATTTTTATTGTAACAATTATTTTCATTTGAAGTCATTACATAGTAAAATAATTTTCTTGATTGTTTTAAATTTAAATTAGATATTTTTCATCCAATTGTTATTTTTGAAAATAATTTCATTCATTTTTTTTATAAAAACATTGTCCTTTAGAAAAGGGGAATTTTTCCAAAAAACTATTTTTGTGACGTTTTACTAGTTTCAATTTAAATTTAATTACACAACTTATGTGTTTTTAAATTTGAAAAATAGATGTAAAATATTGATTCAGGATATCAAAATTAGGTATGTAGGTCCCTTTTATTTTTTTTAAAATATTAATAGTAACCATGATAAACTTTCTTACCACGGAAAATGGAAAATTTTGTAATTTAGGATAAATATAAAACAATAATGACTAAAAATGAAAATAATGAAAAAAATTATTTGATGAGTTTAATTCGACCCTTAACATGTTAGGATAAGTTATATATCATTTCATGGACACTTTTCTTGGAAAAAACTAAAATAATATCTAAATCAAAGAAAGACACAAATGTCATTTTCTAAGTCTTTAATATCTACTATGTTTCTACATTTGAAAAAATTGGTGGCATCACCAAATATAAGTGATAATTTTTAACATAATAAAAATATATCCATAATATAAATTTAATTTTTACGTTTTGTGGATACTTTGGAGATATTATGGTATTTATAATATTTTATTTGATGAAAATTTTAAGATGTCACATTCATGTTTTATATAATATATGATTTTGAAAATAAGGTTATAATAAAGCTATATTCAACGATAAGTTCTGGTTTTTATTCCAATGTGTTTTAAATTTTCATGTAATTTATTTTTAATTCTTTGGTATTAAATAATTATCATAATGGATTATAAATTTATGATTAAAAAATTATATGGTTGATGAAAAATAAATAAATAAATTTGATTAAATAGATATTAAATATTAAAAGACTAAAAAAATTTCTTCAATCATATTTTTCGAAATATCTCAAAAATAATCATCCATAGTTTGAGTTATTGTGCATTTGGAGCCTTATAGAAGAGTTTATTACAATTATATTATTTTATTTAATGTGATTTTAAAGTCGTCGCCTTCAGAATTTAATAAGTTTAAATTTTAAAATGTACGATTTTTCAGATGAAAAATTCAACTAAAAATATTCTTCTGAAATATATAAGAATTATATTCATTATAGTTTATTATTTTTATTTTTTAATTAACATATCAGTGTCTAAAATAATTACACAATACTGATGTAGTAATAATTTTATTAACATAAATATCAAATTTAATTTATTAAACATATAAATTTAATATAATTTTTTATTATTAATATATCCAATGTATTTTTATGATTACCTTTAACCAAAGGGGATATAATGAAATATTCTATTTGAGGATAACCTATTATAGTAATATTTTTAAAGAGTAATGAATTGAATATTTTCAAAATTGACACTATTGTTCGTTTATCCAAATAATGTTTTATTTAATTATTTATAAAGTTATAAAACATTTTAAAAAAATATAATAATTATTATATGGTATAAAATGGTATAAATTATTAATTTTTTTAATTAATTTAACTAAAATAAGAAAATATTTAACCATATTTATATTGAAATAATTTTTAATCTAGTTAAAATGAAATAGAATAACTGAGTGTTAAATTAAAATGATATGTTTTTGAAGATAGAAAAATTTGTATAAATTTTTTTTAATGATATTATAACATTATCTTGTCCATTAATTGAAATTATAACATTTTGTAGGGGTTTAGTGGGATTTGTATTTATTATAAATTAATATTTATGAGGTTTCCATAAGTTACCCTCACCACAATTAATGAAGGGCACATCCTTCCCCACAATTTAAATTAACATTGAGACATAATGATCGACCATTCCATGATAGTTTCCCCTCTCATATTTCATAGTCACGTTATATAGGATGTTTGATTCTAAAAATACAAACTCTAGTTCCTTTAAGATGTGATTTAGAGGATGAATGTCGAGGATGAGGTAATCTCTTCTACTGATTCATTCAAACTTATTACTTCTTCTACATATTATTCATTAGTTGTTTCATTATAAAGTAATAAAAATAATAATCCTTCATATAAAAATATTTTATTATAATTATAAAACAACCATATTCCAACTTCTGTATATCCTATGAAAAATGAAATGACGACACGTCCATACGTACGGCTTACCGTCTCCACGCCATGGTGTAATATTTTTGTCACCACCAACTTACTTAGACATATATAATTGTGTATATAATAAATATATATGATTATTATAACATGATATTTATTATGTAACAACCTATTTACTAACCACTTCCATACCATTTCACAATTATTAGTGTTGTATAATCCCTCATGCATATGTACGACCTACCGTCTCCATAATGCGATGTGATTATTTCTAAATGATATACATTAAAAATCGATTATATAATTCTACACAATGAATAATTTTGATATTTATTATGTTAGTAACATTTTTCAATGATATATATATACCTTAATAATGATATTTATATCTTATTCATCCAAACAATCATATGAAAATGATGTAGTTTATACCAGAACAACGAGTAATAATGAAATATTATTACAAAACAAGAGATAATATGATTATATATGATATAATAAAAATGAATATGATTCAAAAATAAGTAAATTACTTCCATTATTTCATTATACATGAGGATTGTATACACACAATGGGTATAATACCTATGATATATGATTTTTTCTCACTTTTATTTCTGTGAGACATAAGAATAATACACCACCAGTTTCATATATGTGGTGTTTATGTTTTCAATGAATGATTTATGATTCATATTATGATGGTTTTTATAATTAAATTTTTATAAAATTTTCTTATTTTTTGAGTCATATGATTTGACTAATTATAAATGGAAAGAGATAATTTTTCAATCTCATTGTTACATGAGAATGTTAATACGTATTTATTTAATGGGGTATATATATACTCCATGTTCATGTCTTCAAAAAATGATTTCACAAAATGTTTAATATTAACCTATGTACTTTTAAAGTCATTTTAAAAAATTCTTAATTTTAATAAATGGCTTGGAAGTAACCATTCTTTAATTTTACATACGAGTTACTTTTTGACATTCTTGAAAAAAGTATGAAAATAATTTTTCTTTAACATATATGACTTGAATTGATTTTTTCACCCTATTTTCATAAAAATTCCTCTTTAATATTTAATATATATTGTTAATTAAATTATTTTCTTTTAGTATATCACAAATTTTTTTGGAATGACAATGTTTTTTATTAAGAAAATATATTTTCACCCAGAATTAATTTAAAGCGTTTTATCAAAATTATCATTCATTTAAGACTAATGATATTTTTTTAATTATATTATCCATAGTACTTATATTATTTATTATTTTTAAAATAGAATCTAATTTATGAAATCCATTTTTTTACATAGATTATGTTATGATGTAATGATGTTTAAGAAACCCATTTAATTATTTGGGTTATGTTATGATGAATGATTTATGTTTTTGTGTCACACAACTCTATGGTTTTAGTTATCTGATGGATGAGACCTATAAAACCCTATAATGAATTGGGTAATTATTTATATCTCATGATATAGAAATGGATATAATGGGAAGAAAATATTGTTAAGTAATTCAAGGAAATTAAAGATATGTAAATATGGTTATGTAATATAGGGCTGGAATGACTAGTAAATTTGGTTCAGTAATATAGTGAGAAAATTCCAAGAATATGTGGTTCAGTAATATAGGGCTGGAACAAGGAGATAACTAAGTTCATTAGTGTACATTGTCTTATATGATGGTCTTTTCTATGAGCCTCATTTTTTTGTGGCACACATCTCTATTGTTGATACTTCTTTATGATTTATTCCTTATATACTTCGAAGTTTTATTTTATAACTAAAGATTTTTGTATTGAATAATTATGTTTAGTGTTTTTCATTATTATGTTTTTTTCGATTGATGCTCTCAATTTTTACCCTTACTGAGCATTTGAGTTCTCCATTTTTCTGTTTTCATTCCCCCATGATATGAATAATGGTTTTAAGTAGGAAAACTAAAGGGAAGAACATTTTGGGAGATGTAAAATATATTTCACCAATCTATAATAATGTGTTCCATGATTCCAAATACACTAAAATAATATTATATTTTCGCATCTATTTGTGTAATTTATTTTTTATTCTAAAAATTTAATAAAATTTCTATGTATGACAATCTTGTGTTGTTAGATTGAAGATGAAATTAAATAAATGGAGTAGCCATAATAGATCTACAAACTTCATGAGAAGGAATTTCATGAAAATATTATTCTTTTAGTTCATGTTTTTAGAGGCATGGCTTTCTAAAAGATTGTAGTTGGGAGAGAGATATATAGATGAAAACCCAATACCAATGTTTATTTTGAGTTTTCTCTATTTAATTCCATTTATCCTGAATGATGTGATGTTAGGATATTACTATTTAATGAGTTTTTTTCTTTTTTCCCTTGATTTGTTATATGTGATAAAGTTATAAAATTTGAATAATGGAGGAATTGATTTGTAAAAAATATTCATTATACTAAAATGTGGTTAACACCATGTGGGTGAGTAAATGCCACCAAAATTGGATAGTATCTTGATTTGTTGATGTAATTCCATCAATAATATGTTTATGGAACAATGTTTTTATGGTTCAAATTGTTTTTCATTTGGGATGTGTGGTGTTTGACACTGTTGTATAGTTTTGGGTGGTATGTGGTGTTTTTTTCTGGTACTGGATGATGTGGGGTTATTCATGGTGAGTGGTGGTCGTGCGGCCATATAGGGAAGAATTTTTATGATATTTTTTTGTATTTTTTTGTTTAAAAGTTCGTATGGTGACAAAATTTTTAGTATGATGAGATCCTTGAGAGGTATTATGTATGTTGGTTATTCAAAATATTTCATCCTTTCCATCCAGACTATTTTTGATTATCAAGGATAAGGATCATTTGATAGGTATCTTATGTAACATATAGTGCATTTTCATACCATTAAATTTACACTTTTTTGTATTGGAGGTGTTCTGGAGGAGTCCTACGAAGGTTCCATTTTGGTTTTAGGTACAATATGGCTACAGCGAGATATTCAAATAATAAAATAAGTACATGATGTGAACTAGTGTTTCAAATCTTGAGCATCTGATGAATTCACAACTAGTGTGCGGTGCTGGATGAATCTGTGAAATAATTTCAAATCCTTAATTTGAATCCAATAATTTAAATTAAATTATTCTAATGTGAAAATTTTTGTTTGCATAAGTTGTGTTTTTGGGGAAATCATGAGATATTAGCACATTAATGGGATACAAGACACGAATATGTTAGGATATATGTTATTTTTAACCATTTTAGCCAATTTTTTTCATTCATATATGGATTTAGACAATAATTTTTGATAAATCATAGGTATCTCTCGATGGATTTTTAACCCCTTCCATCTTATTTTATCTGTTTGTTCTGTTGGATGCCCATGGGCTGTCGTGGGTAATAAATTCAATTCCTCGTAGTTGTTTTTCTTCCATTTTTCTCTCAAGGATCCTCTGCCATTATGTGGTTTTGGATTGGGTTGTGAGTTAAGTTGTTTCATTTATAATATTTATATGTGGCGTGGGATGATCCATGGTTTTTCTTCAGTGGTTTTAGTTTTTATTATTTTCTTCTCTTCCATATACTTTTTACAAATGTGGTAAAATATTTTTTGAGGTGGGTAATTCTTTATTTCACAATTTTTTGTGTCATGTGGGTGGTAATTGTTCTTCTTTATCTGTTGGGGATGGTTTATTCAACTTAAATTAAGATAAATTAATTGGTTAATATAAATTTAAGGGTAAAGGGAATTATTTTATTGCTTTTATAGAATTAATATTATTGTTATATTTCTGATGTTATAAGATTTAAACCCTGTTGAAAACTAATGTATTTGGAGGATTTTTTTTCATTGCTTCGGCACAAGCTTCCAAAACCTTTTCTTATTGTGACTTTTTTGATTTCACTCTAAAATATTTATCATACAATTAATTTATATTATTATAGTAAAATTTATTCCCTATTATTATTTATTTTTTGATATTTATACTAAAATAATTAAGTGATGTTGATTCAATATCATTTAAAAATCTATAAATTTTTTGAAGAGTGATGTTATTAGAGGATGTTCTTTTGAGGAAGTGGGGTGAGGGTTTGTCTGTTTGTACTTTTTTTCATTGAGGTGTCGTTTTTCTTGTTCGTTTCTTTGGGGTGGTAAGGCAATGGTATGATGGGGATGAAAGAATAATTTTTATATTTTGTTTCATTGAAGTACATATTAGTGATGGAATAACATATTAATAACTTTTAAAATGTATTAGGATCATTTGGTTAGTTGGATTAAATAATTAATAAAAAAATGGGTTTTGGGGTTATATGGTGTTGATGATAATTCAAGTTACGAATGGTCTAGATAATGGGATTGGATGTTAGTGTGAAATGTGGCTCGTGGTTGCTGTAATTTTATGCATTTATTGGTTACTACAGAAGTGGGAATGTTGTGAGTTCGATAGTGTCTTTTATCCCCTATGTTGGTATTTAGTGTGACTTATTTATATATATATATATATACATATATTTTTATAGTACTTTCAATTTCTATATGCACCTCACCCTTGTTGAGAAATATGTTCCAACAACAATATTTTCTCATTGAGGGTATTTTTTCCAACATCTTAGTGATGAGGATGGATGGATGGATATCGTATCATTCACATACTCCCATCTAGGAGAGTAGATATACACAGTATATGAAGAAATTAGGTATTATAGTGCACTAGGTTATAGACCATGTGTCATATGGTCTGATAAGATGTGACAATGTTGTGGGATGTAATATGGAGGTGGTTGTTCATGATAAGAGGTGGGAATGAGGTTGATTTCCTTTATGTTCATGATACCCAACTATTACAGTAATGGAATTTGTTGTGATGTGATGACCCATGAATCTTCTAGTGAGATAATATGTGAATGAACTATTTTTAGTGGACTAGGTGTATATAGGAAGGACATAATGTGATTGTGGTTTGGGGTTGTGATATATGATATTTAGAAGATATGGGAGAGTTAGTATATAGGATTTTGTGGTGTCAGAATGAAAAATCATTGGGAATGTGGTGCATGGTATCCTTCATCGGTATGCTTCATATTATGTTATTATACTTGGCATCTGTTATTTTTTGAGAATGCCTTAGTGAGGTTGGGTTTTATAATTGAACTATTCATGTGTTCTTGGTTCTAGTATCTACTTATGGATGCATTTTAATAATTCTTTCACATTTTCATGATGGAAATTTATTTTCCTACTGTGTATCCTTATATTCTCATCCTATGTATTTATACTGATATTCATGTTTCTTGGAGGATTATATGGAAATTTTTACATAGCAATTGATTAGACCATTTTGGGATGTATTTTAGTCTCATCATTAGATTTTATTTAAGGTAATTACTTTTGTAGACATTTAACTATATTAATTTTATTTATGAACTCATTTTGTGATGGTTTTGTATTATATTTTATATTATTCCATGTATTTTCTTGTGAATTATTCATGTTATATCCCCATCCTATATTATTTAAGATGGACATTCATTCCATTATATTATAATTTTACACACTCAGTCATAGACACCATCCAGGGTCCTAATAGAGGAGGGAATCAAGGTTCCTTGTCTCTCTACAATCATTGTGGAATCATTAATTGGGGGGGGGGGTCATGAAAACCCACCATAGAATGATACCACATTTATATTGGAATAAATAACAATATTATTGATATATTTTAATTATAAGATGATTATGGGTCTATATACTCTCATCCAATATGTTTTAGACAAGTTTAGGTAACAAATTTAACGTTACCTTTTGCCTTTATCATTTAGTTAAATAATATAACTCTTACTATGTATTCTTTTATTTTTACACTAGATGACCATATAATTACAATAAAATTCCAAGATAACCTCATGTCTATCATTAATGTAATTTATAACAATATCTTATTCAGTTTTCTGAATCAAATAATTTTATGAATATTATATCATTTACTAAAATATTATTTGTTTTAAAACCTCATTTATGTCAACATTATCACTATTTATTAATTTATTTTTGTAAAAGCAATAAAAATTTATTGATTTGGAAAAACTACATTAACTCAAATTCAATATGTTATAATAATCCATAAAATTCTTGTATGGCCTCAAAAGATTCAAATTTCATTTATTTTAAAATTTATAATATCATTTATTTGAATCATTCATTAATAATGTTATCAATTCATAATCTTATTATAACAAAAAAATTATTTATTTCATGTATAAAAATAAATAATTAAATAAAATGATGTAATTATTATTTTTATATTTATAATTTCTATTTATATTCAAAGGTATGTGTTCTTTAACCCCAGCTAATAATATTTTAGTAAAAAGATACATACTTATGTTATATTTCCATTTACATTAAATTTATTATTATAACATGTCATTAACACATCCAAGTGGAACCATGGGGTCCTAAAATTTAAACAAGGATGATCATGCTCAGCCATATCACATACAATTGGATTAAGATACGTGTTACGGTAGGTTTACATTTTTATAATATTATTTGTTACCATTATTTACCTGATTTACCCATTAACCATGGGAAATAAAAATAATTACTGAATTTTCTATCCCTAATGGAAAAAAATAAAATGGAACTATTTATATAATTTAGAACTTATGATTCCAAATTTGTAATCAGTTTTTCATGAATTCAAAAAAAATATTTTACAGTAATTAATTTAAAATTAATTCTCATTGTCAAAACGATAAAACATGTTTAACAAAAGTAATAACCATCAATATATTGACAAGATTTTATATAAAATTTCAATTTAAAATTACTTCAAATGACCAAATTGAATTAAATTCTAAAAAAATAATCTAATTGATATTTAAAACCAATTAAAATGATAATATAAATATAAAAATAAATTAGAAAAAAGTTAGTTTTGAATTAAAATGCAGTATTTTTCACTAATCATTAAAACCTAAATTTTATCCTAAAAATACCAAAATCTAAACCATGGTAAATTTTTATTTCATAATTCCATGTAGTAATTTTATTATGTAAAATAGAAATTTTGAAATTTTTAAAACCTGTATTTAAAAGTTTTCTACATTAAAAAGGCTATTAAAATGTATTTTTTTGAAAAATACATTTGTTTTCTAAAAAATTGAATTAGTTCTTATATAATAATTAGAAAAAAATATAAGATTAATTAAAAACATTACATTGAATATATGACATAAATTTTTAGTTATATATAAAATCTATAAAGAGTTTTATGATTTTATAAGAAAAATTATTCTCTATTAAATAAGATTTCATAAAAACATTTCCTTTATATTTAATTGATTTTTATTTCAATTAATAATAAATTTTGAAACAAATGAGTCATTATTGAATCATGTGTAAAACATACTATCATAATTAAGTAGATACTCTTCATTCATTCCATTCTAAAAAATTGGTTATAAAGATAACATTTAAATAATATGATTTAGTAATTCGTTTAATATCGATGTAGTGTATCATGTATTTTATTGTAAATATTGACTCATTCATTAAATTACACATGTTTTATCTTCCTGTTATTAATAAATTTGATCCTCGCAATTGGAATTTAGGTTCATGAACGAGGGTATGACATTTAAAAATACCTTTAGTGCAAACCCATATTGAAAAATGGGTTAATAAAAATTCTATAATAAAAGATAGAATTTGAAGTAGAAAGGTCTCATAAGATAACCCATACTATGTTTAATATAAGAAAACATGTATATGGATGAATTACTAAGTGTCATGTTCTTATTTAGAGTTATAGGAAACATGATCACAAAAAGGTTAATAACCAAAATCAAACAAAATTGTGATGGGATTAACTATCTTTGATTTCATAGTAATAAAATGTAAGTGGAAAATATTTTTTTACGATCTAATTCCTAAATATGAGGAATTATTTAACTACATAGAATAATAACATAAGGAAATATACTTACGTTCCATCTATATATTCATCTATTAATCTAATTCCTCCACAAAATCATCTTTTTCCCCAAATAAATGAGTATTATATATGACATGGTTACTCATGATTCCCTAGAATCTACTTCTAGAGAATCACATAATCCCCACAAGATGAACCATATATTTACCATCTCTTTAGAAACATACTATTACAAAAATGGTTAGTGTTAGATCATATAATCCCCCAAAATGAATAATCCCTTTTTAGGGGAAGGACTTAGTTTAATCTCCAAAATTCAATAGTAATACCCAAAATCTACATAAATCATTCAACAAAAAAATGTCTATAAAATTACTCAAAACAATCCAAACTAAGATTGAAACCCAAAATTATGTAGGATTTGATAACAAAGTCTTCCATAATAAATCATGACATTTATCTCCAGAAAACATTGACTACTCTTAAAGTCTCATACATAAAATTAATTAACCTTATCACTTATTCTCTATGATAGGTTAATAATTTCAATAAATTACCCAAATTTTCATATGTACACAATAAAAAAATAAATTCATCCAAAATAAAATTCTTCCAATACTCCTTAAAATGAATCCCATAGTATTCAAATTTTTTTAGGCATATATGATCCCAAAAAAGAGAAAATATTTTAACAAAACATTTATAACTTAACCACCAAATATACTTCTTATACAAAGGATACCAGTTGAAAAAGCATAAGTTCCAAAATAAATATATTCCTAATCCATAAAACCATTTATCTAAAAATAATAAGTTAAACTAACTAGAGAATTCATGTACCCTATTGGTAGGAGATATATCCTAGTCGCACTTCAATTGTGTGTTCTATTCCCGCGGCAGTTCTGGAAAATGTGTGTTTTCACAAAGTCTTTGTGTTGTCCTTTTTAAAAAATTATATAATTTTATAAATTTCAAAAAAATTAGATAAAATCCTCAAAAATAACCACAAAATATTTTAATGTCAATGGTTATCTCATACCTCTTATTTGGAATCCAGAAACATAATATCCCATAATTTCCATAGAGGTGAATGCCTCCAAAAATACTATTATTCACCTTATTATTTCAGAACATAATTCCTAAAATGGAGTTTTTAATACATTTAACATATGATCTACCTTAATATTATAAACCCATTATGATATCCCTAACCCAAAAGAAAACATCTGAATCACCAACAGATGTCTAAACGGTCCTCTTATACCAACTATAATGACCCGACATTAATCATTACATATTATTGAGTTGTGTAATGAGTTTACATTGAGGATAGATACATATGATAAATCTTATAGAATTAGGCCACAACTATTACATAACATAACCAAATATTTAATTTGGACAATTACAATTAGTATCAATAATTTGCACCAAAGGATTCCCTTTAAAAAATAGGATTACTTTTTCTTGATAAAAATATTAATCAATTATTCCTTTCTCTTACCCATCCTTATAACCAATGAAACACATTTCAAAAACATGCTATTAGAATAAAACACTCAGTAAGGAATATAAAATAAGGAATAAAACCGTAACTCCATGAATATTTAAAACCCCTAAAAACGTTTTTAAAAAATCATAATTTTCGCCCATAAAAATTAAAATACATAGCATAGAACGTGTAATCATAACATTTTTAAAAAACATCATAAAAAAAATTAATACTTAATGGTACCTCGTTTCATCCATATCATATATAAAATATAACTTTCACAACTACATATGGAGTAACGTTCATGATTGTGTTTGTAATACCCGTCAAAGTATATCTGTTAAATCTCTTAGGAGAAACTTTATCGTCCACCTCCATAATGATACCAAATGTATTAGGGATCTATCATGGGTTCACCCACCCTTTTTTAATCACAAAATTAACTGTATAGTTATTCCATTATCAATAACCATACCATTATCAAAACACATAGAACTAGCATAAAGGAAAAGTATAATTTCAACAATTAAATCACATTTCTTCATTTCAAGCCACTCACTCTTAAATGAAAACAAATAATTTTAAAATAAAATTGTGAACATTTAATGTAAACAAAAATAGATAATAAAAACATAAAAATAAGAAATTATATTTTTAACACATATATATATATAACATTCACTATTATTGAAATAATCAATACCCTTTTAAATAACAATTAACACATTTTAAAAGAGGATTTTCCAATAAAAGTGTCCAATACCACATTGAACCTTTTGAAAATCATTTAATCATAAATTCTTTTTATCCCATATAAATATGTAATTAAAATAATTTTGAATACATGGAAATGAAAGGGAAGGATTTAGATTATTAAATCTTTTAAATATTTAAAATGATGTTTTAGATAAAGAGTACATCAAAATTTTGAACATTTAAAGTATACTCCACAATAAATTGTAACATTTCAATAGACAATAAATATCATAATTATAGATATAATATGGATCAGTAATGTAAAAAGGGATCTGTGTAAACTTTATAATGAAATTAAGGTGCATATGACCAATAAATGTCTCAATGAAAGGAGATTGAGATGAATTCCTTTACAAATAACACGTCCTTAGATTAAGGAAAATTAATTAAATAATTGTTTTTTGAAAATATAAATACATCCAATATAAGTGGATATTTATCTTAAATAAATCCTATTTTATTCATAGTTATTATTGAAAAAACAAAACCAATGACATGGATATTTAAATCAATAAAATTAGATTGTGTTATGATTTCCATTACCTTGAGTCCGACTTGTCTCGTTCATTATTTAATTTCATGAATAATATAAATCAGTTAATTTATTATTTATTCATATCCATTTTAATGATTATTATTTATTATATATAACTTATTTCCATTTTAAAACAATTGTTAAATTATTTTAGTTGATATCATACGTTTTGACGAGGTTTGGTATTTGTGTCAGAAATGAACTTGTTTTGATTAAAATATTCCATGTGTTCATAATCCCATAATCTATAGAATGGTATTAAATATTTAAAAATCATATATATACATTATATATGTATTTATAATAGTCCATAAAATTTTTATATTACAAATGAAATGCACCGTTCATATAGATGATAGGTCATAAGTACGCGTGAATGCTATTATATTCATTTCATGGTCATATTAATGGAATGGAAACTAAATGATACGTAGGTATATTATAAGTAATGTATGATATATATGTTATATATGTTACTTAATTTCATTAACTTTGTCCTTTATATGTTTTATGTATGGAATTAATGACTCGTATAACTTTAAGAGGGTTGTAGTCCACACTTTCCCCAATGAAATTGTCTTATTTGCACATTATAGAAAGCAAAATGGTATGCTGTAAATAAAAATTACAGAAAAATAAATAAATTAAAAATATAATATATAACATATATAAATATAGTTCCATCATAACAGCTACTATAAATTGTGGTAGGAGGAAATTCATCAATCATCGTTTCGTGAGGTAGTTGTACGTCGTACACAGAATCAATATTTTCTTATCCATTAGATGGTGGTGCCTGTAATTTTGGTTCAATTCATTCCCATAAAAATATACTAGTTTTGTTTGGATACTGTTTTTTATTTAATAATATCATAATAATACCATAGGGATTGAATAAGTAAAATTAAAGATAGTAACATAAGAGAAGACACTACCTATAAATCGGGTAAGTCCTTTTGACTTAATCCCACACACTTTTGGAAATAACATATTCCAATGTTTAGGATTATATGAGGATTAAAGGGATGTTTTTAGATTATTTATTTTGATTTCGGATAATTGTAAGAGGTTGAGATGTGTGAGTAAGTGGGTAGAGGTGGTGCCCTTTTATAAGAATGAGGTGGGGCACAATATGAATGCCTTGAAATATTATTATATTATAAATTTATTTAAGAATTATAATAGCTTAAAAGTTATATATTTCTAGGATAAAATGATTATTGATTGAAATACTATTGACCAATAGGTTTTATACAATCTTAGGTAAAAAATTAAACCTTATCTTCTAGATTTAACCCTTAATTAAATAAATTAATGCTTTACCGATCTTCTTTTATTTTTATACTATATTGTAAACATAGTTACTATTAAATTACAAGACATCATCAATTGGATCATTTGTGGAATTTTTATCATTATATAATTCAGTTTTTTGAGTAATATTTTTTATGACTATAATATCATTTAATAATATAGTATTTTCCTTAAAAACACATTTATGTCAATTTTAAAACTATTTAGTAATTGATTTTTGATAAAGCTAAAAAACCCAATTGATTTGAAAAAACAATATTAATTATAATATAAAAAGTCATAATAATACATATAATTATTTTATGGCATCAAAATTTGAAAATTACTTTTATTTTAATATTTAAAAAATCATTTGTTTGAATCATTCATTAAGAAGTTGATCATTTCATCATCATTGTGTCATAAATAAATTTATTTATATAACTTATAAAAATTATAAATAAAATTACATAACATATGAAAACATTTTTGATTTCTAACGATAATTTATATTCAAATATATATGTTATATAACCCTACCATAAAATTGTTTTTGTAAAAATATACATGTTTATGTTATATTTCCATTTAGTTTAAAATAATTATTATAACATGTCATTATCACACCAAAGTGGTTCAAAGTGGTCTTAAAATCATCCTAACGATGATAATGGTAGGCCATATTTCTTAAAATTGTATTATTACCCGTTCTAGGGTAGTTTTATATTATTATAATATTATTTTTTACCTATATTTACATGATTTTCCATTTAACCATGGAAAATAAAAAAATTACTGAAGTTACTATTCAGAATGACCAAAATTAAAAGGGACCTATTTTCATAATTTGAACCATCTAATAAAAAATATTTATTCCATTTTTACAAATTAAAAACAATGTTATTAATGTATTTAAATTAAAATAAATTCCCATTGTCAAAAATACATATTAATTGATTAAAAAATAATAACCATCAAAAGACTAACGTGCGTTTATATCTAATTTTAAAGTGAAATTAATTAAAATGAACAAAATTAAATTAAATTAAGAAAAATGAATCCAATTACACTTAAAAAAATTAAAATATTATTATAACTATAAATATAAATTAGATAAAAATGATGATTTGAATTAAAATGTATTATTTTTCACTATACATTAAAATATAAATTTCATTAAAATATACAAAAATTTCACCCAACCTTAATTTTGATTTCATTATTCCAAATAAGATGTTTATTATTTCATGTAGAACATATAAATATTTTTATAAGTATATTTCAAAATGGTTCTCTACAAAAAAATGTTGTTAAACTGTATTTCTTCATAAAATACGACTTTTATCCAAAAAAATGAATTTGTTATTATACCATATATAGAAAACAAATAATATGAATTTAAAACATTAAATTAAATATATAAAATAATTTATTTGTTAAATAAAAAATCCATATAGAGTGATTGGTTTTGTAAATTCAGTTGTTCTCTTTGGAATAGGTTTTTATAAAAACACATCCTTTATATTCAATTGTTTTTCATTTCAATTTATATAAAATTTTGTAACCCATGAATCAATATTTAAAAATATTTCAACCATATTTTCTAAATACAATTTATATTATTAATTCAAGTCATTCAAATGGCTAGGTTATGACATTATCATTTAAATAATAATATTTAGTAGTTCATTTAGGCTTGATGTAGAGTATCATGTACGCTATTGAACATAATGATTCATTCTCAAATCTCTTGACGTTTGCTCTTTTTGGTGGGATGAGTTGATGAGATATATTTATGAGTTTTTATCTAGGTGACTAGTATGTCAAAAATATGTGTATGGGAAAAAATACCATGTAGTTATTAATACACATTCCTATACTATAACGGAAATAGGAAAAAAGAACTATTTATTTATTTCATCATACTACCACAAAACATTATTTATTTTTTCATCGTACTCACACAAATAAATTATAGGGAATAATTATATATATGTTTTATTCAATCACCATAAAAAAACATCACACTTCATTTATATTGGATAAAATTTTTCTATTTATTATAATTTTAGAGTATATAATAATGAATTGGTAATTTTTCTTAGAGTAAAACAATCTTTTATTTCTAATTACTATATGATGATAACCCTGCTGATCAGGGAAAACATTCAGTTTAATCTAAATACTGGGATATGTTTCATCACAATGTGTTTTCATCATACAGATGGTCAGTCTATGATAACAAATCAAACCATATATGATATTTTTATATATTTTTTTTAATTTTTTAAAAAAATATGTTAGGAGAAAAACATGAATCTAGTATATTTTTCATACAATAATAACTATAACTATATAATTTAGATAGAACTTTTTGAAACCACTTATGTAAATAAGTGTAGAACTCGAATTTTTTTTGATGTTATTGGTGAAATAAATATATTAGGACTTGATCTAAATAATAAATTCTAGATAATTTTAGATCCATTCAATATCCCATTAAGGCATCTTATAGTATATAGAAAAGTTATGTTAACAACTATTACTGTGATATACTGTTTGATATTTGTGGGAATGGTTTCGAATGAATTTTTCCATAGATAAAGGATATGAGATTCTATAATAGAGGAAAATTTATCCATATTTATATTTGAAATTTCTTCCCCCATTTTATACAGGCCTTATTTTTTAGTAAACCCTTCAATTATGGATTTTGTTGTAATCCTAAGGGGATCATTTGAAGAAGATACATATTTATTAACCATGAATATTTTATTTTAGTTATTCCTTATAATCTCCAAATTCATGTAAAACTATTTGAATATAATATCATTAGAATATAACATATACTAGAATGTTATTATGTTAATGTAATGACCTATATTCATATATTAAACCATAAAATGGAAAATAATACTATCGGTAGAGTTTAAGTTGGACTACCTCCTCATGAACCGATGAATACATTTTCCATCACCCCCTACCATGGGTAGATATAATGATCTATATAAAATATTAATATGATACATATGATATAATTATATATTTTAAATTATAATATCACTTCTACATTCTTACCTTGAAATACATTGGAAAATGATAATGTCACTTGTGAGCACGTGTGGACTACCACCTCCACTAGGATATGCGATACATTTTTAATTTTTATATATAAATGGATGGTAATGAAGGAATAAAAAAATTAATATCTATGATATCTATGATAATATAATATCTAAATGTAAATTAATATTTAACTTTTTCATTATGGCTATTATAAAAATGGAAACAATGTTCATGAATTCATGTGACCCTCCATCCCTTTGAATATTGTAATTCATTTTCTATAACTATATTGTATAGATTACTATAAACAGATATATAAGGAATATATAGGATATATATATATATATATATCATGTTTTACATTATTTATATAATGGAACCACGGTAATCAAAAAATGACCAAAATTACTAAACCAAAAGTTACAAGATTAATGTAGCCTTTATTACCCGAAATGTGATTTCAAAAATGAATTTTTTATAAACGAATAATCACATGCCATAACTAAATAATAAATATTGTAATATTTATGAATATGGTTTTTTGATAAATTTATAATAAACCATTATTAATTATACCTGTTTTTTGAACATTTATAACAAAATTTGATATACTAGTTAAGGGATTTTCATCTCATTTTTTTTGTATTACAGTATCTTATCCACCACTAATTTCATTTGTGTGGTGTATACCCAAAATAGTATCTATATTATGAATATTATCATAAAAATATTTATATATAAGTATCTATATATATTTCCTTATCTCATGGGGAATATAATTCAGCATTACCAATTTGCTGAATGGTTCATGCTACAATCTTATTATTTATTGGGATTTATTACGATTCTGATTTTGATATTGAAATATTATAATATATATCTATCAAAAAACACATGACTACTATTATGAAATGGATATCACTAAATATAAAATATTTTCCTTCCATTTTCCTCTTGTTAATAAATAAAGAAACTATTATTTTGTTTTAAGAAAATCAACATTATTTCCTTTTTCGATCAAAAATAATTTTTCATCAATTTCATTGTTTTATAAGAATTTTTAATGAATTTATTTCTTATAATTAAAATTTATTTTAAATTTTAATACATGTTTTACTTTATAAAAAATATGTTAAAAGGAATAATGCACCTTTTAAAAAAATGTCTGATTCGACTTTTAATCGAAAATGTGAATGGAATATTCATTTAAAAATCTACGTCGTGAAATTTATATTCATAATTTATGTCTGGTAAATGATTTTAACCATCAATTATATGATTCCATTTTCATTTACAAATAAAATTATTTTTTAAATAGTATGGAAATTTTTATGTTTTAACTGTTCTTTTTCAAAGTGAAAGGTGAATTTTACTTATAAAAGTTTCCAAGTGATCTTTAAAATTTTTATTCAATATAAAGATGAATTCCAGTGATGTTATATAAGAATAAATGTGTATATAATCCAATGAGACTACCCATATTCTTTGACTAGTAGATTTATGTTTATATGGATATGTTTTTTATGAATCCTATTTCTCTTCCAAATTTTATGTTTTATGAAATATTTATGAAACCCATTTATATTCAATAGTTAATGAAGTGATAATTTTTTTATAATCTAATGCCACCAAAACATATAGAATATGTGAAAAGTGGGACTTATATCTCTCTCAAATTCATTGAGAAATGAATAATGTTTTATGAGATCAAAGGGTTAATTGGATGTCATCCAAATCCCTTAAGAGTTTGGATGAGAGGTTATACCATTCCTAAAAATATGTTACATGGGAGGTTATAATAAGACAAAAAATGGGGGTACATGATAGGTCATCCCAATCCTAAAAATGATAGTAAAAGGGGGTTGATCACTTGCCCAAATAAATTACATGGCTTGTTTTCCGAAGCATAGTATGTTATTAAGGTCTTGGTGGGTAGATTTTATATATGATTTTTATGTTTATGTGTATTTGAAAAATATATGTATTCTAGAAATGTTATGATATAATGAATTTTTTATTATATTATGAATGGTCTATTATGAATTCGATTGATTTATGTTTCAAATCATGTTTATGATCTATTATATATTTGGTAGGTGTTTTAAATATTATTATCATGTCAACATACCATTAGTACATGTTATTAGTTTTTTATCATCGATATCTCCATTTTTTACACTCACTACAAATCTGAGCTCACACATTCTTATGTTTCTGTTCCCAAGAATATGATGAAATGTATGATATATGATTGGTCTAGTAATGGATATAGTTATGATAATCATAAGGAAAGATGATGTGGCACACTTATGATCATCATATTTACATATCCATGATTCCAAATCTACTATACTAATATGATTTTGTCATTGTTAATTATTGAATTTAATGTATATGCCTCTCTTTATATGTGATATCATTGTATGAATAGTGTTGGTTGATAAATTGAAAAAAAACCATTATTTTCTTTTTTGTTTATAAACCTTATTTTTATTACGATATTTTTAATTAAACATCATTCAATGAATTAAAATTTTCAAAAACTATTTTTATAATATTTAGAAAAATAATTTTTTTACTCTCAATTGGTAATAAATGAAATTAAATTCATTTGAAGGTAATATGCGGTGTCTTTATGTAATAATTTGCTATCTTATACAATGTGTTTATATCATAATAACATAAATTGATCAATACTAATGAATTATTTTATTCCGATTGATGTTAATTTATTAAATAATACAAGTTATCTTTAATTTTAATTTTTTAGAAGGAAATTAATTAGAGAAAATTTAGTTTTATTATAAAATATGAATTTTTAAAATAATGGTTTTCATTTGATTTTGTGCAGTTATTTTGAAATAAATTTCTACCACATTAAGGATTTGAATTTGAAAAAAATTAATTTCCTATTTTTAATTAGAATATGTAACTTTTATCACGAGTCCCCATTCATTTTTTTCATAATTATTGGTAAATAAGTTAAAATTTTGATTCAACTATTAGGGTTTAAATGGTTCACAAGTGGGTTAAACAAACAAAAATGTTTAAAAATATCCACTAAATATGTATAAATTTTAACATAAATTTGTTTTATCCTAGAAATATCCTCTCTTTGGTCAAAACTTCACTTTAATATGTCATTATTTTATCTTAATGTTTTGTTTATTTACATTTTTTCCACCCATGTCACTAATTGAAGGACATCCTTGCATCCTTAATCAATTCCTTGTTTTTTCCATCTATCTCTATAAATAACTACAGATACAGATTCTAATCTTTCATCATTATTACTTATATCCTTTTGTATTCCATAAAGAACAATAATTTGTGTCTTATTTTCTATTCCAATATCGATTTCCTAATGAAGAGGTAAATATAGTTAGCGATCTATTTTTAGTTTCATTCTTCATTAGCCTCTTAAAAATATATAATAACCATATTAACATGACAAAATAAACATATCTAGTTTACATATATGATATTATATTAATTATACATCAAATATCTACAACATTTCCTTCTTATGAAAATTGATAATGTCATTGGTGCGTACAAGTGGACTACCACCTCCATGAAGGGATGTGATTCATTTTACATATTTCTCATACATGGATGGAAATATTGAATTATTTAATGAATATATATTATAATTATGATATTATTATTATTTTGGATGGATATATTATTATTTATATATCGTTCTTCTCTATTGTTGGAAAAATAAATTAGTACTCCTGCGTACATATGAACTACATTCTCCATGAATTAGTATAATTTATTTATCATAAACACCTCATATAAATGCTTATTAAATTTTATATAATGAATAAATATGTTACTTATAACATTATTATGATTCTTGGGATGATGGGAACATACTATGAGTAGTGTAATGTTTTTGATAATGAATAAGAAAAGGATGTCACTCATGAGGTGGATTTTTTCAAAGGCCCCAAGTACTAAACTAGATGAGGTGAGGTCCACTAATTTTTTTGAATCATATTAATTAAATAGATAATATATCCACCATATAGTTTTTATAGATAATATTAAATTTATGTTTGTATATTTGTATTCTAGATAACACCCTTGGGCAATATCTATATCCTACATAGAACATCGACCCAACGACATAGAGCATAATTTCCCATATTCTCACAACAAATACATTCTGGGGAAAAATATGTTGTTTTCACTTCTCATGGTGTCTATATAAATTCATAATGTTATATATGTTTATGGAATTAGTTAACTCTGTGGGTGAATCCCCGATCCATTTTTCTCTCAAATATTTAATCGATATAGTGAAGTAATATCTTTATGATGTTTGTGAAATACTTGACTGGGATTAATCTAGAATTTCACCCATTTATATTCTCTATACATACCCTAAAGATTTATGATACATGATTTCAATAAATAAACTATTTCATTGATTGGAAATTTGATTAATACTGAAAAAATCCCATAACGATTACAAACATTTTTTATAATTAGAACTCATTTGATCACTATGAGGGGACTCACCATATTAGTAGATAGAAATTCCCTCCAATTAAATTAATATTGAACAAAACATTTTTTATGGGTAGTGGTGGATATGATTACTAACCCAATGATACTGAATGACCTGATGGATATTGAAAGAATGAACATTCAATCCATGAAAAAATTGGACAACTCTTAACATTATTTAAGTAATGTTAAATTAATATTATTGATGAATTGATATGGGTCAGGTGTTCTGAAAAATTTAATTCCCTTAAAAGCATCATTATTCCACCCTTTAATTTCTATAGTTACATATGACTTGTCTGTTATTGTCCAAGGTGGAACAAAAATGGTTTTCATTTTCGATTTAAATGGGGTTTTTGTTCATATATTTTCATTTTTTTCAACTAATATATATTTTTGATTGGTCCAGTCAAAAGAATTATATTTATAGTTTCATCTCAATTTGTTCCATATGATAGGATGAGCCAATATACATGACTATAAATAAGCATCTCCTAGAATAGGGGTTCTCTCTTAATCCAGCGTGTTATATGCACCGTATTTGTTATTCTAATTCGGGTGTTCGAATATTGTTCATTGCTTTTTTCAATGTTTTAATAAGTGGGATGATGGGATTGGAGAAATAATTTATACATCCTAGAATTTTACTATGGTATATGGGGCCTTCTAATCAATCATTATATAATTCGGTGTCTCTCAATGAAATCATAGTGAATTTTATCCAACTATTCCCCATTCCTAATGATTCTAGATATTGAATGAACAAAAATGATTCAATATTTGAATCATATGTTTTTCCAGTTACGGTTCTTCTCAAATCCATCATAATGTTTATGTTATCCACTAAATATATTTAGTGAAGAATTTATAATATGGTAGTGGTAGGTAATATATTACATCTCTATTTTAATAAGAAATTAATAATTATTACTTATGAATGTAAAATGTCAAACTAGTTACATTATCGGGTTATTATTTTTCACATATCATTTATGGATGCTTAATATAATATAAATGATCCATTTTATTATTAAATACAAATTAGTTTTTCCCTATGGATTTATAAGGAAAATTATTTTTTCCTTAAGAATATTCTTACTCAAATATGATTAATCATTATTATAGTATCATTGATTATTATATCCATGTTGGGGTGTTATCTATCTGTGAAAACACTATTCATCAATTTTGGGATCTTTATAATATATATTTATTATTTGAATTGTATTACCTAATTGAAAGTTGTTGTTCAATAATTTATGTATTAGTTATATAATGTTCGGTTTGTAATACTTTCTCTAACTATGACTCCTTGGGTCTACTGTACAATGTGGTTAAAATCATCATTCTATGGTGGGTGTATATTTTTCTTTTTAGGGATTCTAGAACATTATCCAACCATTATTTTATTATGGTAACAACCCTCAAATGGGATGTTGGTAACAAAATTAATAGATCTATTTATTTTTGGGATTAAATGTTTTACGAAAGGGATGAAACATTGTGGAAGCGATTATTACCACATTAAATACCTATATTGAATGATTCTTCATTTGAATGGGTATATTATACATAAAATTTCTTGATAACTTCATCTGATGTTCTCTATGGTATTAGACTTCTATTTTGGAGGCTTAGTCTGATAGAGGGGGAAATAAGGCATATTTATAATGAAACAAGGGACACATTGAGTTCATAACATTAGACACTCAATATATTTAAATTTTAATTATATAAAAAACCTCAGGGGCCATTATAAAATTATAGGAGAGTTTTTCCCCCATATAGTTTGGGGCTTAGGTGTATGTAATGAGAAATTATTTTTAGTTACATGATTTAATCCACCATAATAGATATGTATTCTTCTTCCTATGTGGGATTCAAGGACATTTTTAATATATATTACTTAAATGGGTGATATCCATCCAAGGAGACTTAAAGGAAGCTATTTGAATGTTATTAACAAAATATATATCTACCATTGAGTATGAGAGTAATATTTTTTCTAACTCCAGTGAGAGACACCTAATTTAATTATATGTATTAATGGGGACACCTATCTCTTTATGAGTCTTGAATGTTAGGTCATCCAATATGCCTCCACATCCTCTATTTTATCATGATTAGTTGGGAATGATATAATTTTACATCCATTAATATACTATATTTGATAATAAAAAATATGATTTATTTATGTTTAAAAAAATTATATCATTTATATTTTGTTTTACACACAACCCCATGTTGTAATTAATCATTATATACTATTAAAATATTATTATTGACTTTCTCAGTTATCGTTGATCTATTTGATTTCTTGGAATGGATATAATGAATAAAAATTTAATAGTATTGTCATTATATGAAGGAAATGAAGTCATTGGTGATCAATTTGTTAAAAATGAAAATAATACAATTTTAAATTAATAAGGGATATTTTTTATAAAAATGTATTTTTGTGATGAAAATGTGTATTAATGTTGATAAATTAAATAAATTTTTATTTATGAATGATTTCAGGGAAATATTTGGATAACAAATTCCGAGAAAAAAATTTTGCATTCATTTAATAGTTATTAGTAGGCATGAAATGAAAATAAAGTCAGTTTATGATAAAAATCATTAATCTTAAAACATGTTTCATTATGTTTTCATTTATTTTTTAAAATTATTTTTTCCACATATAGAAATTTAATTTAATAAAAATTATACATATTTAGAACTAGCATGTCAATATTTCGTAAAATGGCCACTTTTATTTTGGTCATTACTGATTATAATGGAAGAAACAATTAATTTAACCACTAAAGGATTAATTGGTTTCTAATTGTTAAACTAAATAAATAAAGGTTAAAATATCATAAAAATATATAAATAATATTGTATGATTGTAATTGAGTTTTAACTCTTTCTATCTTCAAACATGATCTAGTTTGGAGCCACAATCCATAAAGAGTGACTAGTATATATTAATATTCTAAATACATACAAGTGTATTGTGCCCCTCGCTTATAAATAGTTCACCCCCATTCCACTCATCACCACACCATATGAGCCATTTTAATTTGGGAATATATTTTAAAATAATCATCCATAATCTTTATCCATGAGAATATGTTTTTGTTCTCCCTATAGACCCATCTAATTGCCCTTATGTTTTTTATCAAATGGGGATACCCAAATATGATGTATATGATCTTAATGATACTTTTCATTTTTATTTCATAATAATTTTAAACGTTATTTAAGAATATAAAATTGATGGAATGAATATATTTTCTAAATTTTGATTTTTTTAATGATATATTAATTTTGTATCTCCTCCCCATCCTTTAGGAAATTATAATGTCATTAATATATACATATCAACTTCCACCTCCATGAACCAACGCGATCCATTTTCTGTTACAATTTATAATTGTTAAATATTATACTGAATAAATTATTTATATTTAATAGATATAGATTCCATGACCAAGGTGACTAGAAAGGAACCATATATCCAAAACACACATAACATACATATTTTCATTTAAATATTAATTTAAATGATGATTTGATTAAAAATGTATAATTTGAAATTATAATGGAAATAAACATTGAATGTTGTGTATGAATTGTTTTTTAAAATAGATTTATTATAAGTCCATGATTATTATATATTTGTTTATAATGTGTACAGTGCATGTCGAGACATGATGTTATGTTGCATGTTTCAATATAATCTATAGTAAGGATTTTTTATTCTTAAATATCCACAAGGGGTTATTTTTTATTTATCTATTAAATCCCATTAAATTTATTTGCCTATGGTAAATTCGAGAATTTTAATGTATTAGTATCATTTTACCCTCTATGGATCTAAAAACGAAGCAGAAAATGTTTTTTGTGAAATTTTGACCTTATATCCACATTGGTCAATGAATATTATTATCAATGTTGATGTTAAATAAATTATTTTCATGGGATTTCTTTTTAAGAACAAATTTATATTTATAATAATTTTAAACTATATTTAATTTTATTTTCTAATATATAAAATGGATCATCCTGTCATTTTTCAAACATAGTAAATTTCTACTGTTTACCCCAACTCTAAATGAAATCATAGTTTCAATATCTTCTAAAAGAAATGATTTTAGAACCATCATGACCATTATTATCATTAAATATTAAATATAATTCTTTATGCCTATTTTCATTGAAATTATTTTTCATAATATTTTAGATTTTTTTGGTTCAATTACACTGAATGGAAATGGTATTTTCCACCATTTTCAAAGAGATGTTAATATTCACTTTTAAAATTAGTTTTCAACAACATTAATATTATTTAATGTTTATTATTACTCATTAGGGGTATGGTATAATGATACCATCTATGTTCTTTTAATGGATCATTCAAAATTATGTTATGATGATATTTTTATGATACTCGATTGTTTTCCATTGGTGATGATATTATGAATTCATGAATGTTTTTATTGTACTTCCACACTGTTTCGTTGGTTCTGGATTTCAGGCCTCGAAACGCCCAATGACTCCGTATCCGATGATGGACGGACCTACTTTTCAAAGGCAGGCGTTGGCTGGATGGTCTGGCCGACGACACTTAAGAACTCACATGGGTCGAGAGGATGGGAAGTTGGGCTCATCACACCCATTTGGGGGGGAAATATTTCCTGTTCCGGGACTCTCTTATAGATTTAAGAAGTATTCATATGTTTGCGAATCATCGGTTTATACCCAAAAATAGTATCCATAGATTCAACCCTGGTGGGCAATGGTAAACTGGATGCAGGGGTTCAGAATCATTTATGTTCAAGGTTTACCATCCCTCGTTGGATTAATGACCACGAAGAGTCAGAACTCGCTTAAGACAACACTAGAAGTGGCGTGGCGAACCGACGTGAAGAATAGTCGGATCGACCGGTTGTTGGGGTTGAACCTCTTGGAGGCTTCCTACATACCCTATCTACGATACAGGGATCAAGGTCCATGTAGTTCACATTAGTTTTGGGGAACTGACGTGAAGATGGACCAGGTTGTCCGATGGGTAGTGGGTTTGAACCTCATGGAGGCTTCCTACGTATCCCTGCGGTGGGGAATCAAAGTCCTCGTAGTTCGCGTATACAGTTTAATGTAATGCTGGATGAGGCCGGAACTCGACGTGCCGAAACGACCGAGTGGTGGGCCTGAACCTCATGAAGGCTTCCTACATACCACGCTTTGACATGGATCAAAGTCCATGTAGTTCTCTTAGGCTTGGGACTTATGCTCTGCGGCATCCCATAATGATGGATTGGGGCTTACACCCTGAGGAGGCCCAGAGTGATGGATTGGGGCATACACCATGAGGAGGCCTAGATTGATGGATTGGGGCTTACACTCTAAGGAGGCCCATAAGAGGAAGTCATGGTCGATACTTACTCTAAACCCACATGAGTCATGCTTGGTGTGACAAACAAGAGGCAGCAGGGACAAGACGATCACGTCGCAGAAGGTGCGTCCAGGAGGAATGGAGTTGGGCTTACGCGTAGAGCGGCCCATAAGGTTGGGGCATACTCCAAGGCAGACACCCGTGGCAACAAAGCTCAGCGGGAGAGGGAAAGGGGGTGATCTTTTGCCCATATCCTCTCTTGTAGTGCATTAGGGCTTCCTTATCATGGCTATTTTACCATCTCCATGGAACCCTCAACAAGTGGAGGGGAAGAAAAGGGGATTCCCAAGATCAGACTTCACATTACCATGGGAATGTGAACCCAGGAATGCTACAGGAATATTCTCAAGGGTCGGGGTAACCCCTTCACCTCTACTTAGAGTGGGTATGTGAACTCAAAATGGCGCGCTGATGCACCTGAAAGTTACACCATGCGGATCTGGCGGCTCTGGTAGAGGCATCGGCTAGGGGTCGATGAATAGGCCAATGAGGGAGTCGCGGATGACATTGATGGATCAGAAGGATTTTATCTGGCTCGAGGAAGGAGAACACTGATGTATTTGGTGAGCCACCGAGAGGAATGGGTGGTGGCACCCTCCGCGTGGGGAAGTGCCACGCGGCTGGAGAGGCCGTTCGCGAACTAGGGTGGTCCGCAGACAGATTGGCATCCTGCGAACAAGGGTGGTTTGTGGATTCAGGTTCAATCCGCAAACTAGGGTGGTTCGCCGAGGGTTCCAGGTAGGCTGTGGTGGCCAAGGGTGGCATCAGTCGGGGCTCCACCCGCGTAGGAGAGTGCTACGTGGTGCGACGAATGGTAAAAGAGGAATAAACTCCCTGGTCCGCGGGGAAGTCATCCGCGGAGGGGGTATGGTTCGCGGTTCTCCTTGTTTTTGTTATTTTAGGTCCACAGTTCACCAAGATACTATGTGTTTTAAAATTACATGTTAATTCGTATACCTGTTGTGGTTCACCGATGGGAATTTTTCTATTTTCAAAATCCAAAGCCTTCCATCAACCAATCTCCTTCCGAATCTGATTCCTCCAAATCCGATTACAGTTCTCTGACCCCTTTTTCTTTCCCCCTTGGTCTCCTTTTATAGAGTGGGGAATGGGATGTATCTGTGGCAATGCAACACCTTTTGTAGAGGCCCGTAACCAAATACCCAGTTTACATCTAACGTGGTCAATCCTCGATTCGCTGTGGGTATTGAACACTTCTCCCCCCTCTGTCAATCGAACTCAGGGAGTGATCCGCGGCTGCGGAGGGTTCTGCCTCTATTCCACGAATAACAGCGGGTGCAGCTTGAACCGGTCGACACGGTCCACGGTTGGGGCAGTTCATGACGGTGTACCGGAATGACGCCCATCCTACCACGTGACCGTTGAGTCTCTCCGCCTCCATTTCGTGAACGACAATGGTTCGTAGAGGGGGCGCTTCGCAGCGCCAGGCCACATCGTGTCTTCATGGGACCGGTTCGCGGACCAGTCCTATTTGTGTCCATTCTTTTATTTTTCCCCATTATATTCCCCAATTAATTGGGGAATTTGGGTAGAATCAATTTTGTGGATTTTTCAGGACCATACAAATGCCCCCCATCAGAATGGGGTCCGATCAGAATAAAAAGGAGGCCATCCCGATGTAAAGTGGTCCTGAAACTGAGATGGTTTTCCTTAGAGAGGTGGACCTAGTAGGGGACCATGCCTATAAATATGGGGAGAACTTCATTTTTCCATTAACTATTTCCTCTCGAAACCAGAGCTCTTTCACCTCTGCGTGTCTGCTCCTTCGCAAAGTGCCTCATCCACGAACTGCCAACGACCTCCGTGAACCATTCCTTCTTTGCGGTCTCCTTCACCCACAAACAAACATCCCAACCGCGAACCATTACTCTTAATTAATTAAAATGTAAGTGATAACAGGCTGCGGAGGAATCTATATCGCGGTTTTGATCCTCCGTGGACTATAAATCTCTTGAACTTTTAAAAGTATCTAAGTCTTCCGAACTTAATCACATAAACTCGGGATTTAAATTCCGCAGAGCAACATGGTTTGCGGTTTCCTGGAAAATGATCCGTAAACCAGGGTTTTAATGAATGATTTCACGAAGGGATGGTTCACGGGATGATGTCATCACGAACCATCTTCCGAGGCCTCCTTGCGGGCTTTGCCTATGAAGGCTCCTCAACTGATCCTCATCAATATATCTGGTATTTTTGTCCAAATTTTTATTTTTTACTAACTGATTGTTGAATCTCATTGTGGAGGGAGAAAATATGGTTCCCCCTCGTTCTCAATCCAGGCCTGCCGCAGAAATCCTCTCAACTAGCTCAGAGAGGCGTTCAACTATGATTCATAGAGCAGAGGGAGTCAAAGAAGACAGTAGATGGTCCATCATTCCTGATGACGGTGTATTGAAGAACCTGCTCTCTCCTGGGATTCTGAGTTATCCAGTTCAAATCGGCTCCTGCTCTATGGATTTGGTCTTTAGGATGATGTCCCTATCCCCCCCCCCCAACTTTATCAGGACTCCATTCTCCTTTCCTGGAAGCGAAGTAAAAATGAATTCTCGAAAACCTTACCCAATCTCGGGAGATAATCTCTAATTCTGGTCCGAAAGAAACATTTATTCTAAGGGGCTCTGTCCGGACCCAAAGCGACCAGTGCACTCAAGACATTTCTCAGAAAGTTTTCCTTAAGGACTACCATTCTAATATCAACCTTTCTCGAAGGGATCATGACGCAGGGTGAGTTCCAAGGTGGGATCTTTGGTCTGTTGGGCTCTTCTCAAACTATTGGGCCTAGGCTTTTTGGGTTCATCATCATTGTCGGGGGTCTCCCTAATCATTGGAAGTAGTCAATATATACTCTGCAGTGTGGACTCCCCAATTCACTATTTACCCACCATCTCTTATCCCGCCTGACCTATTCAGCCACTGGTGTTCAAGTACTAATACTTCCCACCTTGCCCACGGTGAAGTCGACATTAGTTGGTGGGAAATATACCAAATAGGAGGACTGTCTATTACTGGCGAGATGTATGACGATTTTTTCCCACTCCTGACGCATGGGACGACATCGAAAAGGTGCATTTATTGGAGAAGGAGCTGCTGGTTATGGCAGAGCAGTCATTAGGTCAGGCCTTGTGTGGACGCTCGCTTATTCTTTATAGCACTTGGATAGGGTTATTTCTGAACACCACTGGTCCTACGCCGAAGATTAAGCATCCCAGAACACATCCTTCTTAGCAGTCACGATCCTCCCCAGGTTCCTACTGGGTGGTTCTAGAGGCAGGTGACTACCATTCATGGGGTCAAGAGGTGCAACCTGGTGTGTCGCATTTGCTCCTGTTGGTTGGTCTTTTTTCTATGTTCCTGATGGGATTACTATTTCCTTCCAGGGATGTTAAACTAGGTTTCTGGTCCTACACTTTGATGATGGGGGCTGAGTTTGAAGAGGGTCGCCTGGTGAGTTTAGATGTGCCCACATCAGCCCATATCTATGAGATACATAAGCACATGCAGGTGGGCGGGTCACCATACTGTCTGAGCGGGCCATTTCAATTTTTGTACGGCTGGGTGGCAGGTCATTGACGTGGTTATGAGTATCCTCAAAACACGGCTATCCCTCTTTCTACCTTTCAGCCTACCCTGCTAGATATAGCTGGAGTTCACTTGAAGTCCCTCAGCTCTAGTGAAGTCATCGAGCTTCGGAGCGACTTCTCCCAATTCATCATCAATCCCTACACCACCCCTTCTGGAATCTTAGTTGACAACCGTATGAGGATCCTGGAGGAGCGCTCTCACATGATCTCTCTGCGGGGTGGATTTCTGTCCACATGGATCGACGAGGTTTCTCTGTGCGAGCTGTATGTCCTATGTCACTTTTCTCGCCAGTTCGGGTTCATGCAAGTCCAAGTTTCCCTTCCCCCTTCTCAGGCTCAAGGACTGAACTCGTCCATACTTCACCGGTGGTGGCTGATGCTGACGCGGGAGGGGTCTGACGCAAGCATTCCCCTACCTGATATGGGGGCGGATGCCGGCCTTTCCCTGGAGTATGCAAAAACATGGGTAAAATACTATCCTGATGGGATCCTAGGGAAGGCTGTCTGTCAGGTTCCCAAATCAGGAGGTATGGTTGCTGCTGCATCCACCACATCTTCCTCATCAGTTTTAAGGGAGGACCGACTAATGGCTCGTCGATCAAAGCAGCTCAGAGAACTTTCCTCTCCCAACCCTGTGGTTTCTACAGTTCAGACAAAATCATCCTTCTTGTGCATGGATGAGGATGAAACTGTGGTTTCAGATCCAAGCAAGACCATCCCAGAGGTTCCGCCAGTCGATACCGGGATTAGAAACTTGTTCCCCAAGCCTGAACCGGGGTTGGAGGCTGTATAATTTCCTAGTTCGGAATCAACTTCTAGTGAGCACACGTCTACGCGGGCTGCCATGCCAGACTTTGTTCTCATGTCGCCCAGCGAGGATACCCAAGATCCTCGTACCAAGGTGGACCATGGGGCAGTGCGTAGGTGGTCCTGGCCCTGAATCTGTGAAATCATAACTGAAAAACCATTAGCCGAAATGACAACTAAAACCGAAGCACTTCGTCAACTCTTCCTGGGTTTGGGGTTAGGTGGATTTGACTATCGACATTTCCATTCTCTTGCTGCCCAAGTTTTCATGGCCAGTGAGGAAGCTGTCAACAATGAATGTAATATTTCTCACTTCGATGCTGCTCATTGTGGGGCCCGAACATTGGAGGAAACCCAAACAATGCTCCATCAACTGATAGCATGGGAGGTGATCTCTCGAGATCAGGAGACCATCCTATCCTCTAAGTTGCATGAATGCGAAGAACGGGCCGTGATGCTAAGGGATTAGTTATCAGCTATGACTGCTCATCATTAAATGACCAGAAAAGAGATCAACTATCTCCAAACAACAATGGAGCGTACTCGTCCCGTGGCGGAGGTTGAAACTAGGGGGAACGAAGTGTTGGAATAGTCCTGCAACGACCTTCGCCGCACGTTCGTCGATCTGTTGGGGAGAGCGAGTGAGGCTCCTTTATAACTATCAGAGCCACTTATGTATCCTCTATTTTACTTACACATCTTCCCCCTCTTTTTTGAGGGGGAGACCCCAGCTGGTGGATGTCCTCCTCCCTTTTTTTCTCGAACAAATCACAGTCTCTGGCAATTAATTTTTTCCGTAAAATTTGATTGTTACTGAGAACAATTATCAGGTAAATAATGATTCACTCAATCAGAATTAATCATAACCCCAGAAAACAAACTCTAACTTTTTCCTAGAACATGGGGTCCAGCGAGCATAGTTTGACTATTAATAGGGGTTTGTAGAAAACCCCTACAAACTTTTTGTCTTTTTCTTGTAATGCCCTAATTTTTCTTAGGCCCATTTGGTATGGACCCAGCGGGTATAACCCGACTTTTTCATAGTTATCCCTTTTTGGGTTTTCGGCCTAACAGGCTTTGTGCTTCTTTTTTTTATGAGCGGTTTAAAGTCCTGCTGTCAAGACTATCACTACTGATGTTTCAGGTTGAACAGATTTGACTAAATATGGTTGGGCGAGGGCCCCAATGGGGTTCAACTAATTAAAAGATGTCTCAATACTCTTCCGACACACATGGGGGGAAACATGTTTAAATTTGAGCAGCATGCAGGGCATGTCTCAAGGAATGGGAGATATGTCGTCGTACAGAGGTAGGAAGAGCGTTGCCTAAGGAAAACATGCCTCTGGTAGACGGGCCATAGGTGATCAATATGCAAATCCGCTGACGGCATGTTATACATAGTCATACAAAGGTGTCCTTAAGTCAAAGACTTATCCATTTATGATGTCCAGGGGACTTCAAGGAAGCCCAGCTCATGGAAACCACAATGGGTGGTTTGGAAAAAAAATGCAAACCACTGGGGGCGGCTCGGAAAGGGTATGTGATGTCTGAAAGGTTTTGAGAACATCTGTATTAATCAGGAGTGTGGAAGCAAGGTTCCCATCCTATGCATTTATCTAGTGTAATGGACGGTTGGGGCTTGCCGTAGTTTAAAGTCATGCAGCTGGGACATCATCTGAAATGAAACAACTTCTCCTAGTTCCCCGTAATCTGGTCAAAGATGTTCCACCACATTCAGGTTGGATTGTGGAAGAGGTTGGTAAAATGTACCTCAGAGGGGTTCTGAATCACAGGATAGAAATGGGGGCTCAGAGGCCAAGAGTCGTATGGAGACAAGCATCTCCTAAGGAAATCATGGCTTTGGTAGACGAGCCAAGGGTGATCAATATGCAGAGCCGCTGAGGGCATGGTATGCATAGTCGTACAAAGGTGTTCTTAACTCAAAAACTATACACTTCAAATAGCCGAGAAACATCCAAGAAGTTTAGAATTGGGACCACCAGGGGTGGATTATGAGAGTTTGTCTTTTTTGGAGTATATAGTATGGCTTAGGATGATAGGGTGCCTGAATACGGGGAAATATCTAGACAAAACATACCGAGAATGGGTGAAGTAATTATTTCTCACGCTGTTGTGAGGCGGTGGTTCGTGAAGGTCTGACACGTGCACTGAAGGTTGGAGAAAATCTTATGTTTCTCATTGAACCCATGATGATTATGATAGTGTAGTTTATCGTCATGTGGTTGGGATATATTCCGTGCAGTTTAGCGTCATGTGGCAAGGGCGACAGGCATTTTTTAAGGTTGTTGTGCAGTTTAACGTCATGCAGCGAGGACAGGGGCATTTTTTTAATCTAGTGAAAACAATGATAGTTGGAGGCATTTCCTTGGATGGTTAATTCTTGGCCTTTACAGTTTCATGACAGGCGGCAAAGATATCACGTGCAGTTTAACGTCATGCAGCAAGGACGTAGTTGCAATGGCTGCTCTTCATCAGAATATAACTGGGCTTGAATACCTCAACATGCCCCAGACGTGGGGGGGGGGGTTGATTGGTGTAAATCATGGTTCCAAGGCTTCTTGGATCAGGAGAGGTGATATGGGGGCTCTGAGGCCGGTAAGCGTACAGAGCTAGGAAGATCATCGCCTGTGGAAATCATGACTTTGGTAGACAGGCCATGGTCTATCAATATGCAGAGCCTCTAAGGGTATGGTATGCATAGTCGTACAACGGTGTCCATGGGTTGATAATTTTCCACTTCTGATGTCCATGAATGGTTATGAGGATCCGCGATTATCCGGGCCACATAGTCTGTCATTTGGCAAGAGAATGTCTGGTCATGTCGTGGATATCCGTCCCTGGTTTCTTGTTGAGCTTCAAAGATCCCTCTGCACAGATCATTCTTTTTCGTGCGCGGGGGTTTGACTTCATTCCATGCAGATTATCATCATGTGGTAAGGATGATGTACTCATAGTTTATCAGTTATATAGCTCGGACCATTGGGTGACTATTTCTGCAATCACTCGAAAGATAACTGAGTCGACAAGTTATAATATACTTGGAACAAGGTGGGTGATGATGGTTGTAAACTGCAACTTTGATCTTTCCTGTATCAGGTGGTATGGTGTGGGGGATCTAAAGTCGGTAGGCGTACAAAGCTAGGAGGAGTACCGCCCAAGGAAATCTTGCCTTTGATGGACGAGCCAGGGCCTATCATTATGCAGATCCACTGAGGCCATGGTATGCATAGTCGTATAAAGGTGTCCCTGAGTCGATAACTTTCCACTTCCGATGGCCATGAATGATTATGAGAATTCATGATTTCTCAGTGTGTAGAGTTTGGCATGTGGGGATAATGGTGTCCGGGTATACAAGAAACATCTTCACTACAATTGTCCGTTCGAGTCAAAGTTTCCTAGTCCTAGCTTGATGTTTTTTAATGTAGGTCACCATGTGAACCACCGGAAGACACACAGGATATCCAGATAATGAAACCCTGGCAGCACTCGGATGTGAAAAGGGGAATTAACTTGTAAACCACTTTTCCATAAACTTCTGGTTCAGGAGGTATGGTATGGGAGCTCTGAGGCTAGTAAACGTACGGAGCTAGGAAGAGTGTCTCCTATGGAAATCATGCCTTTGGTAGATGAGCTTGAGGCTATCATTTTGCAGAGCTGCTAAGGGCATGGTATGAACACTCATGCAATGGTGTCCACGGGTCGATGACTTTCCCCTTCCGATGGCCATGAGTGGTTATGAAAATCCATAATTATTCATGTCGTGGATTCTGATGTATGGAGAGTATACATCCAAATGTGAAAGGAGTATCTCCATCTCATATCACCGTGTGTCTTGGGTGGGTCGCAATGAAGTCCATGCAGTTTAACGTCATGCGGTGAGGATGAAGTCTGTGCATTTTATCGTCATGTGATAAGGACGAAGGTATACACCCAGTGCAGGTCTGGCCCGTACACGAGGGAAGGGGAATTTTTAAAATTATTTTCCGTGCAGTTTAATGTCGTGCGGTAAAGATGTGAAGTACACCCCATTCCGGTCTGGTTCGCACACAAGGGAAAAGGATTTTTTTTGTTTATTCAGGGGGCTAGCCCATGACTAGGGATCCTGGCGTCGCTACGTATCCAACGAGGGTAGGAATCAAGCCGTACATTGTTCTCTGGCATAAGTACACCCCGGGCTGGTCTGGTCCATACACAGGGGAAAGAAGGCATTTTTTTTCTTATATTCAGGGGATGATCCTGGATTGTGGATCATGGTGTCACTATGTATCCTGCGAGGGCAAGAATCAAGCCGTACGTAGTTCTCTAGAATAATTACACCTCGTGTAGGTCTGGTCCATACACGGTGGATTGAAGGAATTTTTTATCTTTTATTCAGGGGGTTGGCCCAGGACTGTAGATCCTGGCATAGCTATGTATCCTGTGATGGTAGGAATCAAGCCGTACAATGTTTCGTAGAATCTGTGCTGTTTAACGTCATGCGATGAGGATGAGTGGTATTATTAGATTCCGTATAGTTTAACGTCCTCTGTTGAGGACGTAATACTCTTATTTTAAGGTAATAGAGTTTGGACCATTGGGTGCCCAGATGCTTAATGTCATGTTGTTCGGACGATGAATACACCCCGTGCAGGTCTGGCCCATACACGGAAGGAAGGGAGCATTCATGACTCTTATTATCCGTGCAGTTTAGCGTCGTGTGGTAAGGACAAACTCCATACAGTTTATCTTCATGTGGTGAGGACGTGAATACACCACATGCAAGTCTGGTCCGTACACAGGGGAATGGGCATTTTTGTTTTTCCTTTTGAGGTTGCTGGGAAAGGTGTGGAATTCTGGCATAACTACATATCCTGCGATGGCATGAATCATGCCTCGCATAGTTATCTAAAAGACGATACACCCCGTGAAGGTCTGGTCCATACACAGGGGAAGAGGGAATTTTTAAATCATCTTGTCAGTGCAGTTTAACGTCATGCGGTGAGGATGAGATACTCGTAGTTTAAGGACATAGAGTTTTGACCATTGGGTGCTTGGCGGTTTAAAGTCATTCTACTCGGACGATGAATACAACACATTTTTTTTGTCCGTGTAGTTTATCATCGTGCATTATCGATGATTTACTTCTTGGTCTCTATGAGAAATACTTCTTTCAGAATCTCGCATTGGTAGGAGCCATGGTGAATTGCCCGTCCATGGAGATCAGGGCATATGCTCTATTGGAGTAGACCTTGTGTATAACATATGGTCCCTCCCAATTGGGCTCTAGCATTGGATGCTTTTTTCTAGGTATCATTGGGGTCCGGAGGACAAACACTAATTCTTCTTCCAAGAATTATCGGAAGCGAACCGTTTTGTTGAAGGCTCGTGTGATCCGGTTCTGGTACATTTCCAGGTGGTGTAGAGTGTGAAACCGCATCTTGCCTGGCTGTTCCAATTCACCTAGCTGCTTTTCTGACTTCTCATCATCGGATAATTGATCATAGATGGAAACACAGAGTGAGGGAAGTTGTAGTTCAATGAGAAGGACTGCCTCTATGTCGTACACCAATGAGTACGGGGTAGACTATGTAGCGGTGCAGATTGTGGTTTGATAATCCCACAATGCATTGAGGAGTTTATACAGCCATGACTTCATGTCTTTGTCCACCATTTTCTAGAGGATGTTGTATAGGTTCTTGTTGAAAGCTTCAATCTATCTGTTAGCCGCTGCATGGTAGCGGGATGAGTGGTTAGCCTTGATACCATACTCGTGGTATAACTTTTCCAATTCAGCAGAGCAGAAATTGGTGTTGTTTTCTGTCAGTATAGTATGAGGGACACCAAATCTAGTGATGATATTGGTCTTCAAGAAGCTGACAATATTTCTTTCTCTGACTTCTTTGAGGGGTATGGATTCTGCCCATTTGGAAAAGAAGTTGGTTTTTGTGAGGATATACTCCAGCTGTTTGGCCATGGCGGGAGGATATGGTCCCACGAAATCCATCCCCCAGACGGAAAATGTCCAAGAGTACTTCGCTTGATGAAGTAACTCACGGGGTTGGTGTATGAAGTTGGCATGAATATGGCATGAGTTCCATTTCATGGTAAAACACTCGCAGTCTCGTGCCACTGTGGGCTAGTAGTACGGAAGCCTTCGAACCTGATGGAAAATCTTGCTCCCTAGTTGATATGCTCCACATGCTCCGACATGTACTTCATTCATAACGACAACATTTTCTTCTCCGCCAATGCATCTAAGGAGCACTCCATCGAGGCCTCGTTTGTAAATGAACTCTTACTGACTCGTTCCTCCATATAGGACAAAATTGATTTCCCTTCTCCGTATATACTCTCATTCAGCCCTATCTGATAGATTCTCTCCCTGTTGAAGGTATTTTGTGAGGGGGATCATCCAGCCGGTGGCAAAAGCATATGGCTTCGGAACAGGACTGACTTCGTGGATTTCTTCCATCTTCGCCTGATCAAATGGCAATACCATTCGACCGTGAGCAATTATGATGACCGTTTCATCCCAATTTGGGTCGGATAGGGCTGTGGCCGCGTTGGCTAATGCATCAGCTTGAGCGTTCTGGGACCGGGGAATATAATTCATTGTTGGTTCTGTGGAAACACATCCATTAGCCCACAGACATGGTCAAATAGGGGGATTAGCTCCTCTTTTATAATATTATAGTCTCCATTGACTTGCTTGATGACCAGCTCCGAGTCACATTTTACCTTAAGGTGTTGTACGTGTTCCTAGAGTGCTAGCTCCAAGCCTGCAATGAGGGCTTGTTATTCCGCTTCATTTTTTTACATCCCTCTGACAGGAGGAAGGAATATGGAAAGAATTCCTTTTCTAGGGACACGATTATTATACCCAGGCCCACTTTGTTGAATCTGGGATCCTCCATCCTCTTCTCGGTTGGGCTTCGGGACGCGCCCTCAAAGTACATTTCCCATGATGGGAACACCTCTTGATCTGAGAATATATCTTTATCTGGTAGTTCGGTGTCCATTGAAGTGGTCCCCATTGGAGGGTGCTCTACGAGAAAGTCTTCTAATGCCTGAACATTGATGGATTTTTGAGGCACGAACCAGATTTCGAACTATATCAGGATGACCGCCCATCAGGATAGGTGTCCGGTTAGCATCAGGCGACTGAGGATGTACTTGAGCGGGTTACTCTATGAGATCAAATGGACCTCATGATGCTAAATATAATGCCTTATCTTTTGAAGTGCAAAGACCAAGGCCAAACAACTCTTCTCGATATTTGAGTATCGAGTCTCATCATCAATCATGGTTCGACTGAGGTAATAGAGACTGTTTTCACTACCGGCATCATTATATTGTGTGAGGAAGGCTCCCACTGACCGTTCTAGGGACATCACATATAGAATGAGAGGTCTTCCTTAAACCAGGGGCATGAGCACCAGTGGGATTAATAGGTATTTCTCCAAGATGTCGAACACCTCTTGGCAATTGTTCGTCCATTGGTACGTGTCCTCCTTCTTCATTAACCTAGTGAATGGCAGACATTTTCCTGCTAGGTTGGCTATGAACCACCTAATATAAGATAGGTGTCCTTGGAATCCCCTTAACTCAGTGAGATTTTAGGGAGGTGGCAGGCCAAGGATAGCCTTTTTCTTCCCAGGGTCGGCTTCGATGTCACGATGGCATAGGATGAAGCTGAGGAATTTCACTACGGTAACCCCAAAGGCGCATTTCAAGGGTTCATCTTCAAGTTATGCTATCAGATCATGTTGAAGACAGTCTCATGGTCCGATAAGTGATCTGAGAACTATCTGGACTTGACCACTAGGTCATCCACGTAACATTCAACGAATTTCCCCATGAATGGCTTAATGATCTGATGCTTGGCACACTGATACGTATCACCAAAATTCTTGAGACCAAAGGGTGTGACCCTATAATATAATACCCCTTGAGGGGCCCTGAAGGCAGTGGCTTCTTCTTATTCTCGAGTCGCCCTGATTTGATTATATCCAGAATAGTCGTCCATTAAGGATAGAGCCTCATACCCAGTCGTTGCATCAATTAACAACTTGGTTATTGGAACCGGGAAGTCATCTTTCAGAAAATGCCGATTAAGGTCTCTGAAATCGATGCAGATGTGGATTTCTCATTCTTTTTCTTGACGGGGACTATATTGGCCATCCAAATGGGGTATTGGACCTTCCTGATGAAGCATGCATTATTGAGCTTATCGACTTCAGCCTCTATCTTGGTAGCATGTTTTTAGCCCTAGTGGTCTTCTGGAAGACCCATGTGATGCGTCGCTGCCCCGGGATCGAGTCCAGGAATTTCTGTGTAATTCTAGGAAAAAACATCCTGATGTTGCCTTAGTAAGGAGGTATATACCTTGTGTTCCTCATGAGACATGGCCGCACTAATGAGAGTGGGCCTCGGGTTGTCCTCGGTACCCAGGTTTATTTCCCTGACTTCATCCACATTGGTGGAGATACCTTCTTCAAATGGAGGAGGTTAATCCCTAAGATCTTCCCCCTCTTCTTCTTGAAAATCCTCATATTCTTGGTCCGTCGAGGAGAGAGATCCTGACACGAGCTCTTGGGAGTCAGGAGGCGAGGTGTCGTGGCGCCCTTTCTCATGTTTTCATCCACCGATTGAGTGTTAGTGGTCATTCCCACATTGTCACACTCGGCAGTTATGGCTGATGTCATGAGGAAATCTGAATGAATGTCTGGACTTGAACACCTACCTTCCACGTGGTTGATGGATATGACATAATCTCTGCCAAGCCACCTGAGGGGGTTGTCAGTAACCATTTCTTGGCCATTTGGAGCAGGGATCCAGACGACGCCATCGACCAAAGGCTTATTTTTCTTTTTCTCATAGAACCTGATGTCGATTTAATGTGACTCAGAGAGCTCGAAAGGTTCCTTGTCAGTGTGCAACTTCCTACTTTTTTCATTGACGCAATACTTGATACACTACTGGTATGATGAAGGAACAACCCTGTGCTTATGGAGCCACGGTTTTCCCAGCAGGGCACTGAATGCTGTGATCTGCTGGACAACCAACAATTCCATGTAGGCTACCAGGTCACCAAAATGGGTCTTTAGCTTAATCTATCACATTGGCTTCTGCTCACTCTTTTCATAACCCAACAAAGTTGTGGCTGAGGGAATTAGATCGTCCTCACTATAGCCCAACTTGCAGAGTGTTCGTAGAGGAAGGTGGTTATCTCCAGAGCCATTGTCTATACAGACATTCCGGATCTCAATACCATTCAGCGTGCTAGACTCATATAGTGGTATGATGTGTCCTTGCATGATGGAATCATCATCCTGATTGGTGAAGGATATCATCGCATTGCATTCAGCCAAGTCAGCCTATCTCCTATAAATTTCAGCGGCATCTACCTCGGCTTGAAACTTTTGGGGGATGATCAAAGCTTCGATAAGAACCTCCCTATGGTTGGCTAACAAACCCAGGGAATCCAGGATTGACAACTTGGTTGGTAATGATTCCAGCTACTTAAGGATTTTTTATTTTTTCTCCAGTGCCTGAAACTTCTCCATTGGCAGGAGAGTCTTAGCGGGTGCTTTGGGAGATGGGGCATTTGACAAGGAGGGACCGTCCGCGAGGACGGATGTCGATGGTGTTCCCACATTATAATGAATTATCCTGGCCAGTCTGTTTGCATGCACTAGGTGGCCAGACACGTTTTCCTCCTCTAGTGGGTATCACAAAACAATAGGGCCAGAGTGGCTTCTTGTGGAGGTGGAGGGGAATTCTTTCTCCTGCTGAGTCCGTTGAAGGTCTCTCTCATGGGTTTCCACAATATTAATGGTTTGGGCCAAGATCTAGCCGCAGGGTTGGTTTTGACCGCGGCTGCGCCTCCTAGGGTATCCTCTGCCTCTGCGATTCCTCCTCCCAACACCTTGTGTAGGGAGATCAGGTTCGTAACCATACCCTTTGTCAGGGAATGATTCCATGAGATGGATGACGTTAATAGAACCAAAGATTGGATCTTCATCCTCTGACAGGTCAACCTAGTCAGTTTTCTCTGATGGTGCCGCTTGATGGGTCGGTGCCCGTGGTGCCACGTTCGAGGGCATAATGTCTTCCAGGGTCAGGAATAACTTTGGCCCCATCGTGGACTGGTCCTCTTGTGATTGTTTCCTCCTTCGACACTGTATGGATGACCGGATCGTAGAGGATTGTGAGGCCGATGCTGTCGGCTTTGCGGCTTCAGGGGCTGTTGGTGGGAACACCGGCTGCTGTAGTTGAGCTCAGAGTATTCCCTATGCTTGGTTGATAGTCTTCCAAGTCATCCAATTTTCAATTTTCTGTCATATTGTTTGGTGACTTTCTTCCACCCCTCCTCTTTTTCGGAGTCGGTAGTAGAGATAAATGCCACATGTGCTAAGGGTGGCCCCAGCTCGACTTGTCAGGAATCTACCATCCTCTGCAGGAGGTATTTGAAGACGAAACATTTTTGGATATTGTTCCCCAACATCCGATGGTAGGGTAAGTAATCTAGCCTGTCATCGCGGCCGACTTCTTCAGGCTTCCTTGGCTCCGGGAGGCAAAGTAAGTTGTAGTTCATGGCCACAATGTAGTAGCCAAAAAATTGATCATCTCAGAACGAGTATAATTTTTGTCTTCGTTCCTCAAACTGGTTCTGCTTCGGTCCTCTCTGATCGTCCTCTTTAGGTGGAGGTGGCCACTGATATGTAGGGACCCATGATGATTTGGTGGAGGCCTGAGAAGCGGAGCGGCCACAGGGGCAGGCTTGAGTGTGATAGCGGATGCTTCAGCTCTATGGGCTCTTTTAGAAGGAGCTTGCAAGGCTATTCGAGACTATGAATTTGTCCGCTGCAGGGAGTCCTCAATTCTCTGGGCAATGGCCGAGAGATGGCGGAAGCCAGTGGTTCACTCCACTAGTATGAGAGGTGTTCGCATCTCATCTCTAAGATTATCGATGCATATGGCTAGCATTTCATCTTGAGGCATTGGCCTGTTCAGAGAATAGGTCAGAAATTTCCATCTAGCGATGAAATCTGAGACCCTCTCATTCTCCCTCTGCTTGTAGTTCATGAGATCGCTGACCATTGTTTTAGGCAGCATTGTGATAAAGTGGAACATGAACTTCTGTTGATGGTCCTCACATATCTTTATAGACTGGGCCAACAGACTCATGTACCAGACGAAGGCGGATCCTTGCAAGGTCCGTACGAAGCATCTGAGTTTCACTGCTTCTTGTTGTTCCAGAGTTCCCATCATTGGGTCGCAATATGATGCGCAGTGCATCAAATGCTGCTCTGGATCGCCCGATCCATTGAATATGGGGAATACATGGCTCCCAAAATTGGGTGTAGGTGGTCTGTTGGTCACCCAATATGTGTGGGGTTTCTAATATGGTTGTATCTTAGCACGTCGACCTTCCATCGCTTCCAATCAAGCTCTCAGTGCATCGATGGTGTTGGTGAGTCCCTGATTTACATCCTGTTGGGCCCGGTCCTGGGTAGGCGTTTCCTGAGGCATTGCCAGAGGATCCAGATTGGCTGGCACCAAGGGTGAATATTTCATTGGGGTACCCTCGGAGGGTTTGGGAATACATGCTCTGGTTTCCTCCTATGTGGAGGGAAATACTGGTATTCATCATCCAGGCTTAGGTAGTTGGACGAAATTGGCACCTCATTGGGCAGGAGCCCTGATCATGCTTCATTTTCCGGGGAATGCCTTAGCCATTGAGGTGAACTTGCTAGGAGTGCATGATGTGGTTCCTCATGGGAAACACTTTCAATAAGGCAGTTCTTTTGTACTAGCTCGGCATTGAGATGCCTTAATTATTTCATCTCCTCTTCCTATCGAGCGAATATCTCTTCGAGCGTGAGTGGCTCATTTTTATCGAGATAAGGGGACGAGTTAAGGGTAACCCTTCCTTTATTCTTATCCTTTTTGGAAGCTCGCTGGGAAGGCAGAGGGAGGTTAGCTGAATGGGTGGACATATTTAAAGCGTCCATATGGTTCCGGGTGTGCACACCTTAGGGTTCGTTGTGAGTCACAGCATGACTAGAACCGTCGTCTCCTAATCCGTCCGGATTTTCATTTTCTCTAGTGTCACCCACGGGGTTAGCCTCTATGACATTGATGAATGCATATTGCGGGGTGTAGGGGACATCATCCTCCAAATAAGAAGAGGATCTCCTGCGTCTTTGGACAGTCATCCCTTTCATGACCTGGGATTTCCATTGGACTTCCTGGCGAAGGGTGACTTGGAGAGTTCTTTGATGCGACCTTACGGTGCGCCTTCCTCTCAGAGGGGATGATGACTCAAAGGAAGGGATAAGACGGGAAGCTCCTCTGCTGACAGTTCTCCCTAGACGAGAGAATACCGACTCTCATGGCGGAGGTTGTTGTGGAGGGGGTAATAATGCCCCTAGCCCTGAGGGCTAGGGTTGGCTCCGTTCCTCGGACATTGAGTCTCTTTCCAGTTTTATTGATCTTAAGGAGGAATTTGTTGTTAAAAATTCCCCCATACCTGCAGGTTGGGGTTAACCCTGGATTGCGGCAGTGGTTGCGGCTATAGGGACCTGCCTGATCTCTCGTGCCCCTATTCGAGGGTGAACTAGATTTTGTGCCAAATTCATATGTGGATCAATCCCTTCTGGGGAGGCAGGTGAAGATCGCTAATTGGCATCTCTTAGGCGAGAGGCCTGTTGTATGCTCTCGATGGCCTGATTCAAGAGTTTTTGAATGGATTGTTCCAGCCAGCCCTGACGCTTCTGGGACTTACTCAAGGCCCAACTCTGTTGGGTGTGTTGCATTTCCTAAATAGAGGGTGCACACAATTTCCATGTTTCTGTGATGATGTTGCAAGACCCCATTCCAAATGGGTTCATCTGGGCAGGGAGCGGAGTGAAATGAAGAGCTCCGTGTTCCCCCCATCCCCTAATATGGACTCCCATTGGAGCGTCACTGATGAGGTGGCACAGTTGGTGCAGTGCATGGAGGCAGGCTATCTCCATGTTTCCTTTACATCTCTTGGGGAGTTGTTGCCGTGTCGAGGAAAGGGACTCCAAGTCAATGTGATGCAGGAGGTCCCCTATCATCTTGACATGGTCCACATACCTGTCATAGGGAAGAAATCTTGATTTCAGCCAGTGGAAGGATGTCCATATATTATGCCGGATTTCATGCACGCTTTCATCCGACAACTCTCTGGGTATGTCGAACTGATAGGTGGCCGTGGGAAAAAACATAATTGGTATAACATCCCTAGCCAGTCGTTTCATCAGGTAAAACATATCGGCATACTCCTATGCTAGTGACTCCTCTACCTGGTCGGCCCAACTGAGACGCTCGCTGTCAGTTTGGTTAGAGGCAGTGGGACCGGTAAGTGCTGAGTCATTATGTGGGCGATCCCGAGGTGGTTCAGAGGATGAAAGAGGCCCTGGAACATCTTTTGATTGCAGAAGGAAGTCGTCGGTGACTAACTGGGAATCTGACATGCTTGATCATGTCCTTCTCTGCGCCCCGGCATACGAGGGCCTTTCGGTGCTTGCTTCGGTAGGGGGAGGTCCTTCCTATTGAAATAATATTTCATCGCGGGGAGGACCTCCGCAATGGAGGCCTTAATGGCGAGGACTACCATTACTGCTTGATGCTTCCTTGCATAGAGGAATTTTCCTGTGCACACCCTAGAGAGGACCTCCAAGGCATGCCGCAGCAAAGGGAGGACATTCTGGCTGCATAGCTTCGTTACGGGGAGGGCCTTCTCAACAACTGCAATTATGGTAAGGATGACCATCATGGCTCGACGTTCGACGTGCATTCTGGGGAGGACCTTCAGGACACTCCACAACAAGGGGAGGACATTCTTGTTGCTTGGTGCCATTGTGGGGAGAACGTTCGCAATGGCCGCCGTGGTGGAGAGGACTACCATCTCAGCTGTGGAAATGGCGAGGACTGCCATTACTACTGCCGCATGGAGAATATCTGTTGGATACATCTCGGGGAGGGCCACCAGAATGTACTGTAATGAGGGGAGGGCCTTATCGTTGCTCAACGTCACTATGGGGAGGACCTCTGTTATCAGGGTGGTGAGGACTGCCACCATGATCTGATTCCTGGCTGCATGGAGTTCCATTGCAACGTACCCCCTGGGAAGGACCTTCAGGGAAGGCCTCGACAAGGGGAGGGTCTTCTTGTCTTGATTAGACGTCACTATGAGGAGGGCCTCCATAGTTGCGACAATGATAGCGAGGGATAATATCACAATCTGTGGTCCCACTCCATGGAGAGTGATTACAATGTATACCCCAGGGAGAACCTTCAGGGTGGACCGCTGCACGTGGAGGACCTTCCTGCTGCTCGATGTTCTGGTCACGAGGAGGGTTTTGGTGACTCGCATCAAAAGAGGAGCTCTCATGATCGAACATTATATGCCCACGGGGGAGGCCCCTGCAGGTGCTATAGGGAGTACCTTCAGAGCTGCTGGTAGCGACTTTGAGGGGAGGACCTTCACAACTGTTACTTCCACTCCCATAATATGGTAATGGGAGGGCAGTGTTTCCAGCCTTTGATGTCTTTTTGGTGGCATCGGGAACCCCATCTTCCATCATAGAAGAGTCATGAAACTGCTCTTTATTTTCCGGCTACCTTCGGCGCGTTCGGGGGCGCTCTTTTCCGAGCAGTGGGGACCATCTGTTGTTGACAACGACCTTTACCTCATTTGGGTCCATGTCTAATTGGGTCTTATGATGTTTCCGGGATATTCCGAAGAACCTCTTGACTTTTAGCAGGGATATATGACTGCTGTGGAGCATCCACCATGATGGACAGGTGTCCCCTAGTTGGAAAGAGTGAAGCTTCTAGATCAGGTTTCCCTTGCGTCGCGTAATATAGCTGGCAACCCTCCTAGACAGAAGCAGGGATGCAGATCTGCTCTTAGGCGGCTATCTCATCTCTTAGATGAGTCTTCTCAATTGGGGATATGGTCTCATGGTCCCGAGTCCTTGCTGTTTCCGCTGATGCAATTACATTCTGGAAAGTTTGCAAGATGTGATCTGGGATCGATACCTTCTCCTCCATCATTGCCAGGATATGTATAGAGACATCATTGGCTGGAATGTGTATGAAGGCCCATTCTGGTATCAGAGTAGGAATATCCTGATCCAGTCCTCTAGTAGTCATAGGGTACTAAAAATTCCCCTATGTCGGGGTAGGTGAACGAATTTTACCCTTTACTGGGATACGCTGGTTTATATCTCCATTCGCCACCACATCTGGGTGGAAAACTTTTCTTGCATCCGTAGGGAGCTGGACCTGCATATATTTGTTTCCCACCATATCAAGTCGGTGGCCTTTTTGGGGGGGCAGACATTCCCACCTATTAATGGCTGCCACATCTGGGTTTCAGGCACTGCTGATCACCGCCATGTTAGGATGGCGGGCGTGAGAATCATATGCTAGAAGCTGGTCTTGCAGGCGCTGGGTCACCACCATGTCAAGATGGTGGGCTTCACAACCCTGGGCAGGGAGAGGTGCCTACCGGGTAGATGCCGTCCTGCGTGAGTGACGGGCTTGATGGAGCTCGACGGGGATGTGCGCCGGCTTGTATAATGCCGCCATGTTTGGATGGCAGGCTTGGGAGGAGAGAAAAGGTGTAGGTTCCTGTTCGTGGTACGTCTCCGTGGCTGGGTAGCGGAGCTCCTCTTGAGGGACCAGGGTGATGACCGGTCTATGATTGTACGTCTTCCGCCCTTGTCGGGTAGTATGTGGGGCCAGAGCTTGGGGAGCATGGGCCTGAATCCTCAGGGGGACATCCTCCTCAGCGTGAGGATGTTGAGTCGCGAAATGACCGCGATGATGCCTACAGGAGGGGGCCTTGGAGTGGAACCCCCATTCGGTGGGGATGAAGCCCTCAACGTTGACCTCATCCACCTCCCTAAGGTAAGGGAGGTACGCATTGTCCCGTTCGAGGGATAGACTCTCAAAACAGTTGGAGATAGCTATAGGGGCTTTCTAGATCTGCCTATACGGCCGCAACTACGCAGGAGACCAGTGAATCTTGACGGATTGTAGGAGGTTCATGGCCGCCTCCACTGTTGGGAGAGTACCATTCGCGTGGTACTCTTAGATAAGCACATCTGAAACCCGGCGTTGAAGATGTTTGGTTGGTGATGGGGTCCTCTGTTGTTGAGGAAGTCTCGTCATTGCACTGTTGGAAGCGCGAAATTGTGAGTTCCTTTGCAATTCCATTGGATCGAAGGGAGTTCTAAAAGTACCTCTAAAAAACGTTTTAACAAATACAAACAGTTGACCCATCAAAGAAGCATCTCATAATCCAATTCTTATTTCATGAACTTGTTTGTCCCTCCTTGTGAGTAAAAGGGGTAGAGGGTGGGATTAGGATAAGCTCGTCATGTTTGGTTAAATATTCACGTCGAATTCACCATTTTTTGTTTTGTTGGTTATGGATTTCAGGCCTCAAAACGCCCAACGGCTCCATATCTGATGATGGACGGACCTGCATTCCAAAGGCAGGAGTTCGCCGAATGGTCTGGCCAGTGACACTTAAGAACTCACATCGGTCGAGTGGATGGGAATTTGGGCTCATAGCACCATTTTGGGGGGGGGAATTATTTCATGTTCCGAGACTCTCTTATATATTTAAGACGTATTCATATGTTTGCGAATCTTTGGTTTATACCCAAACATAGTATCCATGGATTCAACCCTAGTGGGAAATGGTCAACTGGACACGAGGGTTCGGAATCATTTATGCCCGAGGTTTACCATCCCTCGTTGGATTAATGACCCCGAAGAGTCAAATCTCGCTTGAGTCAGCACAAGAAGTGGCGTGGCGAACCGATGTGAAGAATAGCCAGGTCGACCGGTTGTAGGGCTTGAACCTCTTGGAGGCTTCCTGCGTACCCTGTCTAGGGGATAGGGATAAATGTCCACGTAGTTCGCATTAGTGTCAGGGAAATGACTTGAATATGGTCAGGGTGGTCTGATGGGTAGTGGGCTTAATCCTCACGGAGGCTTCCTATGTATCCCTGTGGTGGGGAATTAAAGTCCTCTTAGTTCGCATATATAGTTTAATGTCATGCTAGACGATGGTAGAACTTGACGTGAAGAAACGACTAAGTGGTGGTCTTGAGCCTTGTGGAGGCTACCTACGTACCACGCTTTGACATGGATCAAAGTCCCCGTAGTTCGCTTAGGCTTGGGACATACACTCTAGGTTAGCCCAGAATGATGGATTGGGGCTTACACCCTGAGGAGGCCCAGAGTGATGAATTGGGGCTGACACCCTGAGCAGGCATAGATTGAAGGATTGGGGCTTACACACTGAGGAGGCCCATAATAGGATGTCATGGTCGATACTTACTCTAAGCCCACGTGAGTCATGCTCGGTGTGAGAAACAAGAGGTAGTAGGGACCAGAGATCACGTCGCGGATGGTGCGTTCGTGAGGAATGGGGTGGAGCTTACGCGTGGAGCGGCCCATAAGGTCGGGGCTTACTCCTAGGCAGACGCCCGTGGCAACAAAGCGAAGCGGGAGAGGGAAATGGGGTGCTCATGTTCCCATCTCCTCTCTTGCAGTGCATGGGGGCTTTTATCTGATGGCTATTTTACCATATCCGAGGAACCCTCAAAAAGTGGAGGGGCAGAAAGGGGATTCCCAAGCTCAGACTCCACATTATTGTGGGAATGTGAACCCAGGAATGGTTCAGGAATCTGCTCAAGGGTCGGGGTAACCCCTTCACCTCTACATACCATTGGTATGTAAACTCAAAATGGTGCGATGATGCACCTGAAAGTTACACCACGCGGATCCGGAGGCTCTGGTGGAGGCCTCAGCTCGGGGCTGATGAATAGGCCAATGAGGGAGTTGTGGAAGACTTGGATGGATCAGAATGATTTTATCTAGCTCGGGGAATGGGAACACCGAAGTATTTGGTGAGCCACCGAGAGGTATGGGTGGTGGAACCCTTCCCGTGGGGAAGTGCCACGCGGCTGGAGTGGTTGTCCGCGAACCAGGGTGGTTCGTGGCTTCAGGTTCAATCCGCGAACTAGGGTGGTTCACGGAGGGTTCTAGGTGGGCAGCAACGTCCAAGGGTAGCACCGGTCTGAGGCTCATCGGTCCGGGCTCCGCTCGCATAGGAGAGTGCTACACGGTGCGATGGATGGGAAAAGATGCATAGACTCCACAGTCCATGGGGAAGTCATCCACAGAGGGGGTATGGTTCGCGGTTCTCCTTGTTTTTTATATTTTAGGTTCGCGGTTCACCAAGTTATTATGCATTTTCCAATTCCTTGTAAATTTGTATACCTCTTGTGGTTCGTGGATGGGAATTTCACTGTTTGCGAAATCTAAAGCCTTACTTCAACCGATCTCCTTCAGAATCTGATGCCTCCGAATCCGATTCTAGTTCTCTGACCCCTTTTTCTTTCCCCCTTTTTCTCCTTTTATAGAGTGGGGATAGGGATGTATCTGTGGCCACACGACACCTTTTTCAGAGGCCCGTAACCAAATACCTAGTTTACATCTAACTTGGTCAATCCTCGATTCGCAGTGGGTATTGAACACTACCCCCCCCCCCCTCCGCGAATCGAACTCATGGAGTTCTCCGTGGCTGCGGAGGGTACCGCCTCTATTCCACGAACGATAGTGGGTGCGGCTTGAACCGGTCGACGAGGTCCGCGGTTGGGGCGGTTCATGATGGTGGACCGAACTGGCACCCATCCTACATCACGACCGTGGAGGCTCTCCACCTCCATTTCGTGAATGACAATGTTTCGCAGAAGGGGCACTTCTCAAGGCCTGGCCATGTCGCGTCTTCATGGGACCGGTCCGCAGACCCGTCCTTTTTGTGTCCCTTCTTTGATATTTCCCCAATCTTTTCCCCAATTCATTCGGGAATTTGGGTAGAATCTAATTTGTAGATTTTTCCGGACCCTACACACACACATATGTATGGTTTTAATTTTGTGTCTTGTGGGGTCATTAAATTCCACCAATTTATATGTTACTTATTTCTCTCTCATGATTGAATATGGACTGCAATTGGGAGTGAACTAATTTTGTAATGGGATTTTGTCCACAATGATAATTTTTTGAGTGATCATTGGATAATGAAATAGTGGAATGTGTAGTGAACCCAATACACTATTGGAATACATACACTATGATAGAATTGGATGTCAACAATGAATTGTGATATAATATTATATTTTTAGGATTATGCAACTGCTCTTATAACATGTTCTTATGATAAGGTGTAATGGATCATGTGTGACTAAAGATAATTACTCAAAAATATGACTGATGAATTTTTAAGTGATAAATCAAGTTTAAATAATTCATAATTTCTTATCTATGACTAATTTGGTAACATTAAGATAATTTATTATCATTATCATATACCATTAAGCATATATTATTATTTTATATATAAATATATTAATATCTCCCATGTTTACTGACACATAAGTGCTGATATCACCCATTATTATATATTAATTATTCACAATATATATATAATTGTTTTTAGTGGGATATATATAAAAAGGGTACCATGTTACCATAAAAATTATCGTTTTATAGAATATCTCACATGAATTATTATGACTATGTATGTAATCATCCATGTAACTAATCATTTAATGATCTTTGGTATGTATTCATGTGAAATGTTTTGAATAATCATCTAAAATGATGAAATTGTTTTGTATGCTATCTTTTGGTCACCTCAAATGGTACTAGATTGGGTTTTAGTAATTTTAAAATTATAATATATAGACAATAACAATATACATTAATACAACAAATAATGAACATAAAGTGTTATACGGTGATCTCAAATTGTCATAATTTAGGATATCTCAATATTAATTTTCATTATTATATGATTAATCAACCTTAATATTGTATAATGACTCTTACACTATTATTATAGGATTTATAAAAGGACTTGACCAAAGAGGAATCATGATAAAATTGATTTTTTAAATCCATTCAATAATTTTCCTCTTGAGGAACTAAAATGCAAGTGATATGGAATGTAAAATCAAGTTACTATGTTCATGAAACTCTATTAAGACATTAATCATAATGAACATTCAAATTATAAAAGCATGTACCTATTCACCCTTTTTACACTTATGAGGAAACACTAACCTCATTTCAATCGTTCTTGTTATCCGCTATCAGATGAATAATTGGTCAGTAACAAAGAAAATATATTTTGCATTTTCTTATGCTTTTGTGATTCGTATCCTAGAAGTCTGTCATTTTAAAGGTGAATAAGAGAAATGGTGGGAACTTATTTAGAATAAAAGGAAAGAGGAAGAAATTTTATCTCCTTAATTGGTTTATTAAGAGAATATTTTATAGTATGTACCTTCCCTAAAATAATTAAATTAAAATTTAAAGGCACTTCTTTTAGTTTTAGATGATGTATAATGAATCTATTTAAACTGAGGAAGTACATTTTACAATACATTACTATTATTATTATAGTCTTATTATATATAGTCAATAAATAATGTATGTGTTACTCAATGGCTTAAGAAATTCCATGAATGGTGTCATTTATAAGGGACTTCAATAGCTAGGATGAAATTATTAGATGTTGTCTTGTGATAAAAGTGGATATTAAAGATTCCCATTAGTCACAATGTTATTATTGGAATATGCTTGTATATTACTGAGTAAATAATAATAATAAAACACATGGTGGAAGGAAAATGAATATTCTATTATGCTAGAGGTGTTGAAGGAGGTTTGGAGAAATTTATTCCAAGCCACTGAAAAATGCTTCAATTGTGGAATGAACGACCACAGATGAAGTGAATTATGAAGATATGTAAAGTTGAAATAGAAATATATGATCATGTAAATGATCGGATAAACACGCCACCCACTCTTCCATACAAAAATATCATGATTTTTTGGCCCTTTTTTCATATAGTGCCTTATATCAAAGGGTTAATTGTGATTATCCAATTAAAAAACCTCTTATGACTGGAGATTTTGGGATGGATCATGTTATCACAACTGTATAGATAGGGTTATATATTTATGTGGTTAAATTTATTCATATAATCCAAATTAGAATTTTAGATATCATATTTTATTATTTTTTACAACCTATTTTATATCTAAAAATTTACTACGTGTATCATTACACCTTCAAAATAATTATATTTTTAATTATTAGTGAAAATTCATATTAGTATGATGATAAAAAATCATTCCTATTTATTATCTTTGTTATAGTATTATGGTAATATAATTGCTGATAATATTGTGAATCTACCTCTAGTGGAAGTTGAGGTTTTTTTGTATTGTTGGTATTTCTAAATATACATAATATATCAATCGATGAGGAATGCAGATAATCTTTTATATTACAAATTAACTAATTATTTTCAACTGTTGTGAGAATTAATGTTAAAATAAAATGGACTATCTATTTTGTGTGTCATATTTCATATTCATAATTGGTGTCTATCTCAATTTTTTTGGGAGAAACACAATATTAATGATATATAAATTATATGAGAATATATTAATGTATTTTTTTGTAGTGTTTCATTTCCATCCGACAACTATCAATTTAATGTTTTCAAAAGAACTCATTCTTGGTGTTATTCCAATTTTAAATTCTCCTTAATGAATTGGTATAATTTATTTGTTGATTTATGGAATAAAATACAACAAAATCATGATACAACATTCATTTACCCAAATGTGTTACTATGGTTTGAATGTGTGATTTTAGTAAATTGAAAAATGGGTAAATGATTATTTTAATTTATTATCAATAAAATAAGAATATTACTATTAGGAACAAGTTTCATTTACCCATCATTTAGGTTTTTTTGATCAACTCTGTGAATCTCAATACATTAATAATATTGACCTATGAATTGGATATTGTCATTTGAGTTTCAAAAAGAATGAAATATCTGAGAAAATAATAAATGGAAGGTATGTAAACTATGAATTTATATTGATTCAATTTGGATTAAAAAATTCCCTTGGTATACTATTGGATATAATGATGTGTGTATTTATATATTACCATGATTAGGTTATGGTGGAATTTAATTATTACATTCTTATATATTACAAAATTAGGGATGAACATTATGATCATTTGAGCATTGTGTTAAGGTCATTGAGGAAGGTTTAGCTATATGAAAAAAATAGTAAATGTGGATTCTATCTATACAAGGAGAGTTCATAGGCTTTGTCATTAAATGTTTGTTGATTTTGGTGGATCATTCAAAGAAAGAAGTTATATAATAGTTTTATGAACCAAGAAACATGGATGAAATATATAGTTTTATTGGGATGGATATGTACTATTGATTATTTTTGAAAAAATGTCATAGATGTAAAATAAAATAACAAATATTCATTGGAAGGGACTTGAGTACTTTCGTACTGAAGAATGTGAAGAATGTTTATTAGAATTGAAGAGAAGGTGGGATAGTAAACTTGTGATCACACTAGCCAGCAGTAGAGAATGGTTTATAATATATGTTGATGAATCAATGAAGGGATTGGGATGTTTTATCATATAGAATGACATGGTATAATATTATACCCCACAACGATTGAAGGTTTTTGAGAATAATTATGTGACTCTTTATTTGGAAATAGAAGTAAGAACTATTTTTATGAATAAAATGGAGGAATTATGTTTATGTTGTAATGATTGAATTATATGCAGATCATAAAATATTAATGTATAAATTCACAATGAATGTTTTGAATACTTATCATGTGAGATGTTTCTAATATATTAATTTTTATGATAGATCTATATAATTACAATCTTGGAGAGTTGAAAACGGTAACTTCTGTTATTTTTATGATGTTCCATCGTAGTTTTCCCATGATTTACAATAATATAGATCTAATAAATATGTATTTTTATAATATAGACATTGAATTCACAATAAAAGGAGGAAGTTACAATCCTTTTCAGAAAAAGGTTGAACTATATATTCATATGATGATTAAAGATGAACCTAATAAATATGTGAATTTGATAAATAAGGTAATAAATATTAATGTGTTCTTTTATTATAGTGATGGAATGATCATTATTAGAAAGATATTATGTGTCATTTTAAAACATGAATTGAAAAAGGTGATTTTAGATGATGGTCATAGTTCATCATTCTCTATTCAAATGAAAACTTTTGAGATGTGTAGTGATTATAAAGGGAGGTTTAGGATGGATATATTGAATATAGAGATTATAGAATATGCATCTCTGTTCATGGTTTTCCAAAAATAGGAGGATGAGAGAAATAATTGTATGGGTGTATTATAACCATTATATATAACTGAGTGGAAATTAAAAAAACAACACCTCTGATTTTTCCATGGGATTCCTCATGATATCTAAGGGGAATAATGATATTTTGGTTTATGTTGAACACCATATGAAATAAGATCATTCCTTTATTATTATATTATATATCACTCTTGGTATTATCTCTTTGTTATATTCCAAGTAAGTGATAAGTTTCATGGATTATCACCCTAAATCATATTTGATAGATATTTGAGGTTTTCAATGATGTGATAGAGATGTCTTTAGAAATAATTGAATAAAATGATGATATTTAGAACTGTATATAATTATCTAATAGAAAGTTTGTTATGGAGGAGGATTCCCAATCTAGAAGATATATAATGTATATTCTCTATAGATTTCAATGGGGGTTTGGATCAATAATTTTCCATGGTTTAATTTTTAAGAGACAATATTCTTCACTAAATAATTATTATGCCCACCTAGATAGCCATATGTGAAGAAATATTGATAAATCCAACATTTTGGGATAATGATAGAGAAAGAAATATTTTTTTTCCCTGAGATAGATAAGGAAAATGATGATAATACCCGATCCAACCAACAACACCTCAATGGAAATGATTTTCCAACATTCACTTGAATATGAATTTATTATATTTTAGTGTTTTATGTATTTAAATTTTCTCCACTCACCTCAATTATAAAAGTAGGTTCTGTCCCCCTTACTCCATTACACATTATGTTTTGAAGGAATAATTTAATTCTCACTCAATGTGATTTTTAAAATCCCACCACATGTCACGGAGCATCACATCGACCCAAAAAAACCAATAAATTGATTAATTTTTAAGTTCCCTCAATAATTGATGGACATATAGATTGTTTTAATGATTATATATTATTTTATTATAAATTTGAAATTTAAATTATTATATATCAAAATTTATTACTATTTATTAGAAAATAAAAATGTTACTCATGCATTCAAAATAACTATCAATTCTAAAAGGTGATGAAATTAATTTTTCACAACCACCATATATATATATAGTTATAAAATTTTATTTAATGAATAAATATAATAAATATAAACTATTTATTATTCTAAAAATAATGATAACATGACCAAGGATTAAGGACCAAAACCATTGAACTGAAACATGGATGGAAAATGGAAATGTGTTTACCCACACATTGATTATAATGAAGAGTTGATAATCAATAGGTAATTGGAAATTATATTAGAATGTTATATTAAAATATAAATTAGAATATAGTTATAGAATATATGTATAATAAATATGGATTTATTTTATAAATGATTAAGAATGCGTAGGTGGAATGCCCATACCTATGTTATGGGTTTATGATACAATCTCATTTCTTTTCAGCATTTTTATGTCAACATTAATTTGAAAAAAATTAAATGACCCTTATCCACTATAACCGATATGTTTCCTTATCTGTTAGATATTTTCTTAGTTATTAAATACTATTACCATATTAATCTACGTGGTATATAAAATTATTGATAAAATTTCATACAAAAATGGAATCTTATTAATCAGTTGTTAATGAAAATATTCATCCATATATATGTCTATGTCTATTAAAATTTATTAATGAATGTCCATTTAAAAGAAAAAATTATTATTGAAATTAATTTTCAACCACATTATTTACAATTTTTCAATGTATGCAATTTGATTTCAATTTCATTTTTGGAATGAGGTAGTTTTGAATTTTTACCGAATGTATGAACCAATTAAATATTTCAATAATTAACAAATGATTTTAATTTCCTCCATTCTGGAATTTTATTTTATTTATATATTCTATTCATTTAATATCATTGTATAGAAAAATTACTATTCTCAATATTTTTTTAATATTTACATAAACTTGTTCAAAAAGAAATTTATATTTTAATAATAATTTTATAGAAATATAAGAATATTATTTTAATGGTATTTATCATCAACATCAATATAATTTTATGTTTCTTGTGATTCAATGGGGATTTTATTTACAAATAGAAACCATGTTCTTTAATATAGTCTATAATGAATATTTGATGTCGGAATCATTGTGAATCCTTTTTCATTTCAATGAGTTTTGGTATGATGAAGGTATGAATGTTGTTATGACCTTGTAGCACACATAAATATTTTATTACTTACTTAATATGTGTATATATTAAATCAATTGAATGATTTTTGGAATTATTTAGGTCTCATAATATAGTATAGACAAGAATGTGGTGTGAACCCAGTTTAGTAAGAGACATCATCCACTATGATAGTAATGGGAGGGAAACCTATCTGAGGAAATGATAGAATAGAGAGTGGAAAAAATACACATGGGGATTTTTACACTATAAGGGTAATAGAAGTGACCTGGGATTAATAAAATTATTATCAATTCTTATGATTGTTCTAGAATCCCTATGACATGTTCTTATTATATTCTCTAATGGAATGTGGCTAATTAACAATGATTCATTACACTTACGACTCATGTATTTTGAATTGATAATGGATTACACAATGAAAAATAATTTAGGATATATAAACTATTGCCTATGGGAAATTGATATTATGAAATTTCTCGTATATCAATATGTTTATAATATTCCAATTTATGATAATGGATTGATATCTCCCATGTATAATTATTTATATTTGTATCTCGTCGTTCGTTATCATTCCATATTCTATATGAAACATAGTATTACTTTTTTTCAATTATTCCTAAACTCCAATTCGTTCCATCTTTCAGATCGGTTTTTTTTGAAATATTTGGGTAAAATTTTGGGGAATTTCAAAAGTTACTTGGATATGCGTGGTTCTCGAAAGGTTTTCCCAAATAGTGTTCCATATTAGTTGAAACTGTAAAACCCAAACTTTGGGGTTTTAATGACTAAAATTAGTGTGAAAAAACATTTTACTGCATAGGATAAGTCACTAAATCTCCTTAATAGGGGTACACCATTAGGGTGGATATTTTTTCTAACTCGGTGGTCCTTCCAAGATAACTAGTTGTACAAAAGTTTTTTGATTTGAAAATTATTTTCCAAAATCTAGAAAACCTATTGTAGGGTCTTGATGGGACATTACAACCCCATAGAATTTTATTCATTCATGGAAGCTCCCATGAGTTGTTTTTTCCCTTATACACCCTTTCAGAAGTTAATTAATACTAGGATAATGATAATTCATCTATTTCAGTTAAGATTCATCTTCATAAAATATTTCTCACATCCCCTCAACTTTCATCCCTAGGGTTTTATAGATCTCCATTTTATTGTGGGATATAATCTTTGATGTTTCAGAGCATGAATCTGGGTTATATTCAGGGATCCTAATTTCTAATGTTCTTTATTTGAGATTTCTAAAAATGTCTACGTGTTTAGAGATCTCAGGATCCGAGGTTAGTGTTTTCGTTTATGATTCCCAATTTGATCAACCATAAATTTATTTATTTAAATTCAATTGAATGATTTAAATTCATTTTCATGATTATTTTCATTCAACTAATTTATTAAAAAATCAAATTACAATGAATCAGTGGAATTTGAATTGATTTGAAAAAAATTGGGAACCCCCTCCCAATTCCATTGAATTTGGATTTGTTAAAATTATTGAAAATTGTGGAATTTAAAATTATTAATTAAAGTTATGATTATTTTTGATGAAAATTATTTCCAATTGGTAATTGAGAAAAAATAGATTAAAATGGTTTTCATAGAAACCCATTTATTTTATTTTAGTGCAGAGAATTACATGATTATAAACCCATGTGTTGTATTATAACAAGGAAATTAGAATATTGGAAATGGTATATTTGGATGAATTGTATTTTAAATAGTTTTTTTAAAAAAATTACATCACTTATTATTATTAGATTATATAAAATACATGGATGTTATTAAATATTTTGGAGAAAACTATTTTGAAACATTACAACATAAATAAACCCGAGTGTATCTGGTCACATCCCCATTGGGATCGTGACGAATCCACTTTGACCCTTATCGAAGGGACATGTTCATATAGATATTTCAATAACGATCTTCAAGTGTGTGGGATCCTGTGGCATGGAACTATTGTAACTTTTTTCAGATGAAAATGTTTCTAGTTGTTTATATTATTTATATGTAAAATTTTTATATACTATTTTACACCTTAATTATGAATTTATTTAAACTATTTTATATAAAATATTTATTTATGTGTATTTTAAAATCATTTCCATTATTTTATATGTGAACAATGATTTCATTTGAATATAATTTTAAAATTCCGGGTTCTTTTATCTAAAATTGAAACCATTATTTTTTCATTAAAATGTGTAATATAATTATGTAATCCTTTGTAAGACCCTACTGGTATTTTATCTCACATCCTACATGTGTTGTTAAGTGTTTCAGTAATATCTTCATCTAGAATCGAGAAAGGGTAAGTAGCTGCACGGAGGGAGTGGTAGCTGTTGATCAATGTGCATCGATAGATTTGTATGATAGGACTAGTGTTTTTATTCTATTTTTCAACAAAATGTGATTTCAATTTGGCTTTTCATAATTGTTTGACATCCAGTATAGTTCTTCCTATAGTGTTTTTCATGTATGTATAATTACAAGGTTATATTTCTTCTGTTTTGTTTTAATAGAATTCATTCCCACATTCATATTTAATGATTCTAGTATAAAGTATCTGACCAATGGGGATTAGAATGCATGTTCAGGATATATCAGGCATGTCTGGGTTATCTGGAAACTAGGGTACCCACGTTGGGTATAACAATGTTGTATCAAATTGAGGTTCTTAACCAGGCTCTACTGTTAGTATATAGTTGTCTAAACATGTCTTGACATATGAGGTTGTTGTGATTTATTTCCAATACATATCTTAATGAAATGAGCATTAAGTCACCTGGTGTTTTTTTGGGAATGAAATAATGGGGATTAGTCCATGTGTTTCACTAATTTTTATTTGGATAGGATGAAATCCAAGCTTGTTTTTTCAAACTGATAGGTTTAAATTTCCCCTATTTCTCTAATTGTGTTCTAATATAATGTCTTGAATGCTTTTTTTATTATGATGTGTAATATCATGCCTCCAATAATATGTGATACATAGATCTAGGGGCAGTTACTAATGAGACTTGGTGAGAAAATCCACTAATGTACTCAGGTATAGTTGAGGGGATTGTGTGTTCTATCCAAGGGCTGGGACATACACCAACATTGATTCCCATTATGGAACCAGTTATAGAACCTTATAGGGATGATTTCAAAAATAATTCTCATATGTTCCTTCACCAAAAGACACCAGCATTAAAAGTTTCAAATTATCATCAAGATTCTAAGGAATGGTTGAGAAGTGTAAAGGGTTTGTTTTTGAGTCTTTTAAAACAAAAGATGAAAACAAGGAGAGTTATGTAACCTCATGCTAGAGGGACCACGTAGGAGATCATGGGACACTCTGTTGAAGTGGAAGAATTACGAGTGAATGTAGTTGAAAAAATTAAAAGCTCTTTTCACTGACATGATCTATCTAGTTTCAAGGGTGTTTTCCACACTAATTGGGTTATTCAAACTTGAGTAGGCCAATATGACCATTACAGAATTTGAATAGCATTTTACTGAGCTTGTGTGGTTATGACATAATATTGTATCGAATTTGAAGATAAAGGCTTGATGGTTTGATTTAGGACTCTATTTAGATATTCAATCTCAAGTTTTTTCTATAACTATCGAATTTTTATAATTTACTATATAGATCATTGATGGTAAAAATGTTCATGGTTGGTAATTTTGTGTTTACAAGAGTTACTTTATGTCATAGGGGCAGTTCTATGAGTTCCTTTAATGGAAATATGAAGCGTAGTTATTCTCAATGTCATTCTTGACAACACTATTTTTTAGACCTCCTTATGTTCGTGGAAGATTCCCATTGATTTTTTTCTAGTGTGGAAAACATAGTCACTCAACGATGGTTTCCATTGATGATCTACATATATTTGGTTCTTTTGGGTGCGTAGGTCACTTATTGAAGTTATTCCTTATGTTTTCTTCTCCCCATAATGGCATGGGATCATCAGTTCCTATTAAAAAAAGTTGTAATGAGATGATTTATAAGAAAATATGGTCCATCCATAGTTATATAGACCAATGATTTTCTACACTGTGGAAGAGTCTGTATAGGAAGTAGATATGGGTGTAGTGTCCATGAGACATATAATCACACTATCTTCATCATTTCTGACTACTTCATTTGATAATTTTTAATCAAATTAATTTATTTCATGACATGTTTTTAATATGATAAATCATTCAATGAAGATTTTATCTTAGGTGTTGTATATTACTACACCACTTGGAGTGAAGAGAGAGAAGGGTATTCATAGTCTCCCTTTTTTTTCTCTCTATCAGATGTTGAGAATTTGTGGTGTTCTCTTGTTCTCAACATGAAAAATGTTGACATAATTTTTAAAAATGATTGGATCATTTCAAATAAGGCCCATATTAATTTTTATCTTAAATAAGTATCCTTCATTTAAGTAGATGGGTTTGTATGAATCTGTCAAGGATAATGGGACCTGAGGTTGAGTAGAGAAAGAAAATATTATCTACAAATTGGTAAAGTAATTAGAGTGTATTATTTTGATCAGGTTTGGGAATCATTGAGTGGTGATCTAGCACTATTTTTCATTGAGCTTCGTAAATTTTTACCTTTGTACATATTTAGTTTTCCACTGGTAAGGGAGTTATATTTTTCTATCGATTTTTCCTATAAAACTCAACTAGTTTCTATTATCTATTACCTCATGGGGCTAGATTAAATGAAATAACCGAATACTCATTTCTATGATATTATAGATAAAGTATTCAAACAAATGAGTGTGTCATCATGTTAATAACTTGTTTTCATTGCTATGAAATATGATAATTCACAACACCATAGTGTTGATTACCAAAAAAACCAATCATGTTATAGTAATGAATAACAATATATATCCACACATATGTGATATAATTGATAAATTGATATGGGAATAGTAATTATCAAATATTTTTCATTTATCTGATTACCATTGGTTGAGAATAAATTAATTTAACATTCATAAAACAAAATTTTGATGTAGGTATAACCATTTTGAGTGCCACATGCATCCCTTTGGACAATCCAATGATATGGTTGTGTTAATGGTTTTGCGGAACATTATTTTCCATGAGTAACTTGATACATTCGTGGATGTATTTATGGATTTCATCCAAATATATTATAAGTCCAAGGAGGATCATGTCTGTAATAAAGGAGCAGTTTTTTTGTTGATAAATCAGATACTTTATAAAAAGATAATGAAATGTGATTTTTAGATTAATGAAGTTAATTTATTGGGAAAATTTGTTTTAGAACATGGTATAGTAGTTGATCTTGTCAATGTGATGGATTATATGACATTTGGAAAATAATGAAATTCTTTTGATCCTTAGATCATCTTGGGTATAACTGGGAATTATCCCGGGTTTGAAATGGAATTCTCAATGATTGCTTCCTCGATGACTACTCCAACTCAGAGGGGTGTAATCTTTTCGTTGGATGAAAAATGTTAGTAAGTTTGTTTGGATGAAACATATTTTGACTACTGTGCTATTTTTGACTCTACCAAAGGCTAGGTAGGGCAAAATAGAATTCTATGATGCAACAGCTTTAGTTTTTCGTTGTGTTATTATATAGGGCGAACAAGTAATTTTTTTGTAACCATTACATAGGCCACACAAGAAGAACAATATAACACAAGACCTTTAATAGGATGTTGTGACGCATGCTCTGATGATTTGGTTGAATTTAAATTTTTTTGAATGGTTTATCATGTAATTTTACCACAAAAACATCAGTTATATCTTCTCATAAAAATATCTAAATCACCACAAAATTCATTGGGTGGAATACATGTAGTCCAATTACATTTACATCGACAATAATCTGTGGAAATGGAATGTCATTATAGATGCATTGAGAATGAATCATCTAACCTAGGTAATGATTTAATCCTCATAATAGTGGAACATCATGGCTCCCGTTGGATAGTTACATATATGAGTCAATGAATTAATGGATGATGTTTCCTTGCCGAGTGTTTAGTTGACATCCTCTCTTATTGAGATGATTCGTGGGGATCAGTACCTTGATTACATGTTTTTTAGCATTAGAGACTCTATTTATGTTGAGGAGACCTTTCCTGACTGGTCATTCAACTCCAATGGAATTCTACACTATTATAATCTTTATATTATACTATTAATAATATTGGAACCTTTTATGGGGGATTTCCATAACTCCATGTTGGTAGTGTACCCAAAAAAATTAATATGTTCCATGACATGTGATTTCTATTCTGGTGGCCATATAAGATGATAGGAATTTCTATGTTTGTAATTCATTTTTTAAAATTTCCAATAGGTTAAGGTCGATAACCATAAAACCTCAGGTTTGAATCATCCACTTATATTCTTGACATGGAAGGGGAATGAAATCTCTATGAACATTGATGTTGGGGTTCCGTGTACCTAGAGAAAGGATAATGTGAAATGGATTGTGATAGATATGTTGAAAAAATCATATCACATTATACAAAAAAATGATCCTAACAAAGTTTCAGATTTCAGAAATATCAATGTGAAATAGATTATTTGTTTCATAGAGTTATATCGTCTATAGTCTTTGATAGGGATCCTTGGTTTACATATCAATTTTCAGAGAGGCCTTCAAGAGGAATTGGGATTATTGACAATTTGAGTTAGGCATACCATATATAGTTGGATGGACATACAATAAATATCTATACATCTTCCATAGGATATGATTCGTGCTTGTGTTCTCAATTATGGTGGGGATTGGGATAACCATCTATGCTTGGCTGACATGGTGTATAACAATAGATACCGGTCTGTAATCTAAATAGATCATTTTGAGTCCTTGAATGACAATTCTTATAATTCTATGTTATGTCAGTTGGATATTGGTGATAGTTCCATGGTTGGACTGATCTTGGTTGAAGAGAAGATGATAAATATATTTTTGATTCATCATAGAATGTTAATGGTAAAAGATAGATTAAATAAAATGATGATCATAATCAAAGATATTGGTAATTGTAAGTTGTGGACCAAGTCTTCTTGATGGTTTTTCCTCGGTTGGGTCATCCAATGTGTGGGAGACAAGGGAATATATCTCCTCATTTTTTGGACCTTTTGGGGTTACTGAGTTGGTGGGAAAGGTGGATAATAATTTAGAACATCCATCGTAGTTGAGGTTGATACATAATTTGTTCCACATATTGCATCATTGGATGTATATATGTGACCTATATTATGTTTTGAGCTAGATAGATCTTGAGGTAGAACATTATTTATTAGTGACAGAGCATCAAGTTAGTATAGTTGATTTTGAAAATAAGGAACTTCATTAGAAGATGAAACCAATGGTTATTTTTATGGAAGCATTGTTTATATTCTCATGAGAAATGGGAGAGGGGGCACTAATGAGATAGCTGCAATCACATTTTTTAACATAGAATCTTTATAATAGGAATTCTAGGGACATAATGATTCTATGGTGGGGAGGCTGTAACATCCTGATACCATTTTTATGGTAATACTAAAAACTGATTTTTACCATTCTTTCATTGGGTTTAATTTAAGGGATTTGTTGGTGAAATTTTGGATACCTATGAATTTTTATGGATTGTGCACAATTGGTGAATGGTTTTCTCATGCTATACACCATATCAATGGAAAAAATGTAAACCCATAAAGTGAGAGTTTTCATGGCTTGAAAATGATTTGATAAACTTTTCATCTACCTAGGAGAATCCATGCTACCCAATTAGTAGTGTTTCAAGGTTTGGGTGCATGGATTTTCAAACTGTGTGTCTCGGCCCTGAAAACCATGAATATGTGATTTTTTAAACCCCATATTTTTTTTTTCTGAAATCTTGAAACCCAATTTTTGGGTTCCCATGTGCATGTACGACCCTATATCATTTTCATATTTCTTGAAGACTCAAAAGAGTTGATTTTGGCCCATCTAAACCCTTTTTTGTGTGAATTGAATTTAGGAAAATGATGTTTGATCTCTTCCAATTTAGATTACTCTTCCTGTTATATTTCTCCCATTGCCTATTTTTTCAACATAGGGTTTTAATTATCTTTATGTTTTTAGAAAATCTAATCTCCACTATTTTAGATCTTGAATTTTGTTTTCATTCACTGATCCTCATTTACAATGTTCGTTATTGGAGTTTCATGATTAATACCTTTTATTTTCAGATCTTCTGATCCAATGGAAGGTTGTATCGTTTTGGATGTCTAATTTTATTAATCCTATATTACATTATTTAAATATAATTGAATGATGAATTAAATTAAATTATTTTATTAAAAATCCCAATTCTATTGAATAGGGGGATTTGGGATTTATTTGAAATTAAATTGGGTAAAACCCTTAAACCCATTGAATTTGGGTATTTTTCTGAAATTCATTGAAAATTTTGGATTGTATATTGTTAAATAAATTTGATGAAATTGAATTCAAAATATTATTTTGGAAAATTAGGATAAATGTTTGTGATGTATACCTAGTGGTTTTATCAATGAGAAATTAATTTCATGATTAAAATGTTATAGGTCGGTTTTTAAAAAGTAATTTGGCAGATATGAATGGGGAGAAAATGATTAATTTTTTTTGAATGAGTTTAAAAATAATTTTATCATCACTGATTGTTATTAGAGAACATGAAGTCCGATGTAGTTAGTGATTTGTTGGGATATCACTCTTTTTAAGTTTTAAAACTAAAAAAACAGGAGTAGTAGGTCATATCCGATGCAGGATGGTGATGAGTCATCATTAACCATTGGTATAAGGGTGTGTGGATATACATAATGCCTTGATCACCATCGAGTCTGTGACATCTCATCACTTGGTATTATCATACCATTTGGTAAATGACCATGATTCTAATTTTTATATTAGAAATATATTCCATTTTAATTTTAAACTATTTTACCAATGCCTTATTATTTTAAATAGACCATTTTATATTAAATAATTATTAATTCATTTTTTAATGTACATCCATCATTTGAAAAGTAAATCATGATTTTGTTTGAATATGATTTTAAAATGACATGTTTGTATATTTAAAATTTAAAAATTTATTTGGTTAACAGAATGTGGAATATTATAATGGAATACATAGTGACACCCAATCGGGATTTCAGCTCACACCATACATGTGCCTGATTGTGTTGGTTGTTTATCTTCATCCATATTTGAGTGAGGGAATAGAGCTAGTTTAAGGTAGTAATACCTATTAATCAATAGCCATGGAGAGTTGTGTCCATTTGGACTATTGTTTTTATATTTTTTTAGACCATGTGATTTCACATTGGGTTTTCATATCTATTTAACTTATGTTATAACTCTCCCTATTGAGTTTTTATTGTAGGATTACTAACATGGTTATCATGCATCAGTTGGGTTTCTGGAAATTGTCTTTTCCACATTCATAATGTAGGATTCCAACTACTTATATCCAACCCTTTTGGAACAAGAATGCCCTACAGGCTATATCATGACCTGCTCAGTTATCAGGTTACCAAGGTACCCAGGATGGATTTTTACCCAAAAGTTTATTAAGAATAGTTTTTTTATGATATAATAAAAAAGGATCCATGAGGGGAATTCTCTGTGGATGATTATGAAGATATATAATAAAATAAGTTGATTTTGTATTTAGTCTATATAAAAACTATATTAATTTTTTGGGTGTCAATTATTGTGAAATATTTTTAATTATCATTAATAATGATGCCATATACATGTATGTGATGATTGGGTTTCCTTAACAAACCAAAGGGTTTATGTAGGGTTTCCTGAAAATTCATTTGGAAAAATGTTGAGTACAAGCATGTTCAAAATACATGATTATTATGTATATATGGGAGAGGAATTGTTTCTTGGAATAAAATTATGGACTCATACTAATTAGACTAACGGGGGTGGCATATGCCATGTAATATTTGGAGTGGTTAAAAAAATTTCTTTCTTTTTTTATTATTGTATTTTATGATGATGGTAAAGGGGGAAGGGATGTGAGTGAATTAATTTAAAGGGTTAATAATTTTATTGATCTTATAGAAGTTGACGAGATTATTAAACATGTATTAATGTCATTTGGATGTTTTTTTATGTAATTAGAGAAATTCATGTTCCGTTGTAGATTATGAAAACTTGTTTAGTCCTATTATAATATGTGTGCTTTGGGTATGGATATAAATGTACTAGAATCAATATATGTTTCAATAAACAAAATCATTGGATTAATTGTTAGATGGATATGAGATTATAGAAAATGCATGGTATTTTATAGGTGTTTACTAATTGTGTAGGGGTGTTTCCCTACGAATGTCTGTCTAATCAGATTTAGTATTCATGATATCCTCTATATGCATATAAATAATTTCCAATAATATTTAAATCATTTAGATATTAATGTATTTTTATTTATAAGGATATATATATTTAATTTGATACATAATGATATTCAAGAATCCTCCAACAATAGTTTCATGGGGTAATATAAATTGAATAATTTAGAGATATTGGTAAGGATTCCCAAAAGTTGTGTGTGGAAATTATAGATGATGCAGGAAATGATTTAGAGTGATTCATGAAATAATAAACGTTTTAGGTAATCCATGATAAAAGATGAAATTTAGGTAATTTGGTAGTATTATTTTAGTGGAGGCATTCAATGATGTAGAAGTGGGAGCATGTTGAGTTTCTATGATTATTACTTTAAGATTCAGGATTTGAGGGATATCACATATAATATTGGATGAAGATTTCACATTCCTAAAAATTAAAAATAAAATGTGGTGATGCACAAAAAACAACCAAGCCATGGTTGAGTTTATTTTAATGTGGATTTATTTTTATTATTTATGAAAAGTGTATTTTTCAAAAATATTTGGGTAAATGAAAATATAGCGATAGTTTTATGGTTTTTCTAAAAAATGAATAGAGTAAACATTATATTTGATATAAGATACATATATTTTCTAATATTTTGACTTTTAATTAGTTTACTTTATCCTTTTAGTGTAGTTAAAAATAACCTGGTATTTATATATCATAAAAATGGGAAAAAATTCATCATAAAGGGTTTCACATTTAAAAATTATTGGGAGAAGTAAGAAGGGGGAAAATTGTCTTATGTGACTTTGTTAATGAGGATCATTCAATAAATAACATTGAAATATATTCTCGGTTATGACAAACCAAATTGAAAATATCATCAAATTAGTATACCAGATAATATAATCCAATAAAATCAAAATATTAATTATATGTGTATCAAATCTAATACAATTAACAACCCATAACTATCATAGAGATCTAGTTTAGTGATGTTGGATATTATTACAGTGAATTGAAGAAGAAGGATATTATTACGTAACAACAAAGTTATTATAAACTTTTCATTGAAGGATAAAGAACATTATAGATCATGAGGAATCATAAAATTAATATGAATGAGTTGGTTGATGAGAATTACCCAACCTATAACATGAATAAGAATATTTGTTTATATAGAATGCATATATAAAATAATGCTGATGACATAATCTAATAATGTTTTTGACTAATAATAGACCTAAATTTCTATCAACTGAGGGTAATATACCCTAGAGATTCTTGTGAAGCATGTGGATGTTTAGTGTTACTTGGGAATGGAGTGAATGGTCCATAAACACTTGTATGGAAGTGATCCCCAACATAGAGCATTTATAGCACATTTTATCCACCTAATAGTAGTAATCATTTGGATTATAGTGCATGAAACATCACTATTACATGATCTTTGGATTTTAAATGTTTAGATGATGCATTTAAAATCATTTTTTCTTTGTTCATATGTGTCCCCATTTCAATATGAGATTATTTGGATAGACTATAAAAATATATAAATTAAATGTGTATGAAACAATTGGAATATCATATAAATATTTTTAAAAAAGGAAAATGTGAAACTAATATAAATATATGATGTCATAATCATAGAATAAATTTAACAACTTTTTTTAAAAAAAGTGATTAATCTAGAAGGATTATTAATACCATGGTTAACCCCCACCCCCAAGGTATTTTCGTTAAATACCCATTAATGGATTGAGAATTTGTATTAGAGTTTGGAAATATTTCAAATTTAATTTTCTATGACTGGAATAGGTTTATTTTTAAATTGATACTCTAGCATGATTAAATATTTTATATATCATACATAGGGGTATGAATATTATTAAAAAGTACAAATAAAATGTTATTCCATGATATGGAACAATTTTTTGAAAGATCAAATGAAGGACTGTGAAATCCTTGAAGATAATGGAATAAATAATTCATATTGAGAGTTTATTTTCTCAAAAAAATGTTATTAGGGTAATGTTTGAGGAGGAAAATATGATAACCAAGGGTCATAACACTAATTATATTTAATATCCAAGGAAGTAAACAATTTGAAGTGTTACACTTTCTAGAATAATTATAATGTCACCAAAAATAGAGAGAGAAAAAATATCCACATTGTGGAGTAGGAAAATATATTTAAAATTTTGATGAGATTCGATGAATGAAATATTGTAGTGGAAATATATTATGGAGAATAATGACTCCCAAGAAAATGACTGGGAATATATGTATTATAAGGTTCATATTAATTATAATAATTCTTATAATTAAGTGATCAATTTAAACCTTTCATAATTGGTTGTGGAAATTAAAATAAAAAAAATTAGATAAGGTAACCCTCAAGTTAGTTATTTCTCAAAAAAATCGAATTATGATGTAAAAATGTTACATTTTAAAAAAAACGTCATCCTTAAATGGAGGATGAGAAACATGGTGAGATAAAAATCAAGATTCAATAGAATTACCAACTATATTAATTGAGGATTAGGTTCTAGAAATTCGAAAACAAGTTGAACTCAAACATTATGTGGCTAGAAAATAAGGGTAATTATAAAATGAATGATTCTTGTGTGGGTATTTAAAATAAGATTCTCTTATAGTTTCACTTCTCTTCCCTAATTTTACGACATACCATAATTCATGATACTTATTTTTAATATATTTCTCTATATTTCCCCACTATAAATACTTTTTCAATTCCCAATATATCTTCATACTTCAAGGATTAATATAAAATGAAGAAATATGAGAATCATCCAATACCTTCCTTTTAATTCTAAATTTATGGGATACATACACAGTTCCAACAAACTATCATTTCAACATAATAAAACTCAAATATAGAACATTTTGTACCATATTTTGCAGTTCTACATCTTCATTTTCCTCTAAATTAATAATTAAATATATGAATGGTCGAACAATATTTTTTGCAATATATTATTTACCACATTTCAAAACAATTTTAAGATCCACCATTTTCAAAACATGAAATTTTATATTTTTCAAGCTCGTTATCATTAATATCTAGAAAGAACCATTTTACTCTAGAATCAACCACCCGATTTCATTTCCTTAAGTGATAAATTTATTAAGCAATTTTAATCATTAATAAACTATGATCATATTCTAGGGAACTTATTCATTGATTTTTGAGTCAATACAATCTTTAAATAATTATGATCAATATATATACCATACCTTTCTCAATAAATTAAATTCCACTATTTCATTAATTAAAAAACTATTTAATTTTATTCTAAGTCATGATTTGGGTAATTCTTATCATGAGACATAAATTTTTAGGAGTCATAGGCTATCAACATATCATTATATTTGATCACGTGTCTCTTACCCAATTTCAATTCATCAATATAAATCACAAACACTTCTCTACTATAGTATATTATAAACACATATACACCGACTAACCTTCAATTAAGTTCCATAAACTTTTCCTCATATTCTTATATCCAAATTAACTTCCTCCCCCCATTATGAGCTAACTTGGAGAGTGGATTAGTTGATTGTTTAAAAATTTTCAAAAAAAAAATCAACAATATCCATCCAATTGAAGAAAACTATTCATTTCAATCATGGTGGTTGGTATGTTTTAGTGGTTAATATCGTTTTATTTTATATATCCATATTTATACCCTTGGTATAAATTATATTCCAAAATTGAAAAAAATATCCAAAACTCACACCTGATAAAATTTTCACACAGGTACCCCTAGCTAAGGGTCTTTTGTATAATCATGAATTTGTCCCCATAATCATATTGACACATTAAATATAATGTCATATAATCAATAAATACTATCCAAAATTTATATTGGCACTTTAAAAATACACTATTAATAAAACACATGATGGTAGTTGGGGAATTTTTAATACCAATTAGTGACACAATAAATTAGAAATGTCCATATATTGTATCAATGGTTGTATTTTGTATATCCTCCTTCATAACTCTTAGTTGATTATATCATGAATGAAGGAAAATTTTGGAAAATTATTAATCTCCTTTTTGATTTATATTATTATCAAATGAATTATAGAAAAAAATTATTGATATAAATATTTTCATTATCCAACTAATAAATTTAGTGTTTCATATATCCATAATTATTCTTAAGAAAAATAACAATTGATCCACATAATAATTCACATGGATAAATAAATCCCTTATCAATATTATCACTGAGTTTTCTCAAATATTCCTACTACTCTATAGAGTCCATTATATATGAAGTATATGAAATAGGGGTAGCACAATGTATAAGACATTGAAAAATAATATTCATGATTTAGTGGAATATGTAGATACTAATTTTTAACGTAATTGAAAAACTCTTCCACACTCTAAATAACATTGATGTTGTGTTTCTCACCAATCATGTGACAACTAATGCCTTACCCTCCCATTATATTTCATTATTTGGGTGTCGGAGGTGTTATAGAAGAACATTGAAGAGGTTATATGGTGGTATGAGAATAAGTATGGATGTTGTGAGATATTTACATAATGGAGGATTTATAGGTCATGTACTAGACCTTAACCAATTCTGCATAAGATGAATTCATGAACTATTTAGGATGAAGGTGGAATCAATGAAATGAATTAAAATCATGAATATAATTCACAAAAAGAAATTAAATTAGGCCATGCTATTATGACATTTATGAAATCATGGTTTTTGGAAAAACCAATGAAATTCAAATCGTTAGTTGTTTAGATGACCTAATAGTGTTGGAGTAAATTTTATGATTAACCATTTTGTATGATTTATTTTCATTCAGTTATTCCTTTACTCTCTTATTTTGGGAGAACCCTAGGATGTTATTACTGGGTTTTTTACCCCCTTCTTCATTCTTTGATCTATAGGTTCTTGTGGATTCCAATTAGGAATTAGTGGTAATGGTTTCAGTTCGTCTTGATTGTTTTTATTCTTCCCACCTCTTGAAGATTTATGTTTTGGTTTGGTTTGTGAATTGGATTTTTATAATAATCCTTGTGCGTGGTGTAGGTTTATTCATTTTTTTCTTGTGGTTATGTTTTTCGAGTGTTTCTTCTTCACCCTACGGTGTGCAATGAGTTAGAAAATCTTCTTTCAGATATTAAATACCTTGTTTCCCACTATTTTTTATTATATTGGAGGGTTTTCTCTTATTTATCTATGAGGTATGGTTTTACCTATCCTAATCAATATAAATTAATTATTTAATTGAACATAAATGGTATGGTTGAATAATTCACCGGATTTTTCAAATTTGATATTGTTGTGATATTGTGGAATGCTTATTCGTTACACTTCGACAAAACGGTGGTCATTGGTGGAATTTTTAACAATTTTATCATGAGTTGTCGAACCCTTGTTATTTGTTACTTTTTAGATATTACAAAAAATTATAAATTTCCTAACCACTCATATTTGGATAATGAAATGGTGGAATCATGATTATGAATTATGTGATAATGCCCCTAAAATAAATATGTGGAATTTATTAATTAACCATTCTAAATATTAAAAAAATGGGAATATTGTGATGTGTGCCCATAATGTTTCTAGGATACATAATTGAAAACATTTCATTGATTTGGTGTAGTGTGGTGATGGTTTTTTTGGGTCAATTTTTTGAGGCGGTGAAGGATTGGTTTGATTGACCATTCATTTAGGGTGGTGAGGTGATGGTATAATGGTGATGATTAGATTTTTATTATTTATGCATTCATTATTAATGATGCCTATGTATTGATAAAATAATTTGAAACTAATGTTTAAAATATATTACGATAGTTTTTAGTTTTTCTGGATGTGATAAATGAAAAAAATAAATAATGGGGTGTGTGGTTAAATGCAGTTTATTCATAATAATGAATTGAAATAGATGTATAATGGAATTGGTTGTAAATGATAAATGTTTCTTGTGACTTGTGTGGAGTTATGCATTTTGTGGTGGCAATAAAAGTTTCATTTTTGTGACTTATATTTGATTAAAAATGAACCTATATGATGGGATTTTGTGAGTCTTATATATATATATTTATATTCCTTTTTATTTATTTACGCATCCCACCCATTTCTAGAACTATGTGTCAACACCCTTATATTCTCATGGATTGTCATTCGAAACATCCTACCAATGAAGATTGATGGATAACTATCAATCCCAAATTCAACAATATATAATAATAATATAATGAAAGACAATAATGATAACATAATAAGAATACTATCGATATAGAAGACCTAAAAGATTTTTCCACTAATTTCCAATTTCACAACCCAACATTATACATCATGTGAAGATATATTTTAAAAAAAAACACATTACACTTCTCCATTTAAATATCGCATCATATCACAGTTATATACACCTCATACAATGCCCCATAACATGATACATCTAATCTCACCTGAAGACACATTGATCATCACATCACAACCCCTTCCATAACTAGTGTAGTATGATGTCATGAACATGAAGGAAATCAACCTCATTACCTCCTTCTACAATGAATGATCCCCACCATAATAATCCCCATTTAATAGTCACATCTCTGTTCACCTAAAGACACTTGGGAATCCACTAGTGCACAATCCTATCATTAGGCATCACATAATGTTCATATTAACTGTCCTAGAAGAGGGAGTGTGAAAGGGTTGGTTACATCCATCCATCTTCATCGGTTGGATGTTTGAAATGACAATCCATGAGAATATAAGGGTGTTGACACATAGTTCTAGAAATGGGTGGGATGCATAAATAAATAAAAAGGAATATAAATATATATATATATATATAATACTCACAAAATCCCATCATATAGGTTCATTTTTAATTAAATATAAGTCACAAAACTACCAATTTTATTGCCACCAAAAAATTCATAACTCCACACAAGTCACAAGAAACACTTATCAGTTACAACCAATTCCATTATACATCTATTTCAATTCATTATTATGAATAAACTGCATTTAACCACACACCCCGTTATTTATTTTTTTCGTTTATCACATCCAGAGAAACTAAAAACTATCGTAATATATTTTAAACATTATTTTCCTATTATTTTATCAATACTTAGGCATCATTAATAATGAATGCATAAATAATAGTAATCTAATCATCACCATTATACCATCACCTTACCACCCTAAATGCATGGTCAATCAAACCAATCCCTCACCTCCTCAACAAATCGACCCAAAAAAACAATCACCAAACTACACCAAATAAATTAAATGTTTTCCATTGTGTATCCTACAAAAATTATGGGCACACATCACAATATTCCCATTTTCTTTAATATTTAGAATGGTTAATTAATAAATTACACATATTTATTTTTGGGGAATTATCACATAATTCATAATAATGAGGCCACCATTTCATTATCCAAATATGAGTGGTTAGGAAATATATAATTTTTTGTAATATCTAAAAAGTAACAAATAACAAGGGTTCCACAACTCAGGATAAAATTGTAAAAAATTCCACCAATGACCACCGTTTTGTCGAAGTGTAATTAATATACATTCCACAATATCACAACAATATCAAATTTCAAAAATCAGGTGAATTATTCAACCATACCATTTATGTTCAATTAAATAATTAATTTATATTGATTAGGATAGGTAAAACAGTACCTCATAGATAAATAAGAGACAACCCGCCAAAATGATACAAAAAAGTGGTAAACAAGGTATTTCATACCTAATAGAAGCATTTCAAACTCACTGCACACCATAGGGTGAAGAACAAACACTCGAAAAACATAACCACATGAAAAAAATGAATAAACCTACACCATACACAAGGATTATTATAAAAATCCAATTCACAAACCAAACCAAAACATAAATCTTCATTAGGTTGGAAGAAGAAAAACAATCAAGAAGAAGTGAAAGGATTACCACTAATTGCCATTTGGAATCCACAAGAACCTATAGATCAAAGAATGAAGAAGGGTGTAAAAAACCCTGTAATAACATCATAGGGTTCTCCGAAAATAAGAGAGTAAAGGAATAAATGAATGAAAATAAATCATATAAAATGGTTAATCATACAATTTACCCTAACACTATTAGGTCATCTAAACAACTAACGATTTGAATTTCATGGGTTTTCCCAAAAACCATGATTTCAAAAAAGTCATAATAGAATGGACTAATTAATTTCTTTTTGTGAATTATTTTCATTATTTTAATTCATTTCATTGATTCCAACTTCATCATAAATAGTTCATGAATTCATCTGATGCATAATTGGTTAAGGTCTAGTACATGACCTGTAAATCATCCATGATGTAAATATCTCAAAACGTCCATACTTATTCTCATACCACCATATAACCTCTTCAATGCTCTTCTATAACACCTCTGACACCCAAATTATGAAATATAATGGGAGGGTAAGGCATTGGTTGTCACATGATTGGAGAGAAACACAAAATCAATGTTATTTAGAGTGTGCAAGAGTTTTTCAATAACTTTACAAAATAGTATCTATATATTCCACTAAATGATGAAGATTATTTGTCAATGTCTTATACATTGTGCTACCCCTATTTCATATACTTCATATATAATGGACTCTATAGAGTAGTAGGAATATTTGAAAAAACTCAATGATAATATTGATAAGGTATTCATTTTTCCATGTGAATTATTATGTGGATCAATTGTTCTTTTTCTTAAGAATAATGATGGATATATGAAACACTAAATTTATTTGTTGGATAATGAAAATATTTATATCAAGAATTTTTTTCTATAATTCATTTGATGATAATATTCATCAAAAAGGAGATTAATACTTTTCCAAAATTTACCTTCATTCATGATATCATCAAATAAGAGTTATGAAGGAGGATACACAAAAGACAACCATTGATACAATATATAGACATTTCTAATTTAGTGTGTCACTAATTGGTATTAATAATTCCCCAACTACCATCATATGTTTTATTAATAGTGTATTTTGAAAGTACCAATATAAATTTTAGATAGTATTTATTGATTATACGCCATTATATTTAATGTGTTAGTATGATTATGGGGAAAAATTCATGATTATACAAAAGACCCATAGCTAGGGGTACCTATGTAAAAATTTTAGCAGGTGTGAGTTTTGGATATTTTTTCCAATTTTTGAATATAATTTATATCAAGGGTATAAATATGGATATATAAAAGAAAACGGTATTAACCACTAAAACATACCAACCGCTATGATTGAAATGAATAGTTTTCTTCAAATGGGTGGATATTGTTGATTTTTTGTTTGAAAATTTTTAAACAATCAACTAATCCAGTCACCATGATAGCTCATTACTATAGGGTATTTATATTTTGAGACATTTATATATATAAATTTTATTTATGCAGTAATTGTGAGATGAGATAGGCTTTTTATGTATTATGTCATGGAGTTTCATGGGGGATTCATTTTATATCTCAATCCTATATTATTATAGAGGTTAATTCCATCAATTTATTGATTTTTTTATAACCTTAGTGTTAGTCACAGACATAGGGTCTGCTGGAATAAGTACCGGTTGGTCATTATCTCTCTCTCATTGTTACAATATCTAATATGAGAGGGGATCATGATATAGTGGTAATAGAGATGATGGATGAGGGATAGGATGGAATCCAGAGTTTAGAATAGTTATGATCTGATTGGATTTTATTGAAACAATGTAGTTGACCTTTGTGCATGCCATAATCTAGGGATACTGGCTAGGATAAGGTATTTTAGGTTCCCCCATGTCCTAGTTCATTAAATAAGAGATTATGGAAAACCAAGGTAGGTGGACCATTTTTTAGGGATGACACATATGAGAAGTAAATGTATTATGTTTACATGTGTTCGTATTTGATATGGGGTTTTTTGGATTGATAAAATTGATTAAAATTAAAATGAATAAAATTAAATATTATCAGGATTAGGAAATTCATGTTCTATTTTTAGATATATCTCTTATGTGTTTTCTTTTTAAGTCTAATTAGTTGAGTTTTAGCAAGATCGTATGTCTAATCCTATTAAGATTGTTTCATAAGAGTATGATGAGGTAGGTAAGGGGGAAATGTTCTCATTTCAACAATAGTCTTTAGAGAAGTATGAGGGTTGTAGTTTTAGTAAGTATATATAGAGCTGGATAGAGGAGCTCAAAAAACACATTCAGTTCGATTCAGAACACTGCAGGGTATTGGGTTTATTTTGATGTTAGTTAGATGTGGGGATCAATGTGTTAGTTGTGAGAATAGTGTTTGGGTTAGCCAAATATAGAAGATGTTTCATGGGACGAATTTATAATGAGATAATTGAAGAGTTCCATTCATCGATCATGAAGGAAGTAAAGAAGATTGAGATCCATTCTCTTCAGTATGGGATTATATCTATGTGATATTTGGGATATATGTTCATAGAAAATTTTTATTTCCCCTAAAAAAATTTCAAATGAGGATTGTTTTTTGAAAAATCATGAGGAGGTTCTTCATCCTTCAATCTATGATGTAGTTACACTATTACATTTCCATGGAATATAGAGGTTTAAGATAAGTCAATGGTGATTTTGAATATTCACTCAGGATGAGGTTTTACATGATTGGGGAAATATTAGGGTTGTTATGGGGTCATATTTATCTATGACAGTTTTTAAACAGCAAGACATTCGAGAATTTGACTTGCATAAATTGGACCTTAGAAGCATACCTTATTGCATTCTATGGCTATGATTTTAAATTATTTTATTGGAGATATAATGTTTTTGTTATTTATGTGGGTTTCTGGCTGTTTTTATAATTATTTCATAGTTGTTATTTTAAATAAGTTTTATGGAGGTGGATAGTTTTATCAGTAGCCTCATTAGTAGGTTCTATTATGACCATTTTAGTAGTAAGGGTGATAGGCTTATGCTTGAAAGAGGGGATATAGTGCAGGTAAATCCAATCCTCAAGTTGTTCCACATGTTTTTTGAATGAAAATTATCGGTATTCTTGGATTGGTTTTTCAATATAAATTTAGAGGACCATGGCTAGGATTATTTCATGCAATAGAGATATAGATGCTAGAGGGTCCAGATATCATTTGAGGGGTGCTGGTTTTTTCATCTACCAGGGATTTCTCCTTTTTTAGTTAATGAGATTCTTGATCCATTTTTATCCCACTCTATTACATTATTTGTTACTCTATATAGAGATTATTATAATTCCCCTAGTTATTACTACTCCAATTATTGTCTAGACAACATTATTTGATGTTTTTTTGAGGTTTACACTGAGGATGGGGACACATATTTCCCTCTGGGATCCTTTCATACTATAGATGCTTCCATACTATATCAAACACAAAATCAATTATATTTAACCCATAACATATATTATTACCTACTTATATAGGAGTTTCATGTTCTTGTATGTGGAATGACAACATATGGTTTTCATTTGTGGGTGGAGTTGTTAGGTCGGAAGTCGGAATATAGAACACCTTCTTTATTGGAAGGATGAGTTGTAAATGGAATCAGTAGATTCTAGGAAAGTGGAGGAATCTATTTGGGTGTGGGGGTTCATGATTTTTTTTCCAAGAACGTTGTGATGTAACCCCTTGATGTTGTTTTCTGTTTCGTGTAGACTTATATCCTAGTGCTTCATTAATTTTGATGTATCCACATCAGATGGTACCATAAAATTTATGTTAGATCTGGTTGAAAGTGGTTTATATGATGTTGATGGATTTCATCCACCCTAGTGTTTGGCCATGGGGTTCTATAGTGTTATTTCCTAATAAGTAATATAATAGTATGAGTATGTATATATAATAATGGAGGATAAATCAGATAAAAATTAGTAATTGGTATCTTCTTCAGAGGATAGATGATATTTTTATACTAATAAATTGGTTTTGTGATTATATAAGAATGACATGAAGTGAGGGTGACAACAGTTGAAGGTGATGGAGGAAGATATAATAAATACTACCTTTTGATACATGTATGGTCGGATTGAGTTTTTAGCCATGTCATTTAGTTTCATGAAGGAACCAACTATGTTCAAGTGTCTCATGAAATCTATGATTCATGAATTCATGGACCATTTCATAGTAATTTTTATCATCGACATATTGATCTACTCGATGTCATAGGAGGGTCATGACAATAATCTCATTTTTGTATATTGATTTCATTGATGCCTCTATCTCTATAGAATGATGTCCATGTGTATGATTTTGATGCAACAGTTCATTTTCTCAGCAATGTGTTGTCATAGTAGGGTGTGGTAGTACCCCTTCAATGGTAGAGTTTGCTATTTTTTGGAAGAACCTAATAAGATGGTAGAGTTTAATAGTTCTCATATAATTCACAATTATTATCATATGTTTGTGCCATATTTCTCTTCACATGCACCCTCATTAACATCTCTAACTAGGAAGTACTAGGATTTTGTGTAGAGTGATCAGTTCATGACATCATTAGGTTACCTAAATGGGATGTTGTTCTATGTTTTAGTGTGTTAGTTTCCAAAATAAGGTGTGATGTATGAGATGTTTGGAGACACATCCAATCTTGGATTGGGATTCATGTGAATTTAGTATAGGGAATTGATCTCAAATGGGTCTAGGATGTTGTGCCCCCATAAGAATCACAATTCCTCCCAAGATCTAGAGCAATTAGTGGTTATGTTTTAAATGATTTTTTTTGAAGTAATACATAATTAGAGTGGGATTTATGGAAATTATGGACAATATGATCATGATTTATATATTTTCTCTGCTTGAATTGAATTTGGGAAAGCAGGGTTGGATGAAGTTTCTTAAAAACTATGACTCTGAGATATCCTACACAACGAAAAGGTATTTGTTTGGTAAAATAATTGATTATAATGTAGTGTATGGTTGTTTTTTAGTAGTGTGGGGATGTTTGGAAGTGAATGGAGGAGTTTGTAGACTTGAAATTAGAGGAAATGGTAGATTATGGTAGGAGATATTTTTTTCAAATGGAAATGTAATTATTGTTGATGTGGATGATGGAGGAGTCATAGCAGGGAGACTGATATGAAATGTTGATATGTGATCATGTTGGCCATGGTGATGCACCAGAGGGATAGTCAGAGGATAGTCATTTCTATATGATGTTTTACAGGAAATTTTTGGTTTTGATAGTGATTTGTGGGGGATTTATTCTTGAGCATTCTAAAATTATTTTGTTGGTACACCCAAGAGTATCCATGATGTTCAATAGTATGAGGATTTAGTTTTTTTGGTTTAGGATGAAATAGGTGGTGGTGGAGTTTTTTGAGAACTGTTTTGTTTTCTTGTAGGTGACATCTCGGAATTATGGTCCCTATCTTTTTTAGAGCCTCAAGATATTCCCATGTAAGAATGGGAAGTTATATAAGTGGATTTAATCATAGAGTTTCCCCTAAATCAGTGAGGTAATGATTATATTAGTATAATTATTGATTGTTTAATGAAATCAATCATCTTATAATAGGTCAATTTTTCATGCATAGTGGAATATATATATCAGAGGTATTGGGTTTTTGTGGTGAATTTGTGTAGAGTTACATGGTATATTGTCTTGAATATGGATGAATGTTTTAACTCTGGAATTTATATGGGATTTTAGTATGAATTCTGAACTCAATTACACCTTATAAATTATTTCAACCCTCATATGAATGAGAAGACCTAGAAAACCATCCCGACACTAGAGAATATGTTCTAAAAATTAATGTTAGAATTAGTGGGTTCTGGGAACAAAATTTTACAGTGGATTAGTATTCTTATAAAAACATGTGGTACTCATAAATTACGATTCAATCATTTGATTTTGTGTATGCGAGAACATGTTGTTCTATTTTATATAAAGTAGAGGTTTGGGAGGCAACAATTCTTGATCCAGATGTGGTGCAGAGTACAACAAAGTGGGTTCTGCTTGTTTGTGAGTGGATGAAAGTAGATCATGAATAAAAAATTCCTTTCTATGATCCCAAGAGAAGGATATTGGATTTTAATTTGGTTACCATGTGTTATTGGATGCTTCTCCCCAATGTTGGATGTAGAGTTTTGGAAGGGGGGGTACGTTGTTGCCCATGTTTGTTGGGCCCTTTGAGGTTCTAGGGAGAGTTGTCAACCTGGGCTATAGCTTGGAATTTCCACAAGACATGCATATGACACATGATATGTACCATGTCACTCACCTATGTTTGTATATTCATGATAAATATTATTTCATTTAATAAGAGTAGTTTCATATTGAAAGCGTCACAAAAAGATTTTATGGGATGAATTATTTTTAATTTCATTGATGTCTTGTGTTGTATGCTACATTATGATTACTTAGTGCAATAGGACAAACCATGTAAGATTATAATATATGAAACACTATTATATGATTTTGTTACACACAATTTAATGTTACTTTGATATAAGGCATTTCACGCAAGACCATGTATAACTGAGTAACTAAATATTACAACTTAGTCATTATAATGGAGGGTATGAATAGTATTAACTTCCATAAAAAAATTAATATGGAAATAAGTGAGTCTGTAATATTGTGAAATAACTCTTTATGAATTAAATAAAATGTTTAAAATTCATCTTATATGTTGTCTAGGCATGATATAAGAACAAATTAAATTTTTTCGCATAAAAGAAGTATTTTTCAAAAAAATGAAGTATTTCCACTTTTTGTTGGAACTATGATTTTAAATAATGTTTTCTAGACTTTTTTATATTAATTATGGAAAAATAAACTTCTTCTTTTAATTAGGCATATAAAAGTTTACTTTGGTTGAATTTTTTATATTATTCTTGATAAGATTCAATTTTAGGAATACTTAAAGTACTCATTTTTAATGAAAACATTATTTTTCTTTAAAGTCATTACATAGTAAAATTACACTTTTGTTTTGTCTTAAATTTTATATGGGTGATTTTTATCAAATTATGGTTTTTGAAAATAATTTTATTTCTGATTTTATTAAAAAACGTTTTTCATTTAAAAATGGGTGTTTTTCCAAAAAAACTATTTTTATGACATTTTACAAGTTTTATTTAAAATTTAATTCTGCAAATAACGTGTTATGAATTTTCAAAAATTAATGTAAAATTTTCGTTCTAGATGACAAATTTTTTTAGGGTTTTCCCCTTTATTTATGATCATTATAAATAGAAATAATGATAAATTCTATTACCACAGTAAAGGGTAAATTTAGTAATTTTGGTTAAAAATAAAATTATAATGACTATAAAATGACCGAAACAAATGAAAAAACTTTATTTGATCAATTTAATTTGACCCTTAACACATAAGTATCTAAAATATTTCATTTATTTGAATCCTTATTATAAAAATTACCTATATAATATTTAAATCAAAGAAAGACAGAAGTGTCATTTTCTTTGTTTGTAATATCTAATATATTTCCACATATAGTAAAATAAGTGGAATCAATGATTCAAAGTGGTAATTTTTGACATAATATAACTATCTCCCTAATTTAAATATATATCTTATGTTCTGGGGATATTTGGGAGATATTATTGTATTTTTAATATTTTATTTAAAGAACATTTAAAGATGTCACATTCATGTTTTAAATAAAACATAATTTTTAATATAATGTTATACAGAAGCTATATTTTACTATAAATAATAATTTTAATGATAATATTTTTTTTCATTATCATGGTAATTTATTTTTAATTATCAGGAAATAAATAATTACCTTAAAGTCTTATAAATTGAAGGTGCGAAAAAAATTTAATTGATGAAAAGTAAAATAATAATAAATATTAAAATACTAATAAACATTTCTTTGTCTTATATTTTAGTATATATCATCCATAATCATTAAATTATTGATTTATTGAGAATTTATAAACATATAGAAGAAATTATTCCACTTATATTATACTATTTAATGTGATGATAAAGTTGTCACCGTCATAATTTAATTAGTATAACATTATAAATTCTGGATTTTTTATGAGAAAAATTAGTCTAAAAATATTCTTATAAAATATAATAGATTTATCTGCATAATAGTACTTAGTTTTATTATTTATGAAACTAATAACTCTTTTAAATAACTACACAAAACTGATGTTGTAATAATTTTAATAAGTGAAATATAAAGTTAATGTTGGTAAAAAATAGTAAAATAAATATAATTTCTGATAATAATTATATAAAATGAATTTTTAATATTAACTTGGATTTCTTTAGACATAATAAAATATTTTTTATTGAGGATAACATCTTATCATGGTTTTTTAGAAATCAATTATACGAATAGTGTCAAAATTGACACAATTGTTTGTTCATCGAAATGTTGTTTTATTAAATTATTTAAAAATAAATAAACATTTTTAAAAATATATAATGATTTATATATGGTATAATATGATATTATTTATTTATTTTTTGTTTAATTTACATAAAATCAGTAAATATTTCACCATTTAAATATTGAAATAATTTTTTCTCTATTTAAAATGAAATAGAATAACTAAGTCTTAAATTAAAATATTAAAGTTTCAGTGGACAGACAAACATGTAAAAAAAATTTTGGTTGATGATATTAAAATATTATGTAATCCCATGTTAGAAAATATTATATTTTGACTATTTTTAGTGGGGTTTTATTTTATTATAAATTATTATTTTCGAGGTCTCTAAAAGTGCCCCTCGCCAAAATAATAAAAGGGAACATCCTCCCTCACAATTTCAATTCAATTTGAGCCATAAATATTGAACATACTATACAATTTTCCCTTAAAAACATCATTTTTCACATTATTTTGGCTCCATTATTCTTAAAAGACCAACTCTAGTGCCTTTAATAAGTGATATAGAGGAAGTACGCTGAGGAAGTGGTAATCCCATCCACCGATTCTTTCAGACTTCTTACTTCTTATACATACTCTTATTTAGTTGTTTAATTATAATCTAATAACATTATTATCACTCATATACAAATATGTTATTATAATTATGAAACAACCATATTCCACCTTATGTTCATCCTATGGAAAAAGAAATCATGACGCATGCGTACGTAAGGTATACCTTCTCAACGTCGCAGTATAATATGTTTTTCACCTCCCCTTACGTGGATGGATATAATGATGGAAATAATAACTATATATGATTATTATTACATGATATAGTTTATTTAAAAACATATATACCATCCACTTCAATACCATTTCACAATTATCAGAATGATATCGTCGCTCGTGCTTATGTACAACCTACATTCTTCACGATGTGATGCGATTCGTAAAACCATATATCCATTAAAAATGATTATATAAATGAAAGAGATGAATAAACTATATATATATTATGTTAATATCTTGTTTTGATTATATAAATATGACCTAATAAAGATAACATGATCTTATTCAGCAAAACATGCACTAGAAAGTGATGATGTTTATACCGGAATATCAAGAAAATATGAAATATTATTACCAAAAAGAAGATAATATAATCATATATGATATCCTAAAAATGAATATGATTATGTAATGATTAAATGAAATCATCTATATAATTATACAGGAGGTTCAAATACACACAAAGTATAGAGGACATATGTTAAGGGATTATTTTGCCTCATTTTTATTTTGGTGAGACATATGCCATACACACCACCTATTTGTATTGTGTGCTATTTATTCTTACCCATGAATGTTTTATAATTATTATTATTAATTTTATGATAATTACATATTAATATAATTTTATTTATTTTCTGAGAGATATAAATCTACAGATTATACATAATTATGTACTAGGGTATATTTAACATCTATGTTCATGTTTTCTAAAAATGATATCATAAAATCCTTAAAATTCACCTTAGTATTTTTAATGTATGTTTTGCCAATTTTTACTTTTAATAAATTATTTTGAAGGAATATTTATTTCATTCTTCAAACGATGTACTTTTTGACTTTTCCAGAATTAGTAAGAAAAGAATGTTTTTTTAACTTATGTGGTATGAATTGATTTTTACATCTTATTTCCAGAATTATTTAATTAAAATTTGTCAAGTTTATTTTCAATTAAATTAAATTATTTTAACCTTAAATGAAATTTTTGGAGAATAAATTATTTTGAATAAGAAAAGGTATTTTCCTCAAGAATTAATTTCAAGTGTTTTATCAAAATTATCTTCCATATAAGATTAATGATATATTTTTCAAGTATACTACCCATATTATTCTCAGGGTTTGTTTTGATAATGATGGAATGTTATTTATGAAATCCATTTGAATTATTTTATTATTATATGATGGAATGATGTTTAAGAAACCCATTTTTTCTTTGGGTTATGTTATGATGAATGATTTTTGTTTTTTTGGCACAAATATGTATGGATTTTTTTATATGATGGGTGAGACCATTGTCCCCCTCCAATGAAATGGGTAGAGATTTATACCTCATGATATAGGCTTGAATAAAACATAAATTATTTAATGTTCAGTAATATAGGTATGAAAAATAAAGTAAATATCTTTCAGAAATACAATGCTTGAACAACAAGTAAATATCGTTCATTAATACTAGTTTGACACGACATGTATATCCAATTGACTAATACTATTCTAGAATAAGTAGTGAACCCAAATAAGTAACTGAATTTATCCACTTTGATAGTCTTGGATATGAGCCTCGACTAATGTGGAAATGATTTTCCATTCTTATGTGTTTTCCACATGTTCATGTTTTATGCCAATGCAATTTTATCATGGTTAATGATCCTTTATGATTTATTCCTTATTTACCACCACAATTTATTTTATGAATCAAGATTTTGATATTATAAATTTATGTTCAATTCATTTGCTTATTATTATTTCTCTAACTAAGCATTCAGCTCACCCATTTTATGTTCTCTTTCCCCCAGGATATTAAGAAATGTTTTAAGTAAAAAAATTAATGGTGACAATATTTATGAGAGATGTTGAAGCTATTTCACCAAGCTAGAATTATGTGTTCTATGTTTCCAATGTCTCCAAACATATATAGTTTTTGTGTGTTAATATGTGTAATGTATTATGTATCCCCTAAGATAAATGAAATTTCCATGTATTCTAAGCATGGGTCATTAGAGATGGTATTTGAGAGAAGGTTTTTTAAACCATTGGAAACTAGGATTAAAAAACAATAGTGATAACCCAAGATATATTTCTATGTATATGTCTAAGGATGAATGAAGGGTATGTCTATTTATATGTTAAAATCCTAGGGTACTTTTGAAAATCATAACTAACCTAGATTAAAAATGATGATATCATAGATTGAAATATTAAAAGTAATTAACCTTAGTTATGTGTTTCTAAACTATGATATGTATTTATGAAAATTTTCTCGTTGGGCTTAGTTAATAGCCAGAAATATATAGAACATAGATAACCATTGAATGTTTCTGATTTGGATATTATTGTTATTATGAATATTGATTTCCTAAGATGTAAATCATAAAGAGAATCATGATGATTGTATGAGTATTGGTCTTAATGATGAGGATAATGTTATTAAAAACAACATGTGAATAGTATGTGATGTTCTTCTAGTACTTTTTACATTAAACCTACGGAGATTGAGGTTATGAAACCTTAAAATATGATTCTTATTTTTCTAAAGACTATGATGATGAATCTGGAGAAATGGTTTATGAATTAAGTGAGATTATTGTGGTGTATATCTTTTAAAATTAAAATATTATTCTATATAAATCATGAAATAAATAACTATTTTATTATATTTTTTTCATTATGGATTGAAATGTATATATTTTATAGTTCTATGAAGCCAAAAACAGATTTATGGGTATGGTTATTAAGGTAAATATAACACTTAATATGTCACTTATGTATTGATAATGATGTTTGGATAATGATATTAAATATTTCAATAAGTAAATTGGATGATTCTTGTTTCTTGGGAACTGATTATTGAGTAGTTGAAAAGAGGGTTCTGCTATCATGGATGAAGTTTAAAAAGTTTTGGGACTTAAGGAATATATCCACAATATGTTTGAATATTTAAAATGCCTATTTGCAATAATGATATTTGATAATTTATGGTGTTACCATTAAGGAAAAGAATACATGATGAAGGTGTATACATTTTTGGCATGTGTCCAATTAGAGATATCTATTGACATATGTGGGATAAATTATATGCTAAGTCCAGGACCATTTTCCTATAGTTTTTTATATTCATCATTAAGAAGGACTGCAAGGTTATCAATTATTTTGAATGTATATGTGAATAATTGGATGATGTTTGTGAGAATAATGTATTATCTCACCATATATCATTATATGCTTGTTTTATAACATATGCTAACCTTTTTTGTGATAATGACAAATGGAGTGAACTATCCTTAAATTTATAGATTACATGACCAGCTAACACTTCATGAATGAAAAATTCCAATCATTTCACTGAATAAGAGATGATGTGGAAATTGTTCAAGGCATTGCAAATGGGGAGATTGTACCAAAATCATGAAAATATTTCCTTGCGTGAAAAAGTATTCAAATTGTGGAAAAGTGTAATGAAACCAAAAATTTTATCCTAGAATATTTTTATCTAGTGAAACATATAGTCCCTTAAATCATCACAAAATTTATGGTTTTTTGGTGGTTAAATTTTTCCAAACCTTGTTCTCTATCACAATACATCAGAACGTGATGGTTATATTTTTCTTCCACATCCAACTATTCACTTCCCATCTAGGTTCTCTTATATAGAAAATCAATGAGTAGTTACATTGGGAAACCATTATGTTTCGAACATTCCTTTTTAAAATGATGTGATATTATTCCTTTTTATGATGTGGTTTTTTATGAAAGAAACATTCAAGTAGAAATCCATTTATAACCTCGATGAATTTAGATGGTGAAATTCATTTTTAGTGGGGTAAAATGTGACACCCTGAGATTTTATGAGATAGATTCATTTTAATTTCTTTGATATCTTGTGTTTTACATTACAATATGATTACCTAGCACTATATGCAACACCGTATTACCATTAGGTATATAAAACATTGTTCTTCACTTTTGTTACACAAGATTTCATGTCCTTTTTCTATATTTCATTTCACAAAAGTCAGAGTACAAGTGAAAAACTAAATAATATAATCTAGACATTATAATGGAGGGTATGAATAATATTTACTTCATTCTAAAACAACTATTTAAATGAAAATAATTTAGTATATAAAATATTAAAATCAATCATTATGGATTCAATATAATGTTTAAAATTCATCTTATATGATTTCTAGACATGAAAAAAGAATAAATTCATTTTTTCGAATAAAAGCTGTATTTTTTTCAAAAAATATAGTATTACCACCTTTTCATAGAACACCCATTTTAAATCAAGATTTGACACATTTAATAATTAGTTAGAAAACCTATACATCTTATTTTAATGTGGAATATAAAAATTAATTTTGGTTTATTTTTTGATATTTTATGATATGTATTAATTTTTGGATGAATTGTGAAAAAACTGATTTTTATTTAAAATATTATTATATTTTAAATTAATTACATAGTAATGTTAAGCTTTGGTTTGGTTTAAAATTCTAATTAGGTAATTTTTATCCAATTAATTTCATTTGAAAATAATTTTATACATGAATTTTATATAAAAACATTTTCCATTTAGAATGGGATATTGTTCCAAAAAACTGTTTGTGTGACATTTTACAAGTTTTATTTATAATTTAATTATATGACCTATGTGTTTTGAATTTTTTAAAATAGAGGTAAAATTATTATTCATTAGGTTAAATTTTTTTAGTATGTACATTTTATTTTTGAAAAATATAAATAGTAACCATGGTAAATTTTGTTAACATGGTAAATGGTAGACTAAGTAATTTAGGTTAAAAATAAAATTATAATGACTAAAATATGAACAAAATAATTGAAAATTTTTATTTGATGATTTTAATTTGACACTTAACAATTAAGGATCGAAATTTTGTTATTTAATGGACACATTTTCAGGAATATGACTAAAACAATATTTTAATCAAAGAAACACACAAGTGTTATTTTTTTGTCTTTAATATCTTTTATGTGCCCCCTTATGGAAAAATGAGTGGCATAACCGATTATTAGTGGAAAATTTTAACTTTATAAACATATATCCCTAATATAAATTTATTTTTTACACATTGAGGTGCTTTGGGAGATATTATGGTATTTATAATATTTTATTTAATGAAAATTTATAGATGTCACATTCATATTTAAATAATATTTAATTTTTAAATAAGGCTATAAAGAAGCTATATTCAATTATAAGTACACATCTAAAAGATAATATGATATTATTTATCATTGTAATTTATTATTAATTTTTATAAAATAAATAAATACATTAAAAGAATATATATTGTTGGTGTAGAAATTATTTAATTGATGAAAAATAATTAAATTATTTTAATTAAAATGATATTAAATATTAAAAGAGTAAAAAAATCTTCCATATTTATTTGAGTATTTATAGAAGATAATAATGTATTTCTATAGTTATTGAGCATTTTGAGGCTTATAGAAGTGAATATGCCACATATATTATTTTATTTAAACTCATTATAATGTTGTCACCTAAATAATTTAATAAGTATATATTTTAAAATGATTTATTTTTTGGAAGATAAATTCAACTAAATTTATTATTTGAAAATATATCAGATTTATATTTTTCATAGTATTTTATTTTTAATAATTATTTAACATATATGTGTTTTAAATAATTACACAATACATATTTTGTAGTATGTTTATAAAGGAAAATATCAAATTAATGTTAATAAAAATTTTAAATTGATATAATTTATGATAATTAATATATCTAAATAATTTTTAAGATTACCTTGAATACATGGGGATAAAATAAAATATTTTGTTGAGTATAAAATCTTGTCCATATATTTTTAAAAATCAATGAATTGAATAGTTTCAAAATTGATACTTTTTTTGTTTATGAAAATAATTTTCTATTTAATTATTTAAAAAGACATAAATTTTAAAAAAAAATTAATAATAACTATTATATGTTATAAAAATATCTAAATTATTTAATTACGATTTAATTTACAATAAATCTGTAAATATTTTTCAATTATAATATTGATATTATTTTTACCCTAGTTAAAATGAAATATAATAACTAAGTCTTAATTTAAAATGAAAATGCTTAAATGGATAAGATAATTTTTATAAAAATAATTGGTTGATAAAAATAAAACCATATATCATCGTATATTCTAAAAAATTAAATTTCTTATGATTTTTAGTGGGGTTTTAATTTATTATTAATTAATATTTTTGAGGATTCCAAACACACCCCTCACCTCCATTAAAAAATGGAACATGCTCCCACACAATTTAAATTCACTTTGAGCCATAAATATCGACCATCCCAAGAACATTTACCTTAAAATATTAATTTTTCAAATTATATAGGTTCTCTTATTCTCAAAAGGTGAACTCTAGTGTCTTTAATATGATATTTAGAAGAAGCACGTCAAGGAAGAGGTAATCTCTTTTACCGATTCTTTCAAACTTATTTCTTATTAACAGTCTTCTTCATTAGTTGTTTCATTATAAACTAATAACATCATAAAAACTAATATAATGATATGTTATGATAATTATGAAAAAACAATTTTCCACTTTCTGTATATCTTATGAAAAACGAAATAACCAAAAATGCATAAATATGGCTAACCATCTCCACACTGTGGCGTAATCTGTTTTGACCACCACATTACTTGGATGGATATAATTATAGAAATAATAACTATATATTATTATTATAACATGATATATATTATTTAGAAACATTTATATCACCCAATTCAAAAAAATTCAAAATTATTTGAATGATATCATCGCTCATGCATACATACGACCTACAGTCTCCACAATGCAATGTGATTCATTCTAAAAGATATCAATTAAAAAATGAATATATAAATGTAGAAAATGTATAAATATAATATTTATTATGTTAATATAATTTTAAAATTATATAAACATGACCTACGTTGGATAACCAGAACTTATTCAACAAAACATGCATAACAAAATGGGGCAGTTTATACCTGAATAATAAGTAATAATGAAATATTATTCCCAAAAGGATGATAATATGATCATATATGATATAAATAAATGTATATTATTCGTTTAAAAGTCAATTAAATCATTTAAATCAAAATACTGGTCGTTCCTTTACACACATAGGATAGAATACATAAGTTAAGGGATTATGTTGTCTCACATTTATTTCTGTGAGACATATTCCTTATACGCCACCTATTTCATATCTGTGGGGTTTATGCATCCCTTTAATTCTTTATTGTAATTGTAATGAATGTTATGATATTTAAATACTAATAGAATTTTCTTATTTTTATGAGGCCTATGATTTTACTAATTATTATTGGTATGAGATAATTTTGTAATATCTTTGTTATTCGAGATTGTTTATCCGTAATTATTAACTTGGGTATATTTATCATCTATATCCATGAATTTAAAAATTATTTCATTAAATTTTTTATATTTACCTATGTATGTTTCAAGTCATTTTTACCAACATTCTCATTTACCACATGTTTGTGAAGGAATCATTCTTTTGTTTTTAATACGAGGTACTTTTTTCCTTTTCTGGAAAAAGTACAAAGATAATGTTTTTTAACTTATACGACATGAATTAATTTTTAAGCATTATTTATATAAATCATATTTTATAATCTTACAATTTTATTTTCAATAAATTATTTTAATTTAATATTTCATGGAATATTTTGAAAAGAAAATTTTTTTGAAGAAGAATGTATATTTTCCTCTGGAATTAATTTCTTGTGTTTTATTAAAATTATTTTTCATCTAAGACTGAGGATTTTTTCATGTAAAATATATATATTATTGTTATGGTTTATTATGTTTATGATGGAACACTATTTTTTAAATCCATTTACTTACAAGGATTATGTTATGAAGGAATGATGTTTAAGAAAAACATTTTATTCATTGGATTATTTTATGATGAGTAATATATGTTTTTGTTTGACACATATGTATGGTTTTCATTATGTGTTGGGTGGGACATGTATCCACCTACAATACATTGGGTAATGATTTAAATCTCATGAGATTTTGATTACTGGAACTAAAAGTAAATATACTTCAGTAATATCAATCTAGAATGACAAGTAAATCTTGTTCAGTAATATAAGGTATGAAGGGTAAGTAAATATGGTTTAGTAATATAGTGCTGAAATAGAATGTATATTTTGTTCTGTAATATAGGGATGGAATGGGGTGTGAACTCAGTTCCGTAATGGTCTTTTTTTTTCTATGATGGCCTTTAATAAGATCGTGGGATGATACTATGATGATTTTCTATGCTTATGTGTGTCCCACAAGTTCTTGTTATATACCAATGCTATTTTATGACAGTTAATTTTTTGTTATGATTTATTACATACACACTACCAATATTTATTTTTGGACTCAATATTTTGATATTCATTATATATGTTGATTTTTTTTCATTATTAGGTTTATTTTTTGTTTCATGTTCTTAATTTTGACACTTACTGCGCATTTTAGGTCACCATTTTTATGTTTTATTTCCCAATGGATATAAATAGTGGTTTTAGATAGAAAAACTAAAGGGGAAGACATTTATATGAGATGTTAAAGATATTTCACCAATCAAGAGAAATGTTTTCTGAGTACCCAAAGACACTAAAATAATATGGTCCTTTGAAATCTATTTTTGTAATTTATTTAGTTTTTTGAAAAATAAATATAATTTCTATGTTCGATAAGAATTGGTCATTAGATAGAAAATTAAATTAAATTAATGGAGTTTCCACTGTATATATAAGATTTCCAAGAAAAGGACTTAATAGAAAAATTATTCCTTTAGTTCATGTCTGTTAAATGAATTGTGTCTTAGAAGAGTATAGTTGGGAGAGAGAGGCATGGATTCATATACAGTACACATAGATATATTGATTTTTCTCTATTTCATTTGGTTTCCCAAGGTGATGTGATGTTTGGTTATTATTTTTATGAGTTTTTCTATTTTTTTTCTTGATGGATGATTTGTGATAATGTTCTGACATATTAATAGGGGATGTCCTGATTCTTAACCAGAATCATTATACTGTGATGGGTTTAAGACCACACGGGTTAGTAAATTACCATAAAAGAGGATAATATCTTGATTTTGATGATGTAATTCCATGATTATTATGTTTACGGTATTGTGTTTTTTTTTCAAATAGTTTTTCATTTGGAATGCATGGAGGTTGACATTTTTAGATACTGTTTGGGTGGTGTGTTGTATTTTTTTTATGGTACTACATGAAGTGGTGTTATTCTTAGTGAGTGGTTATGTGTGATCATATGGGGATGGTGTTTCATGGGATGTTTCTAGATTTGTTTCGTTCAAAAGTTTGGATGGTAACAAAAATTTTGGTATGATGATTTCCTTAAGATGTATCATATTATATGGTTATTAATAATTTTTATCCTTTTAATATAGACTGTTTTTTATTCTATAGGATAAGAATCATTTGAGTCATATCTAATTTAACATATAGTGCATTCCCATCCCATTAAACATACAATTTTTGGTATTGGAGGTGTTCTGGAGGAGTCATGAGATGGTTCCATAGTAGTTGTAGGTACAATAGGGCTACTGTGAAATATTCAAATAATAAAAGATTTATATTATGTGAACTGTTGTTTCACATTTTGTACAACTGATGAATTCATAACCCATGTCCGTTGATAGATGAATTTGTGAAATAAAATCAAACCATGAATGTAATTTATGAAATGTAATAAAATCATTCTAGGGTGACAATTTTGTTTTCCGTATGATGGGTTTTGGGAAAAAACTATGAAAGTAAAATCATTAATGGGATACACGACATGAATATGTTAGGATCCAGTTTATTTATAACCCTTTTAGATAATTTTTTTCATCCATCTGTGGATTTAAACTACAATTTTTCATAAATCAAAGTTATCTCTTGATGAATGTTTAACCCTTTCCTTCCACATTGATATGTTGGTTCTAGTGGATGCTTGTTAGCGGTCATTGGTAATCCCTTATCATCCCTCATTTGCATTTCTTCCATTCTTATCTTGAGGATCCCCTATGGTGGTGTGGGTTTGGTTTGGGTTTTGAGTTAGGTTGTGTTATTTATAAACATTGTTTTTGATGTGGGTTGATACACCGTTTTTCCCATTAGGTAGTAGTTTTTCATATTTTATTCTATTCCCAATAGTTTTTAGAAAATTGGGATATATTTTTTGGGGTATGAAATCCTTCATTTCACACTCTTGAGTGTTATGTGAGAGGGAATTGTTTATTTTATCTATGGGGGAGGGCTAGTTCTATGTGAATCAAAATAAAAATTGGTTAATATAAATTGAAGGGTAAGGGGAATGATTTTCATGATTTTATAGAATTGATATTATTGTGATATGTTGGATGTTATAGGATTGAAACCCCATTTAATATTGTTGTATTTGGGGGATTTTTATACGCTGGTTTGGCATGAGTTTCCAAAAAATTTCTTGTTGTGATTTGTTTTCTATGACCAAAAATGATAAATCATATAATCAATTAATCTTTTATAACTTAATGTCTTCTATATTATTACGTCTTGTGTGATATTTCTGCAAATATTTATAAGAATAATTTATAAAATATCAATCTTAAATCTAAAAATTGATTTGTGGTGTGTTGTGATTTGAGGTTGTACATTTGAGGTAGTGAGGTAAGGCATTGTCTATTATTACATTTTGTTCACTGATGTATTGTTTTTCTTGTTTGTTCCTTTGTGGGGGTAAGGTGATGTAATTATGGGGATGTTGGGATAATTTTTATATGTGGTTACATTTCGCTACATACTTTGTAAGAGAGGGAATAACTATTTAATAATTTTTAAAATGGATTAGGATCCTCTGGTTAGTGATATTGAAATAATTAATGAAAATATTAAATCTGGGTTGTAGGGTTATATGGGGTTAATTAATGATAAAGAAATGAAATGGCTAGATAAGGGGTTTGGATGGAAGTGTAAAATGAGGCTTGTGGATTGTGTGGTTTTAAGCATTTATTGGTTACGGTAGATGTGGAAATGTTATGAGTTGGATAGATTTTTTTAACCCATATATTTGTATTGTCTATGTCTTGTATTAATATATTTATATAATTTTATATTCCTTTCAATTTCTATATGAACCCCACCCATGTTGAGAAATATGTTCCAACACCTATATATTCAAATAGAGGGTATTTTATTCAACATATCGATGTTGAGGATGGCTAGCTGGATACCCTCTCTTTCACATACTACCATCCAAGAGTGTAACAACCCATATAAATAAAGAATATGGCATTTTTATATTTATCCATATTTGTGAATAAAATATTAATATTACTTTAAAAGGAACGCTATGCTTGATGGCTTACCCAATACGCAACAACGAGTTCCTTTGAAATCTTACGTTGCACTCTAATAATAAAATATTTTATGTTTAAATGGTAGTTAACACCTAGCCGTTGTAATGACGGGAATGAACAGAACTAACTACAAAATTTATTATATATTTTTGTCAAATATTTTTACTTTTTACAATAAATGTTAGAGGATTAAAAATGCAAATGAATCCAATTTTAAGTATAAATCTTCTAATATTCTTTAAATGGTAGATTAACCACCTTTTGAAGGAAACCCCTTTTTAAATATATCTTTTGAAAATTTTATATGGTGTATTTTACAAAATATAAATCTTCTTTAGAATCGTGACATCAAAATTTAGTTTGTGTAACTTTTTGGTATTTTTCCGATAAAGTTCATTTTTAATGAATAATGAAAAATGTTGTATTTTAATTCAAAGCCTCTTTTTAATATAATTTATTTATAAGATTAGATTATCTTCTGAATTGGTTTTAAAGTGAAATTAGAATATATTTTTACCATTTAATCTAATGGTGGTCATTGAAATTAATATCACTTTGAGATTGGACATAAACGAGTGTCAATCTTTTGATAGATATTGTTTCTTAAAAACACGCTATTTGATTTGAGAGCGGGATTTAATTATAAAATTAATTAATGCAACATCTATGTTATTAATTTGGTAAAATAGACATCATTTTTGAATTCGGGATATCAAATACATCTTAGGGTGAATTTTTGGTATTTGTCTGAAAAAACCTTAATTTTTGATGAATAGTGAAACCACAAAGTGGTAGTTACAAAAACTAATTTTTCGTTTAAAAGGATGATTACCACTTCTGTGATTTGAAATTAAAAAATCAAATTTAAATTTTTTTTACTATTAAGTAAAATCTGGTTCAATGGAATGAAACTAATTTTTGATGAAAAGTATCTTTTAAGTTTTATTACTCGCGATTAAAGGTAATCGGTGTGATTTAAGGTAAAATGATATTATAATAAAATGAAAATATCTTGACACTTGTCCTAGACCTATTATATGAGTCATGGCCGACCAAGACAACCCATGGGTCGATTTTTGTGACCCCATGGAGCCACCTCGGTAAGATAATGACATAAATTCAATTTATTTAATGTAAAAGTAAAAATGACACAAACATGTATTGTTTTAATAAAACAATTTTTACATGGGGTTATACAAGTCAGATTTTTTCCTATAAATAGTCATTGGAATGATAAAAAGATTTCATACATCATAGTAGTATTTTTATAATTTTTAGTTTAACACCCCAGGTAAATATAGAATATGAGATTTTTATATTTATCCATATTTGTGAATAAAATATTAATATTACTTTAAAGGGGACGCTATTCTCGATGGCGTACCCAATACGCAACAACGAGTTTCTTGAGAATCTTACATTGCACTTTAATAATAAAATAATATTATTTTAAATGGTAGTTAACGCCTAGCCGTTTTAATGGCGGGAATGAAAAGAACTAACTACAATTGATTATTTATGTTTGTCAAATATTTTTACTCTTTACAATAAATGTTAGAAGATTAAAAATGCGAATGAATCCAATTTTTAAGCATTAACATTGTAATATTCTTTAAAAGGCTGATTAACCGCCTTTTGATGGCGAACCTCTTTTAAATCAACTATTAATAATTTTATGTCTTATATTAGACAAAATAAAATTCTTCTTTAGAATCGGGACATCAAAATTTACTTTGTGTAAATTTTTGGTATTTTTCCGATAAAGATCCTTTTTTAATGAATAGTGAAAAATGTTGTATTTTAATTCAAAACCACTTTTTAATATAATTTATTTATATGATTATATTATATTTTGAATTGGTTTTAAAGTTCAATTAAAATATATTTTTACCATCTAATCCAATTGTGGTCATTGGAATTAATTTCACTTTGAAATCGAACTTAAACTAGTGTCAATCTTTTAATACTTATTGTTTCATAAAAACATGATATTTGCTCTGACAGCGGGAATTAATTATTAAATTAATTAATGCAACTTATATGTTTTGAATTTTTTAAAATAGACTTCATTTTTGAATTCCGAATACCAAATATAGCTTAGGGTGAAGTTTTAGTATTTTTCTGAAGAACTTCAATTTTTGATGAATAGTGTAACCACTAAGTGGTACTTATAAAAACTGATTTTCCATTTAAATGAAATTTTACCACCTCTGTGATTTGAATTTCAAAATTCTGACATACATGGCTGTCATTTAGAAGTAAAATGTGGTTCAATAGAATTAAAATATTTATTTGGCGTATAGTAACTTTTAAGTTTTTAATCGCAATTAGTGGTAATTAGTGTAATTTAAGGTAAGAATAATGTTTTAATAATAAAAATGACCTAGAAGCATGTCTTACCCTTAATGGATGTGTCATGGCCAACCAAGACAATCCATGGGTCAACTTGGGGACCACATGGAGCAACTTTGGAAGGAAAATTAAATTAATATCTTTTAATTTACTGTTAAAGTAAAAATGTCACAAACATGAGTTATTTTACTAAAAAATATTTTACATGGGGTTATACAAGTCATATTTTTGTCAATAAATAGTAATTGGAAAGGTAAAACTATTTCCTAGATCATTGTATTTTTTTTATAATTTTTAGACATTAAATAAATTATATTATTTATGACTTCATGATGATGCATCGATTACCTCATTATTTAACGATTTAAATAAAATGGGAAGAAAATTTAAAATATAAGACCTACACTTGTCAAAAACATATTGGATGGGTATATTTAGAACCCTTATTACCTTATCCTCTAATTATATCAATGTGTGACCTTTTACATCTAAAACTCTTTTTAAAATAAAGTAACATTTGTTTACTTTCCAAGAGTGCCCCTCCTCTCCTCTTATAAAAGGCCTCCACGTCTACCACCTTACACACACCTATCAAGCTTTTGGCTCGGCCAAACCCTGCCCATTTCATCTCTCTACATCCCTTTATTCATCATTGAAGCCTCACCTTGGGCAGAATCCTTTCCAAGGAAGCCTTTGAGCTTAAATCAAAGAGAGTTACCTGTTTTAAAGGTAGTGTTTTCTCTTGTGTTATTATGTTTTATTTTGTTTCTCCAACCCCATAAACTATTATTATTATTTTATTTTGTAACAACAACAGTATATTTAATATAATAAGATGTTTTTATGTTAAGGATTCGAGCTAAACTTACACACACCTTCGTCTAATGGTTAAAGAACATACTGTTTCTGTGGTTGGCGATTTTCTGCCTCACGAAACGATGATAGTTCAAAATTCTTTTAACACCATTAAAGGTGGCCATTATGATGTCAATTTATTTTATATATGATAAATATGGTATTTATGTTTACTATATTTTCTGTATTTTACATTTAAAACATACCTTTATTCTTTTCATGTTGTGCAAATGCAATAATTTCATACGAGGAAGTGTGGACTACCGCCCCCTCAGGTGATGTGACACATAAACTCAATACATGGAATATATAAAGAATGATATTAATGAACATATGTGACCTATATAACATATATATTATACTGGAATTATAATACATATATATGTCATTATTTTTAATTCCATTAATATGAAAAATGAAAGTAGCGTTCATGTGTACGTATGACCTTCCATCTCCATGAATGATGCTTTTTGTTTTTATCTAAAAATGATATGGAATAGTATAAAATGAATATTAACTGGATATATATGATATTTTAATCATTAATACTATTTTGGGAATTATTTAACTATAACTACATGGGAAATCATTTTTTCAAACAAGTTCATTTTTGACCCATGTACCAAACATCTGCAAATACGTCTGATATGAATTAACATTATTAAACAATTATTATAACATTATAATATGTGATATGAACTGAATAATAATATTTAAAGAAGGCCCTTAGGGAATTATAAATTGACCAACGTTTATTATTCAGGAATATAATGAAACGAACAAGACAAGTCGGACTTAAGGTAAGGGATCCTACCCCTCTCTTTCTTTTTAAGTACACTCTTTTATGTAATTCCTTTCATACTCATCTTACTTATGATTGGGATGTTTTTTTATATAAATCATACTGTAATTTTTATGTTCATATGATGAGAGACCCTATTTTCTCTCATCAATCCATTTTTCTAAGTTTTGAGTGGTGTCGTTAGGCTGCCGAATTTTCGTAAGAGATCCAACCTCTCTCTTTATTTTTAAGTACTACCCTTTATGTCACTTATTTGAAGATCCACTTTGTTATGTTGGAGGATGTTCTTTTATATATCTCTTGATGTACATTTTATTTTAATATGATGAGATACCCTATTTGATCTCATCAATCCATTTTTTGGAAGTTTTAAGTGGCGTCGTTAGGCTGCCGAGTTTTCGTAAGGGATTTTTCATCTCACTTTTATTCCCTTGGGATTTATGCTACATTTACCACAATTTCCTTTGAGTGGTGTATGTAATGCACATTATTTTACTCATTGTGTAATATACATTCATTTATGAGTATTTACATCAATTTTGAATTGTCCTTCTTTCACGGGGTGTATGTTTTGAAAGTTACCCAAGTCGGTAAGGGAACCTTTCACCCTCCTCTTTTTAAAAGACCTCTTTTGTTATGTCTTTTAATTCACATACTATTATGTTGGGATATGTTCTTATATATCCTTATTGATGTAAATTTTATGTCCAAGTGATGAGATATGCTTTTTATTTCTCATCAACTCTTTTTCTGAATTTTGAAGTGATGTCGTTAGGCTGTCGAATTTTTTCAAGGGAACGTCTTAACTCAATTTTGATTCTTTGGAATAAACTTGTACTCCTTGAATATGTCATTCTATGAATATGTGTGAATGTCCTCTGATTTGTTTACACTTAATATCCACTTATATTTGGTGTATTCGTCTGTCACACATACTTATGTAATTGATTTATCCTTAATCTAAGGATACCGTCTTTGTATGGGACTTCGTCTCAATCTCCTTTCATTGAGGCATATTATGTTTTATACACAACTTTATTTTATACGGTGTATAAACCCCTTTGAATTTTACATTTACTCGAAAGGAATATTTTTTATACAAAGCGTTTTACTAAATGACCAAAGGGAATATTTTTGTTGTACGTATGTGGCGACAACGACTTCTCCGCCATCATGACCATTATTTGAGTTTCATCTTCCTCTACAAGCCATACTTTTTTTAAATGAAAAATAAATACCATTTTTTACTTTTCTTTTGTTTTTTTATTGAAAATGGTTTTCATAATGTTTTTATATCAATGTGTTGTATTGATATCTTGTGATTGAAATGTGGAAATGTTATGTTTCCTTTATGCATGTTTTATGTGATACAATTATGTTTTGGTTCTTGGGCATTATTTTGAATACGGGTGGTTCTATGATAAACTAAGGGTGGGTGAGCCCGTTATAGATCTCCAATGCATTGGGTAATGTGAAGGGTTTAAACGTTAAGGTTTCTCTGAAGATATTTAGGGAATATACTGTGATGGGTATTCCAAACGTAACCAAGAGGGTTACTCCCTACATAAGAATGTTATGAATGCCTCAAGTTACCTTTATGTCTTATGATTTATATTATTTATTCTTGATTTTATGAGGTATGTTAAAGTGTTTATGCTTTATGGGTAAAGTATGATCTCATTCTTATTTATATATGTACTGATGTTTCCTTTCCATAATTTTTATAACCCTTACTGAGCTTTTTATGCTCATCCCATGTTTTTGAAATGTTTTTCACAGGTCAAGGGAAAGGTACATGATATGATGATAGAGTCAAGGATGTGTCATTAAAGAATCCATGTTTTACATTAAATATGTTTCTGTTGATGGGGTAAACGAGTACTATCTTTTATGTAACCACTTTGATTAAATGTAGAATATAATTCATGATTTATGATCTAATTCTATAAAACACTAAACCTGAAAATATCCTCAATGTGAATTACTCATTTAATTCAATATTATGTACGGTTTAAGGGTGGGGCCTTATAGTTGGTAGCAGAGGTCGGTTTAGACAACTTTAGGGATTATGAGTTTTTGTTAGACACATGATTAATCCCTATATCTATTATTTCAGTTAAATCCTCGTTTTATAAATTTTTTTCAGGTAATGTAAAGTCGGTTACGAATGGAATGAGAAGGATCTCAAATGACATTCCTATCTCTTCTTGATGACATGCTTGCAATAATTATTGCAATGTCATGTTCGGATGATTGTGAAACTTTTTCTAGCATACAAATCACTTGCAAGCAGTTGTTTGAGATATCAACACCTCCACTATACCTCGTTATCATCGTGGATGATGGGTTGTATTTAGACAAATACTATTTTCAAAATATTCTCATATTTTCAAGAAAGGTAAATATTATCAAGGGATTTTCAAATATTTTACCTTATCAAAATAATTTGAAGCATATTATTATTTTAAAAATTGTGCTGAGGAAGGTGAGCCTTGCGCAACCTATTTATATTTTCTTTTAAAATATAGTCTCCCAGCACATACTTATGGTATTTTAAAAAGACCAATAATAGAAAGTTTCAACTCAAATTCTGTCCGACTATTTTATAGAAATCATGATTTATGAGATGTTTTGGAATTATATGTCATACATGATTTTTTTCCTAAACTATTTTTCTGTGAAGACCCATATAACCCATGTTGTACAAGGTGTATTTGGATGGAGGAAGCAAATGATTTTGAAGGATCTATAAATCGTTTTTGTAATGCATGGGACTTCTACCTACGTGAGCAAGATGACGATGAAACCGAGTGGATGCCATGATCAAGGCATGATGTTATTCATTTTGGGAATCATTTTATTTTATCTTATGGTGGTGAAATAAGACTTCAAGAATTAAGATGATGAGATCGTAATGAATTTGGATGAAAATGAGAGGAATAAGAAAAATATTGAGATTAAAACATGTTAGGGTTATTTTTGGAGTTTTATAAAAAGGACAACACGTAGACCGTGTGACAACCGTGTTGGACAAAGTTTCATGAATCGAACCCACAACCAAAGTGAAACTGGTATTTATCGCCTACCACTGGACTACATGAAGTCCCTGGTTAGTTTGACTGATTCTTTTTAGTTAGATGATTTAATGAATTAATACTAAGTTGATTTTGGGTTATCTATGGAAATTTATTAACCTATCATGGAGGATATGTGATTAGGTTAATTACTTTTCAATACAAGACTTTAAGAGAAACTGATGTTGTTTGGAGATAAATGTTACGATTTAACTAGGAAGACTATGTGACTAATTCCATCAAATATTTGGGTTTCAATATTAGTTAGGTTTACTTTGAATAATTTTATGGACAAATTGATTATCGAATGGTCCTCGTTGAACTTTGGGTTTTGTTGGACCAATTTTGGAGATTAAGATTAGATTTTATTTTTATAAAGGGTTATCCTTTTCTAGATTATCTGATCTTGTACTAACCTTTTTGGTTTTAGTTTTGGTTAAAGTCTAAAGACATGGTAAGTATATTGTTCTTTTTTGTGGATTAGGTGATTCTCTAGAAGTTGATTATAGTACTCTTAATGTGAACAAGTCTTCCTAAATACTCGTCTTTTGGAGAAAATATGAGTTTGTGTAAGAAATATAATAAATGTTGGAAGTCAACATGATAAGTGATTATGTTTCCTTATGAATAAATTCCTCAATAAAAAGAAACTTAAAACAAAAATGTTTTCTATTAACTTTTCCTACCGGGGAATCGAATAACGTTTAACCCATCACAAGTTTGTGATTTTTTTTGTGGTTAGCTTTCTCCTAAACATGTTTTCTATCACTCTCCATCAGAACATGAACCTATGTTTTCTCCTCCATGTCCATGTTTTCATACATGTAATCCTAGTATGGGTTAACTCGAGTGACCTCTGTACTTCTCTTTCTTTATTTTAAAGTGATTGTTTTACCGACTCTTTTTCCGATGTGGGACTTTCAAGGATGTTTTCAAGCCCAATTTTAAAATTGCGAGGGTGCAATTCCCAAAAAGGGGGGAAGTATGTAACTCCCCAGGTAAATAAAGAATATGAAATTTTTATATTTATCCATATTTGTGAATAAAATATTAATATTACTTTAAAGGGGATGCTATGCTCGATGGCATACGCAATACGCAACAACGAGTTTCTTGGGAATCTTACGTTGCACTTTAATAATATAATAATATTATTTTAAATGGTATTTAAAGCCTAGCCGTCGTAATGGAGAGAATGAATAGAACTAACTACAAATGATTATTTATGTTTGTCAAATATTTTTACTATTTACAAAAAATGTTAGTGATTTAAAATGCGAATGAATCCAATTTTTAAGCATAAACATTCTAATATTCTTTAAAAGGTCGAGTAACCGCCTTTTGATGGCGAACCTCTTTTTAATCCACTTTTTAACAATTTTATGTGTTATATTTGACAAAATAAAATTCTTCTTAGGAATCAGGACATCAAAATTTACTTTGTGTAAATTTTTTGAATTTTTTCGATAAAGTTCATTTTTTTAATGAATAGTGAAAATGTTGTATTTTAATTCAAAACCACTTTTTAATCTAATATATTTATATAATTAGATTATATTTTTAATTGGTTTTAAAGTTCAATTAGAATATATTTTTACCATTTAATCCAATTTTGGTCATTGTAATTAATTTCACTTTGAAATCGGACTTAAACTATTGTCAATCTTTTGATACTTATTGTTTCATAAAAACACGCTATTAGCTATGATAGCGGGAATTAATTCTTAAATTAATTAATGCAACTTATATGTTTTTAATTTTGTAAAATAGACTTCATTTTTGGATTTGGAATATCAAATATAGCTTAGGGCGACGTTTTGGTATTTTTTTGAAGAACTTCAATTTTTTGATAAATAGTGAAACCACTAAGTGGTACTTATAAAAACTGATTTTCCGTTTAAATGAAATTTTACCACCTCTATGTTTTGAATTTAAAAAATCCTACATACATGGTTGTCATTAAGAAGTAAAATGTGGTTCAATGGAATTAAAATATTTTTTTGGTGAATAGTAACTTTTAAGTTTTTAATTGCGATTAGAGGTAATTAGTGTAATTTAAGGTAAGAATAATGTTTTAATAATATAAAATGACTTAAAAACATGTCCTACCCTTATTGGATCTGACATGGCTGACCATGAAAATCCATGGGTCAACATGGGGACCCCATGAAGCCACTTTGGAGGAAAATGAAATTAATATCTTTTAATTTAATGTTAAAGTAAAAATGTCACAAACATGAGTTATTTTACTAATAAACATTTTACAAGGGGTTATAAAAGTCATATTTTTGACTATAAATAGTCATTGGAAATATAAAAAGATTTCCTACATCATATTATTTTTTTTATAATTTTTAGACATTATATAAATTAAATTATTTATGGCATCATGATGATGCATCGATTACCTCATTATTTAACGATTTAAATAAAATGGAAAGATAATGTAAAATATAAGACCAAAACATGTAAAAATCCTATTGGTTGGGTATATTTAGAACCCTTATCACCTTATACTCTAATTATATCAATGTGGGACCTTTTAACTCTCAAACTCTATTTAAAATAAAGTAACATTTCTTTACTTTCTATGAGTGCCCCTCATCTCCTCTTATAAAAGGCCCCAAACTCTGCCACCTTACACACACCTCTAAAGCCATAGGCTCGGCCAAACCATTCCCATTTCATCTCTCCACATCCCTATCTTCATCATTGAAGCCTCACCTTGGGCATATTCCTTTCCAAGGGAGCCTTTGAGCTTAAATCAAAGAGAGTTACCCGTTTTAAAGGTAGTGTTTTCTCTTGTGTTATTATGTTTTATTTTGTTTCTCGAACAACATAAACTCTTTATATTATTTTATTTTTTAACAAAAAAAGTATCTTCCATATACTAGGATGTTTTTATCTGAATGATTCGAGCTACACTTACACACACCTTCGTCTAATGGTTAAAGAACATACTGTTTCTGTGGTTGGCGATTTTCTGCCTCACGAAACGATGATTGTTCAATATTCTTTTAACACCATTAAAGTTATCCATTATGATGTCACTGTATTTTATATATGATATTTATGTATGATTCGAGCTACACTTACACACACCTTCGTCTAATGGTTAAAGAACATACTGTTTCTGTGGTTGGCGATTTTCTGCCTCACGAAACGATGATTGTTCAATATTCTTTTAACACCATTAAAGTTATCCATTATGATGTCACTGTATTTTATATATGATATATATGGTATTTATGTTTACTATATTCTTCTGTATTTTATGTTAAAACATACCTTTATTCTTTTCATGTTGTGCAAATGCGATAATTTCATATGAGCAAGTGTGGACTACCGCCCCCTCAAATGATGTGACTTGTACATGCAATACATGGAATGTATAAAGAATAAAATTAATGAACATATGTGACCTATATAACATATATATTATACTGGAATTATAATACATATATATATCATTTATTTTTAATTCCATTAATATGACAAAAAAATGAAAGTAGCGTTCATGCGTACGTATGGCCTACCGTCTCCATGACCGGTGCTTTTCGTTTTTATCTACAAATGATATTGAATAGTATAAAATGAATATGTACTGGATATATATGATATTTTAATCATTAATAATATTCTGGAAATTATTTACTTATAACTACATGGGAAATCATTTTTTCAAACAAGTTCATTTTTGACCCATGTACCAAACATCGGCAAAGACGTCAGATATGAACTAACATTATTAAACAATTATTATAAAATTATAATATGTGATTTTAACTGAATAATAATATTTAAAGGAGGTCCTTGGGTAATTATAAATTGAGTAAAGTTTATTATTCAGGAATATAAAGAAACGAACAAGACAAGTCGGACTTGAGGTAAAGGATCCTACCCCTCTCTTTCTTTTTAAGTACACGCTTTTATGTCATTTATTTCAAGATCATCTTTCTTATGATTGGTATGTTATTTTATTTTACTATTACTGTAATTTTTATGTTCATATGATGAGAGACCCTGTTTTCTTTCATCAATCCATTTTTGGAAGTTTTGAGTGGCGCCGTTAGGCTGCCGAATTTTCATAAGAGATCCAACCTCTCTCTTTCTTTTTAAGTACTCTCCATCATGTCACTTTTTTCAAGATCCACTTTGTTATGTTGGGGGATGTTATTTTATATTCCTCTTGCGGTAAATTTTATTTTTATATGATGATATAACCTATTTGATCTCATCAATCCATTTTTTGGATGTTTTAAGTGGCGCCGTTAGGCTACTGAGTTTTCGTAAGGGATTTTTCATCTCACTTTTATTATTGTGGGATTTGTGCTACATTTGCCACAATTTCATATGATTGGTGTATTTAATGCCCATTATTTTACTCATTGTGTAATATAAATTCATTTATGAGTATTTACATGAATGTTGTATTGTCCTTATTTCATGGGGTGTATGTTTCGAAAGTTACCCAAGTCGGTAAGGGAACCTTTCACCCTCCTCTTTTTAAAATACCTCTTTTGTTATGTCATTTAATTCAATACTATTATGTTGGGATATGTTTTTATATATCCTTATTGATGTAAATTATATGTCCAAGTGATGAGATACCCTTTTTATCTCTCATCAACTCTTTTTCACAATTTTTATGTGGCGTCGTTTGGCTGTCGAATTTTTGCAAGGGAACTTCTTAACCCAATTTTGATTCTTTGGGATAAACTTGTACTCCTTGAATATTTCATTCTATGAATATGTGTGAATGTCCTCTGATTGTTTTACACTTAATATCCACTTATATTTTGTGTATTCGTTTGTCACACATAATTATGTAATTGATTTATCCTTAATCCAAGGATACATTCTTTGTGTGGGACTTCGTCTCGATCTCCTTTCATTAAGGCGTATTATGTTTTATACAAAACTTTATTTTATAGGATTTATAAACCCCTTTGATTTTTACGTTTACTCGAAAGGAATATTTTTTATACAAAGTGTTTTACTAAATAACCAAAGGGAATGTTTTTGTCGTACGTATGCGGTGACAACGACTTCTCCGCCGCTGTGACCATTATTTGAGTTTCGGATTCCACTACAAGCCATACTTTTTTTAAATTAAAAATAAATACCATGTTTTACTTTTCTTTTATTTTGGTATTGAAAATGGTTTTCATAATGTTTTTATATCAATGTGTTGTATTGATATCTTGTGATTGAAAAGTGGAAATGTTATTTTTCCTTTATGCATGTTTTATGTGATATGATTATGTTATGGTTCATGGAAATTATTATGAAGACGGGTGGCTCTGTTATAAACTAAGGGTGGGTGATCTTGTTATAGCTCTCCAATGCATTGGGTAACGTGAAGGGGTTAAACGTTAAGGTTTCTTTGAAGAGATTTAGGGAATATACTGTGATGGGTATTCCAAACGTAACCAAGAGGGTTACTCCCTACATAAGACTATTATGAATGCCTCAAGTTACCATTATGTATTATGATTTATATGATTTATTCATGATTTTATGAGGTATTTTAATGTGATTATGATTTATGGGTAAAGTATGATCTCATTCTTATGTATATTTGTACTCATGTTTCCTTTCCATACTTTTTATAACCCTTAATGAGATTTTTATGCTCATCCCATGTTTTTGAAATGTTTTTCATAGGTCAAGGGAAAGGTACATGATATGATGATAGTGTCAAGGATGTTTCAAGAAAGAATCCATGTTTTATTTTAAATAAGTTTCCGTTGATGGGGAAAATGAGTACTATCTTTTATGTAACCACTTTGTTTAAATGTGGAATGTAAATCATGATTTATGATCTAATTCTCTAAAACTCTAAACCTGAAAAGATCCTCAATGTGAATTATTCATTTAATTCAATATTAAGTAAGGCTTAAGGTGGGGCTCTTATATTTAGTCATTAAATAAATTAAATTATTTATGATGTCATGATGATGCATCGATTACCTCATTATTTAACGATTTAAGTAAAATGAAACGTTAATGTAAAATATAAGACCAACACATGTCCAAAACTAATTGTATGGGTGGATTTCGAACCCTTATCACCTTATCCTCGAAATATATCAATGTTGGACCTTTAAAATCCGAAACTCATTTGAAAATAATGTAACCATTCTTGACTTTCCAAGAATGCCCCTCCTCTCCTCTTATAAAAGGCCCCCACCTCTACCACCATACCCACACCTCAAAAGCCTTTGACTCGGACAATCTCTAATAATTTTGTCTCTCCAAATACCTCTCCTCATCCTAGAAGCCTTACCTTAGGTAGTAAGCTCTTCAAGAAACCCTTTTGGTTCAATCCAAAGGGAGTTACCCGATTTTAAGGTAACGTCTTCACTTGTGCTCTTTTGTTTTATTTTTATTCTCCAACCCCCTAAAATATTTTTATTCATTTATTTTGTAACAACGCCAGTATCTTCCATATACTAGGATGTTTTTATAATACTAATTCGAGCTACACTTACACTCTCCTATATCTAATGGTTAAAGAACATATAGTTTCCATGGATGGTGAATTTCTTCCCCACGAAACGATGATTGTTCAATATTCTTTTAACACCTTCAAAGGTGGCCATTAAGATGTCAATATATTTATATATGATATATAATATGTTAATGTTTTACTTAATCTTATGTATTTTTCATTTATGGCATACCTTTATGGTTTCCATTATGGGTAAACATGATATCTTCATTTTAGGAAGTGCGGACTACCGCCCCCTCAAAGTGATTTGATTCCTTAATACCAAATGTGGTACTTATAAAGGATATATTTAAGGATATTATATATGATACCATAATGGAATTATAATACTATTATGTATCAATATGTTTTAATTCCATTGAATATGAAATATAAATGGAAGTAGCATTCATGCGTACGTACGACTTACTGTCTCCATGAACGGTGCATTTCATTTCTTACTTTTAAATGTTATGTAATATTATAAATGCATGTATATAATGGATATATATTATATATATGATATCTACATAATTAATATAATTCTGGATATAATGGATATTTTACCCCATGAAAAAAATTGTAGTTATAAAGAGTTTATTTTTGACTCAAGTAACAATGATCGTTAAAATGACCGTTATTAAAATATATAATTACATAGTGTTCATGAAATGGTAATAAGTAATATAAAAGGAATAATGAATTTGAAAAAGGTTCTTAAGCACATATAAATTAACTCAATTTTATTATTCAGGAGATTAATGAACGATCAAGTCAAGTTGGATACGATGTAAGGGAACCTACCCCTCTCTTTCTTTTTTAAGTACACTCTTTTATGTCATTAATTTGAAGATCATATTTCTTATGATTGGGATGTTCTTTTATATTAATCTTATGGTAAATTTTATGTTCATATGATTAGGAGACCATGTTTTCTCTCATCAATCCATTTTGAATGTTTTGAGTGGTGTTGTTAGGCTGCCGAATTTTCGTAAGAGATCCAACGTCTCTCTTTCTTTTTAAGTACTCTATTTTATGTCATTTATTTTAAGCTCATATTACTTATTTTTGGGGATGTTATTTTATATTCATAATACTGTAATTTTTATTTTCTTATTATGAGAGACCCTATTTTATCTCATAAATCCATTTTTGGATGTTTTATGTGGCGCCGTTAGGCTGCCGAGTTTTCGTAAGGGATTTTTCATCTCACTTTTATTCACAAGACATTTATGCTACATTTTCCACTATTTCATTTTAGTGGTGTATGTACTAACCATTATTATAAATTTTGTGAAGTATAATTTCATTTATGGGTATTTACATCTTCATAGTATGACCCCTCTTCCATGGGTTGTACGTTTCGAAAGTTACCCAACTCAGTAAGGGGACCTCTCACCCTCCTCTTTTTAAAAGACTTCTTTTTTATGACTTTAAATTCACATACTATTATGTTGGGATATGTTCTTCTATATCCTTATTTATGTAAATTTTATGTTCATGTGATGAGATACCATTTTCTCTCTCATCAACTCATTTTCTGAATTTTAAAGTGACGTCGTTAGGCTGTCAGATTTCTGTAAGGGAACTACTTAACCCTCTTTCAATTCTTTGGGTTAAACCACTACTTCTTGATTTTATTATGCCAAGATTATGTTTGGAATATCTATGTTGTAATTTCTAAAGACATTTGTGTAGATATACTATTTCTACACATAATCATCTCATTGATAAATTCTTACGAACTTGTATGGGAAATCATAACTCAATATCAATTCATTGAGTTAAATATCTATGTCATTGGTTTTGTTTTTCCAAGATTATGTGTAAATGTCCTCTGATAGTTTCACACTTAATATCCAATTATATTGGGTGTATTTATATTTCTCACACATATTTATGTGATATATTTATCCTTGATTTAATGATACCATCTTTATAATGGATTTCATCTCAATTTACATTTCCATTTAGACTTCATTGTTGTTATGCTCCAATTCACTCTTATATGGTGGGTATACTATCCTTTGACATATTATATAAACAATAACTTTATTCTAATGATATTATAATGTTTGGATTAAATTTTATTCCGCAATTATTTGTATTCAAGATTCTCTCATTGTGTTAATAACTCTTTAATAAAAATATCATTTTAAATGTTTTAAAGATTCATTATTCTAAATCACTATATTTAATGTCCATGTTTTCAAAATGGTTTTCAATATTTATTTATATGGACATTAATGTTTTAAAATTTTAATTCCATTAAAAGCTTCAAAGTGGTGTGGGACACTTTGATTCAAAAATCTCTTTTAATGTGTTTTTTAAAATGGATTGATTAATTCAATATCTTGGAATTACTTATTGTGATTCCAAATGAAATGTTGTTATTTAAATGCTTATATTTTCAATATTTTATGTGTAATGATGGTACTTGGACATTTTACAGGTGGTTATGTGATAAACCATATGACGGGTGGTGCCGTGAATACCGGGACGGGTGGTTACGTTATAACCTCCAATGTATTGGGAATGGAAGTCGGCCTTATGGCTATTCCATTAAGTATGTGTGGAAGTCGACCGTATGGTTATTCCATTTAAGTATGTTTATGTCCCATGTTACCTTTTTATAATATGTGTTCTTTATATGGGTTTTATGGTAATCTTTTGGTTACAAAAGGGTATGTAATGGTATTTTATTCAGTGAAGAGTTTTTACTAATTCATAAAGGTGAAAAGTATTACATTAGTAAAGTATACATGGTTTACTTATTGTTTTGGAACACTAACAGCTTTCATTCTTTGTGTATCGTTTACTGGGATTTTTATGCTCATCCCATGTTTTTGAAATGTTTTACACAGGACTTAAAGATTAATATGGTCAAGGATGGGATAAAGGAAAGACATTCTATCTAAAACATGGAACTAGACATGTTTCTTTTTGAGTGTTTTTTTATTTTATGGAAGCTTAGTAGAAGTGTCTACTATGTAATCTTTTGAGATGTAATATTTATGACCTAATTCTTTAAAACTCTAAACCTGAAAAGATCCTCTATGTGAATTATTCGTTTAATTCATGATTAAGCAATGTTTAAGACCGGGGCCTTATAGTTGGTATCAGAGGTCGGTTTAGATAACATTAGAGGTTAGGATATTCTCTAAGCATAAGTGAAATTACCTTAAAGGTTAGGATTTTATAAAGAGTCCTAGTTTTAGATAATGTGAATAAGTATGTATATCTTAGTGTTTATCTTCCTCATTAGTACTGTATGGTTTTGTTGATATACTCACACTGACCTTTTTGGTTTTAGTAAATTGATTGATCTAGCAGGCACCAAAGTAACAGTGGATGTGAAGAAAACTGTGATAGTTTTCTGAGCGAGAAACTGAATGATATGGGAGCTTCAAAGAGAACACTAGTGTTTATCCTAAACCAACTATCTGGAGTCATGATAGACCACATAAACCTTGGTGATTTCTATAAGGAATCATATATGTGAGAAACAAATCCCTACAGAACTACAGGTAATAACCATAAAGGTAAGTGTGTTCAAAAACCTATGTGTCAAAGATTTGGAAAGAAACACCTAGGAAAATGTTTCAAAGGGACAGAAATATGCTATAGATTTGGAAATGAAGGTCATAAAGCAAGAACCTTCCATGGAAAAAGGAATTATCCAGTTGACTCGAGGAACATGAAAGAAGTTCTTTCTGAGGGATCAATTGAATGTTTTAAATGTGGTGTGCATGGTTATTATGAAATCACATGTCCTTTGAAGAAGTTTCGGGAATGGGGTCACCAAGATCGTACAAATATTCAATTTCCAATACCTAATTCCATTCCTATTGAGGATGAAGAAACTGACAATGACCAATCAAAGTTATGTATTATTTCATAACTTTTATTTCCTATTTTGGATTCTTAGGATATGATTCATGATTTTTTTTGTAATAAATAAGTATTTCAGAATAAGTTGGAAAGTAATGTTAAATGGATCATGAAGAATTTTAATGAGTAAGAAGTCAACATATAAGGGCTTCAAGAGTTATGGTGAAATTCTTAAGATTGTTAAGTCTCTTTTGATGATGGGGTTACATTAGAAGAGTTTTTTATAGTATGTGTAACCCTGATGTTTGAAATACGAAAATTTTATTCAAGGAATAGTTATTTGTTCTTTTGTGGACATAGTTATAAAGAACCATTCGGGTTTATATGATCCTTACTTTTGAGGTAATTATGGGTTACTATATGTTATGATGGAAAGTGAAAGGCATGAGATAAAATTGAGGTTAAATTATGGTATGGTTATTTTTGATGATTTTTTCTCATTTTGGGGAATGATTTGAGAATTATATAGTTTGGAAAAAGGACAACACGCAGACCGTGTGACAACCCGTCGCGTCGGACAAAATTGCAGGAATCGAACCCACAACCAAAGTGCGACTGGTATTTATCACCTACCACTGGACTACGTGAAGGACCTGGTTAGTTTGACTAATTCTTTTTAGTTACATGATTTTATGAATTACGATTAAGTTGGTTTTGGGTTATCTATGGAAATAATTAACCTATCAAGGATGATATGTGATTATGTTAATTACTTTTCAATACGAGACATTAAGAGCAACGAATGTTGTTTGGAGACAAATGTTATGATTTAACATAGATGACTTTGTGATTAAATCCTTCAAATATTTGGGATTCAATCTTAGTTTTGTTTACTTTTGGACTTCATTGAACTTTGGGCCTTGTTGGACAAATTTTGGGGATTAAGAATAGATTTCTTTTTTATAAAGGATTATCATTTTGGGTATTATCTTATCTCATACTAACCTTTTTGGTTTTAGTTTTGGTTAAGGTCTAAAGAAATGGGAAGTATACAGTTCTCTTTTGTGGATTAGGTGATTCTCTAGAAGTTGATTATATCTCTCTTAATGTAAACAAGGCATCCTAAATACTCATCTTTTGGAGAAAATATGAGTTCATGTAAGAAATATAGTAAAAGTTGAAAGGCAACATGACAAGTAAGTATGTTTCCTTATGTTTTAGTTAAGCTCAAAAATAAATTCCTCAATGAAAAGTAACTAAAAAAATGTTTTCCATTAACTTTTACTACTGGGGAATCCAATACTGTTTAACCCATCACACGTTTTTGATTTTCTGGATGTTAACTTTCTCTTATACATGTTTTCTATAACACTCCATAAGAACACGACCCTTTGTTTTTTCTTCCAAATCTATTTTTTTATACAAGGAATCATTGTATGGGTTAACTTGGGTGTCCTTTGTACTTCACTTTCTTTCTTTTAAAGTTATAGCTTAATTTACTCCTTTTCCGATGTGGGGCTTTCAATGAAGTTTCTGAGCCCAATTTTAAAATTGCGAGGATGCAATTCCCAAAAAGGGGGGAAAGATGTAACACCCTATGTAAATAAAGAATATGAAATTTTTATATTTATCCATATTTTTCAATAAAATATTAATATTACTTTAAAGGGAACACTATTCTTGATGGATTACCCAAAACACAACAATGAGTTTCTTTGAAGTCTTAAGTTGCACTATAATAATAAACTAATATTATTTTAAATGGTAGTTAACACCTAGCCGTTGTAATGACGGGAATGAACAGAACTAACTACAAAATTGATTATATATGTTTGTCAAATATTTTTACTTTTTACAATAAATATTAGAGGATTAAAAATGCAAATGAATCCAATTTTAAGCATAAATCTTCTAATATTCCTTAAAAGGTCGACTAACCGCCTTTTGATGGAAATACCTTTTTAAATATACTCTTGATAATTTTATATATTGTACTTTACAAAATAAAATTCTTGATTAGAATCAGGACATCAAAATTTACTTTGTGTAAATTTTTGGTATTTTTTCCGATAAAGTTCATTTTTAAATGAATAGTGAAATTTTTTGTATTTTAATTGAAAACTTGTTTTTAATCTAATTTATTTATATGATTAGATTATCTTTTGAATTGGTTTTAAAGTGAAATTTGAATATATTTTTACCATTTAATCCAATGGTGGTCATTGAAATTAATATCACTTTGATATTGGACAAAAACGAGTGTCAATATTTTGATAGATATTGTTTTTTAAAAACACGCTATCTGATTTGACAGCGGGATTTAATTATAAAATTAATTAATGCAACTTCTATGTTATGAATTTGGTAAAATTGAAATCATTTTTTAATTCGGAATATAAAATATATCTTAGGGTGAATTTTTGATATTTTTCTGAAAAACATTAATTTTTGATTAATAGTGAAACCACAAAGTGGTAGTTACAAAATCTGATTTTTCGTTTAAATTGAACTTTACCACTTCTGTGATTTGAATTTCAAAAATCCAATTTAAATGATTTTTATTATTATGTAAAATCTGGTTCAATGGGATGAAAATAATTTTTGATGAAAGGTAACTTTTATGTTTTATTAATCGCGATTAATGGTAATCAGTGTGATTTAAGGTAAAAATGATATTATAATAAAATGAAAATATCTTGACACTTGTCCTAACCCTATTGGATGAGTCATGGGAGACCACAAAAACACATGGGTCGATTTTTGGGACCACATGGAGCCACTTGGGAAAGATAATGACATTAATGCCTTTTATTTAAAGTAAAAGTTAAAATGACACAAACATGTATTGTTTGAATAAAACAATTTTTACATGGGGTTATACAAGTCAGATTTTTGACTATAAATAGTAATTGGAAAGATAAAACGATTTTTTACATAATAGTATTTTTTTTATAATTATTAGTCATTAAATAAATAAAATTTTTTATGACATCATGATGATGTAGCGATTACCTCATTATTTAACGATTTAAATAAAATAAAATGATAATGTAAAATATAAGACCTACACATGTCAAAAACCTATTTTATGGGTGGATTTCGAACCCTTATCACATTATCCTAGAAATATCTCAATGTGGGACATTTAAAATCCGAAACACACTTGAAAATAATGTAACCTTTCTTGACTTTCCAAGAGTGCCCCTCCTCTCCTCTTATAAAAGGCCTCCACCTCTACCATCTTACCCACACCACTCAAGAATTTGGATCGGCCATGCTCTGATCATTTTGTCTCTCCACATCCCTCTCCTCATTATAGAATCCTTACCTTAGTCTGTAAGCTCTTCAAGAAATCCTTTTGGTTAAACCAAAGGGAGTTACTCGATTTTAAGGTAACCTCTTCACTTGTGCTCATTTGTTTTATTTTGCTTCTCCAACCCCCTAAACTCTTTTTATTCATTTCGATTATAACAACAACAGTATCTTCCATATACTAGGTTGTTTTTATAAGAAGGATTAGAGCTACACTTACACACACCCACATCTAATGGTTAAAGAACATACTGTTTCTGTGGATGGTGAATTTCTGCCTCACGAAATGATTATTGTTCAATATTCGTTTAACACCTTCAAAGGTGGCCATTAAGATGTCAGTATATTTATATATGATATATAATATGTTTATGTTTTCTTTAAGATTCTTTATTTTTCATTTATGTCTTACCATTATGGTTTCCATTATGGGTAAACACGATATCTTCACTTTAGGAAGTGAGGACTACCGCCCCCTCAAAGTGATTTGATTCGTTAATACCATATGTGGTACGTATAAAGGATATATTTAATGATATTATATATTATACCATACTCAGATTATAATACTATTATTTATCATTATTTGTTAATTCCATTGAATATGAAATAGAAATGGATGTAGCGTTCATTCGTACGTACGACTTACCGTCTCCATGAACGGTGCATTTGATTTCTTACCCCTATATGTTATGTAATATTATAAATACATGTTTATAATGGATATATAATATATATATGATATCTACACAATGAATATAATTCGGGATATAATGGTTGTTTTACCCCATGAACAAACATGTAAGTATAAAGTGTTTATTTCTGACTCAAGTGACAATGATTGTTAAAACGATCGTTATTAACATAAATAATTACATAGTGTTCATGACATGGTAATTAGTGATATAAAAGGAATAATGAACTTGAAAAAGGTTCTTACGAAAGTCTAAATTAACTCAAGTTTATTATTTAGGAGATTAAAGAATGATCGAGTCAAGTCGGATACGAGGTAAGGGAACCTACCCCTCTCTTTCTTTTTATGTACACTCTTTTTTGTCATTCCTTTTGAGATCATATTTCTTATGACTGAGATGTTATTTTATATTAATCTTAAGGTACGTTTTATGTTCATATGATGAAGAGACCCTATTTTCTCATCAATCCATTTTGGAAGTTTTGAGTGGTGCTGTTAGGCTACCGAATTTTCGTAAGAGATCCAACCTCTATCTTTCTTTTTATGTACTCTCTTTTATGTCATTTCATTTAATCTCATATTTATTATGTTTGGATATGTTAATTTATATTCGAAATACTATTATTTTTATGTTAATATTATTAGAGACCCTTTTTGATCTCATAAATCCATTTTTGGATGTTTTATGTGGCGTCGTTAGGCTGCCTAGTTTTCGTAAGGGAATTTTCATCTAACTTTTATTTTCATGACATTTATGATACGTTTTCCACTATATCCTTTGAGTGGTGTATGTACTGGAAATTATTATACACTTTTTTTAGTATAATTTCATTTATGGGTATTTACATCTTCATTGTATGACCCTTCTTCCATGGGGTGTACGTTTCAAAAGTTACCCAACTCGGTAAGGGGACCTTTCACCCTCCTCTTTTTAAAAGAATTATTTTTATGTCTTTTAATCCACATACTATTATGTTGGGATGTGTTCTTATATATCCTTATTTATGTAAATTTTATGTCCAAGTGATGAGATACCATTTTCATTCTCATCAACTCATTTTCTGAATTTTAATGTGACATCGTTAGGCTGTCAGATTTCTGTAAGGGAACTTCTTAACCCACTTTCAATTATTTGGGTTAAACCACTACTTCGTGATTTTATTATTCCAAGATTATCTGTGGAATATCTATGTTGTAATTTCCACAAACCTTTGTGTAGATATACTATTTCTACACATAATCATCTCATTGATAAATTCTTACGAACTTGTATGGGAAATCATAACTCAATCTCATTTCATTGAGTTAAATATCTATGTCATTGGTTTCGTTTTTCCTTGATTATGTGTGAATGACCTCTGATTGTTTCACACATAATATCCACTTATATTTGGTGTATTTATATTTGTCACACATAATTATGTGATAGATTTATACTTATTTTAAAGATACCATCTTTATAATGGATTTCATCTCAATTTACATTTCCATTGAGACATCATTGTTGTTATGCACAAATTTACTCTTATATGGTGTGTATACTTTCCTTTGATATATTATATCAATAATCCATTTGTTATCATGATATTATAAAGTTCACATTAAATTTTATTCCTCAATTATTTTTATTCAAGATTCTCTCATTTTGTTAAAAAATCTTTAACAAAAATATCATTTTAAATGTTTTAAAGATTCATTATTCTAATTTTTTATCTTTAATGTCCATGTTTTCAAAATGGTTTTCAGAAATTATTTATATGGACATTAATGTTTTAAAATTATAATTCCATTAAAATCATCAAAGTGTTATGGGACACTTTGATTCAAAAACCTATTTTAAATGGTTTTTTAAAATGGATTGATTAATTCAATATCTTGGAATTACTTATTGTGATTGCAAATGAAATGTTGTTATTTAAATGTTTATATTTTTAATATATTATGTGTAATGATGGTACTTGGACATTTTACCGGTGGTTACGTGATAAACCATATGACGGGTGGTGTCGGAATAATAGGATGGGTGTTTACGTTATAACCTCCAATGTATTGGGTATGAAAGTTGTCCATATGGCTATTCCATTAAGTATGTGTGGAAGTCGACCGTATGGTTATATCATTTAAGTATGTTTATGTCCCAAGTTACCTTTTTATATTATGTGTTCTTTATATGGGTTTTATGGTAATCTTTTGGTTACAAAAGGGTAAGTAATGGTCTTTTATTTAGTGAAGAGTTTTTACTACTTCATAAAGGTGAGAAGTATTAATTTAGTAAAGCATACATGGTTTACTTATTGTTTTTAAAAACTAACAGTTTTCCTTCTTTGTGTTTCCTTTACTGGGCTTTTTATGCTCATCCCATGTTTTGAAATGTTTTCCATAGGACTTAAAGATGAATAGTGTCAAGGATGGGATCAAGGGAAGACATTCTATTTAAAACATGGAACTAGAAATGTTTCTTTTTAAGTTTTTTTTTATTTTATGGAAACTTAGTAGAAGTGTCTACTATGTAATCTTTTGATATGTAATATTTATGACCTAATTATCTAAAACTCTAAACCTGAAAAGATCCTCTATGTGATTTATTCGTTTAATTCATGATTAAGTAATTTTTAAGGTCGGGGCCTTATAAATAGTGTAGATATTCACAATATATAATGGAATAAGGTATGATAGCGCACTATGTGATCGAAAATGTGTCATCGAGTGAGATGGGATGTGACTATATTGTGGGATGACTTATGGTGGTGGCCATGCATTGTAGGAGGTGGGAAAGTAGTTTATTTCCTTCATGTTAACGAAGCCCCACTACTTTGGTTAGGGAGTATTTTGTGATGTGATGACCTAGGTATCTTCTACTAAGATGAGATGTGACTACACTATTGGTAGTGGCCTAGGTGTATATGGGAAGGATGTTATGTGGTCAGGTTTTGTGTTGGTGGTATGTGTTATTCCGATGATATGGGAGAGCAAGGATGTAGGATGTTGGGGTGTGTGAGAGGAAAATCATTGTTAAAGTGGTTCATGGAATCCTTTATCGATATACTTCTTATTATGCTATTATACTTGACTTTTGTTATTTAATGAAAATGGCATGGTGAGGTTGGGTTTGATAATTGAACTATTTTGGCGTTGTTGGTTCTAGTGTCTACTAATGGGTCTATTTTTATAATTCCTTCTCATGTTCATGATAGAAATTTATTTTTTACTATGTATACATATATTCTCATCCAACATATATAAAATGATTTTTATGATTCAATGAGGATTAAATGGATCTTTATAGGTATTAATTATAATAATCCATTATTGATGTCTATGGAAATTAAATTACATTCTAGTAATACTTAATAAATGAATCAAATAGACACCCAACGATCGTATTAGGTTAGTGCATTTGGAAGCTAGAAAACATAAACAACTGGGCAACAAAACATATGCATCGTCTCTTGCTTTATCCTTCATAACTAGAACCCAATTTTGAGAGACCTTAATTAATACCCTTCATCAAATCAATGGCGAAAAGAAACATGAAACATGGTGATTTAAAATGATCAGTAAGGGAATGCATAGAAAATATCATACAAAACATAAATATAAGAATTTAAAAACATGAAAATAAAACATTTGTAAAAAACCACATTTAACAGATACAAAAATTTCAAGTCATGAAAAAAATCATGGTATTTCATAAGGCATTAATCATAATGGAATCATTAACCATGAGAGAATAGCATTGCAATAAAACGTGTAATTGTGGGAAAAAATAATTACATTATATGATTTCCATACAATCCAATGCATTTATTCCCAGACCATCATAGTGGAAATGTCAATTTATGAATTGGATTTACTTGTCTTTCCAACCATGTATTACTTAACCGAATTTACTTATCGTTCCAGCCCTCAATTACTGAAATGGATATACTTTCCATTCTAGCCATGTCTATGTCATGAGTTATAATTATTTACCAAATGAATTGGTGGGAGATAACGGTCCCACCCATCTCATAATGGAATCATTATTACATCTACCACAAAAAACATATATCATTCATTATAGAATAACCAAATAACTAAAACAGATTTCTTAAACATCATTTCATCATAAAATAATCCATATAAAATATTATTCCATCCTTAAAATAATAAAATAATAGTAATAATTATGATAGAAACGTAAAACTATTTAATAAATTTCATCTTACATGGAATGTAATTTTGATATAACACATGATAATAATTTTTTATGAAAATATGTTCTCTACTTCAAATACATCTTCTATTCCCAAAACACCGCACAATTTTAAAAGAAAATAATTTATTTCCAAATAAACATGAAATCTTCTAAGGGAATCATCAGGGAAATAAGGCATCATGAAACTATAAAAATACATTTATAACATATAATCTAAAAAACATTCTTCTCGTATATTTACCCAAAATTCAAAAAAAACATCATATCAAAAATGACAATACATTCCTTTCGTACTTTTTAATTAAAAATTCACCAATAGATAAATTGAATTTATAAAATTTTATAAGAATTTAAATAATATGACATAATTATGAAACATGGATGTGGATGATAAGTATAAAACAGTAAATACTAATTTATAAACAATCTAAAAAATTAATGATATTGCAAAATTATCCCTTACCATGGGTCTGATTTGTTCTGTATGAATCCAAAAGTCGTGTATTGTGGGTTTAAACATATTATAATCATGTATCATAACAATAATAATATTTATAATATCATATATGATTTACTTATGACATTATAATACCATTTATTTATCAATTCAATGTTAATGAAATGATTTGGGTAATAATCATTTTATTTATCGTACATGTTTTTTTTCATGTAATTCATGATCATATTACATAGAAAATGATTTAATTACATCCATAATTTAAAACATTATTTATATATCATAGATATTTTTTATAAAAATATATATAATAGATATATAAATGAAATGTAATACACTGTTCATGGAGAAGGAAGCTCGTACGTACGCATTAATGATGTTTCAGTTTCCTTATTGAACTATATGGAAGAAATTAATTGATATATACACACACATAAGTCTTGTATAATTACTATGTCATATATTTTATGATTATTTATTATCTATAATTTATAATCATTATTTAATGGTTATCATGGAGAATAAATCTCATCAAGCCGTGGAGAGGGTAAGCCCTATGTACGCACGCATGGTGATATTGTTAATGGTGGGATTGATAAATGGATGTATAAGGTTTTCCCATAATTATAATAACATCTTATAATTTAGAATAAATTGGATTTATTATATTATTATTAGAAAAACATAAGAAGAATAAGTATAAGTATAAATGAATTTTGAAAGAGGTGATAAAACAATTATCATTTTTTCATGTATCCCCTTTTGATTTGCACAAATGGACCCCCTAGTATTGCTTTTTCCCAATCTGTGGCCTCTAGGGGGAAGGTAGATATTTTAAGATATTATTTGAGCATATTTTGGACGATCCAAATTGATCAAAACGTGTGAGTAAATGGGTGGCGGTGGTGTCCTTTTATAAGAGGGAGGATTGGCACTTTTAGGAATTTTTGAAATATTAATTTATTATAAATTTATTTCGATTTATAATGGACCCAAACTCATTCATTTCAAAGATAAGAATTATATAGGTCCAAATAATCTCACCCAAAAAAACATAGATATGTTTTTATTTTATTTTAATCCTTAACAATTTGATTTATCCATGTGAAATCTATTTAATTTTATTTGTGGTAATAATATTCTAAATATTAAAATGTTAAAAATATTTACTTATGTGTTTAAAATTGACCATAATTTGATACATTATGAAATTTTCGACCATAAAATTTTCACATTTTATTTTTTAGATATTTTTATGATTTTTAAAAAATTAAAAAAAATTATTTTTATAAAATATCACGAGTATCAATTTTGACACTATTAATTTATTTGACTTTAAATAAAATACACATAAAAGATAAATCTAAAAAAATTAAGACCCTCATAACTTGACATATGAACCTAGTGAATTAGTAGTCTACATTAATTAGTTCATATGATATTTATGTTAGTACTTATAAAACAATTTATTTGATTTTTCTATCAATAAAATAATTTCTACAGCATTATTGTGTCATCGTTTATGGTATTTTTTTAGTCTCTAAAAATTACATATAAATTTACAATATGTATAAAAATTATTTATATATTTCAAGATACTATTTATGTTATTTTATTTATCAATTTTATAAATTCATTAAAATTATAATACATATAAGATATATTGGAGTGAAATGTTGTCACTTTCTTTTATCTTAATTATAATTAAATCACATTCATGAAAAAATGACAATTAAATGAATCCATTCCAAAACCTAGGTGATATTAGAAGAATTTAATTCATCCAATACATTTTGGGTAGGTTTTAGTATAATTATATTATATTTATCATATAGTTTGTTTCCAAAATTTACACAATTTACCTTTAACTGTGGTAAATAACAATTATCAAAGTTACTATTCAAAATTTCCAAAAAATTAAAGTAACCTAATTATAAATTTTGGAACAACTAATTCCAAATATGGAAACCATTTTTTTGAACTTCAAAATAAAAAATTAGCAATAATTAATTTAAAATTAATTCTCGTTGTCCATACTTGAAAATGGGTTTTTACGAAGTAAAAACTATCAAAGGATTTAAATTTAATTTTTTCCAATTTAAATGTGAAATTAAATCCAATGATAAAAATTGGGATTACTGATAAAAACATAATCTTATTACACTTTTAGTCAAAATTAATATTATATTCTAACTATGTAAATAAATTAGATGAAAATCATTTTTTGAATTAAAATGCAGTACTTTTCACTATTCATTAAAAACTAGATTTAATTAGAAAATTAACAAAATTTAAACCAATGTAATGTTTTATGAACTTATTAAAAATAAGAAGTTTATTATGTCATATATAACATATAAAAATGTAAAAAACTACATTTAAAAAGGGATCACCATGAAAAAGGTGGTAAATCTATTTTTTTTTTAAAAACTTTTTTTACAAAAAATGAATTTGTTATTATAACATATCTTGAAAAAATATAAGATGAATTTTAACAATTAAATTGAATATATTACACATATATTTCATTATGAAAATCCATAAAGGGTGATTTTATTATTTTATAGACTGAGTTAATTTCATTTAAATATTTTTTTATAAAGAAGTTAATATTATTCATACCAACAATTATAATGACTAGGTTATAATATTTAGTTATCACTTATACTCGATCATTCATCATGTTGATTAAATTATAAGAGAATGAAATTTTGTGAAACCCAAACCCAGAATAGTGTGGTGTATAATGCAAGATAATATTATTTTGTGTTTAGCGACAGTTAATAATGATGTAGCGTACAATACATGACATCACGGAAATTAAAAAAGAATCTATCACATATAATCATGGGGTGTTGTTGTAATTTATTATACCATTTTTGAATGTTTTTGTGTCTCATAATTATCATTTATTTTTCTTATTTACTTTTTGATACATTTATTTATATTAATTTTATTTATTCATGCATTACGAGATGGTTTCAGATTATTTTTCATATTATTCCATTGATTTTCTTATTAATGGTCCATCTTATATACTGATCCTATATTATTATATAGGTTAGTTCATACCATTTAATGTTAATTTTATACCCTCGATCATAGTTGGCCATAAGGGGCCGAATGGAGGATGGAATCATGGATTATTATCTCTCCCCATTCATTGTGGAATCATTAATTGGAGGGGGTAATGAAAAACCATCTTTGATATATAAAAAACCCTTTTATATTGGAATCCATAACCGTATAATTGTTATATATAAATGATAAAGATATTATGGATTGAAATCCTCTAAAAATATATGTTTTATATTTGTTTAGTCCACAATTTTACCCTTATCATTTGGCTTTAACATTTAGTAAAATAAATTAACTCTTACCAAGTCTTCTTATATTTTTACACTATATGGTCAATATAGGTACTATAAAATTCAACAAGAACAAAAAGATGATCAATAACGAAAATTTTAATATTATTTATGTCATTTGGAAAAATCATATATTTTAATGACCATTATGTCATTTAATAAAATAGTATATTTTTTAAAAGAACATTTATTTCAATTTTGACACAATGTAGAAATTGGTATTTGTTAAAGCAATAACAACATGATTTATTTGAAAAAAAATAATTAACTCAACGATAAAATGTCATAATTATCCTTAAATTTATTATATATCATCAAAATATTAATATTTCATTTATTTAAATTTTTACAAAATGATTTGTTTGAATCATTCATTAGTAAGATAATCACTTCATCATCATTGTGTCAAAAATAAATTAATAAATATATTTTATCAAAGTTATAAATAAAATATGATGATGTATTCAATATTATTATTATTATTAATGAATATTTATATTCAAATACACTAGTTATATAACCCCTCCTTAAAATTGATTTAGAAAAATGATACATGTTTTTGTTATATTTCCCTTTACTTTAAATTAATTATTATAACATGTCATTATCACACCCAAGTAGTTACATTGGGTCATCAAATTGACCCAAGGATGATCGTGGATTGATATATCACATAAAATCAAATTATGACACATGTTAGGTTAGTTTTTCAATATTAAAATATTATTTTTTACCCCTATTTACATTTTTTCCCTTTAACCACGGTAAATAAAATAATTATTGTATTTACTATCCATATTGTCCAATAAATAAAAGACCAATTTACATAATTTGGAAATTGTGATTCCAAAAATGCAATACATATTTATGAATTCATAACCTAGAAGTTATAGTAATTAATTTAAAATTAATTCTCGTTGTCAAACTGATAAAAAGGGCTTTTAAAAATTAATAACCATCATAAGATTGGCATGATTTTATATCTGATTTCAATGAAAAATTGCATCGAATGATTGAAATTGAATTAAAAAATAAATAATTAACATCATTACACTTTATAACTAGTTAAAATGTAAGTATAAAATTAAAAATAAATTAAACATAATGCAGTTTTGAATTAAATTTCAGTTATTTTCACTATTTATTAAAATATAAATTTCATCAAAAAAATACCAAAATTTATACCAAGGTAAATTTTGATATCCCACATCCATAAATTAATATTATTATTTCATATCGATCTTATAAAATTTTCAAAAAGTGTCTTTTAAAATGGTTCCTCAATAAAAAGACGATGAAACTATTTTTTTAATACTTCTTATATCTGAAAAATTGATTTTGTTCTTATATATTATATATAATACATATAAGATTAATTTAAAACATTAAATTAAATATATAACGTATATTTTCCATCAAATAAAAAATCCATAAAGAGTGATATGATTTTATAAATACAATTATTTTCACTTAAATAGGATTTCCAAAAAACACATCCTTTATATTAAATTGGATTTTATTTCCATTTATAATAAATTTTGTAACCAATGAATCATTATTTAAATATGTGAAAAATATATTTTCCTAATTCAATCGATAGTATTCATTCCCACCACTCAAATAGCTAGGTTATTACGGTATCATTTAAATAATAATATTTAGAAGTTCGTTTAAGCGAGATGTAGCATATCATGTATGCTATTGAACATTGTGTTTCTTTCAAAAAAACATGAGATGTTACATCTTCCCCCATTTAAAAAATTTCATCGTTATAATTTCAATTTGGGGTTGGTAACTAGGCTTTGACTTTTCAAAATACATTTATTGAAAACCCACATTGGAATAATGGTTAATAAAACATCCACATTAAAAGATAGAAAGTGTAGTATAATGTTCACCCAAGTAACAAATACAAGTGTTCAATATTTTAAAACATGGATGTTTATGATGAAATAAGTCTCATGTTCTAATTGAGAGTGGTAGAAAACAAGATCAGGAGAAAGATAATAACCAAAAAAACCACAAACATATGATTGGTTAAGCAGACGTAGATTTCGTAGTAGGAAAATATAAACGAAAAAAAATTAATTTACATAAACTTTATAAAGATGAGGAATTAATTTACTATATATAATAATATCATATGGAAATATACTTACTTGGCATGTCTAGTTTCATCTGTTAATCGATGTCCACCAAAAACTCATATTTTTCCCAAATCTATGAGTATTTAAGATGACTTGGTCACTTCTGATGAACTAGAATCAACTTCTCAAGAATCACATAATCCAAAAAAGATGAACAATATATTTACCATATCTTTAGACATTATGAAAAACCACAATGGTTAGTTTAAGATCAAATAATCCCCAAAAAATTCCAATCCTTTATAAGGATAAGGACAACTTTTAATCTCTAAAATTCAAAAGTAATACCCATGTTCTACATAGACCATTCCTCAAAAAAAGACCTTAAAATTCCCCAAAAAATATGATCTAAGATTTAATCACAACATTTAGGATGATATGATAACATAATGTTACATGATAAATATTAACATTAATCATCAAATACAATTGACTACTCTTAATGTACCACACATAAAAGTATTTAACAAATTCACATATTCTCCATGATAGGTCAATCATTTCCAATATTAAACCAAATCATTATATGTCCATAATAAAAACATATATTCTTCTAGAATAAAATTTATCCATTACTCCTCAAATGAAATCCCATTGTATTCTATTTTCCTAAGGCATATAGTGTTCCCAGAAGATCGAAAAGATTCTAAAATAACATTTATCACTCACTCACCAAATGTGCTTCCTATAATATGTATATCAATTGTTAAAACACTAGTTCTAAAAATCAATATATTCATAATCCACAAAATCATTTAAATAAAAACAATCAGCCATACTAATCAGGGACATTACATAGTGTAGTGGTATGTGAAAAATCTTAGTCGCACTTCGATTGTAGGTTCATTTACCAAGGCCTTTACGAATGTGATAGGTTTCCACACAGTCTTCATGTTGTCATTTTTCAAAAACCATATATTTTTATAAATTTCCATAAATTGAGAATAAAAATCTAAAATAACCATAATATATTTTAACCTCATAGGTTATCTCATACCTCTTATTTTTCATCCAAAAACGTAATGACCCATAATTTCTTCAAAGGTGAATGTATCCTAAAATAAAATTAACCAACATTATATTTCAGATGATAAATACTCAAAAGGGATTTCTAATAGATTGAACTTGTGATCTACCTTATGATTATATACCCATGATGATTTCCCTGGCCCTTATGAAAACATCAAAATCACCAAAGATTCCTAAACAATCCACCAACACCAACATTATGGCCCCAAAATTAATCATTACTTATTTTTTATTTAAGTTAATAATTCCCATTGAGGATATTTTTGGGATTACTGTTTTAGATAATTAGGGCCTTACTATTAAATAATATACCAAAACATTACATGTGGAGTGTTACCCTAAATATCAACCTTTCCTACCAAAGGAAACCCTTTAAAAAAACATGATTTCTTTTTCTTGATAAAAATATTCCTGACTTCCACCTTTCACTTACCAATTCTTATATCCTATGTATATAATTTCTACAAAATGGGATCAGAATAAAAATATTATTATGGAATATACAATAAAGAATAAAGCTGTTATTCTAGGAATGTTTAAACCCCATGAAAACATTTTCTAAAAATCATTTTTTTGACCCATAAAAAATATACTACATAGCTTTGATCAAGTAATCTTAATATTACTAAAAACTATATATAAATCATAAAACATAATGTTAACATGTGGAATCTATATATATCTTAAATTATAGCTTTGAAATCTACATTGGGAGTAACCTTTATGATTACATATGGAATTCTAATCATATTATAATTCCTAAATCTATTTGGAGAAATATTATCATTTATGTCTGTATCGTTACCCAATTCATTAGTGAGCTTTCATTGGGTCACTCATCCATGGGTTATCATGAAATCACATATAAACCTAAGTACTTCCCATGAACCATAATATAAACATGACACATAAACCTAGAATAATGGAAAAATTTGTCCACATTGAAATCACATTTCATCTTTACAAACAGAAAACTCATAAGTGAAAACAACGTATTTTAAAACAAAATGGTAAACATGTAATGTATTCATAAATATATAACATATAAATTAAATAATGAAATTCCATTAATGACGTATATATCAAAATAAAAATTCAATGTTATTGAAATAATCAATCCCATTTTAAAACACAATTAAAACATTTTAAAAGAGGATTTTTTAATCAAAGTGTCCCACACAACATTGAAACTTTTGAAATAAATTAAAACATAAAAAATTTCATGTACACATAATTATGTCCTGAAAATTATTTTAGAAATATGGTCATGAATGTTAAGGTTTTAGAAGTTTAAATCATTAAAACATTTAAAATGATGTTTTGGATAAAGTGTATATTATAATCTTGAACATTTAAATTATACACCACATGAAAGAATAAAATTTTAGAAGACATTAAATGTATTTAGTATATATATAATGTTTATAGGTAATGTATAATGAGATGCATATAGAAGTTATAATAATAAAAAGGCGCATATCGTCATGAAATGCATCAATAGAATGACATTGAGATGAAGTCCCTTAAAAGATTGTATCTGTAGATTAAGGATAAATCAATGAAATAATCATGTTTGATAAATATAAATTAACAAAAAAATAAGTGGATATTTACTCTAAAAAATTATGAGGTAATTCACAGTTATTCTTTAAAAAACAAAACAAATTACATTGATATTTAACTCAATAAAATGATATTGAGATATAATTTTCCTTAACATGAGTCTTAATTTTCTCATTCATTCTTTAATTTCACAGATAATAAACATAAGTTAATTTCTAATTGTATCAAAACCATTTTAATTCAATTATTTACTATAAATAACTTATTACAATTGTATATAAATTATTTAATTATTTGAGTAAATATCAGACATTTTGACGATGTTTGGTACTTAAGTAAAAAATGAGAATATTTTGATTGAAGATGTCCTTGTGGTCATAAGTCTAAAATCTACAGAAAGATATTCAATTTTTTAATATAATATAAATATATTATATTTGTATGTATAATAGTCTGTTACATTTTTAGATAGTAAATGAAATGCACATTTCGTAGAAATGGTAGGTCGTACGTACACATAAACACTACTTGCATTTCATTATCATATTAATGGAATGAAATATTAATTAAAAAGAGGTATATTATAACTAAATTATAATATATATGTTATATATGTTGTATAAGTTCACTAAATACATCCATTAAACATTATATGTATGGAATGAATGAGTCATATAACATTGAGGGTGTGGTAGTCCACACTTTCTCAAATGAACTTATCGTATTTACACATTATGGAAAGCAAAAAGTTATTCTGAAAAAAATTAAATAAGAATAGAGATAATATAAATATTATATATATCATATATATGTATTTATCCATAATAATTTCCACTGTTAGAGGTGGTAGGAGAAAATTGTACAATCATCGTTTCATGAGGCAGTAGTTCACCATAAGCAGAAACAGAATGTTCATATCCATTAAAAGAACGTCTGTGTAAGTGTCGTAGGAATAATTATCATGAAAATATACTAGTATATTTAGAATAAATATTTTGTTATGTAATAATAGAATAATAAGATAATAGGTTGTTAATATGGAAAATAATATAAATGAACTTGAGAGAAGACACTATCTCTAAATCTGGTAACACCTTTTGATTTATCCAAAACGCTTTCTTGACATTCCATATCCCCAAGGAAATGATTATATGAGGATAGTAGGGATTTTTGATGATTATTTGAGAATATGTTTTATTATCTATGGGGCTTGAGAGGTTTGAGTAATTTGGAAGAGCTGGAGGCCTTTTATAAGAGGGAGGATTAACACTTTAGGAAATTCCTAAATTATTATTTAATTATAAATTGATTATCGAATGATAATAGAAAAAAGTGATATATTTCAAGGATAATATTTGGATGGGTCGACATATTCTCTAAAAATTGGTTTTATAATATTTTATGTCAAAAATTTATCCTTATATTTTTTATTTAACATTTAGTTATATAAATTAACTCTTACCATGTCTTCCTGTATTTTTACACTATATAGAAAATATAGTTACTATAAAATTACAAAAGAACCTAAAGTGGGTGATTACAAAAATTTGTACCTTTTAAAATGTTATATTGATGAATCAAATATTTTTATGACTATTGTATCATTTAATAGAATAGTTTGTATTTTAATAAACATTTATGCCAATATTTATGCTATTTAGTAATAGATTTTTGATAAATCCTTAACATCTTTATTTATTCTCAATAACCAAATTAAATAAAATATAACTTATCATAATAATCCATAATATTGTTTAATGGAATTAAAATTTTCATGTTATATTTATTTTAATTTTTATAGTATCATTTATTTGAATCATTTATTAATAAATTAATCACTCGATCATCATTATATCTTAAATAAATTATTTATTTAATGTATAAAAATTATAAACAAAATACCATGATGTAGGAAATATTTATTGATTTATGATTTCTATTTATAGTCACTGTGATCAGTTATATAACCCCATCATAAAATTTCTTCAGTAAAAAGATAAAATTTCATATTATATTTCCCATTACATTAAATTAATTATTTTAACATGTCATTATCTAACCCAAATGGATCCATAAGGTCCAAAAATATACCCAAGTATGATAATGGTCGTCCATATCACATATAGAAGTATTAGTACACGTGTTAGCGTAGTTTTATATTATTATAATATTATTTTCACCCTTATTTCCCAAATTTACCGTTTAACCATGGTTAATAAAAATAATTACTGCTGTTTTTATTCATTAATTCCAAAAATAAAAGGGACCCATTTACATAATCTGTAACATATGATTCAAAATAAGTAACCCATTTTTAAATATTCAAAACATTGATATTAAATTAATTAATTTAAAATTAATTCAAATTTTCAAAACAATTAAATGAGTTTTTAAAAAGTAATCACCATAAAAATATTGTCATGAATTTATATCTAATTTCAATGTGAAATTACTCCCAATGACCAAAATTTAATTAATATATAAATATATAATCTAATTACAGTTTAAAATAGTAAAAAATGTAAATATATCTAAAAATATATATTAAATGAAATGGCAGTTTTGAATTAAAATGCTGTAATTTTTACTATTCATTAAAATATAAATTTCATTTATCTGAAAAAATCATCTTTTATCTGAAAAATTGAATTAGTTCATATATCATATCTAGAAAAAATATTATATGACATAAAAAATTACATTGAATATAAAACATTAAATTTTCCATAAATTAAAAACACATAAACAGTGATATAATTTTATAAACACAATTATTTTCTTTTAAATAAGTTTTCATTAAAACACATTCATAAAATTGATTTGGTTTTTATTTCGAATTATAATAAATTTGGTAACCTATGAATCGTTATTTAATCATTTTTTGACCATATTTTCATTATTCAGTTGATAATATTGATTACCATCATTCCAATGGATACGTAATGATGTTAACATTTAAATAATAATAACTAGTAGTTCATTTAATCTCGATGTAGCGAATCATATATGCTTTTGAACACAATGTTTCATTCATAAAACTCAGGATCATAAAATTTTTGGTGGGGAATATTGAAGAGAGATATTTCAATGTTTGTATCTAGGTGATTGGTATGCCAAAAATTTGAGGATGAGAAAAAAATTCCTATTTATATGTAGAAACCATAACATATACAAGAATGGATAAGAGAAAAAATAACTATGGGTTTTTTCATCGGACCCACACAAAACATTTAAAGGGAACAAATATATATAATATATATTTGATCACTATAAAAATTCATCAAACATCATATTTATTTGATAATATTTTTATATAGATGAAAATTATATATTATATATTAATTAATTTTAATTTTTCATGGAGTACAACATTCTATTACTTATAATCCTTATTTGATGATTACTATGATGATCTGGAAAAACATTTAGTATACTCTAAATATTGAGATAACATTCATAACTGGGTATCATAGACATATATATGGTCAGTAGGATATAACAACTCAAAAAATATAAGATAATTTTATATTGTTTTCTATTTATTTAAAAACTTTTTTAGGAGAAGTACAGTCCTCTTGTATATTTTTCCAACAACAATAACTTTAACTTCTTAAATTAGATAGAATCTTTTGAAAATGTCCATGTAAATAACTGTAGAAATCAAAAATTATTGTAATTTATTGGAAAAATAAATCTATTAGGTCATGATATAGCAATGAAAATTGTAGATAATTTTAGATCCATTCGACATCACATAAAGGAATCTCAGAGTTGATGGAAAAGTTATGTTGATAATCATTAGTGTGATCTAGAGTTTAATATCAGTTAGAGGGGGTTCATATGAATTTATCTGTAGATAAAGGATATGATATTTAAGAAGAATGAAAATTGTATCCCTAGTAATACTATACATATCTCCCCCATTTCATATAGGTCGTATTTTTATTAGTAAACCCTTCAATGATTGATTTTGGTAATAACCTAAGAAGCATATCTGAGGAAGATAAATATTTTTTAACTCAGACTTTTTTATTTTAGTTATTTTTAATCAACTTTATAATTTTATAAAACTAATTGTATATAATATCATAATATATAAAATATACTAATATTTTCTTATGTTAATGGAATAATCTATATACATGTCCTCTTCCCAAAAATGGTAAACAAAAACTGTCGATTATATTTAAGGTGGACTACAACCTCATTAACTGATGAATACATTTTCCATCACCTCCTATCATGGGATGATATGATGATATATATATAATATTAATATTATATTTCTTAAATAATTAATTTTTTTTAATTATAATATCAAATTTATCTTCATACCTTCCAATCCATTGGAATATGATAATGTCACTCGTGTGTACGTGTAGACTACCACCTTTATGAGGTGATGTGAAGCATTTTTAATTATTATTTTGACATGGATGGTAATGAGGGTTTAAAATTTAATATATATGTTATCTATGAAATTAAAATGGTTCTATAAAGGTAAATTAATATTTACCTTTTTTTATTCTTTCCATTTAGAAAATGGAATCGATATTCATGCATTCTTGTGACCCTCTATATCCATGAATAGTGTAATTAATTTTCTATGACTATATTTTATAGATTGATTTAAATATATATATAATGAATATATATGATATATATATATATAATGTTTTAAATTATTTATATAATGGAAGCATGATCAAAATAAAATGACCAAAATTACCAAACCAAATAATACATGAAAAAAGCACCATTTATTACCTAAAGTATGATTGAAATAATGAATTTTTTTTAAACGTGTAATAATATGTCATAAGTAAATCATATATAATATAATATATGTGATTATGTTTTAGTGATACATGTATAATAAACTATTATTTTTTAAAGTGGTGTTTTAACATTTATAATGAAATATTATACTTAAGGTAAGTGATTTTCATATCATATTTATGATAATATGAAATATGTCTTATTCACCACTTATTTCATTTGTGTGGTGTATACACTACGTGTTATCTCTCTACTGATTATTCACTTAAAAATTATGGTATATACAAATCCATATATGTTTCCATCTCTCACGAGGAACTTGATTCAAACATTACCAATGTGGTGAAGGTTTTATGTTACAATATAATTGTTTATTGGAATTTTATATGATTATGATTTTGATAATGAAATATTAATTTAATATATCTATCAAAGAACTCATTACCATTATTCTCTTATGGATATTTCTAGATATAATTGATTTTAATTTTATTTTCCCCTCTTTAACGAATAAAGAAACTATATGTATGTTTGAAAATAAATCAAATTTATTTCCTTCTTCAGTCAATTTTTTTTCATTATTTTCTTTTTTTATAAATATTTTTAATGAAATTTTTTCCTAAAACTATAATTTAATGTCAAATTTTCCCATTTATTTATTTATTCAATTTTTTAAAACAAATCATCTTTACTTTTAAAAAACAAGTTTGTTTCAACTTTTTGTTGAAAATGTGAAATGAATATTCATTTTAACATCTAAGAAATTATATTTATTTTCTTATTTCAGGACTGGTAAATTATTTGAAACATCCATTAATAGTTTCCATGTCATTTTCAAATAAAATTATTTTTTAAATAGTTGGGAAATTTATATATTTTAACTATTTATTTTCAGAGTGTAAATGTCAATTTCATCATGAACTTTTCGAAGTGATCTTTCAAAATAATATTCAATATAAAGATAAGGTCTATTGATGTTGCATAAGAATTAATGGGTATATTATCCAATGAAACTACCCTTCCTCTTCAACTGGTTGATTTATGTTTATAAGAATATGGTTTTTACAAATACTTTTTATTTTCTAATGATTATGTTTTTATGATATGATAATGTAACTAATTTATATTATATGGTTTATGATATGATGATTATTTTATGATATAGTGTCACAAAAACATATATATTATTTAATGAGTGGGACATATATCTCCCTAAAGTGCAATGGAAAATGATTAATGTTTTGTGAGATCAAAGGGTTTGTGGGACATTATCCCAATCCCAAAACGGGGAGAAGATAGGTTAACCCAAGCCAAAAAACTATGTTACATGGGAGTTAATTATAATACAAAAAATGATGGTACATAATAGGTTATCCCAATCCTGAAAACGATGGTCCAAGGTGGGTGATCATAAGCCTAAATAAAATGAATGTCTTATTTTCCCATGCGTAACATGTTATTAATGTCTTGGTGGGTATCTTTGATACAAGATTTTCTATGTTTATGTGTATTCAAAAAAACAATTTATTATGTAAATGTTATTCTATCATTAATTTTTTTATTACATTATGATTGATCTCTTCTTAACTCGAATGATATTTGATTTCAATCATGTTTATGATCTACTATATATTTTGTATGGTTTTCAAATATTATTTTCAGGTTAAAATACAACTATTACCATGGTATTATTATTTTATCATTAATATCTCTATTTTTACACTTATTGAGCATCTGATGTCACAATTTCTTATGCTTACTTTCCCCAGGTTATGAAGAAATATATGATGTATACGATTTCTAATAAGTTCTCTAGTTATGATGAACATAATATAAGATGATGTGACTCACATATGACCTTGATATTTAGATATACATGTTGCCAAAGGGACCATAACTATACGATTTTATCGTGGTTCATTATTTTATTTAATGTATATTCATATCTTCATATGTGATATATATGTATAAAAAGTGAGGATTGATATATTCCAAAAAACTATTATTTTTATTTGTTTTATGAAAAATATTTTTCTTATAATTTTGTTTAAAAAAATTCATTCAATGAATTAAAATAACAAAAAATTATTTTTATAATATCTAGAAATTTAATTTATTTTCTATTAATAGGTTAGAAATGAAATTAAATACATTTTAAGGTAAAAAGGTTGTGTTTTTATGTAATGTTTCTATGTTGTGTACAATGTGTTTATATCATAAGAAATTAAATTTATCCATAATAATAAATTATTTTATTCCAATTTATGACAATATATTCAATAATATATGTTAGCTTTCATTATATTATTTATAAAACAATTCTTTGGAGTAAAAGTTTTTTTACTATAGAAAAAGATTTTTTATAATAATGATTTTTATATAATTTTGTGAAATTATTTTGAAATTAATATCTACCACATTATGGAGTTCAAATTAATAAAAATTAATTTGATATTTTTAATTATAATATGTAACTTTTATAAGGACTCCACATTCAATTTTTTTATAATGAATGGTAAACATGGTAATTTTTTTAACTTTTAAGGTTAAAATTGCTGATGAGGTGGTTAAACAGATATAATTGTTTTAATATATCTACTAAATATACATAAATATTATTTATTGAATTTTTATTTACAATAAATTTTCTTATCCTTGAAAGATTTTCTATTTTTTACCTATTTCTCTTTAAAATGACAATATTACAGCTTAATTTTATATTTATGTTTAAGTTTTCCACCAACATCACTAACAGAAGTATCTCCTTGCATCCTTAATCTGTCACACCTTTTGTGCCTTCTAGCTCTAGAAAAAACTACCCAAACACCATCCAATTATCCATCATGATTTTTTATATCATTATGGATTCCCTAAACAACCAGAATTGAAGACTTTTGTTATAATCAAATTGTGGTTTCCTAAACAATTGTTAATTATATTTAGTGATATCTTTTGAGTTTATTTCTTCATTGAACTATAAAAAATACTTAATAACTATATTAAAATGTATATATAAACATATCTAGTTTACATAGAGGGTATTATGTTATTGATAAATCAAAATTTTACCACATTTCCTTTATATGAAAATTGATAAAGTCATCCGTGCATACCTATGGACTACAACTCCAACAAAGTGATGTGCCTTGTTTTTTATATTTTTCATCAATGGATAGACATATTTTATGATTTAATGAATAAATACTATAATTATGACATTATTATTATTTATGGATGGTATATTTTTATTTATATACCACTCATTTGGATTTTTGGAAAAATAAATCATTAATCTTGCGTAAATATGAACTACAATCACCATGAAGTGATATAATTAATTTCTCACAACAACCTCATATAAATGTATATAAATTGTGTATAATGAATAAATATGTTACTAATAAAATTATTATGATTTTAGTGATGATGGAACAATGCTATGAGTAGTGTAAAGTGGTAAAGGATGAATAATTAAAGGTTGCAGGTTAAGAGGAGTATGATGTTTCGATCACCACATGCAGTAAACTAGATGGGGTGAGTCATAATAATTTTTTTAGAATTATATTAATTAAATAATTAAAATCTAAACCGTATATTTTGTATAGATATTAGTATATTTGTTATTTTATAGATCTATTTAATATAACTCGCTACGTGATGAATTATATACTACATAGAAAATCGACATGATAACACAATGCATAATTCCCCATATTTACACTAAAAATTAATTCATGGGTAAATTAACTAGTTTTTACATCTCATGGTGTCTTTATAAATTTATAATGATAACTATGAGTAAGGAATCTATTAACTATATGTGTGAGTTCCTAATCCTTTTTCCTGCAAATATATAATCGATAAATAGAAGGAATCATTATTAATTCTTGTGAAATAATTGATATTGATTAATCTAGAATATAGAGAATTTATATTCTCTGTACATACCCTATAGATGTGTGATACATACTATCAATGAATTAATTATTCTGTTGATTCGAAATGTGAAGAATACCAAAACAATTCCATAAGAATTACTAACATTTTTTATAATCAGAACACATTCAATCATTATGAGCGGACAAAATATATTGAGACATATAAATACCATCCCATAACATTAATATTGACCTAAAAAAAATTTCTGTATGGGGGTGGATGATGTTACTAAACAGATGATTCAGGATGACATGATAGATATTGACTGAATAAACATTCAATCCATGATAAATTAGTACAACTCTTGACACTATTTAAGTAATGTTAAACTAATATATAATTTATGAATTAATATTGTTAAAACATGGTGAAAATTTTAATTCCATTGAAGACATCATAATTCAGCACATTTAATTTAATATTTAATGATGACAATTCTATTATTATAAATTATGTAAAAATGGTTTCTATTTTGGATTTAAATGGGTTTTCCATTCATATATTTTTCCATTTTTCTACCAAGATTTATTTTTGATTGGGACAATAAATTTCATTATATTTCTATTGTTATCTCATTTTTGTCCATAAGAAAGGATGAACCATGGGATTAGACTAAGAATAAGATTCTCCTAGAATAGTGGTTATGTCTTAATTCAACTTGTTTTATTCCCCATATCAGTTATTCTAATTAGGGTGTTTGAATATTGTTCATTTAGTAGTTATATGTTTGAATAAGTGGAATTATGTTATTAGAGAAATAATTTATCCATCCTTGAATGTGACCATGGGAAGTGGCCTCCTGAAATCAATCATTATATAATTCTTAGGCTCTCAATGAAATCACAATGAATTTTATCCCACTATTTCCCATACCAAATGATTCTATATATTTAATGAACAACAATGTTTTATTTTTTGAATCATTTGATTTTCTAGTTACGGTTGTTTCCAAATCTATCATATAGTTTATGTCGTCGACTGAATACATTTATTAATGAATTTAGATTACGATAGTGGTAGGGAATATAATACGTATCAGCATTAATAGGATGTTAATAATTAGTTCTGGTGAATGGAAAATACCTAACTAGTATAATTATTCTCTTATTATTTTTCAAATATCATTTAGTGAGGATTAATATAATATAGATGATGCATTTTATTATTCCATAAATATTCTATATTTCTCTATGTATTTATAGGGAAAATTCTTATTTCCCTCATAATATTCTTACTCAAATATGTTTAATCATTCTTATAGTGTAATGGATTATGATTTACATGTTGTTGTGATCTCTATTTTTGAAAAAAACTATTCATTGATTATTTGATCCTGGTAATTGGTATTTCTTATTTGAATTTATTTCCTAATACAATGTTCATTTCTAATAATATAATTATTAGTTATCTAATTTTCAGGTTTTGATACATTTTCTAACTATGAATGTTTTGGTCTATTGTATTATGGGTTTGAAATCATCATTCTCTTGTGGGTGTAGATATATATAACTCTTTATGGATTATTTAACATCATAAAACATTTCTTCTATTATGGTAATAGTCTTTAAATTAGAATTTGGTAAAAAAAAATGGATCTATTTATTTTTGAGAATAAATGTTATATGGAAGGGATGCGTCATTGTGGAAGTGATTATGACCACAAGAAAGACCTACAATGAATGGTTCATCATTAGAACAGTTTTATTACACATGAACTTTTTTTGATAACCTCATCAGATGTTCTCTATGGTATTACACATCTATTTTGGAGGAATGATCAAATATATGAGGAAATAGAGAATCACTATAATGAAACAAGGGACACTTTGTAATCATATAATTACACTCTCAATATATAAATTTTTTTTATTATATGTATAACATTAGGGGCCATTATAAAAATATTGGGGGAATATTTCCCCCCATATAATTAGCGGTTGAAGTGTTTTTGGGGAGAACTTATTTTTAGTTTTCGGATATTATCAACCATAGTATTGAAAAAATCTTTATTATATGTGTGATTCAAGACCATTTTTAATATAGGTGACTTAAATGGGTAGAATCCCTATGGGGAGACTCCTAAGAAGCTATATATATTTCATTATAAAACAATATAAGTACCTATTACTATGAGAGTAATATTATATATAAATCTAGGGTGAAACCCCTAATATAATTATATGTATTAATGGGCCACCTATATCTTTCTGAGTCTTGAATTTTATGTCGTCCAACATGCCTCCATATCATCAATTTTCTCATGAGTAATAGTTAAATTTATAATTTTACCTCCATGAATATACTGTATCACTAAATAATTATGTGATTTATTTATCATTGAATAATTTATATTTCATTTATATTATGTTTTGAATTCCACCCCATGCTTAAATGAATCATGAAATACCAATAAAATATTATTATTAAGAGTCTTAGTTATCATTGATCCATTAAATTTGGGGGAATAGATATAACCAATAAAAAATACACATTATTGTCTTTATATATATAAACAGAAGTCATTGGTTATCAATTTATAAAAAATAAAAATAATATAAGTTTAAATTAAAATTATATATATTTTTGAATTGGTATTTTTATGAAATAAATGAGTTGTATTGTTGATATGTTAAATTAATAATTATTTATGAATGATTTCAATGAAATATATTTATAATATAATCACAATATATTTTAACATTAATTTATTGGTTATTTGTAGGCATGAAATGAGAATAAAGACATTTTATAAATAAAAAATTATTAATCTAAAATCAAGTTTCATTATGTTATAAATTTTTCTTTTGAAATTATTTTTTACAGATATAGAAATTTAATTTAGTAAAAAATTATAAATATTTGGAACTATCATGTTAGAGTTTCATTATGTGGCCTATTTTATTTTTTGTCCCTCATAGACTATAGTAGAGGAAACAATTCATTACTTCGCTACAAGTTTAATGGGTTTATAATGGTTAAAAAAAATAAATTAGTGTGAAAATTTCATAAAATTTTTCTAAATACTATCATATGATTATAATGGAGTTTCAACTTTTCCTATATTAAAAAATTAACCATTTTAGAGCAACATTCCCTAGAGTGTGACTGTTATGTTTTTGTATTTTAAATAATTACAAGTTTATTAATCCCCTCACAACAAATGGTCCACCACCATTCCAATCTTCACCAAACCATTTGATCCAATTTTACTTGAAAATATATTGTAATATTATCTTCCATCATCCTTATCCATGAGCATATTTTTTTGGTCTCCCTAAAAGTCCCATCCAAGAACCCTTATGGTGTTTCTCAAATATGGATACCCAATGATGATATATATTTTATTAATGTTACTTTTCATGTTTATTTATTAAAAATATTCCAATTTTATTTAATAATATAAAAAGGTTGAAAAGAATATATTTTCTAAATTTTTTTTTAATGTTATATTCATGTTTTATCTCCGTTCCATCTGTTGGGAAATGAAAATGTCACTCATATATACATTTGAATTACCACCTCCAGGAAGCAATGTGATGAATTTTATTTTCAAATTTTCAAGGATGTTCATAAGGATATACTTAAATAATTAAATGATATATATAATATAATAATTATTTTTTAATTGTAAGTTATTTTTTACCATTATTTCTTTATATACATCGAATATAAGAATGCCCACTCAATGTGCACATGGATTATTATATCTTTGAAGTGATCTAATTAATTTTTCATCCATACTATATAGAAAAATATATAAATTTGTTATAATGGTTAAATATTATTTTTATTAATTTATTTACATTTAATAGATTTTGAATCCATGACCAAGGTGAAATGAAAGAAACCATATATCCAAAACATGCCTAACATACATGTTTTCATTTAAATTTTCATTATAATGGTGATTTGTTTATAAAATTATAATTATAAATTATAAAGGAAATAAAAATGAATGTTATATATGAATATTTTTTGTAATATATTTATTATATGTCCATATTAATTATATACTAGGTTTTCATCTGTACAGTGCATATCGGGACAAAAAGATAGGTTGTATGTTTCAATCTCATCATTAATCAATATTTTTATGCTCAAATCTACAAAATGGGTTATTTGTTATTTATCTATTAAACCCCATTTATTTTATTTTCGGACGGTAAATTTGATAATTTTAATGTATTAGTTCTATTTTATCCTCATTGGTTCTGAAAAGGAAGCACAAATTTTCTTACGAAGTGTTGACCTTATTTCCACATTGGCTGATCAATATTTTCATCAATGTACGTGTTAATTAAAATAAATTTTTGATTTTTCTTTCCCTTGACAAAATAATTATTTAAAAGCATTTAAAACTATATTTAATTTTATTTTTGTTATTTAAAATGAATCTTCTGGTCATATTTCAAACGTAGAACTTTTAGTATTTTGACTACAAGTGTGAATTGAATCCTAGTTTAAATGTTTTCAAAATGAAGGTATTGTACCACCCTCATGACTATTATTGTAATTTAATATTATATATAATTTTCTATGGAAATTTTCATTGAAATTGTTTTTCTCAATATCTTGATTTTATTTGTTTTAATGATACCAATGGAAAATGCTAGTTTCCCTTAATTTCAATTTGATTTTCATATTCTCATTTAAAATTACATTTCAAATATGTTAATAGTATTTGATATTTCATATTACTCATTAGGAATATGAAATAGTGATACAATATTTGTTCACTGAATGGATTGATCAAAATTTTGTTATGACGAAATTTTTAGGATACACATTTTTTCCCATGGGTGATGATGGGATCAATTGATGAATGTTTTTATGTTTTTTGCAAACCCATATGTATGGTTTTTGTTATGTGTCTTGGGGGTTCATTAACTACCTCTAATTTAGTTTTTATTTATTTCTATATGATGATATAATATGGATAACAATTGGAAGTGAACCCCTCTTGTAAAGGGATTTCATCCACTATGATAATATTTAGTGTGATCCATGGAAAATGAAATGATATAATGGTCAGTGTACCCAACCCACTATGTGAATACATCTAAAATGACAGTATTGTATGTCAACTATACTATATGAAATTATATTATATTATTATGATTATTCAACTACTTTTATAACTTTTTATTATGATTATATATCATGGATCGTGTCAAATTAAAGATGATTCCTCAAAAATATGACTCATGAATTTTTGAAAGATAAATCCATATTACATGATTCATAATTTATGATCAATGAATAATTTAACAAGAAATTGATAATTTAGGATCTTTCAATTATACATATAATCATATATTATCATTTCATATCATTATAGATTAATATCTCCCATGTTTACCCATATATAACTACTGATTTCACACTTTATTATGTTTCAATTAACTCCAATATATACAGAATTGTTTTAATTACTATATGTTTAATAAGGGTACCATGTGAAATGAACTATATGGGGTTTATCTAAGATATCACATTATGTATGATGACTATGTATATAATCATTAATGACAATAATCATTTACTGTTCCTTGGCAATTATTCTTGTCAAATGTATTGAATTATCAAAGAAATTATAAAATTATTGGGTATGTTATCCTTGGGTCGCCTAAAATGATACTATATTGGATCATAGATATTTTTAGAGATTAGAATATATTTAAAATAAGGATATAAATTAATACAACCAATAAACAAATAATGTATTATATTTTGATCCAAAATTATCATAATATTGGATATCACATTATTGTATGATTTAGCAATCTTAATCATGTATCCTGATTATTAAAATGTAATTATTCGATATAAAAATTCATATAACTAAGAGGAATCATCTAAAAATTAATTTGGAAAACCATGCCAAATATTCCTCCTTAGGAACTGAAATACAAGTGAGATGGAATGTAAAATTTTGTTATAATTCTCATGAATCTCTATTAAGACATGAATCATGGTGAGCATTAGAATGAGAAATAGAGGGACCAATTCACCATTTTCTACTCATGAGGAAACACTTACCATATTTCAATGGTTCTTATGATCCACTATTGGATGAATAATTGTTCACTACCATAGAAAATATATTTTTCATTTTTCATTGCTTATAGTATGAAATTGTTTTCCTAGTAGTGTATAATTATAAAATCGAATTAGATAAAAGGTGGCACCTTATTTAGAATAAAAGTAATGAGGAATTAATATAATCTCTAATAATGGGTTTATTATGTTTAAATTTTATAGGATGTACCTCCCCTAAAATGGTAAATAATAATTTAAATGTAATTACTTTAGTTTATGTTGGTATGTAATGAATCTATTGCCACTCATTAGGTATATTGTACAATACATTCCTAATATGCTTATAGATTTATTATTGACTCTAAATAAAAAATTATGGGTTAATCAATGGCATAAAAAATACCCAAAATGGTGTTATCCATAAGGGGCTTCCATAGTGATAATGAAATTGTTAGATGTTGTCTCTTGTTCAATGTGGAGATTAGGGATTCCCATTATTATAATAGATCTTAAAAGAACAAGGTGGTATATTTTTAAGTAAATTCTAATAATAATACACATTGTGGAAGGAATATCAATATTTAATTCTGCTACAAGTGTGGAATGAGAATTTGGGAAACTTCCTCCAAGGTACTAGTAAATGTTTCAATTAGGGAATGAATAACCATCAAGAATGTAAATTATGAATAGTTGTAATGTTGAAATGAAAAGAAATGAACAAAGGAATGATAACTTAAAAACACCACCCAAACTTCAATACTGAAACTACATGATGTTTGGCCATTTTTTCAACTACTACAAAAAATACAACGGTTAATGATGATAATCAACATAAAAAACCACTTATCAAAAGAGATTATGCGAAGGATCATGTTATCACAACTTTTTAGAAAGTTTAAGTGATTGATGTGGTTATTGTTATACTTATAATTCACATTATAATGTTAAATATTATATTTTATTCAAGTTCTATAAACTATTTTATATATAGAAAATTTCTATGTGTATCACTACACCAGCACCGTTTTTAGATTTTTAATATTAGTGACAATTACTATTTGTAAGATAATAAAAAATCATTCATATTTATTCTCATTGATATAGTATTATAGGAATATAATTTATGAAAATCTTTTGATGATACATTAATTATAACATATTATATTGATGTATTTTTTTAAAGTGTTTCATATCAATCACCCAACAAAAAATTTAACATTTTGAAATGAACTCATGTTTGATGCTATTACAATTTGAAATTCTCCTTAATTAATCGCCATAATTGAGTTGTAGGAAATAATGAATAAAATACAACAAAATATTAATATGATAGTCATTTATCCAATTATGTCAATATGATGTGAACAAGTGATTTTAGTAAAATTGAATAATGGGTTAATAGTTATTTTATTTTATTATCAGGAAAATAAAAATATTTCAATTAGGAACAAGTATCTTATATCCATATTTTAGGATTTTTTTATCAATTGTGTAAATCTCAATACATTTCTAATATTGAACAATGATCTGGATATTGTCAGTTGAGTGTCAAAAAGAAAGTAATATTGAATAAGATATTCAATATGAGGTATGGAATCATAGAATCAACATTGATTATATTTGGTTTTAGAAATTCCCATGGAATACTCATGGATCTAATGAATTGTGTCTTTAGAGATTACCATGATTAGGTTATGATAGAATTTAAATATTACATTCTTATATATTACTTGATTAACGATGAATATGATGATCATTTGTGGATTATGTTAATTTCCTTGAAGAAGGAGTAGATGTATGAAAAAATTATTAAATTTATATTCTAGCTGTATAAGGTATCATTAATCCGCAATGTCATTGCATGATAGGGGATTTTGGTGGATCATTCAATGAAAGAAGTTATATAATAGTGGCCTGAGTAAAGAAAAATAGATTAAATATATAGTTTTATTTTTATGGATATGTTCTATCGATTTATTTTTAAATATTCTCAAAGACATAAAATAAAATAACAATGTTTCTATGGAAGGGATTTAGGATCCTTTGGACTGAAGAATATGAAGAAAATTTGTTGGAAATGAAGATAAGGTTTTACGGTACACATGTGATCACACTACCCTGAAGTGGATAATGGTTTATAATATATTTTGATGCATCAAAGAATGGATTGGGGTGTTTTTTAGGTAGAATGACATGGTAAAAGTTTATACCCCACACTAAATGATGGTTTATGAGAAGAATTATGTGACTCATGATATGGAAATAGATGTAATAACTATTTATTTGATATATGGAGGAATTATATTTATATTGAAATTTGTGAATTGTATATAGATCATAAAATATTAATGACTATATTCACATTTAATGTTTTTAATACATATCATTTGGGTTGTTGGGAATAGATTAATGTATATAATAGATCCATAAAATTACAATCTAGGAAAGGAAAAAAGGCGGGTGCTATTATTTTATAAAGATCCATTGTAGTTTTCCAATGATTTACATCAATAGTGGCCTAATAAAAATGTATTTTTCATAGTCTGGATATTTAAATCACTATAAAAGGAGGAAGATAAAATCATTCTTAGAAAAATATTGAACTACATATCTATATGATGATTAAAGAGGAATCTAAGAAAGATATGGAGTTGGAAAATATGGTAACAAATATTCATATGATCTATTAATATAGAGATGGAATGAACTTCATTAGAATTATATTGCTGGTCATATTAATATTGGAATTGAAAAATTTTATTTAAGATGATGGTTATAGTACGTCATTCTCTATTTAAATGAGATGTATATATATGTGTAGTGACTATAAAGAGATACTTTATGGGATGCATTGAATATAGATATTAGAGAATATGTATCTATGTTATGGTAATTCCAAAAATAAAAGGATGAGATAAATAATTACATGGGGATATTACAACCATTACACATAACTGATTGGAAATAAGAAAACAACAAATTGTATACCCTCATGGGATTCCCCATTATATCTAAAAGTAATAATGATATTTTTTTGTTGATCACTATATGAAAGAAGAACATTCCATTGTTATTATAGAATTTATCACTCTTGGTATTCTATCTAGGTGATACCCCAATTAAGTGATAAGGTTATATGGATTATCACCCTAAATAATATTTAATAGTGATATAAGGATTAAATTGATAATATAGGGAAGTATTTTGAAGGAATTGAATTCAATGTTGATATTTAGAATTTTATATAATTATCTAATAGATGATAAGTTATAGAGGATGAATCCCACACATGAAGATATATTGAGTTCTTTATCTTTGGATTTCAAAGGTCTTTGGGATACATAACTTCCACAAATTGAATTTTTAATAAACAATATATTTCAGTAAAGAATTATTATGTCCACATAGATATCCATATTTAAAGAAATCTTCATTGCTCCTACATTTTGGGATTATGTTATGGAAAATAATATATATTGTGACCTAATCTAGATAAATAAAATGAATTGAATATTATATCCAATCTAGAACACCTTAGTGAATCTAAGAGATAATGGATGTTGTTTATTACTATTAGCAATTGTATAATGAGATAAAATATTGGGATATTGATTCAATTTAAATATTTTTTTGAGAAATTAAATTATATTTGAAAATAAATATAGGTATTCCTTGACCAAAGGTGAATTATTCCATAAGAGAGTCTTGATCATGTCATAATAGTATCATATAACTTGAATCTTCCATCAATCCTCTACCAAGTTAAAAAGTTGTTCTATATTTCCCATTTATTGAAGTATATTACAGATCACTAATATGTTTTGAGATCAGTGTTCCTGCTAATGGAAAATTATCTTTCTAAAAATGAACAACTAATAGAAATCATGTATCAAAAACATAATTTGATATGAAATGAGAATAATCACCTAGTTACAGTTCAATTGAAGAATAAATTTTTTTGGACGGTGTGTGAGGACCTGAGAATGTGTAGAGGGACATGTATCTGCGTTTTATGTAATAGAATTATTGGAATTATAGGAATAAATTCATATATGGTGGGTATAATGTCAATCACTGATAAATGGGAAGACATATCACTTTTATAAATAAATTCATTTGATAGATTATGACACTTGAAGAAATGAAATTTTTTGGACAACTAATTTACTTTACGAAATGGATCAAAAGTTATTGTTTTGAAATAAAATATAATTATTGAAATTTTATTCTAATTCATTTTAAAATATTATTGATCTTAATGAACTACTTTAATGTATTTTTCTTTTAAACATTATATTTTTATTATATCATTTATTTATAAATTATTTCAAAATAGTAAACTTATTAAAGAATATTTTTTACTCATAATGAGAAACCGTAGAATTATTTAAAATCAATTAGAAATGAAAATAAAATCATATGAATGATTTAATAGAAGAATTTATAAACTACTTATTAAACATGAATAATTTTTGTTTTGTGTATACATATTAAATAAAATTGAAATAATTATTTATTTTAATTTATTTTGAAGATAATATGTTAAATAATATATTTTTACATTTATTTAGTGGTTTTTCTGGGAATGGAATAGGATTAAAATAATTATTTATCTTAAAAATTAATTTTCTAAAAATGTTTTTTATCATATATCTTTTTCATACAAAAAATCAATTTTTAAAATAGTAAAAAACTTATATAATGGTTTATATATTTCATATTATCACATCCTCATTTAACAAAGAGGTAACATTAAATTTTATTCAAAATTTAGAGTAACTATGTTAATAATTGTATATGTCAGTTATGTTTAAAAATGGATATTGAGGGGAGAGGGCGTTGAACTAAAATATAAATTTTTAAATATCACATAAACAACTATAATTTTTATTAATTAATTATATTTCGTGGTTAAAATATCATTTAATTGATAACTTTTTTATTTTTCATACTTTCACATGAATATGAATTTATTATATTTTAGTTTTCTATTTATTTAAAAAATTTCAATAGACCTCACATTTAAAAATAGGTCCTCTACCTTCACACCATTACAAATAAAATTCCAAATGGATATTTTAATTCACACTCAAATTGATTTTGAAATTCTCACCACATGTCTTAGAGCTTCAGTACTTCCAAAAAGATCAACAATTAATGTGATTCAATTATTAGGTCCCACAAAAATGGATGATCAAATGGATGCGTCTAATGATTATATATGACATTATTATGAATTTTAAAATTTGAATTATTACTTATCACACTTTATTTCAAATAATTGGAAAATGAAAACATTACTCATGCATTCCTAATGACTATCATCTCCAAAAGGAGATTTAATTATCTTTTCACAACCACTGGGTATGTGTGGTTATAAAAATTCATATAATGGGTAACTATATTAAATTTAACACAATTATTATTTAAGAGATGACGATTCCATGACTATGGTTTATGGACCAAAATTGCTGAACCAAAACATAGATATAAAATGGAAATGTGTTTACCCAAATATTAATTAAAATGAAGAATTGATATTAAATAGGTCTTTGGAAAATATAATGGAAAATTATATTAAAATAAAAATATTTATATAATTATATCAAATAAAAATTATATATATGAATTTTTTTCATAAAATAATAAAAATGCATAGGTGGAACATCTAGACCAGTATTATGGGTTCATTATTCAATCTCATTTGTTTTCGATGTTTTAATGTTATATATTTTATTGAGAAAAACTATATGATCCTTATCCACTATAAAAAATATGTTTTTTATCCATTACATATTTTTTTAATTTAAAATAGTAGTATCATCTTACTCTATGAGGTATATAGATTTATTGATAAAATATGATTAAAATTAAATGTTTATTTCATCATCAGATAATGAAAATTTTCATTCATATCCATGTCTATTGAAATTGGTTCAAAAATATCCATTTAAAGGATAAAATTATTATTGAAATTAATTTTCAACCACATTATTTACATTCTTTTTAATGAATGAAATTAATTTTTTTTTGTTTTTGGAATGATGTAATTTTTTAATTTTTACTTAATGTGTGAAAAAAATCAAAATTTTCAAAATTTTCAAAATGATTTTACATTACCAAATTCAGGGATTTTCATGGATTTAAATAATCTGTTCATTTTTATATCATTATATATAAATAAATTATCTTTCTCAATATTTTTGTAATATTTATTTATAATTATTCAAAAAGAAATGTATATTTTTATAATTATTCAAAGAAATGTCTGAATATTATTTTAAGGGACTTTCTCTTCGGCATTAATTGATTTTTGTGTTTATTATTATTCAATGGGTATTTTATCTAAAATAGAAACCATGTTTTTTTCAATGTATATGAAGAATATTTGATGTTGATATATTTTAAAAAAAACTATTTTCAATGAGTTATGGTATGATGAATGTATAGATGTTTTTATCTTTTTGGCGCACACATACATAATATCATACTTATGTAAAAGGTGTATCTATTAAATCGATTGAATGGATTGGGGAATTATTTATGTCTCACAATATAATATAGACTAGAAAGTTTGGAGAACCCAGTTTAGTAAGGGGCATCTTCCACTATGTTAGTCATTGGAGGGAAATTTGACTAAGTAATTGATTTAATTGGCAGGGGAAAAATATAGCATAGGGAATTTTATACAATAATAGTCATACAAGTAAAAATGCACTAATAAAATTACTTTTGTATACATATTATTGTTCATGAATCCCTATGATATTTTCTTATTATATGCGCTCATGGATTGTGACTAATTAACAATAATTCTTAACCCTTATGACTCATGTGTTTCAAAATTACAATGGATTATACAATGGATAATAATTTATAAAATATAACTGATTGGATATGGGAAGAATAAGTTTTGAAAATTTTATCATATCATTGTGTTTATCATATTCCAATATAAGATCATGGATTGATATCTCCCATTTATAAGTATTTATATTATGATCTCACCATTTAATATGTCTCTATTTCCTACATGAAACATAGTATTAAAATTTTAAGTATTCAGAAACCTCAATTTTTACCATCATTTGGTGGGGTTTTGTTTATGGAATAATTGGGTAAACTTTTGGAGAAAATTGAATGTTATTAGACTATACATGGTTCACACACATTATTCCCAAATTGTGTGATATCTTATTGAAAAACATGCAAAACCAAAAAAACATGGTTTGCATGTCTGACAAATAGTTTGAAAAACCATGCCCCTTCCTTGGATATGTCATTAAACCCCATTAAAAGTTGTACACAGTTTGGGAGGATAGTTTTTCTAACTGTGCGGCCCTTCCGAGCTAATATTGCATACACTTTTTTTATTTGAAAATTATTTTCTAAAATCCTAAAACCCTCGTTTTATGTTCTTGATTGGCTTATACAACCCCATATAATGATATTGTTTCCTTGAAGCTCCCAATACGTTATTTTGGCACCAATAAACCCTTTTAGAAGTGAATCAATGATAGTATAACGATGTTCAGTCACTTCCACGTATGATCGCACCTTAGTCTATATTTCTCCAATTCCATACTAATTCCACCCCTAGGTTTTATATATCTCCATTTTTTTGGAGGATATATTCTTCGATGTTTTATATTTTGATTGATGGTTAGATTCAGGGATCCCCATTTCTGATGTTCTTTATTGGATTTTCCCAATTAGGGATTTGTGCTTAGATATTTTGTGATCCTAAGGATGGTGATTTTCTTTATGAATCCCAATTTCATTGAACACAAATTGTGTGATTTAAATTCTAATGTATGATTTAAATTCATTTTAATGATGAATTTATTTCCACTATTTAAAAAAAAAACAATTTCATTGAATTAGGGGATATCTATTTGATTTTCCACAAATTTGGGGAAATCCCACTAATTCCATTGAATTGGGGTGGGATTGTGAAATTAATGGAACATTGTTGAATTTAAATTGATTATTTTAAATTATGAAATTTATTTGATGAAAATGATTTCCAATTGGTATTTTAGATAAATGGATTAAAATGGTAATCAAAGAAACCCAATGATTTTATATTTGATAAACAAATTACTTGATTAAAATCCCAAGTGTTGGATTTTATAAAAGAAATTGGAATATTTGAAATGGTAGAATTGGATGAATTTAATTTTAAAAAGTTTTAAAATAATGTTTCAATTACTTATTATTATTAGAGTACATGAAATCATAAGAAGTTAGTGAGTTGTTCAGATATAACTATTTTAAAACATTACAACAGAAACAAAACATAGTTTTACATGTTATATATTTAATGGGATGGAGATGAGTCCTCATTGACCAGTGTGGAAGGGACATTTTTATAAACATATTTCCAAGATGACCTTCAAGTGTGTGAGATAATTTTCCCATGGAACTATCATACCTTTTTTCAGATGACCATATGGCTTGTTGTTTATATTGTATGTATATACAACTATTTTTTGCAAACTATTTTACCCATGATTTATGAATTTATATAAACTATTTTATATAAAATGTTTATGTAGGAATTTTTTAAAAGAATTTTCACCAACTAAAATGTGAATAATTATTTGGATTGAATATGGTTTTAAAATTCAATACTCATTTATCTAAAATTGTAACATTTATTTTGTCAATTATATGTGTAATCTTTTTAGGGAATCCTTTGTGCGGCCCAACTAGCCTTTTAGATCATGCCCCAACTATGTCATTGAATGTTTGGATATTATATCCTTTTAGGATATTTCATGGGTAAGTAGCCTCTTGGAGGAGGTGGTGGTTCCTAATCCTTGGGTTTGGATTGTTTTTTATGATAGGACATGGGTAATTATCCTATTTTTATTGTTCTTTTGGTTTAAATTTGTACTTTCACACTTTTTTGACTTCCGTTATAGTTCTCCCAATGTTTTTTTATATGTATAATGATGTGGTTATCTTTCTTCAATTTTTTTGGAGAATTCACTCCCACATTCGTATGGTATGATTCCTTGCGAAAGTCACCAACCTATGAGGATTAAGAATCCATTAAAACTATTTCAGGGATGCCTTTGTTATTGGGTTACTAGGGTACCCTGGTAGGTTCATGATAATGAGATATTAAATGGAATATTTTCACCAGGGAATAATGTTAGTATACTATTGTGTAATTTTTTCATGACATAATAGGTTTTTGTGATTGATTTGACAGCCATATCTCACAACAGTGAGCCTTAAGTCACTGGGGGTGTTTTTGGGAGAGAAATCTCAAGGATTAGTTATAGTGTTTCCCCTACATTAGATTTGGATTGAATGAAATCGAAATATATTTTTTCTATATTAGAGGATTAATTCTCCTTTATTAATAAAATTTTATGCTAAATTGATGTCTTAAATTCTTTCTTCATGCAATATGTAACATCATGCATCCCAGAATATGTGAGAATCAAATCTAGGGAAGTTACTGATGAACCTTAGCAAGAAAATCCTCCTATGTACATGAGTCACATTGAGGGGATTGTGCATTCTGTCCATGGTCTGGGAAAGACACCAATAGTAATTCCAGTTTTGGAACGAGTTATAGAACCTCATAGGGATGTTTTACTAAATCATTAAAATATTTTCCATCACCAAAAGACACTAGAATTCAATGGTTCCAATTATCTTCATGAGGCTATGGAATGGTCATGAAGGGTGAAGGGATTGTTTTTGTGTTTTAAAAAAAATGAGGAAATCATGTTGAGTTGTGTTACTTACTGCTAGAGGGACCACAGAGGAGATGGTGGGAAACTATGTAGACATTGAAGAAGCATAAGGCAATTTAGTGGAAAGACATCAAAGATTTTTTTAATGGAGATGTTTATCTAGATTCTATGGTGTTTCCCATGTTAATTGAGTTTTTCAAACTTGAGTAGGTTGATAGGACCATTACAGAATTTGCTAACCATTTTAATGAGATTGTGCAAGTTTCACTTGAGATTGTATCGAATCTGAAGATAATGACTTTATGGTTCATTCTAGTAATCCAATTATATATTCTCTCTCATGTTTTTTACTAATACTATCAACTTATGATGATGTACATGATTGAGCATTGATGGTAGAAATGTTCATGGATAGAAATTCTGGGTTTACATGAGTTATTTTTTCCTCATAATGGTAGTTTTGTGAGTTCCTTTAAAAGAAAAAGAATGAATATTGATTATTAATGTCATTATTGATAGAATTGTTTTCTGAAACCACCTTATGTTCTTGGAAGAGTCAATTTGAATTTTTTCCTGTGTGGAAGACCTATGCAGTCAAAGAGGGTTTTCATTGATACACCAATGGTATGTGGTTCTTGTGGGTGCTCAGGTTACTTGTAAATGTTATGCCTTGTATATTATTATCAAAATAGTGTCATGGAATCATCAGTTCTTATTAAAACAATGTTGTAATCAAATAATTCACAAGAAATATTGTGGCATCCATAGCCATATGGACTGATATTTTTTTACACTGTGTAAGATTCTCTAGAGGAAGTGGAAACGGGTCTAGTTACCATAGGAGGTATAATCACTATAGAGTCATCATTAGTGACTGCTTCACTTGACACATTTAAATCTAATTCTTTTTATTTCAACCCATGTGGTTAATAAGATAATTCATTCTACGAAGATGTTATCTTATTTCATGGATAATACTATACCACTTAGAATGAAAAGAGATAAGTGTATTTTTAGTCACTCTTTTGTTTTCTCTCGATCAGATATTCATATTTCTTGGATTTTTTTGGTTCTCAACATGAAAACTAATTACATAATTATTAGGATGGATTGGATATATTCCAATAAAGCCCATATTTATTGATATCTTCGATAGTTATCCTTAATTTTACCTGATGGGGTTTCCTGAATTTCTCATGGAGAATTGGACCAGAGTTTGAGTACAGACAAACCTTCTAATCTAGAGGTTAATAATGTAATAAACGTGCATTATTCAGACCTGGAGGTGAAATATTTGAGCCATGATTTCCCACTTGTTGTCACCGAGTTTCATGAGGTTTTTCCTTTTCAATTATTTGGTTTTCCACCATCATGGGATGTAGAGTTTTCTCTTGATTTATTCCATGGTACACAACTAGAGTATATTCCCTCTTATAACATGGAACCAGATGAATTGAATGAGTCGAAGACTCATTTTTATGATATTCTTGAGAAATGATTTGTATGATTATGTGTCTCGCCATGGTAAGAACTGGTTCTCTTTGCTATAAAAGATGATGTTTCACACCAACATTGTGTTGATTTCCAAAAACCTAATCATGTAATATTAAATATTGAGTATCTATTTCCATGAATAGGTGATCTTATTGATCAGTTGATATGGGTGTTGAAATTCTAAAATATTTGTCTTTGATTAGATTACCATTAGTTGAGAATAAAATAATCTGACTTTCATAAAACAATATTTTGATGTTTGTACAACCATTTTTAGTGCCACATTTTCCATTTGGTCTAACCAATGATCTTGCAGTCTTTATGGAGTTGATGAATTGGGTCTTCCGTGAGTTTCTTGATACATTTGTGGAAGTCTTTATGGATAGAATCATTATTCCAAATATGATCATGTTTGTCATTTGAGAGTAGTGTTGGAGTTGATAATAAATCACATACTTTATAAAAAGCTAATGAAATGTGAATTCTAGAATCAAAAAGTGAATTTATTTGTACATGTGGTTTCGGTACATGATATTGTAGTTTATCCAAATAATGTGAAGGATTCAATGACATGGGAAAAGCCTTGTAATTATATTGAGCTTCCGATCAACTTGGGTCTATCTAGGAATTATCACCAGTTTGTAATGGAATTCTCATAGTTTTATTCTCTGATGACTGCTCTCACTCAGAAGGGAGTAATGATTTATTGGGATGAAAAAAATATAGAGTTATTCTATTGAGTTGAAACATCATTTGGAAAATATGTTGGTGTTGACTCTTCCATATGCTATGTATGGATATGTAGTCTTCCATAATCCATGTGCTTTATGTTTGCATTGTGTTCATATGATGGGTGATCAATTTGATTCGTTTGAAACCATTAACATAGGCTACACAAGAAGAATTATCTATCCCATGACTTGGAACATGATGTCGTGATTCATTATCTTAAGAGTTGGTGGAATTAACTTTTTGGAGACATGATTAATATTTGTGTTGACCAAAACATTTGAGTTATATATTCCTATAAAAATATATAAATCACTACCAAATTAATTGGGTAGAATAACTATAGTCTATCGACATTTACATCACATATACTCTCGGGAATGTGAATTTCATTATAGATTCATTAAGTTGGTAACTTTTTACCTAGGCTTTTATAGAAACATAATAATAGTAGAACTTCATGGCTGTCTTTAGATATTTACAAATATGTGTATAAGAATATAGGGATGGTTTTTCTTGGTAGAGTGCTTAGTTGTCATCCCATATTCTCGAGATAACTCTTGATGAGTAGTATCATGATTAAATGATTAATATCAACAGAGAAACACTTTATTTTGAGGAGACCTTGCATGATTGGTCATTCTCCACTGAGGGAATTCTACACCATTTAGTCTCATTATTCCACTATTAGTAGTAAGGGAAGCTGTGATGGGGGATTTCTATCACTCTGTGTTGGTAGTGCACCCAGAAAAAATTAAGATGTTCTATGACATGTGACATCTATTCTTGTTTCCATGTATGAGGATGGGAATTTCTATTTTTGTAACTCATTGTTATAAATTTCAACATGTTAAGGGTAGGCACCATAAAAATTCAGGATTGCATCAGCCACTTCTATCGACAACTTGGAAGTGGAATGATATATTTATGGTTATTGCGGTTGGGTTTACGTGTACCTACTGAAAGAATAATGTGATAATGGTTGTGATCAATAGGATGAATGAATCTGATCACTTTATAGAAATTCATGAATCTACCAATGTTTTGGAGTTTGGAAATATCGATGTGAAATAGATTATTTTTTTTCATATAGATCTATCTTCTATATTCTTTTATAGGATCCTTGGATTACATATCATTTTTCATAGAGTACTTCATGAGGAACTGGGATCTTTTGACAATTTGAGTATGTAATACCATATGCAGTTGGATGGAAACACAAAAAATATATACAAATTCTAGAGGTTATGATTCATTCTTCTGTTCTCATATTTTGTGGAGCTTGGGATTACCATCATTGTCTGGTTTCCATGGATAATAACAATATATACTAGTCTATAATAATAATGGATAATTTTGAGGCCTTATATGTCAATCTATCAAAATATCTATTATGTTGGTGGGATATTGTTGATAGTTCCTTGGTTCGACCGATATTGGTTAAATTGATGATGATATATATTTAGTCGATTAATCATAGAATGATGATGCTGTATATCTAGTTTAAATCCTAAGATGTTCATCATCATAGATAGTTGGAATTCCTATTTGGTGACCAAGTGTTCTTTAAGGTTTCACCTCTGTTGAGTCATCGACAACTTTGGAGACAAGGGAATATTTCTCCTCATTTTTTGTTCCATTTGAGGTTGGTGTGTAGGTGGGGAATGTGGATTATCATTTAGCAATTCCAAATTATTTGAGGTTGATACATAATTTGTTCCATATATCTCATATTTGGAAGTATCTATCTAATCCGTATAATGTTTTGAGATGGAGAGATCTTAAGGGTCAACCTGATTTATCAGTGACAAAGCATCCAGTTAGGATAGTTGATTTTTACACCAAGGAACTTCATTGGGGAAAGTTACCAATGGTTGTTTTATATGTTTTCATGTTTCTGATTCTCATGAGATATGGGATAGAGAGGCACTAATCAGAGAGCAGCTACCACATTTTTTGATATGGAATCTTCATAACATGATTTTTAGGGGCATAAAGTTTCTATGGGGGTTATAACATCCTGTTACTATTTTTTGATACTCCTAAACCATTATTTGTACCATTCATTGGTTGAGTTTATTTTAACGGATATTTGGGCGTTGTTTTGGATAATTTTGAATGATTATGGATTGGTCATGATTGGCCCCTTGATTTCACAAGTTGTACACCCACTCAATGGAAGCCCTGTAAAACCAAAAATTTGGATTTTTCATGGATAGAAAATGATTTTACAAACTATGAACCAACCTAAGAGAATCCATGAATCCCCATTAATAGTGGTCCATTATTAGGGCATGTGGTTTTCCGAACCATGTGTATCAACCCATAAAACCAATTGTTTGTGATGTTTTGAACCACATATTATTTTCTAATATATTGAAACCCAATATTTTGGGTCCCAATGGTCCTGTACGACCCCATATAATTTTAATCTTCTTTGGAGGCTCCAAAGTGGTGATTTTGGACCACCTAAACCATTACAAAAGTTAATTGAAGCTAGGAGAATGATGTTAGATCTCTTCCCATTAAAATTTTTATCCCCATTCTATTTCCCCCAGTGTATCTTACTTCCCCGTAGGTTTTTGTTTATCTATTAGTTTTTAGAGGATCTAATCTCCACTATTTCACATCTTGAATATAGGTTTGATTCAAGGATCCTCATTTCCAAAATTCTTTTTTGGAGTTTCCTGATTACTGTTTTTTGTTTTGATATATCGTGATCTTGATGAATGTAGTTCTATTTATGATTTCTTTTTTTATTAACCCTGTAATACATTATTAGAAATAAATTTAACGATGAATTTCATTTAACCAGTTTATTAAAAAAACACCAATTCAATTGTATTATGGTATTTGGATTTTATTTGGCATGAAATTGGGAAAAACCCATAACACAATTTAATTAGGGAATGTTTATGAAATTGATTAAAAATTTTGTAATTTATATTGTGGAATATAAATTGTCAAATCTTTTTGATGAAAATAATTTAAACTTTTTATTTGAGAAATAATTTTTACAATTGTTTTGATACAAACATAGTGGTTTTATCATGGATAAATTCATTATAGTATTAAAAATACTTGTGTTGGTTTTTTAAAAAGGAAATTGGAATATTTTAAATGGGAGAAGATGATTTATGTGTTCTGAAAGATTTTTAAAATAATTTTCCCATCACCGATTTTTATTAGTGAAAATGAAATACTAGGTTGTTAGTGTGTTATTGGAATATCACTATTTTTATGCCTTAAATCATAAAAAAAACCTACTATAGTAGGTAATATCTCTAGTGGAATGGTGATGAGTCCTCTTGGACCCTTTTTATTGGGGCATGTATCTACACATATTTTCAGGATCACCATCGAGTCTATGAGATATCATAGCTAGGAACTATCATATCTTTTGGAAAATTACAATGCTTCTTGTTTTTCAATTTGAAATATAGTCCATTTAAATTATAATAAATTATAATGATTCCTTATTATTTTATATAAAGTATTTTATATAAAATGTTTAATAGTCCATTTTTTTATTTTCTTCCATCATTGGAATGGTAAATTAGGATCCTTTTTGAATATGATTTTTAAATGACTTGATTGTAATTTTAACTATAAATATTTAATTGTTAAATTAAATGTGGAAATATTATTATGGAATCCTTGGTGAAACTCTACTTTCATTTTATCTCACACCATACCTATGTCTTCATGGGTATGTTTATTATCTACTTCCAAGTTCGAGCAAGGGAAAGAAGACACTTGAAGGTGGTATTATCAATTAGTGAATTAAATTTGAGGGTTGGGACTGATGGGACATGGTTTTTAATATTTTTTGTCTAGACCATGTGGTTGCACTTTGGGTTTTCATTCCAATTTGACTTATGGTATACCTCTCTTTATTGATTTTTTCATGTATGAATACTAACTTAGTTATATTACATCATCTATGTTTATGGAAAATTTGGTGCGTACTTCATATTATATGATGCTCACTAATAGTATCCAACCTATGGAGATCATGAACACCCATCAGGTTATGTGAGTACCAACTCAGTTATTGGGTTACCAAGTTACCCAGGCTAGTTCGGGACACCACAGGTTATTAAGAATTGTTTTTATTGGATATAATTGAAATAGGTTCCATGTGGGAAATATTTTGTGGCTGATTATGAAGATATATTATAATATATTTTGATTATATATTTAGTCTATAGAGAAAATATATTATTATGTTTTGGGGTTTTAATTATTGTTAAATGTTCGTAATTAATATTAATATAGTTTCCATAGTTATTTATTTTATAAACTGAATTCCTTAACAAACCCATGTGATTATGCGGGATTTTATTAAAATTTATTTGGAAGAAGGCTAAGTTATTTTATACTGAAAATACATGATGAATATTTATGAATCAGAGATATAGTGTTTCTTGGAATATCATTATGGACTCATCCTTATTAGACTATAAATAGTGGCATATTTCATATAATATTTGGAGTTGTCCCAAAATTGTGATTTCTTTTTTATATTGTATTTTCTTAAAATTATAAAATAGGAAGGGATGCGAGTGAATAATTCTTAAGGGTTAATCAAATTTTAGAATTTATAGGAGTTCATGGGATTATTAATGAAGTATACATGTCATTTGGATTTCTGTTGGTGTAATTAGAGAAATTTATGTTCAGTTGTAGATTATGAAAACTCGATTAGTCTTATTATAATATGTGTTCTTGGAGTATAGGTATTAATAGAATATAATATATATATGTTTCAATCAACATAAACATTTTATACATTATTTGTATGATATGAGAATATAAAAACGAAATGGTATCTTATAGGATTTTTCTAATTGTGTTGGTGTGTTTTGTTACCAATGTATGTGTAATCCGCCTTAGTATACATGAGATCCTCCATCTACATAAGATTGATTTCCATTAATATATTGGTCATTTAGATATTAATATATGTGTATTTATAAGGATATATAACTTTCATCTAATACATAATGAAATTCAATAATCCTCCTACAATAGTTTCATGTTTTAATTTAAATTGAATTATTTAGATATATTATTTGGGGATCCATGAAGGTATGTGGAAATTATAGAAGATTCATAAAATGATGGAAATGTATTAATACATCATGAAAAAATTTTATGAAATCCATTAAACAAGATGATATTTACATATAGTTATACAAATATTTTGGTGGAATAAAATTTCACACCATAAGGTAATCCAGGACGTAGTAGTGGGTTCATTTTGAGTTACTATGATTATTCATTTAAGATTCATGATATGAGGGATATCACATAAAATAATGGATCTATAATTACCAGTAATCCTAAAAAGTAAAAATAAATTTTGTTGAAGTGGAAACAATAATGGAACCCTAGTTGAGTTTATTTCAATATAGTTTTTGTGGGATGATTGGAAAAGTGAATTTTTCAAAAAAATTGGTGAAACTAAACAGTATCGAAATTTTAAAGTTGTTACTAAGAAATAAATTGAGTCCATGGAATATGTGATTTTACATATATATATTTTTATATATTGCTTCATATAATTATTTATTTATCCTTTTAGTGGAGACAGCTGAATAAAGTGGTAATAATATTTCCTAAAAACACACAAAATTTCTTTTATATAGGGTTTCACAAATTAAATTTATGGGAAGAATTGAGAAGAGTGAAAATTGTCATAGGTTACTCCAATAATGAATACTATTCAATGAATAAGTCTGAAATTTTTTAAAGGAGATGAAGAACAAAACTTAAAATATCATCACATTAGTATGCTATATTAAATTATCTTAATGTAGGATAATGTTAATTATATGTGAATCAATGAGAATATGATGAAAGAGCTGGAACTATGTAGAGATAATTTTAGAGAAACGTGAGATTACTATAGTGATGGGAAAAGAATGATATTATGTAGAAATGATGTTATTCTAAACACATGATTGAAGAAAAATGAATGTGATAGGTCATGAGGAATCATAAAAGTATTAATAAATAGATGAATTCTGAGAATTGTAAATCATAAAAAATAAATAATAATCCTTTTTGAGAGAAAATGCATATATAAATGAATTAGTATGAAATCATCTAAGAATGTTTTTGTGAAAGATAATAGAACTAAATGACTTTAAATTGTGGGAAATATTCCCTTGAAAAGTGTGTGATGTATGTAGTATAGATAGTGTTCCTTGGAAATGGAGTAAATTTTCCACAAACATATGTATGGATGTGATCCCAAGCATATAGTATCAAAAACACATTGTATCCACCAAACAATAGTAATATTTTCTGATTCTGGGGCATGAATGTAGAGACCCAAAACTTGATGTACATGTATATTACATTAATTTTGAGGAATAATTAATACATAACAAAAAGAGACACCCAAGGACCATAATAGATTAGTGTCTTCGTAAACACGATACATAATCTTCTAATCGTGGTGAAAGTTCATCCACATCTCCCTTAAAGATCTTCCCCTTTTGTTTTATTACCTAAAACCATTATTTATATCCTGGGGAAAAGAAAACATAAAAAGGGTGATCTCAAATGCTCAGTAAGGTTAAACATAGGGAACATAAAACAATCCATAAACATTAAAATGCAAAAACATGAACATAAAATCTAAACATCTAAATCACAAGAAATGACATAAATCTTGGAAGTATGTAAGGAATATATCATAAAGAAACATCAATAACGATAAAATAGCATGGGAATAAAACATGTAATTGTGTAAAACCATTAAGCACTTGATATGATATCCATAGTATCCAAGGCATTGCTGCCAGGACCATCATAGTAGACAAAGTCTCTTACTGAATCAAGTTCACTCCTTGTTCCAGTCCTGTATCACTGAACCAGATTAACTTGCCGTTCCACCCATGTCTATCTCATGAGGTATAAATATTTACCCAATGCATTGAAGGTAGATATAGGTCCCACCCATCTCATAATGAAATCAATATTACCTGTGCTACACCATAAACATAAATCATTCATCATAACCCAAAGAATAAAATGGGTTTCATAAACATCATCCCATCAAAACATAATCCATATAAAACAAATGTATATGATTTAATAATTGGAAAAGTGAAACCATGTAAATCATAATGAAATTATACATGAAACATAATCATAGTAAATAATGTCATCTTAAAGGGAAAATAGTTTTGACAAAACACTTGAAATGAATTCTTGAGGAAATATCCTTTCTTCTTCAAAATCATTTTATTTTCATAGATTTCCATGGAATTTTAAATGAAAAGTAGTTTTTTATAAAAATAATCATGAAATATTTTGGAGGAAGCTTCATGAAAATATGTCTTAATGAAACTGTAAAAATCCATTCATGCCGTATAAGTTAAAAAACATTCTTCTCGTACTTTTGCCGGAAAAGTAAAAAAGCACCTCATATGGTAAAAAAAGAATGATTCCTTATATACCATGTAGTAAAAGTCAATGATTTTTAAAAAATAACGATAAACATACATGAAATCATTTTCATAAAATACGAACATGGATGATAAATATAACCCTAGTAAATACTTACAAATAAACAATCTCAGATAAAATGAGATTTGAAAAGTTATCCCTTACCTTATGTATGATATGCTTCGTATGTATTCGAATATCATATATAATGATTTAAATAATTTCAATTACTTATTAATGAATCATATAAATTGTTATGATATCATTTATCGTTCACTTATGACTTTATATTACCCGTTCTTTTGTAAATTCCATGTTAAAGCAGCGTTTTTGGTAAAATCGTTTCATTTATCATACGTTTTTCGACATGTTGTTATTGATATTATTAATTATATCCTGATTTAAATGATTCCATAATTTAAAACATGATTTATATATATTCATCAGATAAATATATATGATATATCGATAAATGGAATTAAATACACCGTTCTTGGAGACGGTAGGCCGTACGTACGCATGAACGCTATTTTCATTTCCTTATTGAATTGAATGGAATTAAGTAAATGAAAAATCTATGTACATAAATCCAGTATCATTATTCTGTAATATATTTCAGTATTATTTATTATATATAATTTATAATCATAATTGGATGGTTAATCATGGAAGATTAATCTCATCGCGTTCATGGAGACGGCTGTTCGTACGTACGCACGAGCGATGATATCATTGTTTTTATTTTAAAATCATATATAATTAGATTTTATATAATATATACAGAATCATAATAATGTTATATTTATTATTTATATCATTTATACTCATTATTATACCCATCCAAATGATGAAATGTTTGAATAACAAACTACACCCTGACGTGGAGTTGGTAAGCCGTATGTATGCACATGTGGTAACTTTTTCATTCATAGGATGGATAAAATAACTAATATGGTTGTAAAATTTCTATAATAACATCACAGTATATATAATACACTGGGGATATTATTTTAGAATTTAAACAACAAGGATGGAGGAAGTGGAAGAAGAAAGGAACTAGAAGTTGGTGGTGAGATATTTACCTCTTCTTCGGGTTATTCATTTTGACTTGATCAAAAGAGCTCCTTAGGGTGGACTTATGACTAAATAAAGGCCTCTATAATGAAGGGAGGATAGTTTAGAGGGTATTTGGATGGGTTTTTTCTGATCCAAATGGATTGGGAGGAGTAAATGTGAGATAATAGGGAGTTCCCTATTATAAGAGGGATGAAGGGCACCTTAGGAAAAACATAAAATATTATTTTATAATAAATTAATATTCCGTTAATAATGTCTCCAATGTAACATATTTCGAGGCTAAGGTGGGTATGGGTCGAAATCCTCTCAACCAATAGGTTTTAGACATGTTTAGGTTAACATTTTAACCCTATCATTTTGATTTAATTCAAAGTTAAATAATTTAACTTTTACAGTGTCATCTTGTATTCGTACACTATATGGTTAATACCTTACTATAAATTGAAAATAAAACCCCTATAGGTTCATTAATGTCATATATATTTTTATATAAGTATTTTTCCCAATTCTTAGATTTTTAGGAGATGAATATCAATTAATAATTTAATATTTGTTTTAAGAACTCTTTTATGTGAATTTTGACACTATTTGGTATTTTGTTTTTTCTAAATTCATAATTGCATTATTACTTTGAAAAAAATTCTTATAAACAACCCTTATATGTTATATTAACCTTTACAATTATTTTAATTTTTTAAAAGTCTCATATTTTATTTATTTGTGTATTTATAATATCAATTATGTTAATATTTCATTTATAAAGTAATTACTGCATCATATTTTTGTCAAAAATAAATTAAATTATATAATGTCTAAACATATAAATAAAATACCATTATGTAGAAAATATTTTTATATTTCTAATGAATATTTATAGTTGAATTTATCTTATGTATAACCCTATATTAAAAATGTTTTACTTATTATACTTTGATTTTAATTCTTTTAACTCCTCTTTGAATTAAATAATAATAAATGGCGTAATCTAATCCAAGTGGAACAAAGAGGATCATATTTTATTCCAAAGGTTTTTTGATCGAATTACATTTATCCAAAAGAATTAGGACATGTGTTAGGGTAATAATAATATCATTTTTACCATTAGTTACCATATTTACTTTTAATCGTGGTAAAAAAAAGAAAAAATATACTATTCACCAAAAATTATTTTTATCTTATTGAACCACATTTTACTCGTTTATACTAACCGTGTCTCTCATATTTTTTAAATTAATCTCACAGAAGCGGTAAAATTATGTTTTATATAAATTTTAAAATGCTCCTAGGAGGTGGGTAAATGATGGTAAAAAGTTCAATAAAATTTTTATATATCTAAAATTAATATAAAATAACTCCAGTGAATGACATTGAACATATATAGGTATTATGTATCTATTTTGACCTAAAATAAATTTAAATAAAATAAATAATTATTTAAATAAAAATTCGGTATTAACTCTATGTTTTCACTATTCATAAAAAATTTAATATTTTCAGAAAAATACCAAAAATTCACCCTAGGCTAATTTCGATATTCCAAATCCAAAAATGAAGTCCATTTTATACAAAAAAATATTTAAAATTTCAACAAGTGTGTATTACTATTCATAATGGCTATTTTATATAATATTTTAATAAAATATCATTGTTTAGTGAAGCTCGGTATTGCGTACAACACACGCTATCAAGGAAGGTTGCTATGGCGTGCAACACAAGTTTAGAATAGTGTATTCATATAATGAAAGCTAATACGGTGTTTTGTATAACTCGATCTAATCATGGTGTAGTGTACAACACAAGACATCAAAGAAATTAAAAATAATATTTCACATAAAATCTCGGGTTGTTACATTCTACCCCACTTAAAATAAATTTCACCCACGAAATTTGTCAGGGATATAAATGATTTACTATATGAATGTTTCTGTTATCGAAACCCACATTGTAAAAAGGAATAATAAAACATGATTTTAAAAACAGATGTATGAAATGTAACGGTTACCCAAATTAACTCATCACTGGGTTTCCACATAGGAGAACATAGGAGAAAATATGGATATGAAAGGGAAATAAAAACACAATGTTCTGATGGACTGTGGTAGAGAACATGGCTATGAAAAATCCATCAATCACAAAGCTATAAATTTTTGATAATCTAAGATACCATCTGATTCATCGGATATGAGGACACTAGGACAACATTTTTGGTTTTCAATATCATTTCCCTAAAGTTGAAAAACATGAATTTGAAAAAATACTTACCTGATTTTGGTTCAATCTCCTCGTTTTTAGTGCCATGAGAAATTTCCACTTCATATCATAATGAAATAAAGTTGAATATTACATTCATGAAGTGTAAGTAGATCATGTGATAGAATGTTGGGTCATTCCATCGGTCTCAAACAAAAGGTTAGAAAAAGTTATCAAATATAAATAAGTCCATCTATGGTGAGGTTAATCGTATATGATTTCAAAAAAATGGACATATACTTTATCTATCATACTGCTTAATAAAATAAAACGTGTTTCCACTAACCAGGTACTTCATGTAGGCTGAAGGTAGGCGATAAAGGCATGCCGCACTTCGGTTTTGGGTTCGATTCCCACAGCCTTGTCCGACACGACGGGTTGTCGCCCATCGTGTAGGTTGTCTTTTTCTAAAACTACATTTTTATAACATTCAATCAATAATATCGAAACAGTTCTTTCCTTAAACAATACTAACTTATGTCCAACATAATCCATTCCAATCTTTAGGATTTTCCAAAATACTTATGTCCAAGCTCATAGTATAAAGAAAATAGTTACTAGAAATTTCATCTACCGAGCATCTAAATACCATCATTTACCCCCCATATATCATATGATATATCTTGTTGGTCACATTCCAAAAATGTGAATACCTTAATCATGAATTATCTTGAAAAATTATTATACATTAAACCGTAGGGAAAAGATGAATGCTGTCAAAAGTTAACTCTTTCCACACAAAAAATCCAAAAAATTCTATATACTCAAACCATGATATAACTTTTTCCTTATACCAGTCATGAGTTCATTTCATTTTCTCTTTATCCCTTCATTATGCACATATCATTTTCATTCCAAAAATATTTCAATCACTTTTCATGGTTACTTGTACCAATATAATTATTGAAAACCAATACATAGATATTCCAAAATTCCACGATACCATAAATGAGATTCCATGGAATTATTTTGAAATCCCATTACATAGAAACATAATCATTCCACATCATTGTCATACGCAACATCACAAATAGTGATTACATGTGACTTCACTTTATCCTTTTCCCAAATAGGTTGCTCACGTCGATCAACATTAACCCTTGGATTAGGGCATTGATTAGCATAATGCTCTATTTCCTTGCAGTTGAATCATTGAAGTGTTGATGGAGCGTTCTTTGTAGTATTCCCTTTATTCACATCATCAGATACCTTTTTCTCATTACTTTCACACTTAACTTCTCTATGACCTTCTTTTCCACACTTAAAATAGTTTGTAGTACCTTTTAGAGAATCTCCACCATTCTTCTTCACACACTTTGAGCATAATAAACATTCATCTTCTTTTCACCATTGTTATGAGAGTTATCCTTGAACTCCATCTTTCATTTTTTGTCAAAACAATGAGATGGATATGTAACAACAACCTCTAGTTCTACCTTGATAGCACAACACACAATTTCTTCATAGCAATTGAAGTCTCTTATAGCTAATTCCCTTCAAAGACTTGGTTTTAGGCCACTGAATAATCAATAAAAATTACTTTTATGTTGGATGATAAAGCCAAATGCATACCATTCAAGCCTGGTAAAATTTGCCTCATATATACCCACATATTCATCATCCTTTTTCTTAAGTTCATGGAACTCCTTTTCCATCTTCTCTAGAAGAATATGAGGAATGTAATTATTGAAAAACAAGTTCTTGAACTCGTCCCATTCCATTGAAACAATTTCATCTTGGGGCCTTGGGTTCTTAATTAGAGTCCACCACTGGTCTGATTCGCCTTCTAAATGGTAAACAACTATAATGAATTTATCATGTTCTGAACATAGAATTATGGAAAATATATTTTATATGGTACTGATCGATTTATCAGCAACAAGAGGATTAGAAGACCCACTGAAAGAAGTTGGGAGTTTCTTTATGAAGGACTCAATAGAATATTGTTCCCTTCTTTGCTCATTTGGAGGTCTCGAATTATTGATATCTTTTATATGTATAACAATAATATTTTCCCTCCATCTCCCATAACATTGGTTTGATTAGAAGGACAATCATTGCATCGTCCATTATATTGATCAACACACTTCCTTCGGGTTCCAGCCATCCTCCAAAACCCAAAATTAATAGTGTGAGAGGAAAAAATCATGATAAGGAAAAATAAAATAATAAATTAGGAGTACCTCCAATATCTGAAATCTTATATTTAATTATAATATCATTACCATAATTCTAGGACTATAACCTATAATTATACTCACCCTTAGGGTCATTCATAGACATACCTTAGAAATATCTCTAGGGATCTCAATAATGTTTTGGCATCACAGTTTCCAATGGTTAACTAAACCTTTCCTCTGATTCAAACTGTAGAGACCCTAAGCTTGACATACATGTACATTACATTAATTTTATATAATACTTAATACATAACAAAAACAGACACCCAAGTACTGTAATAGTTTATTGTCTTCGAAAACTCGGAACATAATCTTCTAAACGTGGTGAAAGATCTTCAACATCTCTGATAAATATATTCCCCTTTTTTTCTTACCTAAAAACATTATTTATAACCTAGGAAAAAGAAAACATAAAAATGTTGAGCTCAAATGACCAGTAAGGGTAAACATATAGAACATAAAACAATCTATAAACATTTGAATGCAAAAACTTGAACATAAAATCAAAACATCAAAATCTTGAGCAATGACATAAATATTGGAAGTACGTAAGGCATATATCATAAAATACAACCAATCATGATAACATAGCATGGTAATAAAACATGTAATTGTGGAAAACCATTAAGAACATTATATGATTTATATAGTAGCCAAGGCATTGCTGCCAAGACCATCATTGTGGACAATGTCACTTACTGAATCAAGTTCACTCAACGTTCCAGTCCTGTATCCCTAAACAAGATTAACTTTCCATTCTACCCATGTCTATCTCATGAGAAATAAATCTTTACCCAATTTATTGGTGGGATATATAGCTCCCACCCATCTCAAAATGAAATCATTCATACGTGTGCGACAACATAAACATAAATCATTCATCATAACCCAATGAAAAAAATGGGTTTCATAAACATCATCCCATCATAACATAATCCATATAAAAAAATGGATATCATTTCATCATAAAAATAATGAAAACATGAAAATAATAGAGGCATTATACATGAAACATTTTCATTCTAAATAATGTCATCTTAGTTGGGAAATTGTTTTGACAAAACACTTGAAATGAATTCTTTAGGAAAATATCATTTCTTTTTCAAAATCATTTTCTTTTCACATAATTCCATGAAATTTTAAAAGAAAAGTATTTTGATGAAAATAATAATGAAATCTTGGGGAGGAATCTTAATGAAAATAAGGCTTTATGGAACTGTAAAAATCCGTTCATGCCGTATAAGATAAAAAAACAATCTTCTCGTACATTTTCTGGAAAAGTCAAAAAGTATCTCCGATGGTAAACAAAAGAAATTTTCCTTACATACCATGTAGTAATAGTAAAAAGTGGGTAGAAAGGAATTTAAACATACATGAAACCATTTTTAGAAAACAGGTACATGAAAGATAAATATAACCCCAGTAAATACTTGCGAATAAACAATCTCGAATAAAAACAAGATTGGAAAAGTTCTCCCTTAACTTCTGTCTGATATGATTCATATGTATCTTAACCTTCTACATAATGATTTAAATAAGGTCATTGACTTATAACAGAATAATATTCATTGTTATATTATCATATATGTTTCACATATGTCTTTATATTACCCATTCTTTTGTAAATTCCCTGTTAAAGCAGCGTTTTGGGTAAAATTGTTTCATTTATCGTACGTGTTTCGACTTGTTGTTCTTGTTATTATTACATATATCATGTTTTACTTAATTCCATAATGTGAAAAATTATTTATATATATTCATAATATAAATATATATGATAGATCGGTAAATGAAATGAAACACATCGTTCATATAGACTGTAGGTCGTACATACGCATGAACGTTGATTTCGTTTCCTTATTGAATTGAATGGAATTATGTAAATGAAACATTTATCTACATAAATAAAGTATTGTTATTATGAAATATCTTTCATGATTATTTATTATATATACTTTATAATCTTACATGGGATGTTAATCATGGAAAATGAATCTCATCGTGTTCGTGGAGATAGTAGTCCGTACGTACGCACGAGCGATGATATAATTATTTTGATATTAAATTCGATTATAATTGGATGGTATATCATATATAAAGATTCATAATAATGTTATATTTATTATTTATATCAATTATACTCATTATTATACCCATCCAAATGATGAAATTTTTGAATAACAACTACAACACGACGTGGAGTCGGTAAGCCGTACGTACGCACGTGTGGTGACTTTTTCATTCATAGGATGGATAAAATAACTAATATGGTTGTAAAATTTCCATAAAAACATCACAGTATATAGAAGATACTGAGGTTGTTATTTTAGAATGTATACAACAAAGAAGGAGGAAGTGTAAAAACAAAGGAACTTGAAGTTGGTTGTGAGATATTTACCTCTTCTTCGGCTTCTTCCTTTTGATTTTATCAAAAGGGATCCATAGGTTGGCTTTATGACTAAATAAAGGCCTCTATAATTAAGTGAGGACAATTCAGAGGGTATTTGGACAGGGTTTGGCCGATCAAAACGGTTTGGGAGGAGTGAATGTGAGAGAAGAGGGAGTTCCCTTTTATAAGAGGGGTGAGGGGCACCTTGGGAAAAACTTAAAATATTATTTTATAATAAATTCATATTCGGTTAATAATGGCTCCAAAGGGACTTATTTTGAGGATTTGGTGGTGATGGGTCGGAATCCACTCAACCAACAGGTTTTAAACACCTTTCGGTTACCATTTTAACTTTATCATTTAGATTTAATTCTAATTTAAATAATTAATCTTTTACCGTGTCTTCTTTTTTTCTTACACTATATGGTTAATAATCTTACTATAAACTTCCATTAGAACCCCAATTGGTTCATTAATGTCATATATATTATTATATAAGTATTATAGTGGATCCTTATATTTTTAGTAATAGAAAAACAATTAATAATTTAATATTTGTTTTAACAACTCTTTTATGTCAATTTTGACACTATTTGGTATTTTGTTTTTTCTAAATTCATAACAGCATTATTAGTTCGAAAAGAATTCATCTAACCAACCCTAATATGTTATATTAACCTATAAATTTTTTTTAAATCATAAAAAGTTTCAAATTACATTTTTTTGGGTATTTATAATATCAATTATGTTAATATTAAATTAATAATGTAAAAACTACATCATCATTGTGTCATAAATTAATTAAATTATACAATGTCTAAAAATTATAAATAAAAAATGACCATGTAGGAAATAATTTTAACTTTCTAATTAATATTTATAGTAGAATTTATCTTATGTATAACACTATATTAAAAATGTTTTACTTATTAAACATTGATTTTGATTCTTCTAAATTTTCCTTTAATTAAATAATAATAAATGTCCTAATCTAATCCAAGTGGACCAAAGAGGTTCATATTTTATTCCTAAGGTTGTTATTGGTAGAATTACACATACCCAATAGAATTAGGACATGTTTTATGGTAATAATAATATCATTATTACACTTAATTACCCAATTTAATTTTAACCGTGGTAAAAAAAGTAAAAAGTAACTATTCACCAAAAAATTATTTTTATCTTATTGAACCACATTTTATTCCTTTATATAAACTGTGTATCTTTAATTTTTGAAATTCATCTCACAGAAGTGGTAAAATTAAATTTTATGTAAATTTGCAAAATCTCCTAGGAGGTGGGTAAAAGACGGTAAAGTGTTCAATAAAATTTTTATATATCTAAAACATTTATAAAATGACTCCAATGAAATACATTGAACTTATATAGGTATTATGTATCTATTTTGAAATAAAATAAATTTAAATAAAATAAACAATTATTTAAATAAAAAGTCGGTTTTAACTCAATGTTTTCAGTATTCATCAAAAATTTAAAGTTCTCAGAAAAAACAAAAAATTCACTATATGGTAATTTCGATATTCCGAATCCAAAAATGAAGTCCAATTTGAATGATAAAATTTATAAAATTTTAAAAATTGGGTATTACTATTCATAATATCTAGTTTATATAATATTTTAATAACATATAGTTGTTTGGTGAAACTTGGTATTGCGTACTACACACGCTATCGAGGAAGGTTTCTCTGGCGTGAAACACAAGCATAGAATAGTGTTTGTGTATAATTCAAGGGAATAAGATGTTGCATATATTGCAAGTTATTCTTGGTATAGCGTACAACACAAGACATCAAAGAAATTACAAATAATATTTCTCATAAAATCTTGGGTTGTTACAATGAAACAACACTATTCCATGATCCTTTGAATTTAAATTTTTAGATAAACCATTTAAAATCCTTTTGTATCTATGCATCTGTGTATAAATTTAAATATGAGATAATATGGGATAATGTAGAAAAATATACTAATTAATTGTGGATTCTATAGTTTGATAACCATATAAGTATTTAAATAAAAGGAAAATGTGAATATATTATTTATATATTTGGTCTTGATTAGATAATGAGTGTGGCGAGTTTTAAAAAAAACCTATTCATTTGTAAAAAGAATTTATACCATGGTTTACATCCCAACGTGTTTTCATAAATTACCCTTTATTGGATTAACAATTTGTATTAGAGATTGGATATATTTTAAATTAAATTTCTGATGACTATAACGGATTCAATTTAAAACTAATGTTCTATAATGATTAAATATTTTAAATATCATAGAGAAGTCTATGAATATTATTAGAAAGTACAACTCAAATGTTATTCCATCATATGGAATAATTTTTTAAAATATTGAACTATAGATGAAGGACTTCGTAATTGTTAAAGAGGATAGAATAAATAATTTAAATTGAGAGTTTATTTTCTCATTCAATATTATTATTAGAATGTTTGAGGAGGATAATATTCTAACAGAGGGTTAGAATATTGTTTATGTGGAATATCCAAGGATGTAAAAAAATTTAACTGGTACCCTTTCCAGAACAGATTAAATGTCCCCAAGAAATCAATAAATCCAACAAAATATCCACATTGACGAGTATTCAAAAATATTTTAAATTTTTATGATATTCAATGAATGAAATATTAAAGTGGATATATATGTGAGGTAGAATAATGACTCCCAATAAAAATATTCGGAATACATGCCTTATAAGGTACATATTGATTATAATAATTCTTAAAATGAATTGTTCACTTTTAACATATCCTAATTTGTTGAAAAAAATAAAATACTATAATAAGATAAGGTAGGCCTTGTATTCGTTGTTTCTTAAGAAAATAAAAATATGATGTTGAAATGTGATATTCTGAAAAAACAACTTTCTTTGGTGGAGGATAAGATATATGGTGGGATGAAAATCATGATTCAATTGAATTACCAACTCAATTTAGCGAGTATTTTGGTCTACAAATAGGAGTAAAAGTTGTACTCAACTGTAATGTGGTTAGAAAATAGAGGTAATCCTAAAATAAAGGATTGCTTGCATTTTTTGTTAGATATCACTTCAGTATGTGATGATGAAATCAAGAAACATTATTCCATTTAAGTGGAATATTATTAAGATATTATGATTTCATAGTGGCCTTAAATAATTTGAAATCCTAATTTCAGTTATTATGGAACCCCTCTGATGCAATAGAAAATTAAGTACATTGAAATTCCCCAAAAGAGTGAAATTATTGTAGGATCTACAAATAGTATTATGAAAGTCTCTATAAAAGGTCATAGAAATCCACTAATATATACTAGAATATACTTAAGAAATTTCTAATTTTACATTGTACCTGGACACATTTCAACATTTTGTATGAATGAACTGAAATACATTAATTTTTTCTGAATTTAGAGGAAATATTTATGAATGTGTCCCTAGGAACCAAAAAAGTGGTATGTGTTTCCATTCTTATCTAATGTCAAGTGAATATTTCCAGATTGTTTCCACTATAATAAATTAATGGATCATGCATAGAATCAATGAAAAATATATTCCCATGATAAATGGATTTCAAAGGCTACTAGAATATCACCACCATATCAATGTGCCAAGGCTGTCTTAGAGAAACAGAAAAAATATTTTGATGTAAGAGAAATAATCACATGCATATCAAACATTAATATGTCATGAAAAGTAATAGTATAAAAGTAAGGTGTAAATTTATGGAAAAAATAATTCTAGTTGGTAATGTCTATTCTGTAATAATGTTTGGAGAAGGAAGGTCATAACTCTAATAAAAAAAGAAAAATTTGATGTTAGTACTACTAAATGATGATGTAATTTTATTTTATGTTGTATTGTAATGAATAGGCCTATTCATTATTAGATGGTTTTGGATTATATTATTTTAATTTCATATTATAAATTGGACTCAAAATTAAAAATTAATATCATTACAGAAGATCAGGAAGACATAAAAAGTACAAAATGTGTTGGAATTATTTATATAAACATGAAAATTGGAAAAGGAATGCTTGAAAATATAGGGTTGGTTCATCAATACCATCCAACATTCAAAACCCAAGTAAATTGAATGGTTTTACTCTCCCATTATACTTAAATTATTTTTAACCTATGTGAAGTGGTTTATATTATTAGAGGAGACTTGATCCATGAGGTATCTATACAGTGACTCATACCTTTCATGCAATGATATTTCATATTATAAGATAAATATTGGTTACCTAATCTTATGATCAATGAATGAATTAGATAGGTATAATATATTTGTAAATTTAGATTCATATATAACATGTTCATAAGAAACATAAAATTTCTCCCACAATGTTCTTCATAACTAGAACAATTCTTTGACATATCAAAAAAAACATATTTCATAACCTTGGGAAATGAAATCTAAGAATGTGTGACCATTGATTCTCAATAAGGGTATGAAAGAGAGACAAAAATGACCACTTAAACATAAAATGAGTATAATATCATGTGAAATTTAGAATTACATTCGGATCACATTCTATGCATATTATATATCATAATATTGAATCATTTCACATGTCTTACTAGTTCATAAGACGTGAATCATAAATGATTTAATTGTCACTGTCCTTGAAATAATCACAATGTCTTATCATATAGGTTTTTGGAATACCCATAAGCATAGAAATTAATTTCCAATGTCAGGGATCTCTTCACTGAAAATCATAGTGAACTGGGTTCACTCTCCATCCCATCAATGAATTAGTAATGGTTAACTCCTGATGATATAAATAAAGGATTGATTCCCTAATTGAACAAGGATCACACCCCATTCTAGTCATCATTATCTTATGATATATCCATCATTGACCAATCCATTGGAGGGATTCATAATTCTGGTCCCACTCATAACATAATAGTAATTATGAATTTTAGTACCACAAGAACATAAAACATTAATCTTTTCACAACCCATGGAAAATAAAATGGTTTCATATACTTTTCATTATAACATTAAATCATAACTCATGGAAAAGTAATGTGTTTCAAAATCTTTTCATTATGTAATAATTAACTTCTGGTAAAGAAATATATTTCATAAAACTGTCCTCGAATCATCATCATCATATTGACCACTAATAGAATTAATGTGGATGGTATCATTGGGTCATATACTTAGTAAGACATATGTATGATCATAGGATTTTATCATAGATGAATATTTATTTTAAAATATCAATAAAAAAGATCATGAGAAAAAAACTCTTTTCAATTAAAAATCACATATTTAAAATATAAAAGATTACAAAATATTATGGAAACAAAATCGCTGATAAGAACCTTGGGGAATCATAATGAATGATTATAAGTATTGTTAATTCATTATGAAATGATATTATGGTCATACCATGAATGTTAAAAAATTATTCTATTAATATTATCAGTAAAAATTTAATGGTAACATGATTTGAAAAATAAAAGAAGATTCTAATTTTCTTTTGTAAAATATAAACCTTTTGATAAGTTGAATTACAAAATTAATTGCAGTTAGTTAAATATATTGAGAATAATTTTAGAAATCATCATCAAGGAAAAAAATTAGTTTCAAACCAAGAAAGAAATAATTATTTTTTTCCTTAATAAATACATTCAGTATTTTATGATATTAAGAAATTTAAAATTAAATGAAAACTTGTAATCTCTTGAAATAACCATGGGAGAATAAAATTCAGGATTTTATTAAGAGTTAAATCATGAATTATCATAAAAATCATAATAATAAATAATCTAAATAAAAAATGCGGTTGTGAGATAAATCACATACATCATGTTCAACTTACATCAAAAGTGAATCAACCTATTCTGTAAAAAAGTTATATTTAATTTATTTAAATAAAATAAATATATATATATATATGGATAATATAATATATTATCCCCTTGTAACATTTCATCACCCATTTATTAATAATTACTTATTAAAATCATAATTTATTCTCCTATCTATTTAATTTTACATGATAAGGTATATTCAGTAGTTTGATAGTAATATATTCATCGTGGTTCCATAATATCCAAAATTATCATCATGATATAAATATCATATATATTGATTATATATATATATATATCCATAAAATACAGAGATAGAAAAATGAATTAAATATTTCATAGGGACGGATGGCCATAAATAAGCATGGAAATTATTATCACTTTTCGAACAATGGGATAATATATATATATATATACATATATATATTTGACTCACCATTATAGAATCAATATTTTATAATATATATTAATTAATAAATCCTTATTACCATCCATGTAAAGAATCAATGAATAACTATTCACATCACATTGTAGTGGTTGTAGATCACACAAACTCAGGAGTGAAATTATAATTATAAAACTAATTTGATGGAAAAAAAGAATATATGATATTATAAATAATTAAACATAATTATAACATAAATATAATATATAATCATTAAAACCCTCAAAATAATTATTCCATAAAACTGGTGATGAAAATGAATTGTGTGACTATGTGGAGGCAGTAGCCTACAACAACGTATGAGGGATACATTCACAGCCCATTTGATGGGATAGATAGTTGGTATTGGTTGTACCGTAATCATAAAATAATATTCGTATATTCACGATTTAAATTTTTTATTTAATGATTAATACAACTAATTTTGGTGACGTAGAAGAAGAATGATGTTGAAAAAGTTCATGTAATATGATTACCTCTCCTTCTGTAGGACTTCATCAACTCATTTTCTAAGGAACCATGGAATGAAATTTTAGGAATATAATCACCACAAAATTATGGAATGAAATGTTGATAAGATATTTGGGTATGGATTTTTCCAGTTAGAAGGCTAAATGTCTTATAAATAAGATAATGGTGGCATTTCAATTTTAATGTGGCAGAGAGGATGCAATAGGAATTTATTTAAAGATTAAATTATAGTAGTTATTCATAAGATAAATGATTTAAAATAGTGATTATTGAATGGTGGGATAGAATGAGGTAAATTATTTCCTAAACAATTGGAATTAGAAATCATAAATTGGGAATTTTACCCATATCTCATACTTTAACCCATGGAAACTCATATTAACCTTAACTAAATTGAATTTCTTTACTATTTTTAAAATTTATTATGAACAAAATAAATTTATACTCATTATAAATTTTGGAATTTATGATTAAAAATTTGAATTAATTTTTCAAAAATAAATATCTAAATGTGCCACAAATTTGAAGTTATTGTAAACTCACAAAACACAGTTAAAATAGTTTTCTACAAAAAATGATATGTTATATATAAAAAGTATTTATAAAAAATAAACCGAAAAGTAATTATAATGAACAAAATTATATTACAAAAAATAAATTCTATTTATTTTTATAGTCAGAAATTTTTTAAAATAAAATGGATCATCATAAATAAAATAAAATAAATGATTATTTTCAATAAAAATAATAATTTTTCACTATTTAATGAGAAAAAAAAATCTTCAGAAAATTATAAATAATTTTAATTTCTATAATTTTGATATATTGATTTCAGAAATGATGTTTAATTTAAAAAATAAATTTTCTAGAGCATAGTAAAATAAAATATATTAGGTTCTAACAATACTAAAAAATCATTTTAGAGAAAAAATGTGTATGAATCTCATATATTGAATTTATTTATAATTGAGTACTTATTTTTAAACATGTTCACATTATATAAAACCTATAAAAATATTCTTAAAATGTTTCTTCTCCCATTAATTACTCCAATTTAACAATAAAATATAAAATTATACTATATTATTATTAATATAAGGACTAAGTTGTGTGTATCACAAGTTAATAATGAAAATTTTATTTAAAATAAAATATACCATAAAATATCAAATAGTTATATTATAACCTTGGAAAATTAATTTCTCCTTTAAAATTTTCTCATAATGGTATAGAAAATTGATGATAAATATTCCACCTCATATCCCAAGGTTATAATGTATCTTATTTAAATGTTTGATTCCTCATGTGATGTTTAACCTGGTGGGTAGTCTTGTTCCCTAGCACATTGTCTCAGGTATGAAACTACTCTAATGGATTTTATTAGTATGAAAAATCATGATCTAGTGGTTCAAAATTAAATTTAAATTCATATAATGGATATGGATTGTACATCCTCATTAGATATATATGGAACCCATAAAAACCATAGATATCTTATGTGGAATATCCATGTAATATGCTACTGCACCGAACCGATCAATAATCTAAATGGGTCTAATATAACTAGGGTTGAAAATTATATTATATCTAAATTTCATAACAATATTGAATAGATAAATTCATCAAAACTATTTCTCCCCAAAATAAATTTCCATATTTCATAAATTGTTGGTTGCATTACTTTTTTATCGACTCTTAGATACCATGATAATCTTTTGAATGGATCTAAATTTCTCCACAAAATATTCATATCGATATAGAACAAATTGATATATTCATTCAACATCATCCCAACATATTTGGTTACTACACATGCTCTAATATATGCCTTAATAGGGACCCATCTAAATGATCATGTGAAATATATTATTATATGAAATCTAGAATAAATGATGTTTTGGATCCCAAACTCATTGGAAATACCTAGTACAAAAACATATAATATCCTTCATGATTTCAACGGTTCTCCCAAACATACCTTATATGGGAGGAATATATGTATTTTAGAGACATAACTCTATATCAAAATCTTGCTAAAAATTCTATGAAACATAGATGTAAACATTAAAATACTATCTGACACCATATAATTCCATATTTTTTACAACCATACCATATACTTAATGTATATTATATAATTCCGATCAATAAATAAGTCTTATCTAATATTAATGAATTGAAAACAAAATAGTGATTTTTTGTTACAACACAAATATGTGCATGTTCTTCGTAATTGTTTGTGTGTCTGATGATAAAATCAATGAAAATGTGTTTGAATATACATTTAGTACGGGTAATAAAAAAATTCTGTTATTATTTAACCACTCATCACAAATTTTATAACATACCAAGACTTATAATAATGATTTTTTAATATCTTTATCTTTATTCCTTTACAATAAGTACACCTTCATGTCCCAATACATATTCCTACATCTAATATGAATAGAGGTTAATGAACTCTGAGAATCATTCAATACCACCTTCATAAATTCTATTTTTTATGGGAGATGTACACAGTTCCAAAAAAGTATCATTTCACCATAATAAAATATGAAATCTAAGAACATTTCTATAACACCTTAAATATTTTATTGTATGTGTCTCTTCAATAAATTTTATTCATTAGATAGACTATATTTCATAAGTAAGAGAGAATTTTTGAAACAAGACTTGGTTATTTATGATATTGTAATTACATAGCCACTAAACATAAATGTCTATATATATGTTTTGAATTTTGAAAAAACGGAGATACGCTGTTGCGATCAAGGTGATATTTGGAGTTTGATAGAATTAAGTTAATTTTTTTGAATAGTAAAAAACACGTATAAATAGTAAAATTCCCTTATTAATATTATCCTACCCTTATTAATAGTAATATGACCCTATGAATGGAAACCTTTCTCATGAATGAATAAATAAAATTTATAAACCTTAAAAATGAAGATGAATATTTTAAGTGTTGGTATTTTTTTGATTAAATTATGTTTCTAATTAAAAATAATATTTTCCATATCTATAAAATAATTTTTGAAAAATGGAGTTCATTTTTGGATTCTCCACATCGAAAAATGGTTAGCTTTAATTTTTGGGATTTTTCTGAAATACTTCAAATTTTTGTGAATAATTAAATACATTAATTTACTGTATAGATATATTATAAATTAGATTCACTATGAAAAGCATCATGAGTGATGTAAGAATCCAAATATTGATCTAACATGCACTTATTACTATTATAGGTCAAGGAATCCTCACAATTTCTTACCTTGTGAGGAAATAATAAATTAATGATTTTAATTTTAATGAAACCCTCCTCCCCTCCACTATATAAACAACCACTCATCCCATCTTCCTCCCACACCTCTCAAGCTTAAATTCATTTTAAAAATTAGATAAAATTATCTCTAAGATCCTAACCCACGTCCAAGAACTACTCTTCTCACAGAAATTCCAAAAACAAAGGCCTTAAGGGGATCCTCAAGGAGGAGTACTCAAGAGGAGGAGCTCACTTCCTTTTTCTTTCAAATTATTTTACAGGTTCCATTATTGTATTTCTCTCTCCTAACTTCCCCACATCCAAACATTATGATAATTCATGTATAGTTCATTTAATAGAGTTTTATTATGATAACTTAATGTTTCATCATCATCTCCCTTTTCCCCCACTTCTTACACTAAAAAAATACCCTCTTAAATGTTCTAATTTATCACATTTAAGGATGAAGGGTTTTCTATTTCTTTTAATATCATCAATAATAGCAATGAAACCTTTTTAATTATTTTAAAAGATAGAAATAAGTGTATTTTTCCTTATTCAATGTTCTAAAATCCTTACAAAATCATAATATAAAATAATAATAGAACACAAGTTCATTATGCACAAAACCACTAAATTAATCCAAGAATTTGTAATTAACATTTATCTTATTAGTCATCCTCGTGGTATTTAACCCAAAATAATTATTATATCACTTATATCTCTATAATTTCAGTAATAATAATTATTAAAAATTATATATGTTTAACAAATATTCAATTGAACTTCCATTAATGAATACAAGTAATAAGATCATGATAATCAAGGAAGAAAATGCATCCAAAAATATAAAATTGAACATATTTAACCCATCAAAAATGGAATGTATGAACATTATAAGTTTATATTAATTCAATAAAATGTATATTTGGTTTTTTAATTTCTAATTAATGAATCTAAATTTGATAATTAGGGTTATTAATATCAATTGAGAACTCCTTCAGGAAAAATGTAAGGGATCCCCTATGTCATTTTTATTCCACAATCCCCCCTATGTTTTGTCCTTTTATTTTTTATTCTTAATGATGGGGTATGTTTTTTCTCCTCCCTCATATTCCACTAATTAAATATAAGTGATGGTATAAACTCTTACCTCTCACAATGGCCTCAAAAGAACACCAGTTACCAAACCGATATTTTTATGGGGTTTCTTATAGAACTTTTAATACCATAAGGTTTCCATTGTTCGCCACTTATTTCATGAATGTTGTGTATTTTTTTCTAACATTTCATATATATTATAATTATACTCTTTATATTCATGGTATTGTATTAATAATTTGGATGTTATTAATTTTTGGTCATACGACTCGATTGATTACAAAGTGGTAAGAGTCTTTGTCTCAATTACCATTTCATTGAGACTTACATGGTATTATGCACATAATCATTCTTATGTGGTGCATTCACTACCAATTTGAGTTCATTTTTCATTTGAAATTGTAAATATATTATATATCCATATTTTGTTTTCATGGATATGATTATTTCCATAAGTCATATACCCTTTTACATAAGGTGATTATTTGGAATGTTGTTTTAACTATGGAAATATTGATGAATCCAACTCCTCTAATTTATATGTATATTGAAAGTCATATTTTTCTTTTATTAAATATATTTATAATGAATATTTAGGGAATTCAGTGACAGTCGGGACCTACTATATCCCCTCAATGCATCGACAAGTCTCGTGAGATAAATCCGTTAGCGACAAGCCCTTTGAGTTTCTTCCAAAAATCAGAAAGGATTCTACCCACAAACATTAACCATCTCGAAAGTATAGTGGAATCATGTTCTAGATACGTGAATTAGAAATTATAATCATATTCTCTATTTATTTTTAGTTATTACTGTCCATCGGGGTTTCACTATGACAAAATATATTGAAGGTTTTTCATTATTAGTTTATTAATCAATTGTGTTATTCAATTATTCACCATGCTATATTGACTATGAAAATTTGTTTAGGATTATGTTATTAATGATTCATGATTCTTCTATTAGTAACCCGTAATGAGAATTTGACATTCTCCCTTTCATTTTTTTTACCTTCAATAGGTGATAAGTTGGATACCATTTATTCAGTTCACGTGGAAGAAATTTTTTTAGTGGTTACGTAATGTATAATGTTACCTTTTCCACTTTAATGGGAGTTTCATGTATATATCTTGTTTCTCCAACAATATTAAACTAAATTTTCCTTCAATATTTCATTTCATTCAATAATTCCTATGTAAAAATGTATTCACTGGCTCTATGCCTATGGGGTCAGGGTGTTACAGCTGTTATTAGAGGGAGGTTTAGTAGAAAACATGGAAACTAGATTAGAAAATAGAGATTATGGAACAAAATTCTATTGTAGTATTTGAGGATAAACATAGAAGAACATCCTAGATTTTTGGTATGGAAAATATTATGTGGATCTTTCTAGAAAATTCATCCCTATCTAGATACAAACAATTAAAGGCACCCCGGGAAGAGATGTACCATGGTGTGAAAACTCTGAAAAAGTGTTTTGGGCTTGACCTGGGGTCTCCTGGTGCATGACATTGGACATTTCTGCACTCTTAGTTTGAAACTCCTTTTGTATATGGTTACGATAATTCACATTTTTTTAGAAGCCATTATGAAGGATTTGAATGTAAATTTTCCCTCAGAAAAACTGTGTTTATGATATTAGCTATGCATTGAATATAAATTTTTCTAAGTAATTATCTCATCCAGATTATAAATTATGATTCATAACCTAATCAAGTGTGTGAAATTATTTAAAAATGGTTCCTATTGGAAGAAGTGGAATTAATACTCATGGACAACATAGGGATTTCCCTAATGAAAAAGTCAACACACTCAATGTTCGAGTAGATCAGATCAAGACCATATTCTGGAAACATAATATTGATGTGACAAATAACCATGCTACACCATTGATGGGTAGTTTCATACAACAAAATCTCCCATATTTTAGTGGGACTGCTAATCCAGTGGTAGCAGAGTAGTGGATCCTGTCCCTTGAAAATTTATTCTTGGAATTAAGATGAAATGAAAAGGAAAAGGTTGTATTGGTAGTATATTATCACAAGGGTGACACTGAACAATGGAAGTCCATGATCTAGAATACCATAGATGAAAAAGAAATATAAGATATTGAATGTAGGACATTTAAGGAAATATTCTTCGAAAATATTTTCCTCATGAGCAATGAAACGAAATGAAGAGGGAATTCCTTGTCATAAAACAAAAGGAATAAGGCAGTGTTGTAGAGTATGAGGCTACCTTCAAAAGACTATCCAGGGATGAAATAGATTGCATACATGACGTAGAAAACATGATTGAACATTTTATTTGTGGTATAATTCCATGTCTTCAATGGGTAATAGATTCTCATATATTTTCATCATATGAAGAAGTTGTATTATGATCCATAAAAAATAATAATTAATTTTCTAGATTAAATTTTTTCATGGGAAACCAAGATAATAATTTCTACTCTAGTAACAATGGAAAAGGTAAAGTGCCATAGAAGAACATGGGAATGAAGTAATTCCCATTATGATATAACTGTTGAAAGAAACATCTTGGGAAATACTAGAAATGCATGGGTTTCTAATATAAATGTGGATAATTGGGTCATTAATCAAATAAATGAAAGGGGAAGAAACAAGTCAACGGTGTTCAATACTACCCTTTTTTAAAGATGGGACACTATGAAAAAGAATATCCTATGCACCAAGGAAACATTCCTCAGAAATGGCCAAGAGAGAGAGGGAAAGGTAATCTGATTACAACTATTGAGGTTTATGTTCCTAATGATATGTTGGAAGATAATTTAATTTTTTCATCAAATATATCCAATGTATTATTTGATTCTGGGTCATCACATTCAATTATATCTTCCCAGTTTTCCATTAAAATTAGACATGTCTAATTTGATTTAATAAATAATTTGTTTGTAAAAACTCATAGGGGATGTATCACTGCAACAAAGGCAGTTCTATTAGTCCACCTCATGACACATAAATGTTCTTTAGATTCTAACCTTATCATCAAATAAATGATGGAATTTTATATAATTATCTGTATGAATTGGATATCAAATTATGTTGATAATATATATTTCAAGAAGAAGGAAGTTACAATTTTTTTAGAATGATGTCGAATCCCTTATATTTAATGTAGAAAACATTCCATATGATTCCGGTCAAGATCCTCTCCCAGTAGCTCAACTGAATGAAATTCATATAGTAGAATTGAACACAATATCAATGGGTAAATAATGAAATATAAATATTGAAGATGTACATATTGTGAAATAATACATTGATGTATTTCTAGAGGATTTACGTGGACATCCTCTTGATAGAATGTTGAGTTCTATATTGATTTAATTCCAGGTGCAAGACACATAAAAAATACTCCTTATATAATGGAAATTGTGGAATTAGTGGGTCTAAATAAAAAAATAGAGGAATTGAGAGAAAAGATTTATTTTTCCTTGTGTTTCCTCATGGGGATCCCATGTCCACTTTTTAATGAAGAAAAATGGATCCCTGAGGATGTGGATTGTTTATTGGGAAATCAATACCATTACAATAAATAACACAAATCCTAGTTCATACATTGATAATTTAATTAATCAAATTTTTGGAGACCAATAATTTTTGAAGATTGACCTTCAATCTGGATATCATCAGCTGTGTGTGAGGAAGGAATATATTCCAAAAAGTCATTTCAAACTAGGAATGGGAATTATGAGTTTACCGTAATTCCTTTTGGATTGAAAAAATCACTCTATGTTTTGATAGAACTAATTTATAGAGTTTTCATGTAATATCATGATGCCTTTGTTGTGGTATTTATTGATTATATCCTAGTATTCTCCAAAATCAATGAATACCATGAGAATCATTTACAAATTATTTTGAAAACTCTTAGAAGAAATGAATTATATGGGAAGTTTATCAACTGTGAATTTTGGCTTTAATATGTTTCTTTTCTTGTCCATGTTGTCTCTATTGTTATAATATTATTCAATCCTATGAAGATAAAGGAAATCCCAGAATGTCCCACTTAAACGAACATAATCGAGGTATGCAATTTTATTCACCTAACAGCTAACTATCATTGTTTTGTTTAGAATTTCACCCGACAGGTTAACCCACTAACCATACACACATGTAAAGGGGTTGAATTCATATAGAGGAAATAATGTATATATTTATTTTACAAATTGATTAGGATATTGGTCAAAGATCCAATTTCGATTCTTCTATCCAGAAATGATTGATTTTGGATATATAGTGATGCATCAAAGAATTGACTGGGTTGCGTCCTTGTGATGAATTATATTGTTATTTTATATGCATCAATTAATTTTAATACCTATGAGAAATATTACCCAAATCATTTTATTGTGTTAAAATCTATAAGATTTTATTTGAATATATGAATACATTATCACTATATTGAAAGATATGAGATATATAAAGATCACAAGAGATTGAAATACATTTTTTCCCAGAATGAACACAAAATGAGGAAAGGGGGATGGATGGAGTTACACAAAGATTATAATTATTCAATACATTACCACCCAAGGATGGAAAATAAGGTGGAAGATGCATTAAGTGGGTAAGATCAAGAACATCTAACCCAAATGAGGATTGAGAGAGATCCAATATTCATGTATCTACAAAAGATGGATATGTTAGTTGTTAAGGATGGGTAAACATATTTCCTATTTCAAATGTTTTCTAAACTATATATACTAGAGAGGATAAAAGGAACTCAATATGATGATGAGAATCTACAAATGAAAATTAAAGCTATTAAAGATGGATATTGGCAGACTTCGTGTTTGATGTTGAAGATATGAAATTTTGGAAGAGGTTAGGTGTTCCATCAGTACCAGAGAGAAAAAGGGAGCTATTAGACGATGCTCGTAACACAAATTTCTATATAAAACATAGTATCAAAAATATTATATATATATATAAAGGAATATTTTTGGTGGGATAATATGAGGCAAGGAATTGCTGACTACGTGTCAAGGTGTCTAGTTTGTCTACAAGTGAAAGGCAAAGGGAAACATCTAAGAGGGGTCATGAAACCTCTACTTATTCAAATGTGGAAGTGGGATTACATTATGATGTATTTTGTAATAGGAATACCAATAAATCCTATACGGAATGATTATATATGGGTCATTGATGATCGTCCCACAAAATCATCACATTCTCATGCTGTAAGAGAGGATTTTCCACATGAGAAACTGTAAATAATTTATATTAATGATGTTATAAGACATAATGGTGAAATTATATCGATTGAGTATAATAGAGATCCTTGGTTAACCATAATATTATGGAAAATTATTTATAATTATTTGGATACTGAGCTTCATACGAGTACTGCTTAACACCCCCAAACTGACAGACAATATGAAAAGAATATTCAAACACTGGAATACATGTTTAGATAATTCTCTCTTGACATTCAAGGTATTGGGGATCAATACATTCAATATGTGGAATTTTACTAAAATAATTGTTTCCATAATGAAATTAAAATTGAACCATATGAAGAATTATATTGTATGTGGTGTTGAACTCCAGCTTGTTGGGATGAAGCTAGAGAGCAAAAACATTTACGCATCGAAATTATTGAAGAGAAAACTGCAAAGGTAAAGAAAATTTAGGGTCATATTAAAAATACGAAAATGGGAAAATTGTAACACCCCAGGATTTCAGAGTGTGTTATTTCTTAAAAATAATTCAATAACTTGCACTACACGCAACACCGAGTTCAATCACACCATTAAAGAGGTCATGAATAGTATTAACTACATTTTGAACTTTATATATAATCCTTATAATTTTAGAATCCCTATCATGAGTTTCTTAGTCATAATGCAAGAACAGATTCATTTTCAGTATTTCACTTTTATCAACTTCTAATAGTGAAACATTTTTAAATACAATATTTTTAACTTTTTGACTAAATGGGGACATCAAAAATTTAAAATGAAACACCCCAAGCTTCCACAGTACGTTTCCCTTCGAATAATGCGATAGCGTGTGTTATACGCAACCTTGAGTTCTAACACACACCATAACTAATCAAACTAGCCGTTATGTATAGTAATACCTACTTTTTGAAATTATATATATTTTATATTTGAAAATGGCCTTCATTTTTGGATTCGGAATATCGAATTTAGCCTAAGGTGAAATTTTGGTACATTTCGGATAACTTTCATATTTTGATGAATAGTGAAAATTACTAAATTTTAATTAAAAACAACTTTTTTAATCAAAATAATTAATAGTGATAAATTATGAATTTGAGTGGTTTTAAAGTATATTTAGAATATATTTTTACCATTTAATATAATGTTGGTCATTGGACATAATTTTACAATTAAACTGAACATAAACAAGTGTCAATCTTTTGATAGTTATTATCTCTTAAAAACACGCTTTTTGTTTTGACAGCGGGAATTAATTTTAAATTAATTTCTGCCACTTCTGTGTTTTGAATTTAGGAAAATGGATTCCATATTTGGAATCAGGATGTTCAAATTGTGTAAATAGGTAACTTTTATTTTTAGAAATTTTGAATAATTACTGTGGTAAATATTTTATTTACCATGGTTAAGGGTAATTCCGGTAAATAAGGGTTAAAAAATAATATTATAATAATACAAAATTACCCTAAAACGTGTCCTAACCTTATTGGTTGACACATACCCGACCATGAGCATCCTTGGGTCAATTTGGGGACCCCTTGGAGCCACTTGTATGTGGTAGGGACACTTTATATTAATAAAGTTAAAATAAAAATAAAAATGGCATAAGCTTACATCTTTTAGAATAACAACTTTTACATAGGGTTAAACATGTTGGATTTTCGATTATAAATATTCATTAGAAAGATAAAAATATTTCCTACATAATTATATTTTATTTATAATTTTTAGACATTAAATAAGTTATTTTATTTATGACACAATGATGATGCGGTAATTACTATAATAGTGAAAAATTAAAATAATTGATATTATAAATACCAAAATAAATATAATATGAAACTTTTAATGAATTAAACTAATTTTATAGGATAATATGATATATTAGGATTGATTGGATTGACTTTGTTCGAAGTAATCGATCTGTTATGAGTTTCAAAAAAATCAACTATTGAATAGTGTCAAAATTGACATAAAAGAGTTCTTAAAACAAATATTATATTATTAATTGATATTAAATTCCTAAAAATCTACGGTTCGGCCAAGAGACTTATATCATGATAGGTTAATCATTAATGGACCACTTGGGGGTCGCTTGGATGTATATAGTAAGTTTATTAACCATATTATATAAAACTACAAAGAGACATTGTAAAAGTGAAACTAATTAACTTAGAGTTAATACTTAAAGATAAGGTTAATATAAGTACCCAAACCTGTATAACTTCTATTGGTTGAGTTTTTTTCGACCTATCCCAACCTTAAAATTTAAATAATCAACTTTGGATCCATTATAAACCGAATATGAATTTATTATAAATTAATATTTCTAGCTTTTCCAAAGGTGCCCCTCACCCCTCTTATAAAAGGTCACTACTCCTTCTCATTTCTTCACACCTCTAAAGCCTTTTGGTTCGGCCAAACTCTGCCCAAATACTCTCCCAACATCCCTCACTACAACCTAGAGGCCTTAGTTTGATCATAAATACAACCTATGGAGACCTTTTGATCAAATCAAAAGGAAGAACCCGAAGAAGAGGTAATGATTTCACCACCCTTATCTAAGTTCATTTCTTCTTCCACTTCTTCTTCCTTTGTTCTTACCATTCTAAAATAATAACTCCAGTATCTCACATATACTGTGATGTTATTATAAGTATGGTACAACCATATTCAGTATTCTATCCACCCTTTGAATAACATGTCACCATACGTGCGTACGTACGGCTTACCGTCTCCACGTCGTGGTGTAATTGTTATTCAAAATAATATTATTTGGATGGGTATAATAATGATGTGTAACTCATGTAAATAATAAATATAACATGTTAATGATTCTGTATATATGATATACCATCCATTTATATATTATTTTAATATCAAAAGAATGATATTGTCGCTCGTGCGTACGTACGGACTACCGTCTCCACGAACGCGATGAGATTCATTCTCCATCGTATCCATTCAAGTATAATTATCATTTGATGATTTAAAAATGATGTTTAAGGACTAGATATCATTCTGGATATGAATAAGATACAACAACCATGGCTTATGTAACAAAACATATAAAAGAAAATGAGTAAGTTAACTCCCGAAACGATGATAATTCTAAGATATTATTAACAAATCAATGTTAAAAGATCATATATGATATCATATTAATATATATGATTCTTGTATAATTTAATAACAACTATTTCACCATTATACAGGAGGTTAACCTACCCCAACCAAGGAAAAGTACAAGGTAAGGGTTTATTTCACAATCTCCTCATTATCTGAGGTTGTTTATACGTAATAATCTACTGGGATATCTTTATCATCCACATCCATGTTTCTTAAAAATGTATTTCAAAACATTTTTAATATTTACAAGAATATGGGTTAAAGTCATTTATACCCTTGTTTGACTTTTTATAAGAGGTTTATAAAAGAATCTTTCCGTCGTTTTCAAAACAAGGACCTTTTTAACCTTTTCGACAGAATTGAGGTAAGAATGTTTTTTTTACTTATACGGCGGGTGTGGTTATTTTACGCCGTTATAAAATCTCCAAAGCTTTCCTTACAAGCTTATAAGAATATTTTCAAAGAAAATGTTTTATTTTATATGGATCTTAAATGATTTCAAAATAAAAGGAGATATTTCTTTAAAAAGAATTTTGATTTCATCTATGTCAACATCCTTTGATGGATTTTAAGATTATTTGATGTTGATTTATTATGATACAAAACTTCTATATTGTATTGAAGGTTTTGTGATATGTTTGACTATGGATGTTATATTTTTATACCATTCATTGTTTATGGTGAAATTATTGACATTTCGTATGCTAGTTTTAATACGAATGTTTATGTTATGTTTAAACCTTTTCATATGGGAATGCATTGGACTTAATAAGTGACGGGTGGAGCCCGCTATAGCTCCTCGATGCATAGGTAGGTCTCATGAGACAAACTAGTGTCTTGGCACAAGGCCTTGACAAAATCTTATTTGTAGTCTTGGCACGAGGCCTTGGCTATGTGATTATGATAGTCTGGCATTATGCATTCCAACATTATGAAAGTGGTTATTGATTTTTGCATGTGATTATTCGATTAGTAGAATATCCATGTGAATAAGTAAATGGAATTATTTCATTTTATTTATGCCATACATGTTGAAAGTTCATATTTAAAAGGCTTTTGTTTTAGTTATACATTTCCTTAAATGTTTATTCTTATTTATGAAAGTTTCCACTATATTGTTATCCTTACTGGGCGTTTGAGCTCACCCCTTTTCTATGTTTTATTTTTCCCAGGATGTGAAGAAGTAAGTTATGAATGACCTGCAGGGATTTTATGAGGGGATTATAGTGTGGACTGTGGAAACATTATGTTGTTGTATTAGTTTTTCATTTTATGATGTAATGTAAAACTTATGAATATATCTAGTGTTTCCAAGGCTACTAAACCAATCGGTCTTTCGAGATTTGATCTTTCTTGTGATCATGCCAATGTTACGAAGTAATGCACTGACTCTGGGTAGCTGGGGTCGGGGCGTTACAGTTGGTATCAGAGGAAGTTTAGTACAAACCATGGAAACTAGATTTAGATAAACTCTGATTAGAGCACGTAGACCTAAGATGAACTTTGAGGATTAGTATAGAAGAACTTCCTAGAATTTTGGTATTGTAGAGATTTTGTGAGTTTTCTGAGCAATACATCCCTGTCTGGATACGAGCAGGTAGAGGCGGCTCTGGCACAGATGTACCTAGGGGTAAAACCCGAAAACACCGCTTTGAGCTAGACTCGAACGGGAACTGGTGCACGACAACGAGCCTTACCGCACTCTTGGTTACGACACTCCCGGGGGATATGCTTAGGATAACTCTCATTTTCTTTACAAATCATTTTGAAGGGATTATGAGTATATACTTCCTCAAAGAAAACATTCTTATGATTATGGATTATATCCATAAATAGTTCAATTTATTTTAACTGTTTTATAAGTATTGGATTATGTATTTTGATTCATAAACTGATCTAGTGTATGCCATTGTTTAGAAATGGCGCCCAGTAGAAGGAATAAGAACTCCAGAAATTCACATGATTCAAAGAGAAGGAAAGATCATATCTTTCATGGTCTTAAGCTAGAATTTATAAGAGAAATAGTCTCCCATGTATTATCATCATATGAAGAAATAATATCATGTGTTGATAAGATAAGTAAAGTGTTTACTGAGTCCAATGGCTTTGAAGGGAATCAAGAGAAGAAAAGGATGGAAGAGAGAAAGATGGATAAAAGTAAGAGGGAAAAGAAGAATTTTCCCATATGTGGTAACTGTGGAAAGAAACACCCTGGAACTTGCCTGAAAGGAATGTGAGTTTGTTATAAGTGTGGAGGAAAAGGGCACAAAGTACGTGACTGTAAGGGTCAGAAAATGGTTTCAAATGTACAATGCTTCATTTGCAAGGAGTTTGGACACTACGGGAACCTATGTCCCAGTCATCAGACTATGCCGCAAATGATGCTATTGGATAATAATCAAGTTATGATACTACCACAGATGAAGAGGAATGATTAGAGTTCTTATGTTGATTATGTCAATTGAGTGTTGTATCAACAATGTACTTGTTATAATAATTATGGAGTATATAAGGATTGTACTGCAGTACTATTTCATTAAGGACTTGAGATTGTGTGGAACAATGAAAAGTGACTCAATAGCAGGATAAATTTTTGGAAAATATATGATTGAGAGAATGATAAATCATAATATAGTTCTGATACTGAGGTAGTGATTTTGGAATAATATGTGATTGTTTTGGATAAATTATATTGGATATTCTTGACTACCTTGGAACTGATTAATGATTTGTATATTCCATCATTGTTGGGGTTTAAAACATTTTTGGATGAATGAAGTATATCCAGCATTCTATATGGAATAAGGGAGAATGAATGTAATCAATAAGGAATATGGTAATACATGATGAAGGTATTCATATTCTATTACGGGGTAAAAAGGATCTATATTATGTTTACCTTCCTTATAAATGTTGGACTGTGAGTTTGGACAGAAGTATTTTGGATAGTTCTAGTTTGGATTATTTTGGATTACCATAAAAGGAAAACCCAGTGGTTGGGCGGCAACCCGTCGCGTCCGGCAAGGCTGCGAGACTTGAACCCGCAACCGAAGGGAGACAAGGGTGTATCACCTACCACTGTCCCACGAGATGTCCTAAATTAAATAATGTAGTTTTTTTTAAAAGATCTGATAGATTAATTATAAATTCATTTATTTTGGAACCCTGTACGAATAGTATAAATAGAAAAAAAAATTTACGTTCTATTATCTTTTAGAGTGAAAGATGAGTTTGTGGTAGAAATTTATTAATGGGTAAAATTATAATTATAAAGTAAGTATATCTCCTTATTATCTTAGCCAATCTCATAAATAAATTCCTCAACATTAATAATAGAAACTTAGAACAAAAATGTTGTCCTAGATGGTACCTTAAATCATCACAAATTTATGGATTTGGGATTGTTGGCCTTTTCATAGCCATGTTCTCTACCACTCTCCATCAGATAATTGATGGTTAGATTTCTCTTCCATATCCATATTTTCCTACATGGAACCCTAGTATTTGTTATTTTCGGTAATCTTCATACTTTCCACTCTTTATTTTAAATAGAGGCCTCATTAATTCATTTTTCGATGTGGGATTTCAACTAAGATATTTTGAAATGTCAAAAATGTGTTGTCCCAATACCCTATATTTTGTTGAACCGATGGTACTTCAAATCATCATAGATTGATGAGTTTAAGGACCTCAATTTTATACTTGTTTGTGATTGATGACCTTAATCAGTACCTATAAATATTTACATTTTTCCTCCAATTATATGTCTCTAATTGCCACCAATGTTCTCCTAATCGAGATCATAATTTGGTGGTGAACCTTTCATTTCTCTTTTCCTCATATTAAGACTAAATTTTAGTAACCCAATTTCCGATGTGGGTTTTCCCACAAATATATTTTCTACTTTCAACCTTTTATTTTTGAAGAACAATTTCAAATTGCGAGGACGCAATTTATTGAAGGAGGGGAGAATGTAACACCCCAGGATTTCAGAGTGTGTTATTTCTTAAAAATAATTCAATAACTTGCACTACACGCAACACCGAGTTCAATCACACCATTAAAGAGGTCATGAATAGTATTAACTACATTTTTAACTTTATATATAATCCTTATAATTTTAGAATCCCTATTATGATTTTCTTAGTCATAATGCAAGAACAGATTCATTTTCAGTATTTCACTTTTATCAACTTCTAATAGTGAAACATTTTTAAATACAATATTTTTAACTTTTTGACTAAATGGGGACATCAAAAATTTAAAATGAAACACCCCAAGCTTCCACGGTACGTTTCCCTTCGAATAATGTGATAGCGTGTGTTGTACGCAACCTCGAGTTCTAACACACACCATAACTAATCAAACTAGCCGTTATGAATAGTAATACCTACTTTTTGAAATTATATAAATTTTATATTTGAAAATGGAATTCATTTTTGGATTCGGAATATCGAATTTAGCCTAAGGTGAAATTTTGGTACATTTCGGATAACTTTCATATTTTGATGAATAGTGAAAATTACTAAATTTTAATTAAAAACAACTTTTTTAATCAAAATAATTAATAGTGATAAATTATGAATTTTAGTGGTTTTAAAGTATATATAGAATATATTTTTACCATTTAATATAATTTTGGTCATTGGACATAATTTTACAATTAAACCGAACATAAACAAGTGTCAATCTTTTGATAGTTATTATCTCTTAAAAACACGCTTTTTGTTTTGACAGCAGGAATTAATTTTAAATTAATTTCTGCCACTTCTGTGTTTTGAATTTAGGAAAATGGATTCCGTATTTGGAATCAGGATGTTCAAATTGTGTAAATAGGTAACTTTTATTTTTAGACATTTTGAATAATTACTGTGGTAAATATTTTATTTACCATGGTTAAGGGTAAATCCGGTAAATAAGGGTTAAAAAATAATATTATAATAATACAAAATTACCCTAAAACGTGTCCTAACCTTATTGGTGGACACATACCCGACCATGAGCATCCTTGGGTCAATTTGGGGACCCCTTGGAGCCACTTGTATGTGGTAGGGACACTTTATATTAATAAAGTAAAAATAAAAATAAAAATGGCATAAGCTTACATCTTTTAGAAGAACAACATTTACATAGGGTTATACATGTTGGATTTTCGATTAAAAATATTCATTAGAAAGATAAAAAGATTTCCTACATAATGATAGTTTATTTATAATTTTTAGACATTAAATAAGTTATTTTATTTATGACACAATGATGATGCGGTAATTACTATAATAGTGAAAAATTAAAATAATTGATATTATAAATACCAAAATAAATATAATATGAAACTTATAATTAATTAAACTAATTTTATAGGATAATATGATATATTAGGATTGATAGGATTGACTTTGTTCGAAGTAATCGATCTGTTATGAGTTTCAAAAAAATCAACTATTGAATAGTGTCAAAATTGACATAAAAGAGTTCTTAAAACAAATATTATATTATTAATTGATATTAAATTCCTAAAAATCTAAGGTTCGGCCAAGAGACTTATATCATGATAGGTTAATCATTAATGGACCACATTGAGGTCGCTTGGATGTATATAGTAAGTTTATTAACCATATTATATAAAACTACAAAGAGACATTGTAAAAGTGAAACTAATTAACTTAGAGTTAATACTTAAAGATAAGGTTGATATAAGTACCAAAACCTGTCTAACATCTATTGGTTGAGTTGTTTTAGACCTATCCACACCTTAACATTTAAATAATAAACTTTGGAGCCATTAGAAACCGAATATGAATTTATTATAAATTAATATTTCTAGCTTTTCCAAAGGTTCCCCTCACCCCTCTTATAAAAGGTCACTCCTCCTTCTCATTTCTTCACACCTCTAAAGCCTTTTGGTTCGGCCAAACTCTTCCCAAATACTCTCCCAACATCCCTCACTACAACCTAGAGGCCTTAGTGTGATCAGAAAGCCAACCTATGGAGCCCTTTTGATCAAATCAAAAGGAAGAACCCGAAGAAGAGGTAATGATTTCACCACCCTTTTCTAAGTTCATTTCTTCTTCCACTTCTTCTTCCTTTGTTCTTACCATTCTAAAATAATAACTCCAGTATCTCACATATACTGTGATGTTATTATAAGTATGGTACAACCATATTCAGTATTCTATCCACCCTTTGAATAACATGTCACCATACGTGCGTACGTACGGCTTACCCTCTCCACGTCGTGGTGTAATTGTTATTCAAAATAATATTATTTGGATGGGTATAATAATGATGTGTAACTCATGTAAATAATAAATATAACATGTTAATGATTCTTTATATATGATATACCATCCATTTATATATTATTTTAATATCAAAAGAATGATATTGTCGCTCGTGCGTACGTACGGACTACCGTCTCCACGAACGCGATGAGATTCATTCTCCATCGTATCCATTCAAGTATAATTATCATTTGATGATTTAAAAATGATGTTTAAGGACTAGATATCATTATGGATATGAATAAGATACAACATCCATGGCTTATGTAACAAAACATATAAAAGAAAATGAGTAAGTTATCTCCCGAAACGACGATAATTCTAAGATATTATTAACAAATCAATGTTAAAAGATCATATATGATATCATATTAATATATATGATTCTTGTATAATTTAATAACAACTATTTCACCATTATACAGGAGGTTAACCTACCCCAACCAAGGAAAAGTACAAGGTAAGGGTTTATTTCACAATCTGTTCATTATCTGAGGTTGTTTATACGTAATAATCTACTGGGATATCTTTATCATCCACATCCATGTTTCTTAAAAATGTATTTCAAAACATTTTTACTATTTACCCGAATATGGGTTAAAGTCATTTATACCCTTGTTTGACTTTTTATAAGAGGTTTATAAAGGAATCTTTCCGTCGTTTTCAAAACAAGGTCCTTTTTAACCTTTTCGACAGAATTGAGGTAAGAATGTTTTTTGACTTATACGGCGGGTGCGGTTATTTTACGCCGTTATAAAATCTTCAAAGCTTTCCTTACAAGCTTATAAGAATATTTTCAAAGAAAATGTTTTATTTTATATGGATCTTAAATGATTTCAAAATAAAAGGAGATATTTCTTTAAAAAGAATTTTGATTTCATCTATGTCAACATCCTTTGATGGATTTTAAGATTATTTGAAGTTGATTTATTATGATACAAAACTTCTATATTGTATTGAAGGTTTTGTGATATGTTTGACTATGAATGTGCTATTTTTATACCATTATTATTTTATGGTGAAATTATTGACATTTCGTATGCTAGTTTTAATACGAATGTTTATGTTATGTTTAAACCTTTTCATATGGGAATGCATTGGACTTAATAAGTGATGGGTGGAGCCCGCTATAGCTCCTCGTTGCATCGGTAGGTCTCATGAGACAAACTAGTGTCTTGGCACAAGGCCTTGACAAAATCTTATTTGTAGTCTTGGCACGAGGCCTTGGCTATGTGGTTATGATAGTGTGGCATTATGCATTCCAACATTATGAAAGTGGTTATTGACTTTTTCATGTGATTATTCGATTAGTAGAATATCCATGTGAATAAGTAAATGGCATTATTTCATTTTATTTATGCCATACATGTTGAAAGTTCATATTTAAAAGGCTTTTGTTTTAGTTATACATTTCCTTAAATGTTTATTCTTATTTATGAATGTTTCCGCTATATTTTTATCCTTACTGGGCATTTGAGCTCACCCCTTTTCTATGTTTTATTTTTCCCAGGATGTGAAGAAGTAAGTTATGAATGACCTGCAGGGATTTTATGAGGGGATTATAGTGTGGACTGTGGAAACATTATGTTGTTGTAGTAGTTTTCGATTTTATGATGTAATGTAAAACTTATGAATATATCTAGTGTTTCCAAGGCTACTAAACCAATCGGTCTTTCGAGATTTGATCTTTCTTGTGATCATGCCAATGTTACGAAGTAATGCACCGACTCTGGGTAGCTGGGGTCGGGGCGTTACAAAAATGAGTTACACTAAAAAAATAAGAAAGGATTTGGAATTCAAGTAGTAGATCATTTCATTCTAAAATTATCTCTGTGGAAGGGTGTCTTAATGTTTGGTAATAAAGTGAAACATATCCCCATGTACATCGAACTGTTTGAAATTCATGAAAGGAATAGAGCTGTAACATACTATATAAAAATGTCACCATGTCTCTTCAATGATCATAATGTACAGCATGAGTCATTATTAAATAAATACCTGACATAACCTACAAATGTACTCACCTACGAAGAAATATAACTGGAACCTAATTTGACATGTTGTGAAGAGCCTATCGAGATTCATGACACGAGGGAGAAGGTATTGAAAAATTTGACTAATTGACTAGTAAAGGTTCATTAGAGAAACCATAAAATGCAAGAATAAATTAGGGGACCTAAGGATGTTATGAAGATGAACCTCCCATGCTGTTTTAGGTAGAATTATACATTAAAAATTTTGAGGATGGAATTTCTGAAGGAGTGAATAATAAAAAACCCCATATATGATATGGTATGTCTCACATAAATTTTTTTATTAATTATATATCTTATATTTCATAAAGAAATAAGGTTATTTGAAACAACACTTTCTTATTTAGTAAATAATTGTACCCTATCCATTAAACATAAATTTTCCACTTCTCTGTTTTGAATTTTAAAAAACAGACTAACATAGTTGCAATCTGGGTGATATTTCGAGTTTGATAGAATCAAGTTAATTTTTGGTGAATAGTAACCTACCCTTATGAATATTAATATACCATTATGAATAGTAACATACCCTTATGAATAGTAATATTCCCCTAATTGATTGTGACCTTACTCATTAATGTGTAAATAAAATTTAGGCACCTTAAAATGAAGAATAATAATTTATGTGTTTGTATTTTTCGATTAAATAATATTTTAATTCAAAATTTAAATTTATCATATATAGAAAATTAATTATTATAAATGGAGTTTATTTTATTATTCTACGCTTCAAATAAATTGTAATGGTGAATTTTTGGGATTTTTGTAAATACGTTAAATTTTTGTGAATCGAAAGATACATTAATTTACCATATTAATACATTATAATTTAAATTAACTATTCCTAGCATCATGAGTGATGAAAAACTAAAATATATAACTAAAATTACCCTATTACTTTTATAGGTCCTGGATTCCTCGATATTTCTTGTCTTCTAGAGAAATAATATATCATTGATTATAATATAATGGAAACCCTCATCCCCTCCACTATATAAACCAGCCCTTACCCCTCCTCCTCCCACACCTCTCAAGATTCAATACATGACTAAATTATTCTGAAATGTATCCCTAACATACTCCCCCACGTCCAAGACCTGACGGTCTCCCCAAAAGTCCAAGAACAAAGGCTATAAGAGGATTCTCAAAGAGGAGTACTCAAGAGGTGAACCACTCTCCCATTTTATTTCAAATTCATTTAAAAGTCCCATTATTATGGTTCTCTCTCGTAACCTCCCTTATAAAAAATACTATGATAATTCCAATAAAATTCATGGAATGGGATTTTATTATTCTAATAGAATACTTCCTCATCATCTCTCTTTTTCCTCAACTCTTACACTAAAAATGAAAATTGCATCTGAAATGGTTTAATTTGTCACATTCAAGGACGAAAAGTTTTTAATTTCTATTAATATCTTCCACACATGGGATAAAACATTTTTAATGGTTTAAACATATCATTATATATTTAAATTTCCATATTAAATGTTCTTGAAAATTTACACACTCATAATATAAAATAATAATATAAAACAATATCATTATGCCCAAAATAGCTAAGTTAATCCAAACATTTGTAATTAACTTTTAACTAATGATCATCCTCATGGAATATAACCCAAAATAATTATAATATAATTTAAATATATTTAATTAAATAAATAATATATATTAACATCTCTGGTTGTTTACAAACATTTCAATATAACTTTCATTCATTAATATATGTAAATTGATAATGAAAACCACGAAAGAGAGTGCTTCCAAAACAATAAAATTGATCATCTTAAAACCATCAAAAAGGGAACTAATTAACCTAATAAGAATATAATAAATCATATAAATGTTGATTAGGTTATGGAATTATTTATTAATCAATCTAAATTTTGTTATTCATGTCATTAAGATCAACCAAGAACACCTTCGAGCATAAGGTAAGAGATCCTATCTCTAAATTTTATTTAAGAATTCCCCTATGTTGTGTTGTTTTATATATAATTCCTAATGATGGGGTTTGATTTTACACATCCCCCATACTAAACATATGATATATAAATTATGGGATACCCGTTTACCTCTCATTAATCCCTCACAAGAACACTTGTTACCATTCTGAAATTTGTAAGGGGTTTCTTATCTCACTTTTAATTCTACGAAGTTTCCATTGTTCACCACTTATTTCTTGCATGTGGTGGATTTTGTACTAACCATTGATATATATTACCCTGATCATCATTATATTCAGGGTATTCTATGATTCATATGGTGGTTATTAATTTTTGGTTATACATCTCAATTAATTTCAACATGGTAAGGTATATCGTCTCAATTTCAATTTCATTGAGTCTTACTTTGTATTGTGCACCTAATCTATCTTTTGTGTTGTATCAATTCAATCCTTTGAGATAATTTTTCATTTGGAAATATAAATTAGTTATATATAAATATTATAGATTCAATGATATGATTATTTCCTTAAGTTGTATACCCCTTTATATATATTTTTTATTTCAAAAACTGATTTAACTATGGAAATAAAGATGAATTCGTATCCTCTACTACATAGTATGTTGAGAAGAAATATTATAAATCTATTAAATATATTCATAAATAATTATTTGGACATTAAATTATGTGATATTCCTATTATATCCCCTTCATGATTTGGTAGGTCTCAATATACAAATCAGTTGCCGACAAACCCATCAAGTTTGATTATAAAAATAAATCTGGTATCAACCCAAAGACATAAACAATCTCAACGATATAGTGGTATCATTTTAAAAATACATGTTTTCCAACTAATAATAATATATCTTTATTCATTTTTAGTTATTATTATCCTTAATTTTTTCACTATGAAAAAATTTATGGATGTATTTTCATTCTCAATTTATTAATGGCATTAATTTTTCATTTATTCACCATTACATATTGACTATGACAATTTTTTTATGATTTAGTTATTAATGAATCATTGTTCCACTATTTTTACCTTTATAGATAATTTGAGATCACCCCTTCATTTTTCTTATCTTCAAATGTTTATGAGGAGGAAACCATTTATTGAGTTCTTGTGGATGAATTTTTTTAGTTGTTGTTATGTATTGTATTTTGTTACCCTTTCCCAATGTAATGCCAGTTTCATTTTTGTGTCTAGTTTTCTCAATAATGTTAATCTAATTCTCCCTTTGGGATTTCATTCCATTTAATAATTCCAATATAATAATTAATTCAATAGATATGGGGTTCTGGGATTGGGGTGTTACAATTTTTTACGTTATTTTGCAGTTATATGTCTTTATTTTGATCTACAATAATAATCACCTATATGGATGATTGGAAAATATTTTTAGCAACATAGTATTTTCCACAATTATTAACAATTATATGATCCACCATTTTTTAATCGTTAAATTTTTTCTTTTTTTGTCTCATCAATATCATTAATGTCTAGAATGATCATTTTTACTCTAGTATCAACCGCCTTGTTTGCTTTCCTAAAGTGGGATTTTTGTATGAAGTTATAATAATTAATCAACTATGACCATATTCATCAATTTCTGAGAGAATATAAACATTAAAAATTCATATCAATATATATGCCTTGCCATTCTCTATAATGAAAATTAACCCATTTCATTAATTAAAATAACATTTTATTTATTCCAAATCACAAGTTGTGTAATTTTTATCATGAGACTAAACTTTTCATGAGTCATAGGATATAAACATAACATTATATTTGATGATTCATCTCATAACCATTTTCCATTACACAATACACATCGCATACACTTCTCTATTATAGAATTTTATAAACACAATTTCACCGACTAACCCTCTATTCAGTTCCATGAATTTTTCCTTACATTCCTATATCCAAATTAACTTACTTACCATATGAGTTAACATGGTAATTGTATTATAGTATAGTTTGAAATTTTTTTAAAAATAATCGAGAACTTTCATCCAAACAAAGGAAAATATGATTCAAAATCTTGGTGGTTGGTATGGTGTTGTTTCCAATGCCATTTTGCATTCATGGATCCATTTATATAACCTTCATAGTGATTATATTACAAAAATAAAAAAATATATAAAAAAAACACTTGTTAAAAATTTTATATAGGAAAACCTTCCTTAGGGTCTTCATTACAATAATCAATTTATCCCCAAGATCATCGTTACACATCGAATATAATCTAATATAATCAAAAATACTATAGAAAATTGATAATGGTATTTTAAATACACTATATTATAAAACAATTATGGTAATAGGGGAATTAATAATAAAAATTAGTGACACTATATATTTGAAGTATCCAAATTTTATTCAATATTTTCCTTTTATATATCTTCTTTCATGAACAAATGTTGATGATATCATGAATGAAGGTAAATTTTTGAAATATATTAAGCTCCACGAAGTTAATCAAAATATTCGTCAATATGAGAAATATAAAAATATTTCTTGATATAAATATTTTTGTGTTCCGGATAATCAAGTTAATTTTTTATAGAGACATCATGCTTCTTAAGAAAAATAAAAAACACAATAAAAGTTAATGCACATTGCTAAATGAATACCTTATCAATATTATCATAGAGTTTGTTCTATAATTCCTACTACTCAATAGGGGTCATTCTATAAAGAGTATTTGAAATAGGTGTAGCACAATGTATAATACTTATTGAAAAATAAACTACATGATTCAGTGAAATACTTGGAAACTCATTAGGAATGATGTTGAAAAACTCTTTCACAATATAAATAACATTGATTTTGAGTTTCTCCCCAATCATGTAACAACATGTTCCTTCACCTCTCATTACATCTCGTATTTTCGGTGTTAGATGTGTTCTAGAAGAACCTTGAAGAGGTTTATTGGTGGTATGACGATAAGTGGGGATATTGTGATATATTTACATCATGGAGGATTTATAAGGATTAAACTAGTCCACAGATTCTGCATATGATGAATTCATGGCCTATCTATATTGAAGTTGGAATATATGAAATGTATTAATATCATGAAAATAGTTCAAAACATGAAATTAAATTAGGCCAATCCATCGAGACTTTTAAGAAATAATGGTATTTGGGATAAACCATGAAATTTACATCGTGAATGGGTCATATGACATAAATGTATTGGGGTAAATGTTATGTTTAACCATTTTTTTTATATTTTCATTCATTGGTGCATTTACTCTCTCATTTTGAGAGAACCCTAGGAAGGTATTTGTTGGATTTTCAACCCCCTCCCCATTCATTGATCTATATGTTCTATTGGATTCCCATTGGCAATTAATGTAAATCCTTTCACATCCCCTTGACTATTTTTTTTCATCTCTCAGAGATTTAATATGTTGGTAATGTTTTGGATTGGGTTGTGATTAGGCCTATTGTTTATAAACCTTTGGAATGTTGATGGTTTATTCATTGTTTTTTCATGTGGTTAGGGTTTTTGGGTGCTTCTTCTTCAACCAGCAGTGTGCAGTATGTTAGAAAAGTATCTTTGAGGTAATAAATCCCTTGTTTCACAATTTTTATATCATGTGGGATGGTTTTTCTATTGTTGTTATATGGGGTATGGTATTACCTACCCTAATAAATATAAATTAATCAGTTAATTTAACATAAATGGTATGTTGGAACGATTCACATGATTTTACAAATTCGATATTATTGTTATATGGTAGATTTTATATTTATTACACCACGACAAAAATTTATTAATTGGAGGATTATTTACTATTTTCTAATGAGTTTTGGAACCAGTGTTTTTTGTTCCTTTTTAGATATCACCGTAAATGAGAAATTTCCTAATCACCCATATTTATATAATGAAATTGTTTTTTTATGATTCTATATCGTGTGATAATGACCCTAAAATAAATAAGTGGAATTAATTAATTCTCATTTCTAAATATGTAAAAATAACTAAATATTGTGATGCGTGTACATGATTTTTGGAGAATACAAGATGGTCGATTTTGCTGTGATTTTGGGGTGGTGTTTTTTTGATGATTTGGGGAGGCGAGGAAATGGTTTTACTAGCCATGAATTTAGGGGGGTGAAGAGATGGTATGATCGTAATGTTGAGATTAATGTTATGTGTGGATTCATTATTGATGATTCTTAGGTATTGATATAATAATAGATTAATAATGTTTAAAATGTATTAGGATAGTTTGGTTATTGGTTTTGGACATGATAAATGAAAAAAAAATTACGAGTTATATAGTTAAATGTGTTTGATTAATAATAATGAATTGAATTAGAGGTATAATGGAAATGGTTGTAATTGAGAAGTGGTTTTTGTGACTTGTATGGTGTTTTTCATTTCACGGTGCCTATAAAAGTGGTAGTGTTGTGACATAGATTTTTATTTGAAATGAACCCCTAGGATGGGCTTGTGTGTGTCTTATATATATATATTCATTTTGATTTCTATATTCACACCACCCATTTGGATAATTATATTTCTATGCCCTTATATTCACAATGATGGTCTTTTCCCAGCATCCTACTAATGATGATGGATGGATGGCTATGCAGTCTTTCCTACTCCCTCTTTCATGTGACTAAATATGAACAATTTGTGATGTCCAATGATTTGATTGTGCAATATGTGATGTCTCTAGTGTATTTAGGTGAAATGAGATGTGACTATTATATGTGGATTATTATGGTTGGGCATGAATTGTAGGAAGAGGAAATGAGGATGATTTTCTTAATGTTCATGATACCACACAATACTGGTTATGGAAGGGTTGTGATGTGATAACCTAGGAATCATCATGTGAGATTTGATGTGATCATTATTTGGGGTAGTGTATGAGGGGTTAATGGTTGTGATATGATTTTATAGTTATGAGGTGATGTTTAATGTTTTTTTGGAAAATTATATATTTTCTAGGATGTATGATGCTGGGTTGTGAGATAAGAAAATCTGTGGGAAAAGGTGAGGGTTCTTCTTTATCGATATGATTCTAATTATGTCATTATTATTGTATTTATTTAATTTATTTTCATATCTTGGTGAATTTGGTTTGGATAGTTATCCTTTTTAGGTTCCATTGTTTCTACAGTTTTCTAAGGACTTCATTAGTATGCTTCGTTCACATTTGCTCTAGAGATATTTGTTTGCCAACTGAGAATAATTGTCCGTTCACACTATGTTTATAAACTGAATTTTGGATTTCTAAGAGTATTATGGGTATTTCTCTTGAATGTACTATCATGTACATATTTTGACATCTTTTTTTCTAAACATTATCATTCATATTGGGTATTTACATTTTGAGACATTTATTTATACTCGTTTTATTTATGTATGAATTGTGGGATGAGTTGGACTTTTTTATATTATATCATGGAGTCTCATGGGGGTGATTCATATTATCTCTCAATCATATATTATTATATATACTAACACCTCCCATTTTATGAGATACCTTCGGTGCTACTCAGAGTCCATGGACCTATTGGAAGCAAGACTAGGTGGTCATTATCCCTCTCCCTTAATGACATTATCCTTTGATATGGGGGGTCATTAATGAGTGGTATTATAGATGATGTTTGAGGGATAATATGTAATCCATAGTTTTTAATAGTGATGATTTCATTTGATGTTATGGAAACAAGGTAGTTTTCCTTTATTCGTGCCATAAGCTAGAGATAACGACAAAGATAAGATATTTTTGGTGCCCCGATGACCCAGTTCATTGAACTTGAGTTTTTGGAGATATGAGGTGATGATGATTTTTTTTATTTTAGACACCTAGGAATGGTAAATGTATCATGGTAACATGGGTGCCTATTTGATTTGTGGGGTTTAAAGGTAAAATTGATTAAAAATAATATAAAAAAAATTATAATATTATCATTGTTAGGAAATTCATGTTTTATTTTCGGATATATCTGAAGGGTGTCATCTTCTTATGGGTCATGTAATTTAGGTTTAACAATATGGTATGTTTGATCACTATAAGGTTTATTCCGAAGAGTACATTGAGTCATGTAATGGGGAATTGTGCTCTTTTCGACAATAAACAGTGGGGAAGTATGAGGTTAGTATATTTTATGTCGAGATAGAGAAATAGATAGAGGATATCAAGATCACTTTTAATATGATTTGGACCACCATATGGATTTGGTCCCATTTTATGTTATTCAGATATTTGGATCTATGTGTTAGTTGTGGGAATTGTGTATGGGTGAAAAAAAATCTTGTAGATGTTTCATCAGTCGAATTTTATAATGAGCTCCCCGAATAGTTCCTTTTATCGAATAGGAAGGAATTATAGAATAAGTATATCCATTATCTTTATAAGCGGAGTATATCTTTGTGGGAGTTGGGATCTGTGATCAAGTAAAATTTTCATTTTCCCCAAGAACTCTTTCTGATGAGGATTCTTGTTTGGACCATCATGAGGAGGTTCTTCTTCCTTCGATCTATTATGTAGTAACACTATTACATTTCCAATTTAACTAGAGGGTCAAGATAACTCAATGGGTATTTAGAATATGCACTCATGAGTAGATTTTCCATGATAGTAAAAATAGTAGGCTACTTAATGGAGAAAATGTTTTAGTGATAGTTCATAGAAACCAAAGCCTTCAAGGATTTGACTAGCATGGAGTCGATCATAGAAGCATCCCTTATTGACTTTTATGGATACTGTTTCAATGATTTTTAGGGAGATATCAGGATGGAGTTTTTTTTATGTGGGATTTCTATCCATTTATATAATTAGTTCCTAATAGTTATTTGAACATAGTTTGATGGAGGTGGATAGGTTCATCACTAGACTCATCATATGTTTCTAGTAAGATTTTTTGTTTCAAGGGAGATTGGATTATACTAAAACAAGGGGATATTGAGTTGGTAAAGGTTACAATCAAGATATCAAACTTGTTTTGGGACCTAAAACTAAGTATTATCATGGATTGGTTGTGAATAGATATGTAGAGCATCATGGACTGGTAAGTTTCCAGCAGTAGATCTAGAAATTATAGAGGGTCCGGATATCATTTGAGGTATGTTCAGTTTTTCTTCTACCCATGATACTTCTTTTATTAGGATTAGGATATTTTTAATCCATTTATTATCCCACTCTATTCCATTATATAAAATTACATAGAGGGGGGATTATCATTCCCATGGTTTTGACTACTCCAGTTTGAGGACAGATAATGTTGATTGATGTGTTTTGAGGGTGTAGAATTATGACCGGGCCACATCTGTCCCTTGGGGATCTATTCATACTACAGATTCATCCATATGATATCATACTAGGAATAAATTATTTTTATTCCATTCCTTTTATTATTATCTACTTCAATATGAGCTCTATGTTCTAGGATGTGGAAGGACAACATATGGTTTTCATTTGTAGTTCGAGTTTTTTGGTGAGAAGTTGGTTTTTAGAACACCTTATTTATTTTAAGGATGAGTTATAAGTGGAATCAGTATATTTTTGTATACTGGAGGTTTTTGAATTGGTGGTGGGGGGGCGAAAGATGTTTCTTCGATGAATGTAGTTATTTCACCCCCTTGATGTTGTGTTGAGTTTAGTATAGGCTTGTATCCTGGTGTTTCATTAATTTTGATGTATCCTCATCAGTTGGTACTGTAAATGTTATGTGAGATGTGGTTGAAAGTGGTAGATATGATGTCGTGGAATTTCATCCATCCCAGTGTTTCACCATTGTGTCTATAATGTTATACTATGAGAAGGAATATTTTAGAATGACGTTGTATATAGAATATCAGAGGTTGAATCAGATAACAATAAATAATTTTTATCCTCATCCATGCATAGTTGATATTTTTCATCCATCTAAATTGGTGATTTTATTTTCTACGAAATATATGAAGTTAGGGTGTCACAATTTTAAAGTGATATAGGAAGATATCATAAAGACTGCCTTTTGATACAGGTATGGTATGATCAATTGTATAGTTGTTTCATTTGGTTTCATGAAAGACCAAACATGGTTCACGTGTCTCATAAGATATATGGTCCATGAAATCTTGGACCACTTCATAGTTATTTTCATTGAAAACATATTGATATACTCAATGATAGAGGTGGATCATGAAAATAATATCATATTTGTCTTCCAATTTTATTGATTCTTCCATTTTTATTGAAATATGACAAAGTGTATGTGTTTTATGTGAGAGTTAATTTCATCAGCCATGTGTTATCTTAGTACGGTGTCACAGTTGACACATTTATGGTTGAGTTAGTTGTTTCTTGGAAGATCCTAAGAACACTGTATAGGTTAACAGTTTCCTTCGTATTCTAAATAATTCTCAGAGGTTTGTGCCTGATTTTTCTTGAGTTTCATCCTCATTAACATATATGACCATAAAGCACCATGAATTTGTGTGGATTGATCATCTCTTGACCTCGTTAAGTTACCTAAAGGGGATGTTGTTAGGTGTTTAAGAGTGTTAGTTTCTTAAGGGGGTATGATGTATGAGGGGTTAAGAGACACCTCATTTCCAGGATTGGGATGCATGTGAATTTAGTAAAGGGAATTGATCCCATATGTTTCTAGGAAGCTTTTCCAACCATGATCAACACTATTCCACCCCTGATAATGAGTTACTTGTTGTTGTGTTTTAAATGATCCTGTTCCAATAATTCCTAATTTGAGAGGGATTTTTTTTCTTCATGTTAAATAATATCACGATGTATATATTTTCTCGGCATGATAAGAAATTGGGGAATCAAGTTTGGATGAATATTATTCAAAAATATGATTTTGAGATATCCTACACTTCAAAAATAAATATTTTTTTGGATAAATATTTTATTAGAATGTAGTGGAAGGTTTTTTTAGAATTGTGGGGATGTTGGGAAATGAATAGAGGGGTTGGTAGCCTTCAAATAAGATGAATGGTTAGAGTATGGTAGAGGATATTTGTTTCAAATGATGATGCAATTATCTATGATGTGGATTTTAGAGGATTCATAGTGGGGAGACTCAGAGGAAAAGGTGATATGTGATTCTGTTGGCCATATTGAGGCTCTAGAGGGATGGTTGAAGGATATTCAAAACCATATGTTTTTTTATTGGAATTTTTTATGATTTGATAGTGATTTGTGGGGGAGTCCATTGTGAGATTTATAACATACCTTTGGTGGTACACCCAAGAGTATCCATGATGTTTCATATTTTGAGGATGTATTTTGGGTGGCTCATGATGAAATAGGTGGGGGTGGAGTTTGCGGCCAAGTGTTCTGTTTTCCAGTGGGTGACATCTATGAATCATGTTCCCTATGGTTTTTTGTTTCCTCTGGATATTATCGAGTGGTAATAGGCTTTCATATCAATGCATTTCATCATAGCGTTTCTGAAAAACCAATGGGGAATTGATTATATCAGGATAATCATTTATTGTTTGATGAAATCAATCCCCATATAATATGTCAAGGTTTCATGCAATGTGGAAGCTATTTATCATTGGTATGTATATGAGGTGGTTCATTTTCATGTAGTTACATTACCCATTTACTTTAATATGGATGGAAATTATACCTCTAGAGTATATATGGGATTGTAGTATGCATATGGAAATCAGTTACACCTTATTAAATATTTTATCCCTCATTAGATTGGGCAGATAGAGCAGACAATCTAGACATTAAAGAATACGTTGTGAAAATTAATGTAAGAAGTAGTGGGTTCTGGATCCTTTTTTTCATTGGTTTAGATTTATTATAAGAAAATATACTGCACATACATTATGAGGGACTCATTTGAGTTTGTTTATGCGAGACCTTGTATTTCTTTTTTCTACTACATGGAGGTTGGGGAGGTCATAGTTCTAGGTATAGATGTGGTGTAGACTACAACAAATATGGTTTTATTTGTTTTTTACTGGATGAAAGAAGCACATGACTAAAATAAATATTACTTTGATCATTGGATGAAGATATTGGATTTCTAATTTAAGTACCTTCTATTTTTGAATGTTTCTCCCCGATGTTGGATGTAGTGTTTTGGATGGGGGAGTATGTTGACTCCCATGGTGGTTGGGCCCTTTGTGGTTTTAGGGAGAGTTTTCCACATGGGCTATAGGTTGGAATTTACACTATACATGGAGATGACCCATGATTTGTTCCATGTCACTCATCTATGTTAGTATCTTCATAATGAATCCCATTTCATTTACAAAAAATATTTTGATATCGAATGTGACATCCCATCATTTTATGAGAAAGATTCATTTTAATTTCTTTGATATATTGTGTTGTATGTTACCCCAAGATTACCTAGTTCTTTACAAAACACCATATTAGCTTTTAGTAGAGACTACACTATTATAGGATTTTGATACAAAAAATCTCAAATTATTTTGGGAGATTTAATTTCACGCAAGAATGAGTATAAGTGAACAACAAAATATTATGACCTAGTCATGATGATGGATGGAATGAATGGTATTAAATTCCTTAAGAAAACTATTTAAATTAGAATAATTAATCTATAAAACATTAAATTAACTATTTATGGATTAAATATAATGTTTAAAATTCATCTTATATGTCTTCTAGACATGATATTAGATAAAATTCAATTTTTTAATTTTAATGACATATTTAAAAAAATGCAGTATTTCCACCTTTTGATACTGCACCCATTTTAATTCATTTTTTTGAAACATTTTTATATTCAATTTAAAAAAATAAACTGATTATTTTAAATATGTTTAAAAAAATTTAATTTTGCATAATCTTTGTCATTTTCCTGATTAGTTTCATTTTTTGATAAATAGTGAAAATACTGATTTTTATTGAAAAGATTATTTTCTATTAATGTAATTACATAGTAAAATTATGTATTTTTTTTGTTTTAAATTTTAGTTAGAAAATTTTTATCCATTTATGGGGTTTTTTAAAATAAATTATCCATGAATTTATTATACAAAACATTTCCCATTTAAAAAGGGGTATTATTCCAAAAAACTAGTTTTTTAAAATTTTACAGGTTTTAATTTGAATCTAATTACGAAACATCTATGTTTTTAATTTTTAAAAAGGGATGCAAAATTTTGAGTTAGTAGGTCCATATTTGGAAAGTATGTCTCTTTTATTTTTTACCAAAATGAAAAGTAACCATGGTAAATTTTGTTACCAATGTAATGGGTAAATTTTCTAATTTATATTAAAAATAATATTATATTTACAATTAAATAACCAAAATAAATGAAAAAATATTATTTGATGAACTTAATTCGACCATTAAAAATTAGGGGTCAAATTTAGGTCATTTAGTGGATAAATTTCGATAAAAAAACTTAAATATTATTTAAATCAATGAGAGACACAAGTGTCATTTCCTTTTTCCACAATATTTAACATTTTTCCACATATAGAAAAATAAGTTGAATCAACGAATATATGTTTTAATTTTTTACTTAATAATCATAGTTAAATAATATATATTTATGTTTTATGTTTTGGGGATATTTGAGAGATATTATTGTAGTTACAATATTTTATTTAATTAAATTTTAATGATGTCACATTTATGATTTAAATAATATACAGTTTAGAAAATAATGTAATATAGAAGTAATATATGACTAAAAATAATAATTTTAATTATAAAATATTTTTATATATCATGGAAATTTATTTTTCATTTTAAGTGAATTTATAATTACTTTAAATGCTTCTAAATTGATGATGCATAAATTAATTAATTGGTGAAAAATGAATAAATTAATCTTATTAAAATGATATTAAATATTAAAAAACAAAAATACATTTATCAATCATACTTTTCTATTATATATCGACCATAATCATCTAAGGCTTGAGTTAGTGGGAATTTGGAGTCTTATATAAGTGATAAAGACACTTATATTATTTCATTTAAAGTGTTGTTAAAGTTTTCACCTTAAAAATTTAATAATTTTTACTTTATTAATACTTGATTTTTTAGAAGATAAATTCAAAAAGAATTATTTTTCTAAAATCAATTAGATTTATCCTGATCATAATATTATTTTTTAACTTTTATTCAAGAAATTATTGTTTTAAATAATTACACAAAATTGATGATGTTATAATTTTTTATGGTAAATATCAAATTAATGTTATTAGAAATATTTAAATAAATATATATTTGATAATTAATATATAAAATTAATTTTTTATGTTATATTTACACTATGGGGATATTATAAAATATATTTTGCAGGATAACATCTCATACTGATATTTTTAAATAAATGTTTTGTATATTGTCCCAATTAATACTATTGTTTGTTTATCAAAATATAATTTTATTAAATTATTTAAAAATAATAAAACCATTTTAAAAATATAAAATATTTCTTATATGGTATAAAATTATCTAAATTATTTTTTTATTCCATATTTTATATCAAATCGGTAATAATTTCACCATTATAATATTGACATAATTGTTTCCCTAGTTAAAATGAAATAGATTAACAAAGTGTTAAATAAAAATGATATGGTTTAAATGTACAGGAAAACATGTATAAAATTTATTGGATTATGATATTACAACATCATTTCATCCCACATTCTAAAATATGATATATATTTTTTTCTATTTTGAGTTTGGTTATATTTTATAATAAATTATTATTTCTTAGATTTCCAAAAGTTCCCCCTCACCACTATTATAAATGTGCGCATACTCCCTCACAATTTCAATTCACATTGAGAATTATATCTCTATAATAATCTACCATTTAACATTATCAACTTCCATAATCAAATTTTAGAGGTTCTGGCCTTCTCAAAAGTCCATCTCTGGTGTCATTAATAAGAGATATTGAGGAATCACTTCAAGGAAGAGGTAATATCTTCTTCCAATTCTTTGAAAACTCATTATTCTTATACATCATCTTCATCAGTAGTTTCATTATAATGTAATAAAATAAGTATCACTCATATAATTATATGTTATTATAATAATGAAATAACCTTATTCTACCTTCTGTCTATCATACGGAAAATGAAATCCCAACACGTGAGTAAGTATGACTTACCATCTCCACATTAAAGTGTAATATAATTTTCACCACCACCATACATGGATGGATATAATGATAGAAATAATAAATTATATGATTATTATAAGATTGTATGGATTATGTAACAATATATATACCATCAAATTCCATATAATTTCACAATTATCTGTATGATATTGTCACTCGTACCTACATACAACCTAACATCTTCACACTGCTATGTGATTCATTCTAAAAGATATCCATTAAACATTGATTATATAAATCAATATGAGGAATAAATATGATATGTATTATATAAATACAATTTTTTTGATGATATAAATATGACCTTTGAAGGATAACCAGAACTTATTCGCCAAACATGCATGAAAAAATGAAGCAATTTAAATCAAAATAACTAGTAATAATGAAATATTATTTACATGGGGATGATAATATGATCCTATATGATATAAAAAAATTAATAAAACTATTTAATAAGTAAATTAAATCACATAAATCATTACATAAGAGGTTTAGATACACACAAGGGAACAAAGACATAGGTTAAGGGATTATATTGTCTAACATTTATTTTTGTGAGATATATGCTTTATACACCACCTATTTCTTTTTTGGGGTGTTTATTCATCCCCTAAATAGTTTTTGATTCTTATTATTAATGTAATTATATTTAAATTTCATATAATTTTATTTATTTTTTTATTCATACAATTCCACTAAAAATAATTGTTAATGGATAATTTTGTAATCTCATTGTTATCCCAGATTGTTTATACACATTTATTTACAAGGGTATATTTATCATCCATGTCCATGTTATAAAAAAATTAGTTTTTGTACTATTATTTTATGTATGTATAATGTCATTTTTAACAAAATTTTAATTTTACGAAATGGTTTGGTAGGAATTTTTCTTTCGTTCTCCATACGAGGTACCTTATGAATATTCCATCAATAGTATGAATATAATGTTTTTTAAATTATACAGCTTGAATTAATTTTTACAACTTATTTCCATAAATAATCCTTTCAAATATTTCTCATTTATTTTCAATTAAATTATTTACATTTAATATTACATGGAATTTTGGGAATTGAAATTGTTTTTGAAGAAGGGAGGATATTTTCCTTAACATTTAATTTCATGTTTTTTTCAAATTTATCTTCCATTTAAGATTAAGGATACTTTTTCAAGTATAAAATCCATATTAATCTCATGGATGATTATTTTTATTGTGAATTCTATTTATGGAATCCATTTTTTTAAATGGATTATGTTATGATGGAATGATGTTTAAGAAACCCATTTTTTGGGAGACATTAGGATGAATGATTTAGGTTTTTTTGGCCCACATATGTGTGGTTTTCATTATTTGATAGGTGAGACCTATATCTCCCTCCAATGTATTGGGAAACAATTTATATATCATGAGATAGACAATATTGGAATGGAAAGTAAATATGGTTCAGTAATTTATGGATGTAGTGGACTGTAAATATTGTTTAGTAATACTAGGCTATAACGACAAGTAAATCAAATTCAGTAATACAAGTATGAAATGAAATCTATATCTTGTCCAGTAATATAGGAAATGAACAAGGATTAATCTCAGTTTAGTAATAGAATTTTCCCACTATAATGGTTTTTCTCTGAGCCTTTTCTAATATGGTATTTATTTTTTATTCGTATGTGTTTGCCCGAAGTTCGTGTTTAAGGATATTTCTATTTTAACATGGTTATTTCTACTTTATGATTTATTCGTTACATACTAGCATGATTTATTTTTTGACTTCTAATTTTGATATTAAAAATATATTTCCATTTTATTCATTCTTATGTATATGTTTTGTTTTGTTTATTCTATGTTTACCCTTAGTAAGCTTTTGATCTCACCCTTTTTATGTTTTCTTTCCCACACGATATTGAGAATGGGATTAGGTATGAAAATTATTGGGGATGATCTTTATGGGAGATATTGAATATCTCCCATAAACATATAATAACGTCTTCTGAGTTTCTAAAGACACTAAACGAATATGTTTTTAGAGTGTTAATTTTTGTAATGTACAATGTACTCTACAGAAGAAATATAATGTCAATGTAAATAATGGTTGGTTTGTTAGAGTTTGTATCAGAGTGATGGTTTAGTCAACCATTGGAAACAAGGATGTGAAAAAATAGTAACATACCTAGATATATTTATAATTAAATGTCCAGGGATGTACTAAGGGTAGTTCTAAGTATAAGTTACGATCCTTGGATTTTTTTTGAAAATCATCACTAACATAGAGTTAAACTGATGGTATCATAGATTGAAATATTAAAATTAATTTAACTTACAAATGTGTTTCTAATCTCTCATATGTATGTCTCACAGTTTTCATTATGTCCTTAGTCAATAGCCATAACTACATAGAACATAGTTAACCATTGAATGTTTCAGATGTGGATATTATGGGAATTATTAAGATAGATTTCCGATGTGGAAATATCATAAATAGAATCATGATAATGGTATGAGTAGCGGTATTGCTATGGATAAATAGATTGTAAACGACATGTGAATGGTATGTGTTGTTATTAAAGTAATTTTGATATTAAACCTAATATTATTGAGGTTGATAAACCTTAAAACATGATTAATATTTTTGGAAATAAGAAGATGATGGATCCAGAGTAATGATTAATGAGTAAAGTTAGATAATTGAGAAGTATTTCTTTCCAAATACAAAGATTATATTATATGAATCCGGAAATATATATGACTTTTCAGTATATGTATTTCATTGAGGATTGGAAAGGATATGTTGAATTATTCTAAGGATCCCCAAAAGTGATTTAAGGGTAAGGTTATTAAAATAAATATAACCCTTAATTTTCCCTTATTTTATGATAATGATTTATGTATAAAGATATGTTGGATTTGAAAATGTAAATTGGATTATGCTAGTTTATTGGGAACTAACTATATTGTTATTTAAAAGTGGGTTATGCTAACATGGTTGAAGTGTAAATTTATTTTGTAGATAATGAATATATCCACTATGTTTTTGAATATAGAATATTTATGTTTTCAATATGGATATTTGATAATTCTAGTTGTTACCACGACTAAAGAGAATACTCGATGAATGTGTTCGCATTTTTTTATGGTGATAAACCAAAGATATCAAGTAATATATGGGGGGTAAATGTTAAGGTGCGTTTGTGAAAATATTTCTATTATTTTGAATTTTCATATTTTAGAAGTATTGTAATGTTATCATGTATTTTTTCAAAGTTTAAGTTACACATCAGATGATGTTTGTTAGAATAATATATTATCTCTCCATAGGTGGACTTATTCATATTTGATAACTTGTGATAACTATTATGTGATAACGAAAAATGGAATGACCTATCATTCAATTTATGGATCACATGATCTCATAACATATCAAGAATGAAAATTCAACTTCATTTAATTTAATAAGAGATGTAGTGGAAATTTTCATGGCATGACCAACAATGTGATGACACTAAAATTAAGTATGTTTTTCTTCTCATGACATACGCTTCAACCTTAGAAATATGATCATGAAATAATAAATGGTACCCTTGTACCTTCTTATCGAATGAATCAGATGGTCCCTTAAATCATTATAGAATAATGGTTTTCTGGTTGTTATGTATCCCTAAACCATATTTTCTATCACTCTCCACAATAACATCTTTGTTAGAATTTTCTTGTATATCCTTGATTTCACTTCCCACCTTTGTGCTTCTATGTGGAAACCTAGTGAGGAGTTACTTGGTTTAACCATTATATTTCTAACAATCTTTTTAAAAATTATATTTTAGTATTCCTTTTAAGATGAGGGTTTCTATGAAATAAACATTCAATTAGTAATCATTTTATATCCTTAATGAATTTCAAGGGTGAAATTCATTATAAGGGGGGAAAATGCGACACCTAAATATTTAATGATACTGATTCTTTTTAATTTCATTGGTGCCTTATGTTTTACAATCCAAAAAGATAACCTAATGCTATATGAAACATGGTATTGTATTCTTGTATATAAAAAAATCTTCTTTCCTTGTGTTACACTAAATTTCAAGATAATTTTGTCGAATTGTTTTCACACAAGGCCGATTATAAGCGAACAACTAAATATTATAACCCATTCATTATAATGGAAGTATGAATAATATAAACATACTTCTAAAAAAGTAGTTAAATTAAAATAATTGAGTCTATTAAATTAAAAAATAACTTATGATGGATTCAATATAATGTATAAAATTGGTCTTATATGTTTTGTAGACATGATATAAGACGAAATTCATTTTTTCCTGACCAAAAAAGTAATTTAAAAAATGCTCTATTGTCCCCTATTGATAGAACAAAAATGTTAAATCACATTTTGACAGTTTTTATATTCAATTTTACAATATAAAATTCTACTTTTAATGTGGAATATAAAAAATTACTTTAGTGTAATTTTTGATATTTTTCTGATAAATTTAATTATTTTTATGAATAATGAAAATACTGATTTTAATTGAAAACATTATTTTAATTTAAAGTTATTAAATAGTAAAATTATGTTTTCATTTAGTTTAAAATTTTAATTAGATATTTTTTATCCAATTAGGTTTTTTGAAAATAATTATATACAAGAATTTAATATAAAATAATTTTCCATTTAAAAAGGGGTATTTCTCCAAAAAATTGTTTTTTTGTGACATTTTACCAGTTAAATTTAAAATATAATTAAAAAAATATGGGTTTTGAATTTTGAAAAGTGGATGTCAAATTTTGAATCAGGAGGTCCAAATTTTGTATGTTTTCCCATTTTATTTTGAATAAATAAGAATAGTATCCATGGATACTTTTGTTACCATAATTAAAGGAAATTCAGGTAATTTATGTTAAAAATAAAATTATAATGACTATATAATGACCAAAAAAATGAAAAAAGATTATTTTTGGTATTTAATTCTACCCTTATCACATAAGAAAGAATCTTATGTCCTTTAATAGGCTCTTTTCAGGGAAAAGATCCTAATTAATATTTAGATTGAAGAAAGACACAAGTGTCATCTTATTTGTCTTTATTATCTACATCATGTACACATGTGAACAAATGGGTGGCATAGTATAATATAAGTAGTAATATTTAAAAAAATAAACATATCACCTAATATTAATTTATTTTGAAATTTTGAGGCTATTTGGGAGATATTATGGTATTTATAATATTTTATCTAATGAATTTTTAATGATGTCACATTCATGTTTAAATAATATATATTTTTTTAAATAAGGTTATATAGAATCTATAGTAGACTTAAATTTCTCATTGTAAAGCTAAAATGTTTTTAGATATCATGGTAATTTATTTTTAATTATTATGAAATAAATAACTACATTAAAGGATTACAAATTAATGATGCAAAAATTCTTTAATTGATGGAAGATAAATGAATTAATTTTATTAAAATTATATTATATATTAAAAGTCTAAAATAAATTACTAAATATAATTGGTCGAGTATATATTATACATTATCAACCAATTTCTGAGTTATTGTGAAATTGGAGCATTATAGAATAGATTATGACTCTTATATTATTTTATTTAAAGTGATGATAATGTTTTCACCTTTATAATTTATTAAGTATAAATTTTAAAATTGATGATTTTTCTGAAGATAAATTCTACTAAAAATATTTTTATGAAATTTAGTAGATTTATTTTAATTATAGTATTTTATTTTTTATTTTTAATTAACATATCATCATTTTAAAAAATTATACAATACTGATGTTGTAATAATTTTGTTAAGGGAAATATAAAATTAATGTTATTAAAAATATTAGATTATTATATTTATTTATAATTAATATACAGAATGAATTTCTAATATTACCTTGAACCCACGAGGTTAAAATAAAATATATTTTTTTTGAGTATAACATCTTATCTTGAAATTTTTAGAAATAAATGAATTTAATATTTTCAAAATTGACACTATTGATTGTTTATCAAAATAATGTTTTATTAAATTAAATAAAATGTCTTTAAACATTTTTTAAAAAATATAATTATTATTACATGGAATAAAATGATATAAATTATGTATTTATGATTTAATTTACCTCAAATATGTAAATATTTTTACATTTTAATATTGGAATAATTGTTACCCAAGTTAAAATGAAATAGAATAACTATTGATAAATTAAAATGATAAGGATTAAATGGATGGAAAATTATGTATAAAATATATATATATATATGCTATTACGACCTTATATCATCAAATATTTGAAAATATGATATTTAGGAGAATTCTTAGGAGGGTTTTCTTCTATATAAATTAATCTATTTGAAGATTCCAAAAGTTCCCCTGACCTCAATTATTAAAGGGCGCATCCTCCCTCACAATTTTAATTCACATTGAGCCTTAAAGATAGAAAATACCCTAAACATTTACCTTATAACCCTTATAATTCACATTATATTTTTTATTTCATTCAAAAAAGACCAACACTAGAGCCATTAAGTATAGATTTAGTTGAAGCACATCGAGGAAGAGGTAATCACTTCTATAAGTTCATTGGAACTTCTTTCTTGTTCTACTTTCTTTGAATTTTTTGTTCAATTATAAATTAATAACATCAGTATCACTCTTATATTATTATGTTAATATAATTTTGAAATAACCATATTCCACCATTTTTCTATCTTATGAAACATGAAATCACTATGCGTGCATAGGTACGATATATAGTCACCACACTGTGTTGTAATTTATTTTTCACCACCACCTTACTTCGATAAATTTAATAATGGAATTAATAAATATATATTATTATTATAACATGATATTTATTACTTTACAACATATATACCATCATATTCGAAACTATTTCATTATTATTAGTGTGATATTGTCGCTCGTGCATACGTACAACCTACCTTATCAATGATGAGATGCAGTTCATTCTACAAGATATCCACTAAAACATTATTATATAACTAAAAAAATGTATAAATATGATATCTATTATGTTAATGTCATTTTTTAATGATATACATATTACATAATAAGAAGAACCATATCTTATTTGTAAAAACATGCATAAGATAATGAAGCAGTTTATACCTCAATAATGAGTAATAATGAAATATTATTACCAATCGGAATAAAATATGATCATATAAGATACCATAAAAATTATTATAATTCGTAAGTAAGTCAATTACAACATTTAAATCATTGAACCGGGGGTTAGGATACATACAAAGGATAAAATACCAATAGAAAGGGGTTATTTTGTCTCATATTTAGTTCTTTGGGACATATGCCTTATACAACACCTATTTCATTTGTGTGGTGTTTATGATTCCCATAAATGATTTATTATTCTTATTATAAAGGTTATGATATATATATTTGCATATAATTTTTTTAATTTTATCGTCCATACAATTCGACTGATTATAATTTGTAAAGGAAAATATTGCAATCTCATTATTTTATGAGATTGATTATACGTAACTATTTTTAGGGTATATTTATCATCCACATCAATGTTTTCTAAAAAATCATTCATATAATTATTATTATTCCCCTATGTATTTTTAAATTTAATTTTACCCATTTTTATCTTTTACTACATTGCTTGGAATGAATATTTCTTTCATTTTCTCTACGAGGTACTTTTTGACATTTCCGACACAAGTTTGAAAGGAATGTTTTTATCATATATGACATGAATATGTTTTTAGGCATTAATTACATATATATTAATTTATAAAATTTCATGTTTATTTTCAAATACAAATATTTTATTTTATTATTGCATGGAATTTCTATAAAATAAAATTTTTTTGAATAGAAAGTATATATTCCTCAAAAATTAATTTCACGTGTTTCATCCAAATTATCTTTCATCTATGTATATGGATATTTTTTTATATATACTATCCATATTATTCATATAGTTTATTATGTTTATGATGGAATACTATTTCTAAAATCCATATTTTATATTGATTATGTTATTATGGAATAATGTTTAAGAAACCCATTTTATTATTTGGGTTATGCTATAAAGATTGATTAATGTTTTTTTGGAGACATATATAAGGTTTTTATTATGTTATGGGTGGGACCTATATCTCAGATTAATGTTTTTCAATTATTCATTTTGGATTTTTTTTAATATATTGATCAATGGATATAAATTAATAATCTTTCCAATTTTGGAATAAGTTGACATGTTTTATGTTTTGTGGAAGGAAACGATAAATCAGTTGTAAAGTAAAAAAAAGGGGTGTAAATATAAGAAGAAGAAACCTTCACATGATGATAAAACTGAAGCGACACAACATCATATTTTTAAGTAAATTTTTACTTAGAAAATTTGGAAAAACACTATTACATGTCATGTACCACAGGTACAAATTCTGACTCCATCGGAGAAGGAGGTAGCTGCTAGAAGAAGTTGGGTTGTACGAACAAGATTTGGATGACTTGTACATGTGGTGTACCATAGGAACACTTCATGATGAAATTAAAACATAAATACTAATGTACATGATATGTAGAAGATTCACACAAACATGGAGTTGATGTAGATAAGGTATACACAATGTGTAGTCCATGTACATGTCGTGTTGGTCGAGAAATTTCCAAAATCATAGATGATATCCACACATGCATCACACATATTCAAAAATGAAAATAAATATTACACATTATGTACCTTTAGTACACATCATGACTGGCTATGGGAAAACCCCATTCAACTCCTATTAATAGATCCACTAGCTGCACCTTTGGAGCATTCCAGAGTTCGAGGAGGAGACTATGGCTGGCAACGATGCTACTATTCAACCCCAAGGTCTTTTTTTATTTTCGTTATGTTTTTTCCCTCTAATTTTTATTCTACCATCACTAGTATGGGGTTTAAACCCTTCATGTTCTAGTGTAATATAGTCATTGGGGGTTGGTGTGTTAGATTTTATCAATTTTGTTATTCTTTTATTTGCTTTGTTGCAATATCTATTTCAACATCCAATCCCTTTATTTTTATTTATCATGAAAATTGGAAATTTAATCTAAAAAGGAAAATTGAAATTTCACAACTGACTTCCCTAAGTATGGCATGACCATTGTCAACTGAAGGGAAATTATGTTTAAACATTGTATCAAGAAAAACATGATCTGAAAACACAATAAACTACCAAACCAAGGGAAATAGGGGATTTTTTAATTGAGGAGGATATATAGTGAGCATTGGATCTACCTCGTCTCAACTCTGAAACCAATAATGAATCAACCAATCTATTTTCCAAAATCTAATTGCACATGAAACTATAATCTACGTTACACAGACACGTTTCTTAAAATCAATTTTCAAACAAATCTATCAGTTCTTTTCCTTCATCATTTCTTTTCTCAAAATCAATAAAAACAATATTTATCATCATATTATCCTATTTAGTTTATCCTTTTAATTCATAATCAAACTAAAATCATTATCTTTTTGGGTTCGAACCCGAGCTTCCCTTTGCAACATTTTAATTAATTGAGTAGCATAGTTTGGGTTTAATAAATTTCTTTCTACATAATAATGTAGGGAAAAAACGATGCCTGCTGGGATATCAATCTCTGTCCAATAAATTAAATAAATATTTATATCTCATTATATTGACATAAATAGTATGGAAAGTAAATATGGTTCCATAATTTAGGTCCTAAACAACAGGTAAATCCAATTTAGCAATACAGGGTTTGAATTAAATGCATATCCAGTTCAGTAATATAGGGCTAAAATGGAAATAATATATGGATCAATAATACAGGTCTAGAATTAGGAGTGATCATAGTCTTGTAATGGACCTTTACTTCTATAAAAGACATTCCTATGGGTGATGGCTCATATATAAATGATTTTCTATGATTAGGTGTTTTCTACAAGTACATGTTTTATGCCAATGCTATTTTATGATGGTTAATGTTTCTTTATGATATGTTCCTTATCTTATTCCATGATTTATTTTATGAATCAATATGTTCATATTCAACATATATTTTTAATTTCTTTCATTATTATGATTATTTATTATTTTATGTTCTCAATGCTTCCCATTACAGAGCATTTGAGCTCCCCCTTTTATTATTTTCATTCCCCTATGATATAAATAATGTTCTATGTTGGAAAACTAAATTGGATTATCATTATGGGGGATCTTTATGTTTTTCAACCTATATAGAAGAATATTTCATTGAGTTTCACATAAAAATAAAACTTCATTTTGAGGATTATTTTTTGTAATTTATTAAGTATAATGCAAAAGAAATGTAATGTAAATGTACATCCTGTTTGGGTCATTAGATATAAGATGAAATTAAATTCCATTAGTAGCCACTATATATCATGTATCTAAAAGAGAAGGATCTTCATGGACAAATCATTCCATTAGATCATGTTTTTTAGAGGCATGTGGTCCTAGAGGTGGGTAGTTTGGATAGAGAGGGACATGGATGCGTAACACGCTCCTAGAGTTATTTTTGATTTTCTAAGATGATGTGGTGTATGAATATTATTTTTTAGGAGTTTTTAATTTTTTCTTTATGTGTGATGTGTGATAGTGTTCTTAAATATAAATAGCGAAGGGCATGATTCTTAATCAGAGGCATTATACTATGATGTGGTTAAGACTATGTGGGTGAGTAAATGCCACCAAAATTGGATAGTATCATCATTTGGATGATGTAATTATATGATTCATATGTTTAGGGTAGTGAATTTTTTAGTTCAATTAGTTTTTCATTTGGTATATATGGATGTTTATATGGTTTTACAGTGTTTGGGTGGTAATTTGTGGTTTTTTGGTAGGTATTGGATGATGTGAGGTTATTCTTGGTTTGTGGTTGTTGTGTGGTTATGTGGGGATGATGTTTCATGGGATGTTTTTGGATTTTTTGGTTCAAATGTACAGATGGTGACAGAAATTTGGCATGATGAGATCCTCGAGAGGTATCATTCATGATTGTTATTTGAATTTTATTATCCTTTTTGTGTAGACTATTTTTGATTCTCCAGGATAAGAATCTTTTGAGAGGTATCTTGTTAAAATCTCTCTCATTGTACAAGATATTTGGAATGGAATTGACCACCTTGCTTAGATGCTTACTACTCGATGGATGAGCTTCCTGGATTTTTTGAGGGAGGTCAAATATGTTGTTACCCATGAATATTGTGTAGCAAACATAGTGGTTGATGGTTTTTCCCAAAAAGAAATCAACCAAGGCATTTCTTGGAGTGATGATCTTCCATTTGATCTTATCCTCCTCTTGGAAAGGTATTGTAATAAGATCCCATCCATTATACTCATATAGTTTAATTCATGATTTTTAATTAATAAATTGTGTCTTGGTCTTTTACAAAGGAATCACCATTAAAAAAAATATAATGGATTCCCATCCCATTAAATTTAAAAACATTTGTAATGGAGATGTTTTGGAGGACTCTTGAGAAGGTTCCATAGTGGTTGTAGGTACAACATGGATACAATAAGTTAATAATATAATATAAGATTTACATCATGTGAACTAGTGTTTCACATCTTTTGCTACTGATGAATTCAAAACCTATGTGCGGTGATGGGGGAATGATTGAAATAAATTTGAATCGTGAATTTATTTCATGACATGTAATAATATCATTCTATGGTGACAATATTTTTTACATAGGTTGTCTTTTTTTGGGGGGAAACCTGAGAAATTATGATAATTAATGGGATATAGGACATGAATATGTCTAGATCCATGATATTTATATCCCTTTTAGCCATTTTATTTTTCATTCATATGTGGATATCCGCTATAATTTTGGACAAAAAAGGTATATCTCGATGGATTTTGAACCCCTTCCTCCCTCTTTTATCAAATGATTTTTTTGGATGCCTGTTGGCAGTCATTAGTAAACCATTCAGTTCCTCATAGATTTTTTTCTTGAATTATTATCTTAAGGATACTCTATTGTGGTGTGGTTTTGGATTGGGTTGGTATATAGGTTTCCCCATATATAATAATTGTTTGTAGGGTTGGTTGATCCCTGTATTTTTGATGACGTTACACTTGTTGGGATTTTCTTCTTTTCCTTATTATGTGTAGAATGTTGGAAAATATTTTTTGAGGTAGGGAATCTTTCATTTTACACTTTTTTGTATCATATGGGATGTAATTGATATTTTTTATCTATGGGGTTGTTCATCATGAATCAAGATAAATTAATTGGTTAATATAAAATTAAGGGGAATTATTTTCTTGATTTCATAGATTTGATATTATTTTGTTGTAGAGGATGTTATAGGATTCAATACCCATTGAAAATTTTAGTCTTTTGGGGATGTTTTTTCACTTCATTGGAATGTGTTTCAAAACCTTTTGATCTAGTTATTTATTTTATGTCACCCTAAATGATAAATCATACAATCAGTTATATTTATATAATGAATTTTTTTAATATAATTATGTCTTGGGTGATATTTCTGCTAAAATAATGATGTGTAATTGATAAAAAACATTTCAAAATATATAATGTTTTTGGTGGTGTGTTGTTATTTGAAGTTGTTCTTTTTATAAAGTGAGGAGAGGGTTTTTTTTGTTTATATGTTTTATTCTGTGAGATTTTGATTTGGTTAATTGTTCATTTGCGGTGGTAAGGGGATGGAATGATTGGGATGACAGATTACATTTTATATCTAGTTTCATTGTGCTACATACTCGATTAGTGATGTAATAACTGGATAATAATGTTTAAAATTAATTAATATCACTTGGTATGTGGGATATAGATAATAATAAAAAATAAATTATGTGTTTTGTGTTTATATGGGGTTGATGCTAAATAAATAAATTAATGGGATAGATAATGAGATTGGCTAGAAATGTGAAATGTGGATTGTGGCATGTGTATTTTTTTCCATTTTTTGGTTGTAGTAGATGTGGAAATTTTGTGAGTTGGATATGATGTTTAAACTATATTTAGGGATTCTCTGTTTATTATATTATTATATATATATATATAGATTTATATTCCCTGAAATTCATATATGCACCCAACCAATGTCGATAAATATGTGACAACACATATATATTAACATATAGGGTATTTTTTGAGAATCTTGTTGATATGGATGGATGGATGTATACCCTATAATTTCCATACTCCCCTACATGAGAGTTGATATGCATGGGATTTGATGGAATGAGGTATGATAGTTCCGAAGGTGATGGATGATGTGTTATCATTAGAGAGGAGTTGTGACTATGTAGAGGGATGGTGTATGGTGGTGGTCGTGCATGGTAGGAGGTGGGAATGAGACTGATTTCCTTCATGTTTATGATAACCTAATACTTTGTTCATATAATTTTTTGTGATTTGATGAATGAGGTGTCTTGGAGTGATATGAGATGTGACTGCACTATTGGTGTGGACGATGTTTCCATGGGTAGGATATTATTAGACTATGTTTTTGGGTGATGATATGTGTTATTCAGAATATATGGGAGAGCCAGGATGTATGATATTGCGATGTGAGAATCGAAAACCATTTGGAAAGCAGTGCATAGTATCCATTATTTATATGATTCTTATTACGATCTAATACTAGGCTTGTGTAATTTCGTGAGCATGATTTTGTGAGTTTGGGTTTGATAATTGAACTGGTTATGTGCTCTTGGATCTACTGTCTACTCATGAGTGAATTTGTATAATTATTTTACATTTTCTTGATAGAAGTTATTTCTCCTACAGTGTATTCTTGTATTCTCATCATATGTATATATTATAATCTCCATGTTTCTACGAGGATTACATGGATCATTATAGAAAGTAATTTCATAGACTATTTTAGGATGTTGTTGTGTCACTTGATTAGATTTTATTTAAGTTATTTATTTTTACAGACATTTATCTATATTATTTTTATTTATGCATGCATTGTGGGATGGTTTTCAATTATTTTATATATTATTTCACATATTTTCTTGTGAATGATTCATCTTATATACAGATCCTATATTATTATAGAGGGAAATGCATCCCATTTAATGATAATTTTATAATATCTGTCACAGTAGCCATCATAGGGACTAATGGAGGAGAGAATCATGGGTCATTATCCCTCTCCCTTCATTTTGGAATCATTAATTGGAGAGAAACATGGAAAAAAAATCTTAGATAAATATCCCTTTTATATTTCAATCAGGACCTATATAATTGATTTGATTTACATTAAATATTATTATTCATTTCCATGAGGATACAAAAACATAGCTTAGATATTAAAATTAAATGTGACCTGTCTTATAGGGATATTCATGTGGGATTTATGTTAAGGAACGATGTACATTAATAATATAACAAAACATTCATCATGGGGGAGAATAAAGATATTTTTAAGAATCTCATTACCAAGAAAAAAATTCTTACAGAATCATAGATGACAGATGTGATTATCATACCATTATGTGTTTTCACTACTAATCCACATCCATTCATTCAAGTGGAATTACAATACAAATATAATTTTGGTCAGATAAAAATTACTGCATATATCCATTTTCAAATTATATATTTTTGTTTTCAAATGGATAATAATAGATCCATTCCCCACATCGGTATCCAAAACCTCATCAATAGTAGTGAGCTCATGAAATCACCCTTTATCTCTTATCATAATAGGTTTTTTAAATCAACACTCACCATTAACCTTCTGATTTCACAACTGGTTAGAATAATTCCCATACTTCTTACATTTGAAACACCAGTGATTGGGTGGTGTATTCTTTGGAACCTTTTCTCCATCATTAGTTAACATAATCATCACATCACTTCGGTATTATATATATCAATAATTTCCATTACATAAATTTTTTTACCAGTCCCATTAAAATAATTTACTCTCTTTTTTATTCCATGTCATGACCCATCCTTGGGGGCTTGTGCCGTGAATACCCCAAACCCGCCTTTTATAGGCCTAGGGTTGGAGACTAGCACCAGAAAGGCATATCTGTAAAATGGGAAGGCATTGCCTTTTAACCTGTGCAACCACACACTCCAAAAACACAATAAGGTACAACCACGGAATAAAAATGTAGTAGTAAAAGTTTTTATTGAGTTTAAATGTGCCAGAATAAAATCTCCACTGATAATTTACAACTAAAATAGAAAATAGAACATAGAAAACAAAAAATAGATCTTGATATCATCCACCAAGGATCCAATCTGAATGGTAGGTACAAATCATCTCCACAACTCTACACAAAACAATCACCTCCATGTACAACATGGTCCAGACTTTTATAGTCTCAGCCAAGTTGCACGTCATCTGCACGAGACACAACATGGTTTCATTGATGCCCATGCAGTGGTGAGTATAACAATGCCCAGTAGGGACCCCAGGACCCCTGGAGACCTCTCAGAATAACATTATGTAAAACCACAAATCATGCTCTCAATTATAAAGGACAATGAAAAAAACATTGTTAAAACTTTATTTAAAACAAAAGTAAAGAAATAAAAATGATTAGTTGTAAGGCTAGACCATCTTATTCTGTCAACAGGCTCTACTGCAGACACATACAAGATCGTATGTTACTGTTCCATGGAGGGCTGCTCTATGGTTGTTCCTCATCGGGTAATGCACTACTGATCCACACAGGGTCTCTATAACCTTGATCCAAAAAGTCTTGCAAGAATGCTGATCCACAGAAGGTCACTATGATTTTGATCCACAAAGTGTCATTTTTATGCCAATACACATAGGGTCTCTATATTGCTGATCTGCAGATGGATTATATATTGATGATCCACACAAGGTCTCTATAATACTGCTCCACGCAATTTATCTATAATTATTATCCACACATGGGTCACAATAATCATGATCCACACAGAGTCACTATAATTTGGATCCACACAGGGTCACTATAATTGAAAGCCAACCACAGGATTCCCCGCACCCGGTGTGCATGAGTTCCGTAGTGTATTCTCCTCAAGATATCTATCCTACCGTAGATGACATTATGTTCCAAAAATTTGTAACCTAAATTACCACCATGTCATAAGGGCTCCAAAGTGACAGACGGCGCGTCAGTCGGATGCTCGGTCTGTGAGTTATAGGCATTTTAGTGCTATGGGCCGGGTTAGATTCAGATTTAATCCAACCCGGCTCTACTCCAACATTCTACAAAACTCAGGTGGAGTATTTCAAAAGGCATGTCTCCTTCCAAGGATGCATGTGATGTAGAGAGTTCATCAAAAATACATCTAGTGTTTGAGATATGACATTTTAAGAGTATTTGGGCCAAAGAGATTCTGGGTTTGGTCCGACCCGGTCACACCGACCAATCTAGCGTCCGACCCAGGCCTGACCTGGCCCCACTGAAAATGGTTGGGCCATGGATATCCCCACTAGGCAAAAAAATGGCCTGGAACGCATCGGCTGGGCGTGGCCTTCCGGGAAATCTGCCAACCAGATGACCCTTTATGAATGTGGCCACTCCACATTTCTGAATGGTTGAAAGGATGTTTGTCTTTTGTCAACGGTGGCACCTCAAGGGGCCGCCTCCATTTAAGTGTGACCCACATAGTGTGGTTCCCCTTCTTCTCCCACTATGACTTTGAAGTTGTGACCACCTCCCTACATCGTGCAATAGTGCACCACCTTCCAGAAATGATTCTGTTCAAGAACCGGTCGCCCTGCTACTACGGTAGATAAATCCCACGACTCCCCTCTACGGCATAGGATAGCACGCTGCCTGCTGCCCCCATGGCCTGCTAATGCCTGCAGCCACCATCACCAGACAGTTTCCGTCACTGATGTTGGGCAGATGGATCTTTTGTGGGCCTCCGTGTTTTCTTTGGTGGTCTGTTTTCCCTTTTTAGCATGCCTACGGGCCTCCCGAGTTACTATCATCACTGCATGGCTCTCAGATTTGAATTTCCATCGAGTTGGAAATCCTCCAACAAGAACGCATCAAAATATGAAGAGGCAGAGGGTCTGGGCCTTATTCGTTTGGATCACGCCCTCCACATTTGCATTATAATATGTGGGAGTAATTAATACTTCACGTAAAATAATGTGAAACCCCATTCAACACATATGCAATTCTTTATGATTCAAGAATGTGGAAAAGAAACAATTCTCATGAATTTAAATATAAACAACCCCTACCACGGTTTCAAATGTTATGTCGTGGTTTTGGAGAGAGAATTTGTGTTTGTTGAATCCATCAGCATTCGTCGACTCTTGATCGATCCCTCATCAAGCATCATTTAAACATCATTCTTCATTGGGAGTTTTATCGTTGGTGCTTCATCCGAGTTCTCCCACAATCCCTTGTCCCTCCCCTTTCAAATGTTTTAAATAAATAAATGGAGAGTTAATTGATTAATCAAACATTCAATTAAGGGTACATTTATTGCTGTAATTAATGAGTCACATTAAATAACCGAGGTGTGGATACACAATTAATGTGTAACTGGAATTTAATTTCCCTCATTATAATGCATGAAAACCACTGTGGTCCCCACCACCATCAATCAAGAAGAGGTAGAAAAATAAAAAAACAAATATGTTATTTTATTATTCTTTCAAAAAGTTTGAAAATATATCTTTTTGACCCGACCTATATTGGTCAATGTTAAAGCTTTATTAAGGGAATCTAGGCACTGTTCATTCCACGGTGCCCTCAGATTTTCAATTAGAACACTGGTTCCAAAGATAGAAAATATCACTCCTACAATTGATGAACATACCTAAAATAAGATTAAAATTCCCTTCCAGTCACACCAGGCCTCGGAATAATGCGATGTTAATTTTTGCAGACTCATAATAATCCCAATTAATTTTAAAAAAAATATATATTGAATTTTCCAGGTATTTAAATTCTCCCCATCATAGGTATTTTCATCCCCGAATGAAACAAAAAAACTACGGGAATAGATGGGGGTATTGAGAAAGTGTCTTAGCCTCCTTCTCCCATGTGCTCTCTAAGAGACACCAGTTCTGCCAAAAAACTCACACCAGAGGAATCGACTAGCCACGAAGTATCCTCTAATGTCAATCCTCAATCTCTACCATGAAATCTGCAAATGTCACCCCATCGTCGATGTCCATATCTCCCTAGTTGATAATGTGAGATGGATCATGAACATACCTCCTTAGTTGTGACCCATGGAAAACATTATTCAGCCGGTGCATCTATGGGGGAAGAGCTCGATAGTACACTTAATCTCTTACTCTGTTGATGATATGAAAAAGTATAATGATCCTTAGAGATAGATTCCCACCCTAGCCAATCCTCTATAATCCTCATCATTGTGAGACTCTTAGGAAGACTTGTTTTCCCTCCTCAAAATACAAGGGAATCTATCTCTTGTTTTCATAAGACTTATGTTGGCTTTGGGCAATATTCTTCCTCTCCAAGATGATCTGAACCTTCTCTGTAGTAGCCAGTAACAAATCTGGACCCTAAAGCACTGACTCCCCAGGGTTTGTCCAGAAAATCGTTGACCTACATGGTCACCCGTACTGGGCCTCCAATGGTGACACTCTTATAGTGGAGTGATAGTTGTTGTTGTATGTGAACTCCACAAGTGGAAGGTGGTCCTCCCAACTACAGAAAAAATAAAGGACACAAGCATGAAACATGTCTTTTATTGTATATATAGTTCGCATTTTCTGACTGTCTATATTTGGATGGAAGGAAGTACTCAAGTGTACCTGAGTCTAGAATCCCTACTTTAAACCCTTCAATAAATGAGTTATAATGTGAGAATCATGATCTGAGACGATCATTGATAGAACCCCGTGAATCCATTCAATATATTTTACATAGAGACTTCCCAAAATCTCTACTAATCCATGCTCTCAGATAGGAAGGAATTGGGAAAACATTGTTAGTCGGTCCATGATCACCCAGATGGAATCGTGGCCCCTGGAAGTATGCGGCATCCCCATCATGAAGTCCATAGATATACCATCCCACATCCACTCTAGTATATCAAGTGGATGAGCTATGACTACTAGTACCAGATGCTCGACCTTCACTTGATGACAAGTGAGGAATCGTGATATGAATTTTCCCACCACTTTCTTTATCCCTATCCACTAGTAATGATGTCGGAGGTCTATGTACATCTTCTACACACCCGGATGTACCACCAAAGGTGATGTTTGGAACTCCTTCAACACCTCCTCCCATAGTATTATCAATACCATATTTCATCCTCTAAATATGATGATGTGATCCCAACATTTAGAAAATCCATCAGGTGGCTTTCCAAAGGATATCTGATCACGTCGTACATTGCCGTCTATGTCTCCAGGTTGTGCCTCCCTGACTCGCTAAATGATTGGCGGAGTAAAAATCATATACTAGAGGCCAGACCTCATACTGATTGTGTCTTCCAATACGTTCCCCTTCCCAAGATTGTAGACTATCTCAAAGTCGTTGTCCTAGAGAAACCCTAGCTATCATCACTGTCTTAGGTTCAGGTCCTTCTGTGCGAAGATATACATGATACTATTTTGATTTTAGTAGATTGTAAATGCTTCTCCCATCAAGTAGTTCCACCACATATTAAAGGAAAAGACTAATAATGCTAACACTAGGTCATGGGAAGCATAGTTCTGCTCGTGTTGTCTCAACTTAAATGAGCCATAATAAATAACTGCTTGCTCCTACATCTGGACACAACTTGTCTGGTCCCCGATGTGTCGTAGTAAACAACATACCAAACACCCTCTTATGGTATCCTCAAGATGGGGGCACTCATCAGTCTCTGCCTTAGCTCCTAAAAACTCACCTGGCATCTCTTCATCCTCACCAAGGGATGTTCCATCTTTGTCAAAGTTGACACGGGTTTCACAACTAAGAAATTATATGGTACGAATCTCCAGTAGTACCTACCCAATCCCATGAAACACAGCACCTCAGTCACCCTCTTTGGTGGATCCCAAGCAAGCACTGCCACTATCATTGATGGTTCCACTGCAACTCCAGAATTCGAGATATCATGCACCAGGAAGTGGAATTCTTATATCCAGAACTGGAACGTTGAGAGGTTGCCGTAAATCTAGCACTCTCTGAGTGTATTCATAACTATCTATAGGTGCATGGAATTCTCCTCTTCTGACACTGAGTATATCAAGATGTGTTCAATGGGGAATTCCATTAAGTGATCGAATTAGGGTTGTGTAAGAACCTGGATCGTCGTTTCAGGCAAGTCCTTCCTTTTTCTAGAGTTTCTGAGAGAAATAATGTTTCTGGAAATTTTTGAAGTACACACTATGTACATTATGAGTAAATGTTGTGTACTCTTTTCCCACTCGAAGCTGTGTACTGGCCATGTCCGGGCTGCACACACGGTGTGTAGGGGTTACGTGGAGGCCGATTTTTGCAGAGTACGGAAAAAGCCAGTACAGGCCATGTACTCTAAAAGTACACACCGTGTACTTTCATTTTTTCATTAAACAGACCAGGGTCTCGCATAATCATGGAAAATGTCTTCTTCTAGGTCATGTTCATCCATGAGTGCCAGGAATCTACAGATATTCAACGAGCCACCATTCATCCGTCAGTTCTGTGATTCGAGCACCGTCGATTGTGTTGGAATTGCAACAGTGTGTTCTCCCTTCTTCTTGAGTCTTGTTTTCCAATTCTTCATCTTTCTCAAGTTATCATGGTTTGAGCGTTTTGGAAATTTTCTTAGATCTATGATGTTCAATGGAGAATTAGTCAACGTGGTTCATGTATATCGATCTCCTGGGATAGAGGTAGGTGTTTTTTGGCTTACCGTTCAATGTCTTTGAGTTTTATGCACAAATTTCACCAATACCCATGAACATGCTATTGTGTGTTTACTGTCTTGCCCTTATTGATTTCCTACCTTGCATTTATGCTTGCATAGAGGTAAATTTATCATGCTAGAGGATACATTGTTGTGCTTGGATGTTTTGCCCATTCTTTGTTCTATTTACGACCTATGGGGTCTCGTTTTCCTTTGGATATTACACCTGTTTCCATGCCTTGTGATTATAGGTTGGAGTGAAATTCATAACTTGATTATTGTCCTGTAGACTATTTAGCCAAGTAGCTCTATATGTGTACTTTGGTTACCCATGTACCTCTATAGGTGTACTTTGGACTTATATCATTATTATGCACTGACTGGCACATGACTGAAAGAACCTAGTGCTATAGACTATAAGGGATAGACTGAGTGAGCTTCCCATATAGTATTAAATATTATAGACTACAGAAGGGTAGACTGAGAGAGCTTCCTCAATGTGTCTTATACATTATAGACTATAGGGGAAGGACAAAGTGAGCTCCCAGAGAGTCTTGGATATTATATACTACAGGACGGTAGACCGAGTGAGCTTCCCCAGAGAGTCTTACCTTATTTGAATCTTTTTAAGAACATTTTCAGGCAAGAGGAGGAATTGACCGAGTGAGCTTCCTCAGAGAGTTTGTGGTATACCAGAGGCTATAGGAGTAATTGACCGAGATAGCTTCCTCAAAGAGTCTATAGACCTTGGGTCTAAGAGGGTTAGACCACGTGATCTTTCTCAGAGAGTCCCTGACTACCCTATAATATAAAGGGATTTGACCGAGTTAACTTCCCCAGAGAGTCTCATAGATTCGTATGACAAAACCAGAGGGGTTAGGCTGAGTGCACTTCCCAGAGGGTTGTGGTTCTTCTTGGATAAGACAAGAGGGTTTCATGATTGTTAGTTGTTTGCTTCACTACTGTTGTTGGTTTTCGATTCATTGTTGTTGTATATCTTCATGTTACTGCATTTGGTTTACTGTTACTGTTTCTGCTTACTGTACTATTACTTGTTATATACTCACTGACTGTTAGGCACAGATCTTCAGGTGATTGCCTTCTGGGATTTAATCTCACACCCTATTTGGGACTTTCTTTTGGGTCCAAGAAGACTTTTTTGTTGCATGTATAGACAAGGGCAATCACCCTTCGACTTCTAGTACTATATTGATTTGGAGCATGAGAGAAAGGGACCAAGTTGTGGCTTGTGATGCTGAGGAGTTTATCTAATTATCTTTTTCCTGTACTTTGGGTTGGTACTATTGTATTCTCCAGCATTGTGAATTTTTTGGCATCATTCCTAGACATTTGTATCATGCATCATTTTATATATGTGTGTGTGCTCCAGTCGTTTATTGCTTTAGTCTTCCGCTATTTATTTGTGTTTGAGTTGTTCTGTTTCCGCTGTTTCTTATTGTTTACTTCCACAGTGTAATTTGCCAATGAGGGAATAGTTTTCCCACTATCTCACCCAAGGCCCTCGCTGCTAATCGGCAACCTATGGCATTTGGGGAAATGTGTTTTAGCCCATGTGACCAACTGGGTACGAGGTGCCTTTGGGTGGCTTTCAAAACCAGGATGTTACAAACTGGTTTCAGAGGGATTCTTTTCTCTTGATTTACTATTTGGACCCTTTAGCCATGGATAGGACGGATTCAGTACTTGGTAATAAGTTTTTCCCAAGAGTAGCTAACCTGTGTACAGGTAAAATCCATACTACCTCGTTATTGAAATTTTCTGGTTATTCCATTTTACAGTTGATATGATTTCACCTAGTGCGATTCACATGATTTGTGTTGTTATTGGTTTGATATTTTGGTTCTATTTCTGTCACAACCCGATGAGATGAGGGTATGCCATCTCATGCATTATATAGGAAATTGTTAGAAATCACATGCCATGCATTCTTTCCATGCCATCTAGGGTGCATTAGCGACTGCATGCTGTTGTGATAGACTTTGTGTAGATTAAGCATGCTGTTGTGATAGATGTTTGATAGAATCTCTGCTGCTTTGTCAGAGGATTGTTTCTATCATACTTTGCTTAAAATGAACACCATGTTTTGGTTCTTGAGGTGTTATGGGCCCTCTTGAATTAGAAATTGGTGTATCATTGACCTGTTTTTCCTTATATTTGACTGTAGGAGATGCCAAGATTTGATTCGTGGGGAGTATGGGCCCTCGTGGGTTGGAATTTGGAACCCCCTTGCCTTGTTTTCTGTGTTTTCTAGGCTTCTGTTCAGTTTCTAAGCTACTGCCTTAAAAACCCCAGAATACACAGCATGTACTTTCTGGATACACGTCGTGTAGTTTTCAGGCAGTGTCACTGACCGTGTGAGCAGAAACACGGTGGCGTGAAAAATGACTTGAAGAACACGCCATGTATGGTAGGTGCATGCCATGTAGTTTAGTGTCGTATACCCAGTCGTGTCACTAACAACACGGGTCGGGGAAGCCTGAGCTGAACATGTCGTGTGGGTAAAGAACACGCCGTGTAGAATTGCCCGAGGTACCCGGTTGTGCCATGAACAACACAGGCCGATGATATCTTCCCCTATACACGTCGTGTTTGTTCGGAACATGCAGTGTAAGGGATTCCATGTAGAAGTCCATGTAACTGACAACACGGGCTGCTGAGACCGTGTCTAGTACATGTCGTGTCCCTAAAGAACACGTCGTGTAGTCCGGGGTTAGTTCGGACCGTGTGGGATAGCCGTGTAAGGAGACTCGATCATGAGTTTAGAGTTCAAGTACATGTCGTGTAGTCGTGTTTTGTAAAACATGATAGTTTCTCTCCCTTGTTCCCATTTTGTACTCCTGAGTTTTTAGTCCTTGTTAATCCTAATGTAAGGTGTGCTTTTGATCTTTTAGAGATATGCCTTCCAGAAGTCCTCCGGTCGTGCGTCATTTTCCAGACGGTGATCAGACACCGGATATGGCCGATCAGGGACCTCTTGTTTACCCTCCGGATGTGCCACCCATGGCACTAGCAATTATACCAGTCGTAGGAACCGATGCACAGTTTAGGGAGGATTTCCTGAAGATGATGCAGACTTTTCATGGAGCACCGCCTCCTACCCCGTCGATGGATGAGTTGATGATGGTTTTTCAGCAGCAACATCCTCCTACTTTCTCAGGGGATGGAGGACCCCAGGCTGCAGAGTCATGGTTCGAGGCCACCCTGACTATCTTCGAGCAACTATGTATAACTTAGGAGAAAAGGTTAATGATGGCTACTTGTATGCTCTGGGACACCGCCAAGATGTGGTGGGAGGTGATATCACAGTTAGGGCACCAAAAGGTTATGTCATGGGATGAGTTTCGATGATCTTTCTATGACTACTTCTATCTGGAGACCTTGGGAGCCGATCGAGCCCGAGAGTTTATGAGTCTGCAGCAGGGAACTCTTTTAATCATGGATTACTCATCCCATTTTACTGAGCTGCAACATTTCACATCGAACCCAGCAGGTGATGAGTTGTTTCTTGCTAGGAAGTTTGAGGATGGTCTCGGGTAGGAGATCAGTTCCTAGATGAATATCATCCAGTTGACATTTATATCATCTATTGTCAACCAGGCGCTGATTACTAAGTGTAATCTAAGGGATTTTGGAGTAGTGGTCTAGGGCGGTTCGATATCCAGAGTTGTTGTTCCTCCTACGGACAACAGGAAGTGTCACAGAGAGTCTTCTCAAGGAGAACGTAGTTTATGAGATACGTCTTCTGGAAGCCAGGATGTATGCTACCAGTGCGGTAGGAGTGGCCATACTAGGCCTCAGTGCCAGAGGGATCTGATGGAGTGCCGATCTTGCGGCAAGACTGGCCATCTTCAGCGCCTCTGTCACATATTCTCACCTTCAGCTGGTGGTAGGGGTTCCTCTATGACCCCACATTCTGGAGATGCTTCTCCAGTTTCCCACCAGTTTTGGAACTAGAGTTCTTTCGGCCGTTTGGGCCGAGGTGGAAGTCACGGCTGTGGTGCTCAGTCAGTAGGTCATTAGCGACAACAGATTGGATCAGCTCAGAGCGGTCAACCAGGGGCTCATGGAAGCGGTACATGTCAATCTTTTACCATGGAGTAGACCTATTAGAAGAAGGATCCCGACCCTTCTACAGTTCAAGGTACAATCATAGTAGCCTCAATTTTAGCTTCATCTCTTTTTGATACTGGTTTTACCCATATCTTTATCTCTGTTGTGAATTTGGAGATCCTTGGGATCTGTATCATTTCGTCTGCCGACTTGTTGACTCTTGACACGCCTTTGGGAACAAGGAAATCTAGCATACGTCACTACAGAGAGTGACCTCTCGAGGTTGCGGGGTGTCACTTATTATGGGACCTATGTGTCTTAGAGATGTCGAGATATGATGTCATTCTTGGTATATACTAGTTGGTTACCTTCCAGGCAGTCATCGATTGCTATCGACGTAGGGTGAGTTTTATATCACCAGAGGGTAGATATTTCTTTCATAGAGGCGACTGGGGTGTCATAGCGGGTATAGATGGCCATAGAATCATGGGCTAGGGGAATTTATAGCCCAGATTTCCAGTCTTTATCTGGATGACTCGGGGACTTCACAGTTAGACTTTCCTCCAATAGTGGATCGTTTCAGAGACGTCTTTCAAGAAGACTTCTCAGGTTTTCCTCTAGAGCGGGAGGTAGACTTCTCGATTGAGCATGTTCCAATAGTGGCAACAGTGTCCATTCCTTCATATAGGATGGCTACACCTGAGTTGCAGGAGCTCAAGAAGCAACTGGAGGACTTACAGGCAAAGGGTTTCATCTGACCCAGTACTTCTCCTTGGGGTTCGCCTGTCCTGTTTGCAAAGAAGGCAGATGGTACCCTTCGGATATCTGTAGATTATGAAAAGCTAAACCAATTGACGGTCAAGAAACGATATCCCTTGAGGAGGATATATGACCTCTTTGATCATCTTCGAGGAGCCCTGGTGTTCTCAAAAAATGATTTCAGGTTCGGTTTTCATCAGTTGCTTGTTAGAACATCTCATATACCTCTTACATCATTTAGGAGAAGGTATGGTCTATACAGGTATACAATCATGCCGTTCGGTCTCATGAACGCGCCAGTAGTTTTCATGGAACTGATGAACCGATTGTTCCATCTGGACTATGAATCCTTCGTTGTGGTCTTCATGGATGATATCATGGTGTACTATCACACTCAACACGACCATGCCACACATATTTTTATCGTTCTAAGTACACTGATAGAGCATCAGCTGTATGCTAAAATATTGAAGTGCCACTTTTTGATGGATCATATTCACTTCTTAGGTCACATCATCTTAGAGGCTGGAGTATCTTTGGACCCAGAGAAAGTGAGAGCTATAGTTTCCTAGGAGCAGCAGAAGAATGTCTTTGAGGTATTGAGTTCCTAGGGCTGGCTCTATACTACAGACACTTCATTCATGACTTCTCACACCTAGAAGCACTGTTGACAGGTCTGAAAAGGAAGGGGAAAAAGTTTTTATGGTATGATTCTTGTGAATCAACCTTTTTGGAGATGAAGGGGAGGTTGACGTCAGCAATGATACTAGTCTTGCTAGAGCATGGCAAGGGCTAAACTGTTTACTATGATGCTTCGAGTATCAGGCTAGGAGTAGTTCTTATTCAGGGAGATGGACTCATTGCGTATGGTTATCGACAGTTGAGGCCACATGAGAGGAATTACCCTACGCACAATCTGGAGTTGGAAGCTATTGTTCATGACTAAAGCTGTTGGAGACACTACCTTCTGGGAGAGCACTTTGTGGTTTTCACCGACCACAAGAGTCTTAAGTAACTTTTTACTCAGCATGACCTGAATCTACGATAGCGTAGGAGGGTTGAGTACTTGATGTCCTTTGACTTCGACCTCGCCTATACACCGGGAAAGGGCAATGTAGGGGCAAATGTGTTGTGTAGAAGAACTCAGATTTAGGTAGTTTAGGAGGCCTATAGTGAGTGTAAGCTTATGGATCTGCTCTCTGAGATGCACTTAGAAGTACACAACAGGAAGGGACAGACTGTCATATCTTTTATGGATGTTACCTCTATACTTCATGTTTGGGTACAGATGAGGAAACTATCAGATTCAGAGGCCTTAGTCGTGTGGGAGAGTGTGCCATGTGGGGACCCTCTTCCTGGATGGACAATGGGCAAGGATGAGACCATGAATTTCTAGGGATGCATGTGGGTGCCAGCAGACATATGCGAGGAGCTGATGTTGAATTTTCATTCCACAGTTTGGGCAGTTTATCCTGTCATCACCAAGATGTATCATGATCTACACCACCAGTACCGGTGGCCAGGTATGTAGAAAGATGTTTCTTGTTTTTTCATGAGATGTTCTACTTGTCAGTGGGTGAAAGTAGAGCATGAGAAACCAGTATGGCTTTTACTGCAGTTACCCATTCCCGAGTGGAAGTGGAATGATGTCGCGATGGATTTCATGACTGGTTTACCGAGGTCACCTCATGGGAGTGATGTTGTTTGGGATGTCATCTACAGACTCACGAAGGTCGCACACTTCTTTCCGATCAAGGAGACCATCAGTGTTGATGATTTGGGACGGTTGTATATCCGAGAGATTGTACGTCTACATGTAGTTCCACAATCCATTATTTCATACAGGGATGTGCGCTTTACTTCATTGATCTAGCATCAGTCTGGGGATGGTATGTTGTATGTCTACATGTAGTTCCACACTCCATTGTTTCAGACAGGGATGTGCGCTTTACTTCTTGGATCTGGCAGGGACTTCAGAAGGTTTTGGGTACATGAGTGCTTTTATGTACAGTATACCATCCCCAGACTGATGGCCAATCCAAGCGCACGATCCAGGTGCTTGAGGATATGCTCTGAGCTTGCATTATATACTTCGAGGGTTCTTGGGAGAAGCATATTCCTATTTTGGAGTTCACATAAAACAATAGTTTTCAGGTGACCATTTAGATTGCACGATATGAGGATCTGTACGGTAGGCCATGTTGATCACCCGTATGCTGGCTGGAGGTAGGAGAGGTAGCTCTGTTGGGACCTCGCCTTGTTCGGGAGACCTTAGATCAGATAGAGTTGATTTGGAAGAAGATGGATATAGAACATTCTTGACAGAATTCTTATGTTGAGCAGTGGAGGTGACCTCTGATGTTCGAGGTCGAAGATCAGGTTTTTCTGCGTGTCGCATCGAGGATGGGACACAAAAGGATTCAGAGATAGGATAAGATTTCACCGCGGTAAGACGAGCCATTTGATGTTTTAGAGAGAGTTGGGCTGGTTGCCTATCTTTGTAGCTACCTCAGAGTTATCGGGCCATGCATGACGTCTTCCACATCTCCCAACTCTGACGTTACTTTTCGGTCTCGTTTCATGTCTTTCAGCCTGAGGAGGTTGAGCTCGAAGCGGATGTGTCATTTGAGGATCATCCTATACAGATTTTCCATCGTAGTATGAAGGTTCTCCATAGCTGGTCTCTTCCTATAGTATGGGTGCTATGGCAGCACGGGCGAGAACAGGATGAGACTTCGGAGAGGGAGGCCGAGGTTCGATCACAAGGGCCGAAGCTATTCGAGGTTTCTTCTTCTACGCCTCTCTAGGGAAATTCGGGGACGAATTTCTTTAAGGGGGGATGTTTGTAAGAACCTGGATCTTTGTTTCAGGTATGTCCTTCATTTTTCTGGAGTTTTGGAGATAAATAACGTTGTTGATGATTTTTTAAGTACACGCCATGTACTCTTTTCCCACACGAAGCCGTGTACTGGCCGTGTTCGGGCCACACACACGGTGTGTAGGGGTGACTTGGAGGCTGATTTTGGTGGAGTACGAAAAAACCCACTACACGCCGTGTACTGTAAAAGTACACACGGTGTACATTAGTTTTTTCATTAAATGGACCAGGGACACACCTAATCAAGGAAAACATCATCATCTAGGTCCGGTTCATCCAAGAGCGCCGTTAATATGTGGATCTTCGATGAGCCACTATTCCTCCGTACATTCTCCGATTCGAGGACCGTCGATTGTGTTGTAATCTTAGCAGTGAGTTATCCTTTCTTCTTGAGTCATTTTTTCCGATTCATCCTCTTTCTCATGTTATCGTGGTTTGAGAGTTTTGTACATTTTCGTAGATATAAGACGTTCAAGGGAGAATCAGTCGACGTGGTTCATGTATATCGATCTCTTATGATCGAGGTAGGTGGTTTGTACCTTACCGTTCAATTTCATTGAGTTTTATACACAAATTTCACCAATACCCATGAACGGGGTACTCCATGTTTACTATCTTGCCCTTTTTGATTTCATACCTTGATTGTATGCTTGCGTAGAGGTTAATTTATCATGTTAGAGGATACATTTTTGTCCTTGGATGTTTTTCCTATGTGTTGTTCTGTATACGACCTATGGGGTCTTGTTTTCCTTTGGCCGTTACACCTGTTTCCATGCCATGTGATTATTGGTTGGAGTGAAATTCACAACATGATTTTTGACCTGTAGAATTTTTAGCCAAGTATCTCTATAGGTCTACTTTGGTTAGCCATGTAGCTCTATAGGTGTACTTTGGCCTTATAGAATTATTATGCACTGACTGGAACGGGACTGAGAGAACCTGGTGCTATATACTACAAGGAATTGACCGAGTGAGCTTCCCATAAAGTCTTAGATATTATAGACTACAAGAGGGTAGACCGAGAGAGCTTCCTCAATGAGTATTAGACATTATAAACTATAGGTGGATGGACCGAGTGAGCTCCCAGAGTGTTTTGGATACTATAGACTAATGGAGGGTAGACCGAGTGAGAATCCTCAGAGAGTCTTACCTTGTCTGAATCTTTTTAAGAACCATTCCAGGCTAGAGGAGGAATTTACCGAGTGAGCTTCCTCAAAGAGTATGTGGTATACATGAGGCTATATGAGGAATTGACTAAGATAGATTCCTCAGAGAGTCTCTATACCTTGGGGTTAAGAGGGTTAGACCGCGTGATCTTCCTTAGAGAGTCCCTGACTACCCTAGACTATAAGGGAAATTGACCGAGTGAGCTTCCCAAGAGAGTCTCATAAATTCGTATGATCAAACCAGAGGGGTTAGGCAGAGTGCACTACCCAGAGGGTTTTGGTACTTCTTGGATTGGACCAGAGGTTTTCCTTCTTGTTAGCAGTTTGCTTCACTGCTGTTGTTGGTTTTGGATTCATTGTTGTTGTATATCTTTCTATTATTTCCTATTGTTTAATGTTACTGTTACAACTTACTGTACTATTACCTGCCATATACTCACTGACTATTAGGAACTGATCTTCGGGTGTTTTCTTACTAGGATTTAGTCTCACACCCTATTTGGTACATGATTTTAGGCCCAAGAAGACTTTTGTATTTCATTTATAGACAAGGGCAAGATCCCTTAGACATCTGGTACTTGATTGCTTTGGATCAGTAGATCATGGGACCAAGATATGGCTTGCGATGTTGAGGAGTTAATCTGTTTACCTTTCATTTGTTCTTTGTTTTGGTCCTATTGTATATCAAACATTGTGACTTGTTTGGATGTTTTCCTACAGATAGGTATCATGCATCATTTCATATATATGTGTGTGCTCCAGTCATTTATTGCTTTAGTCTTCTGGTTTTTACTTGTGTATGGATTGTTCGGTTTCGGCTATTTCTTATTGTTTACTTCCATTGTGTACTCTTCCAATGAGGGCATAGTTTGCCCACTATCACACCCAAGGCCCTCACTACTAGTCGGCAGTCTCTGAAGTTTGTGGAAATGCACTTGAGGCCATGTGACCAACCGGGTACGAGGCGCCACTAGGTGGCATCCGGAACCGGGATGTTACAGTTTGGAAGTTCCTATTCATGAGACCTACAAACAGTGTTGGAAAATCCAAGGGGCATAACCATGATCACATTATGGCCATGACAACATTTGATGTTTGACTTCGGTACGTCCTCATCCCATACCCTAAGCTAATGTTAGCCTGACCAGACGTCTATCTTTGAAAACCATCATCCTCCCTATAGCTGGTCGAAGAGATAATCAATCCATGGGAGTGGATACTTGTTCTAAATGGTCACCTGGTTCATTTACCAATAGTCCATGAAAATCCTAAAACTCCCATCTACCTTCTTGATAAACAAAATGGGGGATTCTCATGGAGAATCACCAGGCCTTATGAACCCCTTTTTCTGAAATTCCTCCAACTGTACCCATAACTCACGAAGCTCCACGGGCACCATACAATATTCTGGTGAAGATAATGATGTCATCCCTGGGTATAGGTTGAAGTATAAATATACTTCTCTGTGAGGAGTTTGTCCATGTAAATCATTAGTAAAGACATCAGCATATTGTTCCACCACTACAGGATGACGCGGACTCCTCACATCAACTTCTATGAGGGTAAGGCTAGACAAATGATTGGTTATTGGATCCATCCTCCCCTGATAAAGTCCATCCAATACATCAAGGGATCCCTTATCACCGGTGAAGGAAAACCAAACCTCATCCTCATAGACACACCACAATTTTTTCCTAAGATAGTCAATATGAGCATGGACCATAGATAACAAGTTTATACCCATGATGACATAATAAGGCCACGACGCCTCTACTAGAAGATCCCAGCCAAATATCTCACATCCTAGAGTCAGAAAACAAAGCCGACAACAGTGTGTAATCATCAAATCCTATCCTATAGGAGTCTCCAATCATAAGGATTGAGCCAATGACTCTACTTGAATCTTTGATATTATAATGAGATCCATGAAAATGAAAGAGTTACTTTCACCTATGACTATATGTACTGCAGCTACAATGGAGTAGAAAAAAATAATACCTCGAATCATTTATTGATCACCATGTTCATATGCCTGTACTTGCTAAAGATAAGCTTTTCCTTGTTTGTCTACTCCCTGAGGTCGGGGGTGGTCCACCTAGAGGTGGTTGTGGTACAACTTCAAATTTCTGCCCATCACCTGCTGCATGGAATACTCTTCCACCACATCTTCCACCCTACGGGCCTCCTCGATTGAATATCTACCTCTTCCTTGGCGGTCTCTCGATCGTCTGATGATCATTGTTACAAAGGGTCAGGCAGTCATGATCCTTGTGGCCCTACCCGTCGCATGTAAAGCATTGTTTCCTTCTCTTTTAGACTGCTTATCATCTTGAGATTTGCACCTACGACTCTACATCCTAGGGTAATCCTATAGAAGTTCTAGCCCTCTTGGACCTCTATGTCATCTGCTTAATGTCTACCATAGGTGACTCAGTTACCTATCATCCAATAGTGGCTCTCACCATCGGTGCCTACTCACCTATGAAGATCTCTACACATAATTCTCGCCCGAGCACTCCAGCCCGCATCATAATATAGAGTGATATCATAAATAATTTGATATTCTACTAAATAACCTTCTAAAAAATCTGGGACCTAATGAATGGGTCTTGTAACATGTCAGTGGAGTAGCATGACATGTCAGTGAATCTCGTTGAGTAATGGGCTATTGTCATTCTGAATGACCATAACTATAGGATCTTCAGAATACGCACACAGTGTAGAGTTGTTGGAATGAACTCTACCATAAATAGTCTCTCTAAGTACATCTAGGTGAGGTTTGGCTCGTCATGTAACTGGTTTATTAGGCTCCACCATCTCCCTGATGTTCCCTGGAAGAGGCTAGTAGCTAGGATCATCATCTAATCTTCTGGTGTCCCAACTATGACAAAAACTCTAGCCACAGCCACCAGCCAGTCCTCTGCTGCCTGGGGATCTATCTTTCCATGAATCCTTGGAGGCCTCTGCTACTGGAACTCATGAATCACACATAGTCAGTATGCACCGCCCGCTAGTGGGGCTAGTGGAAAAAGCTTTGAAATTTAAAGTGGTACTACTATTGCACCACCATATTGTGCTATTGATGAAAGAGGGCCTCACACCAAATCCTTATCATTCAGTACATCATCATCATGAAAACACACTGGAATCCTAGATGGTTGTCTATGTTGAGCTATCCTAAAAATAAATAGGTGTGCCACAATCAAAAAGTTATACCTAGTGAGATGACTCAAAAGAGATCAAAAATAAAAAACACATCCAATTAATGTTTTTGTGAACCCAGTTGGAAAACAAAATATATGGTCTTGGTGTTTGGATATGTTGGTCATCGTACCAACACTAGACTCCCCAAATAGAAAACCAAAATCAAGACTTTTAACAATATTTCTCCATTTGAAAGATTAGAGTCCCAGATCTTTGGTAGAACCAAATCCTCTGATACAACTTTATCCTGACTCGTCCCCTGGGGACTGTGTCATTACTGTCACAAGACCTCCATCTATAGTCTAGGGGTTTGAAGCTAGCATTGGAAAAGTGTATCCCTAAAATGGGATGGCCTTTCCTTTAATCCTGTACGAACACATAGTCCATGAACACATCTGGATGCATCATCTAAGAAATAATGTAGTTGTAAAAGTAGGTACTGAATGTAAAGGGGCCGATATAAAATCTCAACTAAAAAGATACCACTAGAACAGAAAACCTAAAATAGAAATGGCTCCTGAGATTGTCCACCAAGTATCCAACCTAAAGGGAAGGTACATCTCATCTCCACAGCTCTCCACGTCAACCAGTTACCTACGTGTACCGCGTGGTCCTAGCTCGTATAGTCTTAGCTTAGCTGCACATTTTCTTCATAAGACACAACATTGTGTAGTCGAATCCCAATCATGTGTGAGTATAACAATACCTAGTAGGGAACCCGATAGACATGAATGATACTCATAATTACTCAAAGGGAAACCACAATGCATTATCTAAATCACAAATCACAATTCAAAAGACTCATGTAAAACTAGGTATATAACTTATGTACCTAAATATAGATGATTAGTCATAAGGAAAGGTCCTATGATTCTATCAAGAGGCTCTGTTTCTTTCCCACACAATATTGTAGGTCATTGATACATGATGGGATGCTCTAATGCTGGTCTTCGTCTGGTCACGCACTGTGGATCCACATAGGGTCTCTAGAATGATGATCCACAGAGGGTAGCTAGAATTATGATCGACACAGTGTCACTATGATGCTGATCCACCCATTTTTTCTATCATGTTGATCCACATAGGTTCATAATGATGATGATTCACATAGGGTCGCTATAATGTTGTCCTCACAAGGTCTCTATCATGCTGGTCCACACAGGGGTGCTATTATGCTGATCTACAAAAGTTCACTATAATGCTGATCCACATAGGGTCTCTATAATGCTAATCTATACAGGGTTTTTATAATGATGATCTACACAGGGTCATTATAATTGACAGTCTGCCATAGTATTCCCCACACCTTGTGCACTTAAATTTTTTAGTATATTCTCGTTAAGATATCGAACATTCCTCAACTACCACTATGTTCAAAAAATGAGTAACCCAATGGACTACAAGGTTATAAGGTTTCAAACGTGATTGAAGGTGTGTCAATCTGATTCCCTATCTGTGAGTTATAGAATTATAGTGCTAAGTGCCCAGTTGTATTTAGGTTCAATCTATCCCAAACATACTCCAACATTCTCCCAAATGAAGGTGGAGCATCTCAAAGGGACCACATCGTTCCAAATATTCCAGCACAAAAGACGGTTATTCAAGCGGGCATCGGGTTTGTGAGATGCGACTTCTTAAGTGTATCTAGGCCAATGAGGGTCTGGGTCCATGCCAATATGATTTGACCGACCCAAACTGACCTGTCATGTGGCCACCAGACCCGGTCTAGGTCCGACCCCGTCTGGGTCCGACCTGGGTCCGACCTTCCCTGACCTGAAATAGCCCAGCCCGAACTGGTTGGGTCGTCCCGAGTGCACTTGGCCGCAGCGGGCTAACCCATTGGGCCATAGACCAGCCCAGCCCGCCTCATCTGGGCGCTGCCCGCCAGGCTTGTCGGCCCGCTAGCCAGTTTGGTCTGCCAGCTGGACAACCCACATAGAGGGGGTCCCTCCCCCTTCCTGAATGGCTGAAATTCCGTTCGGCTTTCTACAACAGCGGTTCCACAAGGAGCCACCTCCTTGTCAGCGAGACCATGGGGTGTGAGTCCCCTTTTCCTTCTTTCACAGCTTCGATGCTGCAACCACCTCCCTGCGGCATGTGAGGATGCACCACCTACTTCCAATGCGGACGGATGAGATTCGACCACCTTGCTGCCACCAATACTCCCCCTTATGGTTTGTGATGGCGTTCTGGCCGCTAGCATGGACGTCGGCCAATGCCGGCTGCCGCCATCACCAGTGATGCGCTAGAGGATCTTCCGTGTGCTGTTGGGTAAGCTTTGGTGGTCTGTTTTTATTTCTGAGCATGCCTACGGGCCTCTTAGAGTACTGCCTTCACTTCAAGGCTCCTGGAATCGAATTTCCGATAAGATGAAAATCCCCCCACCAAGAACGCATCAAAATCCGAAGTTTCATAGGTACCAGGACTTTTTCATTTGGCCCACACCCTCCGTGTTGTCATTATAACAAGCATAAGTAAATAATACATCACTTAAAAAAATATTAAACCCCATTCAACACATTCATGATTCCTCATGCTTTAAGAATGTAGAAAAGAAACAATTCTAATGAATTTAAATATAAACAACCCCAAACTATATTTCGGATGTGATTTCATCGTTGCAGAGAATGAATCCTTGTTCATTGAAGCTGCCGGTGTTCATCAATTCCATATCGATCCCTCGACAGTCATCATTAGAACTTCATTCATTGTTGGATAGTTTATCATCAGCACTTCATCAAATTTCTCCTACAATCCCTCCACCCTATCCCTTTGCCAACGATTAAAATAAATAAAGGTAGAGTTAAGAGATTAATCCACTATTAAAATAAGGGTACATTAATTGGTGTAATTAATGAGCCACATTTATTAATTGAGGTTTGGTTATGAAATTGATGTGTAACCGCCATTTAATTTCCTTTATTAGAAAGTCTGACCACCGATGTGGTCCCCACAACCATCACTCAAGAAGATGTAGCGAAATAAAATAAAACCTATGTTATTTTATTATTCTTTAAAAAATCATAAAATCTATATTTTTCACCCAACCTACTATGGTCAAATATATGCCTCCCTTAAACGCCTCTTGGTGCTGTGGATTCAATGGTGCCACCAAATTTTTAATCTGAGCACCGGTTCAAAAGATTGAAAATGTCTCCCACACATTTACTGAACATACCTAAAAAAGTTCAAAATTACGTTCTGGTAACATTGGGCCTCATAATCACATGCTATTAATTTTTAGAGAATCTTAATAATCCCAAATAATTTATAAATAAACTACATGAAATTTTCTAGGTCTTTACATTCATCACCATCATCATGAAGGAATAATCATCTTATTCTCAAAAGGTATTTTTCATAATTTACTTTTAATTCCATAATTAATTTATTATCAAAACCATAAGGCTCTTGGGTAACTCCAGTCTCTATCCAAACCTTGATATCTCATCGAACAATTTCAATGTAGATACTCATGTCACAAATTGAAATCTCCTTTCATAATTTTTTAGCCATTGATGAATTTATCAACCATTCTTTTAGGTTGGATGATAATACCAAATGCTTATGTAATATATCTTCTAAAAGATACCTTGTAGGTACTAATATATTCATTACCCTTATAATATTGATCAATGAATTCATTATCAATTTTTATGAATAATATGGGGAATTGTAATTATTGAAAAATAATCTCCAAACTCATCCCACACATGGGATTTAATTTATTCTTGTTTCCTTGTGTTCATGATAAAAAACCAGCAATGATCTTTTTAGACATCAAAATTATAAACTAATAAAATAATTTTGGTCATGTATTAGACATTGGATATTTTAAAATACTTTTTCAATGGTACAAATCCATGGCCAAGTGACTTGTGGATCAACAAAACCAATATAAGATGGTTAATGTTTCCTCATGAGTGAATCACAATAACATTGTTCCCACCACATATCATTTTTTGTATCATAATTATTTATATCATTAAAATGTTACATAATTATAGTAATATGATTTTTCATTCCATCATTTATAACATTAGGTTACTTAATTTGAAAATCTTGTGGTTTTCTATAAAATTAAGCATTAAAATATTCCGGCATGTCCCTTCCATTAAATGAACCAGAAATCATAGTGTTAGAAATAGTAATCATAATGGTAAACCACATAATCATGAAAAATAATTTATTTTTTTCTATAACATGGAACCTTTTTTTCAATATATCAATCCATATAGTTATCTGAGATCATTCGTGGTCTACGTCTATTCAAATATATAATTATGGTTCATAACGAAAAATTGATTTATATATGAATATCTCCCATGAGAGTCAAACCAGGTTAATAGTATAAGAAGACTCACTGGGGATAATAATTATTTTTCTGGATATGCTATATCAACTATTTTAACCATTAAGAAGACTATATAGATCTATTCCAAACCCATATCCACTCTTATTATCTAAAAATAATGTTTCCCTAGGAAACCCATACTTTTTTCATTACTATATCCTAGGTCATTATCTAATACCTGTTATTATGCTAATGGATCTCACTACATTTTTACCTTCGTAGTTTTTGATGGTAAAAAATCCCATCTATAATTAAAATTATATGGAACCACACATTTCATACATACATATTACATTTTTATAGATATATAATCATTATATAACATTTTGGTTAACAATGGAATTTTATAGATTTGGTATATATAAATATATATTTATATAAATTACTTATTCAAAAGTGATCTAAATCACATCACAGTATGTTCATCATAAATATCATCCAAATTAGAAATATAACACATAAAATTATAATTGAAATCCTAGGTATTGGAAACATAATAAAGGGATATCTCAAATGATCATTAAATATAATCAAGAAATACATGGATATTAATATAATCATAACAAGTTGATAGTGGTATGAGAACATGAGAGTAGAGTTTGAAACCATATAGAGTATATCATTGGTCATAATCTTTAGTTATGGAATAAATAATAGTAGTTTATAAGACACAAACCATAACATAATCAAATATCATCAGAAATGAAATAATTACATTCACATATGATAGATATTTTTGACAGACATAAATTTATGAAAAATAATTTCCTCAGTAAAGGATCACGTACAAAAATATCAATGTTGATTAAGTTTTATACCTATTCTATTTTATCTTTATACAAGAATAACTCTAAACTCTATCATAGTAGAAATATTACAACAATAAATTTGATTTTTCTACCAATTTATTTCCTTATTATCTAATGATATATATATATTTACCTAATGAATAAGAGGTATATATATTTATGGGCCCACCCATATCACAAAGAAAATAATACATATGTGTGTCATGGGATCACAACCAATTCATACATTCATAACCTATATAGAAGAAATATGTTTCATTAAGATTTAATTTTTAAATCATAAAATAACCCATTAAAAATAAATTTATTTCATAATGATATCATTAGAACATAATTAACCCATGGGAAAGAAAGGGGTTTTATAGAATCACCATCAATAATCATCATTACATGCCATCCAATAAATGATTTTTGATGATTTCAATGTATACCACTCCCATTAAAGAATACATATCATGAAAGGATGTTATAAAAGATGACAAATTCCATTAAAATATAATTGGAATATTTATTGAGGAAAATATCGATTTTTAAATTGAAATAACTTGTACAGAATTAGAACATTTCCCAATTCATAAGGAATAAATTTTATTTGAAAGAAAACTCATAGAAAAATTTAAATAATGATTCAATGAATTTTGAATTAATTATCAGCTATTTTTTCATCTTGGGTATGATAAAATAAAGATTAATTTCACATTTTCAGAAAAGGGAAAAAATTAAATTATTCTAAAAATTGAATGAATATTCCTTATAATTTTTTTAAAATTTTAACCATGGATGAAAATGAATTTAATCAAAAAAATTATAATAGTAAATAAATTCATTAGAACATTTTTATAAAACAAGGACATTAATTAAAATGGGTTTTCAACTGATGCGATAAATAAATATTATTTCACTGAAATCATTATTTTAGTCTCTTGGGTTTCAAATAAGAGTCAAATGAAACCAAAATATGTAATATATTTAAATAACCATGTAATAATAAAATTAATTGTCTTATTGAGAGTGATACCAGGAAATTATTTCTCTATCATAATAATAAAAAAATACAGGTAAAGAATGAGATTTTAAGAGAAATCTGTTACCTATAGTTCTACATGATTCAAATGATCATTAAAATTAATGATAATAAATTATTAATTATTATAATTCTATTTCATAATTATTAACATAATTATAATATAATATATGGTCCCTGATAACATTGTAACACAAATATTTTAATAATTACATATTTAAATCATTGTTTATGAGAGTTAATTGTTTTAATTTTCATGAGAAGTTTTGGCTCATTAGTTCTAGTACTAGTACTTTTAACATAATTACATGATCTCAAGAATTATTAACATGATATAAAAATCATATATATTATTTATAGTTAAATTTATTACTATTTATACCATTTATAGACACAAAAAAGAATTACACTGTTCCTAGAGATGATTGGTCGTACATATGCAAGAACATTTTCTTTCCACATTTAGAAACGTGGAAAAAGAAAAATAATAATTAAACTTAATAGAATCATTTTTATATAATAAATATTAATTAAATAGAACCTTATTTCTATCCATGTCAAAAATAACATAAAAAAATTTGGTTCGCCTCATGGACGGGGTATTTCACACATATGCACGAGCGATATTATCATTATCTGATGAATTTGATGGTAAGATGAAATATAAGATATTATAATTACATATACAAAGTTATATCATTAATATAGTATAAAATCATTAATCCCTTCATAATAACCATATATTCTTGGTGATAATTGAAAATTTATTTTATTGGTATGTGGAGGCGATAATCTACATGTATGCATGAGTGATACTTCTGTTTAATATTTGATAGGGTATACAGTTAATATTGGTGGAGCCATCCTAATTAAATCATTTTAGTAAGTTAATTATATTTAATTTATTATATTATTATGAATAAATATTATTAATAATATGTAGAGGAATTAATAAATTAAAATAGATTGGGTAAGATGAATAACTCTCCTTCAGTAGGCCCCATTTAGATATTTTAATAAGGATGTTTAAAAAGTTATTTTGTGAATAAAAACACAAACAAATCCATATATTTGTAATATTATATGATATTTGTGTATTATCTCATTGATATATGAGGATAAAATTGGTTTAATGATGAAAAATATGGTGTTTCCTTTTATAAGTGAGGCAAATGACAAAAATGAAATTTATTAAAAATTTATAATATAAAAAATTCATTCCAATGACAAATGATTTGAAAAGGATAGTGATATATATATATATATATGTTGTGATATTATGTGTTATAAATATGGGTATCAAGTTTGATATATCCATGTTCAATTGGTTAATTTACATTCATCTCTTGGTTAAACCCCCTTGGTAAACTAATTTTAACCTTAACCGTAGGAAATTTGTTTTACTATTTTTGAATTTCACAATGACCAATTATGTAAGTGGAATTTTTAAAATCTATAAAAATTATAATTAAAAATATGGAAAACATTTTATAAAATTATAACTCTAAAATTTTTATAAAATACTTTCAAAATAGTCTCACAGAATACAGCGAAAAACGTTTTCAAGAAAAACTGTTTTCTTTTGTATAAAAAGATTTTCTACAAAAATATAGACTTAATTAATTAACATGAATATAAATGAAATTTTAAAAACATAAAATTACTAATTTTATATTTAAAACATTTTTAATGTAAAACTTTACATTTAAAATTATTTTAATGAGAACAAAATTTTCAATAAAATCTGCCTATTACTACTCATTGATAAATTATACTTATCAGAAAAATATCAAAAAAAATTATTTAATATAATTATTAAATGATGATTTATATAAATATCTTTATATTTTAAAATAAATTTTATTAAATTGGTAAAAAATAATTATTTTATTTTCCCTAAACGATTCAAAAACAATTTTTGATGGAAATTATTTTTATTCATATAATGATATTAAAAATAACATAATTATTTTTTAATATATTTTATTTATTTAAGGAAAATAAATATTTTTATATTTTTATACTCCTAATAATTCGAATTTAATGGTTATGTTATAATGATATAATATATTAGGGATCCGTAATACTATTATTTGTTTGAATTTCTAGCTATCGAAGAAATAAAATTTATTAAAAAAATAAATATATCATAAAATTTCGTTGTATTGTAATATTTATGTAAATATAATATAAAAATAAGATTGAAGATAAATTTACTCAATTGTGAAAGAGTCCATGTAACATGTTATTTCATAGATAAATAATCTAAATAAAAACATGTATACCATAATTTTACAAGAATAAACATTTCATCTTAGAAATTTTCAGAAAAATAAGTGACTTGAACATTAATTTTCATGGAGTATTATCAATATAAATGTCATTTTTTACAATACTCATAAAATTTCTTCATAACTAATCAAATATAAAACCCATTTTAAACATCTCACATCAAATATATAGCATTAAATAAATGTGGTACAAACACTAGAAAGGCGTGATATGAAACACTTTGTAAGAGAAAAAAATAAAAACACATAACAAATATTGATTTAATAATAATATTATATAGAATGAATAAGGTAGAGATTTAATATCAACATTAGTGATAATCATAAGAGAAAAAAAGATCATCGACAGGTTTGACATGGGAACATAAATCAATAAAAGATTAATATGGAAATATAATTTCTATAACATGGGTTATAAAAATATAACATAAATATTGAATTCTAATATAATAATATAATAATATATAAAATCATTCAAATATAGTTGAATCATTATAAAAGTGAAAATTACATTTATGGGCCCCGCCATTAGTGTCCATGCCAAAAGGAAACTAAAAGTTACTTGATAACGTATATTTAACGAGTCATAAAAATTTAACCAATTCATTGGAGGTTTATATAGGAAAACCATTACAATTTTCATCTATACATATATGTACCTCTTGAAAATAATTAGTTTTCATGACCTAACCGACCGGGGTCTAAACAACAATTACCAAAAGCCTACCTCCAATTAGTCAGGGGTTTTCGAATAGTGCTGGGTAGAAATATCCCACATATGGAGAAATTATCCTAATGCACCTATACACATTACCAAATATCTAGGATCATACTATTATGGAATGAAAAATAATTGAAAACTAATTCATGTATATATTTATGATCCCAATGTCAATGTATAATAGTAGTGTTCTTAATTTGTTAACGGGGGAAAAATACATGCCCAACCAAAAAACTATAGAGAGTCCAAAATACTCCAAGAGAGAATAATATTATCAAATTAAACCACATGGGAAACACCTTGTTCAATCAAGCACAATCTAGGATCCACTAGCTCTCTGTCCTCCCGTGACACCCTCAAATTGCATGGCATCTGCATAATAAATTACACGTGTGGGCAGAGCCCTTTTAGGCGGATGTTTATTAATACCCATTAGGAAACCTCGAAGAAATTTATAAATAATCATCAATAATAGTCACCTCATAGAAATTGTATTAAAATAAATGCATTATAGATGATAAATCCCGAATATAATTTAGAAGGTCACAGTGCCTCTATGATGTCACAAAATACCTATGGTCCACCTGATTCTTCTTGAATAAATGCTTCTTTCGAGAGAATATAATACAATGGTAATTCAATCACCAGATACACTCATATAATTGGTCATTATCAAATTTCCCCTTCCCAAAAGAACCCTCGTCTTTGAATACCTTGATAGTCAGATTGGGGGTCAAGCCCATAGCTGAAGGAGGACACCACGAACCCAATCTTGATTAACCTACTACAAAAGGGATTGTACTAAAATAGTACCATTATGTAACGACCCAACGTTTCATTAATGTAAATCCTTATTGATCCTATTAAATGTCACTTTATGTTTATATAAAATTTCAACTTCATTGGTTTTAGGTTAGTATTTTTGACCATTGCTAATATAGTCGTTCAACAGTGATCACATGATTAGTATAAATATAGGGCTTTAACACATACAATTTTACTTAGACAATAGAAGCGATGGCCTTGTCCAGTAGAATTGCTCCGTACAGAGCCCATTTGTCAGAGCTCGGAAGAGAGGTGGCATCTTTGGGCTTCACCCTTGACCAAGCCCAAGAAGAGATTCATCTTGTCAAGCTTGAATGTGACCGTCTACAGGAAAAGTGGAAGTTGATTGAAATTACCACTCGAGCGATGTTATCTGAGCCACCCCAAGAGTCTGTCACCATCGCACACCTTACCCTTGTGTATTATGCAGCTATTTTAAGGAGTTATGTAACAAATAAGTAGTACTATGTTCATGTACATTATTTTTTTTGTATATAATAATGAATATAATTTCTAGTCATTTTTGATACATTGTAAATTGTTTTTAAAGTACAAATAGTGTTTTTAGTTATTATTTAACTATGAATTCTATTTTATTAAATTAATGGATTTTTAAATAAAATAATATTTTAATAAAATATTATTATTATTATTAAATTAATTTTTATTAAATATAAATGTTCTTATAATTTTATGAATGCAATTATAATTTATATTAAGGTTTGAAAGCCATTTCTGTCAAAACCTGTGAATTTTCAATAAATGTCGGTTTCTATTTTAAAAGTGAAAATTAACATATTTAGAAAATTATTTCGATTAAATAAATGTTATTTTTGGAATTAGGATTTCGAAATTATCCAACGGTGAATTTTTCAAAATTTTCTGAGACAGTCAAATTTTTGAGTAAAAATTAAATACCGTTTAAATATATAATGTGTTTTATGACATCATAATGACCCAATAGTGATGTAATAAAATACTATAATCATTATTTTCGTCCAATATATGTTTAAAATTAAAATAATGTAATTTTGTGTTTGTTTAACTTACTTTTCAAATCATTAATGGACCCCTCAAGACTTATTCAACACCTTGCCTTTTTAAATTAATTTCCATGGGAGTGTGACTCACCTCCACATAAGAAACCCTAATATTTTAAGAATTTCGGACTTTGGACTTATAAAATATTACATTCCACTTCCATTTTCCAAAAACCATGGGAAAACCCATGGGGTGGTTTGTGGTTTGGATTAATTTAATATAAGGTTTCCCAAACCTAAATAATAAAGAATTCCCTCACCTTTCCTATATAAACCAACCCAAGATCCCACTTCCTCCTCACTAAAAGCCTTTTTAGTTCGTCCAATTTATACCCTACTCTCTCTAGAATCCTCCCAAGGTTCCCCAAGCTCCCAAGAATCCTCTCACAAGCCTCTCTCAAGCCTTTGGTAGCACACATCCAAGTAAGGGTTTTTTCTTCCTTTCTCATTTTTTTCAATTTTATATAAGTTGTTTTTCCCTTTTAATTTCAATTATTAATGTTGGGGTATGGTTTCTCACCTCCCCCATACTGCCCTATTTATGTTTTAATGATGAGAGACCCCTTTCTCTCTCATTAAATGCCTCCCATGTACACCCGTTACTCTGCCGAAATTATGAAAGGATCTTCTCCCTCCTCATTTACATTCAAGCAATACTATTGTACCATGAACCTAAATTCCATTACAATTGTTGGGAAATGTATCTATATGACCTCATTAATGTCCATTACATTTAAATTTTATGAGTAACCCCTTTATCTCTCATCAACATTTTTTAATGAATTTTTATGTCACGCCGTTACGATGCCGAAATCACACTGATTTTCTAAGCAAATGTCATTGTGTAGTGAAAACCATGCCCATTTCTCCATCAAGGGTATTCAACTTTATGCATATTTACTTATTGATTTTAAAGTTTAATGTGTGAATTCCACATTCCTTTTTCTTGGAATAAATGATTATGTTTTATGAATCAATGTTTTATGATCCATGGGGCACACTTATGCATGAAATGAAATGTTTAAGAAGGGTGAGCCCTTATAGCGCTCCAATGCATTGGGTAAAGTATAGAATCATGATATGTCATGTGAAATGAGTGTTGGATCATGCTAATTCAAGTGCAACGAGGGTTTACTCATGATTTATGTGCAATGGGGATTTACTCATGCTCCATGTGCAATGAGCCTTGGCTCATGCTAATTCAATGTCAAGTGCGGTTCCCACATTTCCATGTTATGATTATCATGCTTTATCATGACTTTATGTTCATGTTTCTTATATTCTCTATTGATATTCCTATTGTCTAACATGTATTTTACTCCTCATGTTATTACATGTGTACTCCCTTACTGGGATTTATAGCTCACCCTTTTCTTATGCATGTCCTCAAGTTATCCCATGAAATGATAAGTACAAGGGAATATAGTGGTCATGTAAAGGATGTTTTCAATAAAGATGTTGTATTTCATGTTTTATGTTTTCATGTAATGGTCCTAAGCCCCAAAGACACTAAACCTCTTGATCTTATTTGTTGTATCAAGTGAAGTTTAATGTAATAAATCATTTTTATGTTTGTAATAAAAGCAGGGTTGTCATAGTTGGTATCAGAGGATTGGTTTAGTTATTTTTGGGATTAGGAAACCCTTGTAAAGTCGTAGAGACAAGACTAAGTATAATAAAAACATCCCTAAGTTTTGGTAAGTACTGGGTAAGTGGTTTATCAAAAAAATACATCCCTCTCTGGATACGAGCAGGAAGAGGCGGCTCTAGCACAGATGTATCCTTTGGGTAAAACCCGAAAACACCGCTTTGAGCTAGACTCGAATGGTAACTAGTGCACGACAACGGGAATTGCATCACTCTTGGTTACGACACTCCCGGGGGATATGTTTTGATAAATTCACAATATTAGTATGAACCCTTATTAAGGGAAAAATGCCCCTAAGAATATATGTTAAAAAGTAGATCATGAAAAGCCTAGATTGAATCCTATAGACTCATTAGTTAAGGAAATGAAAGTTTATTTATAAGTAATAAACATTTTTCATTGGATTACTCATTATGTGTTACCCCTAATATTCCTTTTATTCTATCCAATGGCCGGTAATAGGAGGACTCGGGCTAACAATCGATGTGAAGATCATTGTGATGACTGTACTAATGAGATGCCCAATCCAATGGGAGCGGGAATTGTGAAATTTGTCAGGCTTCTCTCTCATCAAACTCAAGCATTGAATAGAAACACAGGTCAAGAGGAACGTTCAACCCCCCCATAAGAAAGAACAAGTCGCTATCGAGAGCTTCATGAGACAAAGGCCTCCCACTTTTAGGGGATCATCTGATCCCACGATCGCTGAACAATGGATCAACTCCATTGAAGAGATCATCTCCATCCTTCAATGTTCTGAACAAGAGAAGGTTCTCCTGGCTACCTATAATATGGAGGGTGGAGCTGATCAATGGTAGACGTTGATCAAAAATACTAAGCATGAGGAGGAGATCAAGCCGTTGGAATGGAAGGATTTACAGAAGATGTTTTTCGATAAATATTTTCCGCGCACCCTCCGGCTTAATATGGAAAGGTACTTCCTTTATCTCATGCAAAAAGATGAAGAATCCGTTGGAGAAAACGAGGAAAACATCACAAGGCTTGCACGATACACTTCCAACATTGTCGTTACCCCCGAATGCAAGGTTTACTGCTTCTTTGGTGGGATAAAGCCCATCTTGCAGAAAGAATTAGCGACCCTTGACTTCGACAGCTATGAGGAAATTTTCCGATGTTCCCTCAAGGTCAAAATAGAGATCGGGTAATCACATGGGTATCATGGGGTAAATAAGCGTAAGGTGAACATCAATGCTGGTGGTCCGATGAATAAATCCAATGGTGCTAAGAACATCCAGCACCCCACTTTCCAAAATTGTGGAAAGAAGCACCCTGGAAATTTCCTTAAGGGGACGAGAAAATTCTTTAGGTGTGGAAGAGAAGGGCACCTAGCAGTTAACTGCCGGCAAGAAAGACCCACGATTGCGACAGAGGAGAGGAACGCTCCGTTCGAACCTCAACGCATTGTTCAATGCTAAAAATGCAAAGAACGGGGTCATTTTGCAAATCAGTGCCCTAATCCAAGGGTTTTCAGAGGTGACCAACAACCTCCAAGGCAACAAGGAAGAGATTTTTCCATCACTTCTGCCGAAGTGAACCCCGACAACAATGTGGTGACAGGTACGCTAGTTATTCATTCAAGAATAGCGAATGTACTTTTTGATTCAGGTTCTGCGCATTATTTTATATCTCGAAAGTTTAGTAGAACAATCCCAGTACCACCACAAATCATGGATGTAAAGATGTTAGTGAGTACGGAAAATGGGGCAATCATTGCATCCCGTGAATATAAGTCCTCCCTGTTATAATTTGTGGATTGAATTTCCTGGAGAACATCTTCATACTCCCTCTGGGGGAATTTGATACAATTCCTGGCATGGATTGGCTTTCCTTATATAGAGCCAATATAAATTTTTGGGAGAGGCAAATCACACTCCATATGGAGAATCGTCCCCCGATTCTTTACAGGGGTCAGGAGTAAGATAAATCTATTTTAGCTCTATGATCTCAAGTATGGATATTACTGCCTTATGATCACGCATATCTGGCTCAAATGATTGAGTCCAAGGAGGAATCCATCCTTGAAGAAATGCCTATTGTGAGGGAATTCGCTGAAGTGTTTCCTGAGGAACTGCCTGGTCTTCCTCCTAGAAGAGATGTTGAGTTATCAATTGAACTTATACCTGGGGTGCTACCAATATCCAAGACTCTATATAGGATGGCTGTTGTTGAGATTGAAGAGCTGAAGAAATAACTATGGGAGAATCTGGATAAAGGGTTTATACGCCCAAGTGCTTCACCATGGGGTGCACCAGTCCTCTTCGTCAAGAAAAAGGATGGGTCAATGTGGCTCTACATCGATTATCGTGAACTTAACAAAGTCACAATAAAGAAAAAGTATCCTCTACCAAGAATCGATGACTTGTTTGATCAGCTGCGTGGAGCACAGTACTTCTCCAAGTTGGACTTGCCGTCGAGATATTATCAAGTAAGGGTGAAGAAGGAATACGTCTCCAAGACTACATTTCGTACAAGATACAGGCACTATTAATTCATAGTAATGCCTTTATGACTCCCCAATGCTCTGTCAATATTCATGGACATAATGAATAGAGTCTTTAGAGATTACCTAGAAAAATTTGTGGTAGTCTTTATAGATGATATTCTAATATACTCCAAAACCAAGGACGATCATGAGGAGCATTTAAGAACTGTGCTGGAGACTTTGCGCAAGCAGAAGCTCTATGCAAAGTACAGAAAGTGTGAGTTATGGTTGAAGGAAGTCTCATTCTTAAGAAATATCATCACAAGAAATGGGATATCTGTGGATCCCTCCAAAATAGATGCAATTGAGGGATGGTTGAGGCCAACATCGGTAACTGATATCCATAACTTCTTGGGGTTAGCTGGATATTATCGATGATTTGTGAGAAATTTATCACGATTGTCCAACCCTCTTACCAAGATAACTCAGAAGGGATTAAAGTTTTCTTGGTGTGATGAATGCGAAGTATGCTTCAAGGAGTAGAAAAGTAGGCTTATCACTACGCTCGTGCTCACTTTACCCACAAGTGGGGAACGTTTTGTGGTATTCTGTGATGCTTTAAAGAAGGTCTTAGGCTATGTGCTGATGTAGAATGACAATGTGATATCCTATGCCTCAAGGAAGTTGAAAATCCATGAGAGAAACTATCCAACACATGATTTGGAGTTGGCGGCTGTGATCTTTGCCTTGAAAATCTGGAGAAATTATCTCTATGGAGATAAATAGAAGATATATACTGACCACAATAGTCTTAAATATATATTCACGCAGAAAGAGCTTAATATGCACCAGATAAGATGGATAGAGCTCATCAAGTATTATTAATTTTCAATAAATTACCACCCTGGGAAAGCGAACCAGGTGGAAGATGCCCTAAGTAGAAAGGATCCAGTGATTCTATCAATGATGAGAATTGAGAAGGATCCAATCATCATAGACTTGATGAAGATGGACATGGGAATCATATATAAGGGAACATCCTCAATCCTTTCACAAATGATTGCTCAACCGTCTCTTTTGGAAAGGTTATAGGATGATCAAAAGGATGTTCTGGGAATTTAGGAAAAATTGGAAGCTATCAAAAAGGGGAAATCCACAGAGTTAAATGTTAATGAAGAAGGAATTGTGCGGTTTGGGAAAAGGCTATGTGTTCCATCAATTCCGGAGCTGAAGAATGAACTTTTGGATGATTTACATAGTTCAAATTTATCTATTCACCCAGGGAGCACAAAGATGTATCGAGATCTCCGAGAAAACTTTTGATGGGATAATATGAAGAAGGAGATCGCTGAATATAAATCAAAGTGCCTGGTGTGTCAGCAAGTGAAGGCAGTGAGGCAGAAGTCTAAGGGGATGATGCAACTATTTCCCATACTAGAATGGAAAAGGGAGAACATCACCATGGACTTTGTCACCGGACTTACAAGGAAATACATAGGCAACAATGCAATCTGGGTTGTTGTGGATCATCTTACAAAGACTGCACACTTCATTTATATTCAGGAGGATTTCTCATTGGATCAACTGGAACAGATATATATCAGAGAAGTGGTAAGGTTGCATGGAGTACCACTATCTATTGTGTGTGATCGAGATCTAAGATTCACCTCTATGTTTTGGAAGAGTCTTCAACATGCTCTGAATACTGAAATGAACATCAGTACGGCCTATCATCCTCAAACTGATGGCCAATCCGAGCGGACTATCCAAACACTTGAGGATATGTTGAGAGCCTACTCAATGGACCTTAAAAGAGGATGGGATCAACATCTTCCTCTTTTTGAGTTCCCTTATAATAACAGTTTCCACTCGAGCATCCAAATAGCACATTATGAAGCCCTATATGGGAAAAGGTGTAGAACACTGGCATGTTGGGATGAGGTCGGTGAATGTAAGCTGCTTGGACCAGAAATGGACGAGGAAATGGTGGAGAAGGTGAAAACCATTCAGAAGCATATCAAGGAAGATCATAGTCGACAGAAGGGTTATGCATATAACCATTGATGAAAACATGGGTTTAATGTTGGAGACATGGTTTTTCTACGCATATCTCTATGGAATAAGGTCATGAGGTTTGGAAAGAAAGGGATGTTAAGTCCAATGTCCATCGGCACCTTCGAGATTAATGATTATGTCGGGGTTGTGGCCTATCTTCTATCACTTCCACCTACTATGGCCAAAGTACATGATGTCTTTCATGTATCTCTCTTAAGGATGTAAATACCGGACCCTTCACATGTACTCTCTTCTGAGGTGGTATAATTGGAAGATGATCTTTCTTATGAGGAGCAACCAGTGAAGATCTTAGATCATAGAGAAAAAGTTCTACGAAATAAGACAATGCCCCTTGTCAAGGTGTTGTGGAGAAACCACAAGTTTGAAGAAGCGACTTGGGAATCAAAGGATATGATGAAGCTGAGTTACCCACATTTGTTTTAGTGTGGGAAAAGGAAAATTTGGAGGGAGAAATTTATTAAGCGGGGAATATTGTAACGACCCAAAGTTTCAATAATGGAAATCACTCTTGATCTAATTAAATGTCTCTTTATGTTTATATAAAATGTAAACTTCATTGGTTTTATGTTAAGAATTTTGACTGCTGCTAATATAGTCGTTGAACAGTGATCACATTATTAGTATAAATATAGGGCTTTAACACATCCAATTTTACTTAGACAAAAGAAGTGATGGCCTCGTCCAGTAGAATTGCTCCATACGAAGCCCATTTGTCGGAGCTCAGAAAAGAGGTGGTGTCTTTGGGATTTTCCCTTGACCAAGCCCATGATGAGCTTCATCTTGTCAAGCTTGAACATGACCGTCAACGGGAAAAGTGGAAGTTGATTGAAATTACCACTTGAGCGATGCTATTCGAACCACCCCAAGAGTCTGTCACCATCGCACACCTTAACCTTAGGTCTTATGCAGCTGTTTTAAGGGGTTATGTAACAAATAAGTAGTACTATGTTCATGTAAATTATTTTTTTTATATAATAATGAATATAATTTCTAGTCATTTTTGAAACATTGTAAATAGTTTTTAAAGTACAAATAGTGTTTTAGTTATTATTTCACTAAGAATTCTATTTTATTAAATTAAGGGATTTTTGAATTAAATAATATTTTAATGAAATATTATTATTATTATTGAATTAATTTTTATTAAATTTAAATGATCTTATATTTTTATGAATGCAATAATAATTTTTATAAAGGTTTGAAAGCCATTTCTGTCCAAACCTGTGAATTTCCGATAAATGTCGGTTTTTATTTTAAAAGTGAAAATTAACATATTTAGAAAATTATTTAGATAAAATAAATGTTATTTTTGGAATCAGGACGTCAAAATTATCCAACGGTGAATTTAAATAATTTTCTGAGACAGTAAAATTTTTGAGTAAAAATTAAATACCGTTTAAATATATAATGTGTTTTTTGACATCATAATGACCCAATAGTGATGTAATAAAATACAATAATATTTATGTTCAGCCAATATATATTTTAACATTAAAATAATGTTATTTTGGGATTGTTTAACTTACTTTTTAAAGCATTAATGGACCCCTCATGACTTATTCAACACCTTGCCTTTTTAAATTAATTTCCATGGGAGTGTGACTCACCTCCACATAAGCGACCCTAGTATTTTAAGAAGTTGGGACTTTGGCATTATAAAATATTATTTTCCTCTCCCCTTTTACAAAAACCATGGGATGGTTTCTGGTTTGGATTAATTTAATAAAATGGTTCCCAAACCTAAATAATAAAGAATTCCCTCACCTTTCCTATATAAGCCCACAGAAGCTCCCAATTCCTCCTCACTCAAAGCCTTTGGAGTTCATCAAACTTCTTCCCTACTCTCTCTAGAATCCGCCCAAGGTTCCCCAATCTCCCAAGAAGCCTGTCACATGCCTCTCTCTAGCCATTGGAAGCGCACTTCCAGGTAACAGTTTTTTCTTCCATTTTCATTTTTATCAATTTTCATTAAGTAGTTTTTCCTTTTTAATTTCAATTATGAATGTTTGGGTATGGTTTCAAACCTCCCTAATACTGCCCTAATTATTGTGGAATGATGGGAGACCCCTTTCTCTCTCATTAAATGCTTCCCATGTACACCCGTTAGTATGCTGAAATTCCAAAAGGAACTTCTCCCTCCTCATTTACATTCAAGCAATACATTTGTATCATAAACCTAAATTACATTAAATTTTTTGGTAAATGTATCTATATGACCTCCTTACCGTCCATTACATATAAATATGATGAGTTACTCCTTTATCTCTCATCAACATTTTTTTATGAATTTTTATGTCACGTCATTACGCTGCTGAAATCACACCGATTTTCTAAGCCAATGTCATTGTGTAGTGAATACCATGTCCATTTCTCCATCAAGGGTATTCACCTTTATGCACATTTACATATTTATTTTAAAGTTTCATGTATGAATTCCACATTCCTTTATGTTGTAATAAATGATTTTTTTTATGAATCCATTTTTTATGATCCATGTGGCACACTTTTGCATGAAATGAAATGTTTAAGAAAGGTGCGCCCTTATAGCGCTCCAATGCATTGGGTAAAGTATAGTATCATGATACGTCATGTGAAATGAGTGTTGACCCATGCTAATTCAAGTGCAATGAGGGTTTACTCGTGCTTTATGTGTAGTGAGGATTTACTCATGCTCCATGTGCAATGAGCCTTGGCTCATGCTAATTCCATGTTAAGTGTTGTTGCCACATTTCCATGTTATGATTATCATCCTTTATCATGCCTTTTTGTTCATGTTTCTTATATTCTATATTGATATTCCTATTGTCTAACATGTATTGTACTCCTCATGTTATTCCATGTGTACTCCCTTACCGGGCTTTATCGCTCACCCTTTTCTTATGCATGTCCTCATGTTATCCCATATAATGCTAAGTATGAGGGAATGTAGTGGTCATGTAAAGGATGTTTTCAATAAAGATTTTGTATTTCATGTTTTAAGTTTTTATGTAATGGTACCAATCCCCAAAGACACTAAACCTCTCGATCTTATTTGTTGTATCAAGTGATGTTTTATGTAATTAATCATGTTTAAGTTTGTAATAAAAGCAGGGTTGTCATACATTAACCCTACAGATACACCTTTCTAGATAGAGTATCGACAACCTTTTGATGGAGGTGACACTGATTCTACAAACCCCATCTAGGGTATAAAAATGATAGTGTATCACACCTCATTCCCACATAGAGACTCTATGAATCCTATTTGAGACTCATACACCATATGGGATCATAATCATGTTATGTTGACATAATTACACACTTTATCATCAATGGAATGGGGTAATGGAACATACTCCCCTGATACTAGTCCAGATTAATTTAAAAAGAGCTAAAAACACCATAAAATGTGGTACAAAACCTGTCCATTCAAACACCTGCCCATCCCGTGTGGTGCTGCCTCACACAGCATAAAAGGTTAAATATACACAATATGTAGGAATATTAAATTAAAGGTATAGATTTCACAACACCTTTACCATGTTGTATTTCAATTTTTACATACTGTATCCTACACCGGTGTAGCAACCCACGTTCTCTTGGCCATGCCCATGTACGTTTTGTAATGTTTGTGCATGTGTACACTTCTCCATGTACTTTTGTTGTGACCATGTACATGGACAACCTATGTCCTTGTATCCTCCAAGTTACACACAGATCCACTAAGAAAGTGTAACGTTTTGGATGGTAGGTCCACATGGCGATTAATATTTAACTCAATGTGAAAACCGTAGAACTACACATGGGGTTTCATACACAGAGTAAAGATGAGTTAAATGCCCTATGGTTTGGGATTTTCCAGACAAGTTGGTTCTTTCTCCTAGTATTCCAATGCATTTTTGCGTTCTCCAATCTCACTAGAATATATGTATTTGAGGTTGTCATCCTCAACATCATTCAGTCGACATATATAATACCTTGATGTACTTGTAAAATGTTCTTTCAAGTGGATTTATCAACACCATGATCCATCATCATTTATCCTAAATGGGTATGGAACCACCAGAATAATATTATATTGTTCCTCCAAGAATCATTCACCATCATCACCTATCCTCAAATCCCAATATCCATCAAAATAATTACCTGCGGTACTATTTTGTTTTGTCGAAGAATAATTGTGCAATGATAAAATACCAGGTAATCATCAAAGTATGAGAAAAAGTAAATAACCATAATGATTTCTCAATGAAAAAGGTAATAAGACCATCTGCCACAAGATTTTTGGAACAAACCTTTTCCTTTGTTCCACTAGGCTCGATTTGTATCCACTTAACTTAAGAATATTGATAGGTTGAAAAACAATGAATAATAAAATAATTCCATCAATTCAAATCTACCATCAATGGTTTTATAAATTATTGATTGTGGAATTAAACCATGTTCGACCAAGGTTAAATAAGTTGATATATGTAACAAATAAACATCCTAGCTAGAGTTCAGATCGATCGCTGGAAAAAAAGTTCCTAGGCTACCAATATTGGGAAGATCCCTGAACTCCAACAGCACAATGATCCTCGATCATCATTTGATATGATTTCATATACCAAGAACACTCTATAATAGTCATCTAGGTCTCCATGGCATAGTTTCCCAAAATGATACTTCTCTATATCAATATATTTATAGAAAAAAAATTCATTGTGTCACTTACTAAAATAATTCAAATAATTATTTTATTAACCGAGCATTCATGACAATTGTTTCACAAACACCATGAACCAGTATTGGTAATGTATCACCTATGGTAAAACCCATTGTCTGAATAGAATAGTGCCCTCATATTGTCTATATTGTGCACTATTAAACATTTATTCATCTTTTTTAGGAGTGCAGCACACACATGAAAATTTATGTATTTAGAACATTAATTTCGAGCACACTGGGCCTTAAAATATCACATTGTCTTAGTTCCTAGATCCAAAAATAATCTATATAATATCCAAAATTAATACATGGAAAATATGATTTGTTACATTATACACAAAATATTGATTTTCTATTCAAAAAGATAAAAACCTAGAAAAAAGATGACGACACAAGGCTCAAATCATGGTCCCTTATTCCCATGTGGTCTCTTGAAAATTCTCGTTGTGAAATTGGACATGAACTAGGGGAATCGATCTTATCATAAGGATCATATCCTGCCTATGCTTGATCTCCTTCGGGTACTCAACAAGGGTAAATCCAACCTCAACGTCATTCTCACACCAATAAATAACATGTGATAAGTTATGCATATACCTCTTTAGATACATCACATGAAAGACATCATGTACTCAATCCAACCATGGAAGTAGAGATAAGGGGTACACTAACTCATAACCTCTACATTGTATCTAGAAATATCCAATTAATCATGGAGATAACTATCTTTCACTCCCATATCTCCACAACCCACATCAAGTTGAGACATTCATCGACACATGGTCTCCCCACTCAAACTATATAGGTCTCCATCAGTATTCCACATAATTCCTATGATTTATATTTTTATTATTCATCATCTACTTGATGATACAATCCTTTTCCTTATTCTATCACACCAACTATGGGCTAATGGTTAATGACTCCCCTAGACTAGTTGAACAATGTGGTGACCAACATGGTCACTTGTACACGGCCTCGAATAGTTCTATACTAATGGTGGAAAGGTATTTCTTTTACCTAAACATCATGAAGGGTAGGTGATCATCCCAAATATATCCAAATCACAACATGCATTCATACATCATTTCCTCCCAGACCGGAATGATCCCCACTGTCTGGACATCAAACTAGGGGTAAATTGTAGTACCCAAGTGAAACTATGTCGCAAATGAATAATTTAATAATATCAATAATTTTTATTTGAAAAGAGAATCCTAATATGAAAAGATAAACAGTGGAACACAATAGAGACAAAATATTCCTACACATTTAAGTGTCCCAATCTCTCTACTGGTATATACATTGGATTAGACAAAAATTGGGCCAACATGGAAATTCAGTCTATATTCTCCCAAATAGAATCATGTCACCTGAACATTTGTGGTAACCCCATAACAACGCCCTTGGATATCTAATCACACCTACACTCTAGAACCATAAGGGGTTGTGCTAAACCTAATAGAACCTAAAGCTCATCCTTCACATGATGAAAAGTGAGGCATCGATGAATAAACTCAGAAACATAACTCTTTATGCATGCCCACCAAAACTAACATTGGAGGTACTGATACTTCATTACCAAACCATGATTTTCAACTAATGGGGATTGATGAAAGTAGAACATCAAAACGTCCTGATATGTGAATGGAACAATCAATCTATTTTTTTTAATAAGATAACATATTCTCAACAATCAGAACATCCAACAAGAATTTGTACAATATATATATATGAGTTTGTAATTTCTAGATGCCATTATTTTCAAACTTTACATACCTGAAACAATATAATTTTTTGGGGGAAAACATGGGTAAAAGATACGATAGACCATATTTTTACACTATGTAAAACTAGAATGAGGATAACTGCTCTGACGTGACGACCAAAAAATTAGAACAAGATCTCTTAATGATATCATCTGACATATTTTACCCTTCATAGCTGTATAGAAAATCATGAATTTATAGTAATGGAGTAACTCTAGAAATATTTTTCTCAGGTTATGATCCTCATGTGGAAAGAAAAACTTGATGTTCTTGTGATTAATGTTGAAGATAATATTATCTACCATCTGATATTGTCTCCATACCATTAGTGAAAGAAAAAAATCTACAGACAAAAAATTATGTGTTATATAATTCCAATCATTTGTTCTCCAAAGTTGTGAACTATTGTAAATCACCACATTCTCTTACATCAAAACCTAATAAATCGTGGCCCATGATGCACCATAGAACACTGCATTCTAGACGACATCCTATTAGAGTGATAATACATGAGCGCTTTTCAACATCTATAACATGGCTTTAAAGACCAGTTGGATCATTTCATTCCATATGAATAGATTCCCCTTTAGGGTCAATGTTTTTAATTGTGATTCCAGTTTGGTCATACCTTGTATAATCATACAATATTACCCAACCATCCCATTAAAACATTGCACCATTGAAACAAACATAAGTGGATACCATATAGACACTACATAAACCATTTCTGGTTCCACTTTCACTCCCACATCTGGGATGATATTTCCCATGTTGTAGGCCTCTCAAATACAAAACTAACTCTTTGAGAGCTTTCCATAATAACGGTGATCAAAGAGTGATTCTTTGACCATTCTCATGTGTATCACATGATCTTACTCAGAATCCATGTGAACTAATATATCATCAATGAAGACCACCACAAACCAATAAAAAATGTGTTGTAATAAGACATTATTTAGTACCATGAACATTTTTGGCGAGTTAATCACATTATAGGGAATCACAAAGGTCTCATAGTGATTGAACCGACAACTGAGTGTCATCTTTGGTATATCCTCATATCATACTCATAGATGGTGATAAATAGATCCTAGGTTCATCTTTGTGAGTCATCTTTCAATTCTCAACTAACAAAATATGTCTTTTATCCACATTAGTGGATAAATATTCAACACAATCATCTTGTTCAAGTGATGGTAGTTCACATATAACCTCGTACTCCCTTATGTGTTCCTAGATAACAAAATTGGGGCTACCTAGGGGAACATGGGTTCCCAAAAATACATTATTATGAAATTCCACCAAATACACACTCACCCCACATCACTTTGGGGGAAGCATATAATTTGATGGAACATATATAAGGGACATCCTATGGTGAATGTAAATAGGGAAGTCTATCTCTCAGTGGGGGTAATACTGGAATATTCTCAGAAAATACACCATCATACTCCACAACCACCACTACAACTAGTAGCCCATATCATCCAATACTCCAAGATTCATTCCAGCTAAATCATGAGTAATAGGATGATATCTCATTTACAATATCCTTTCATACTCTACCTTTGATTACCTTTCATCAATGATCGAATAAATAATCCAATCATTGTAGATACACCGCATCCTCCACCTAAAACATAGAATCTGAGAAAATTGTGTGGAATGATAGTCTATACCAAATATTATTTCATAAGTCCTCATCACTGCTAAAAATATATCCCTATAGAGTTATGTCATCCATGCATGATATCATACTTTCTATATAAGCTAAAAATCCCTGAGTCACATCCTATTAATTTCTCCAAATGTAAGGGTCATGCTAAAGGCTTAGTCAGAATAACTAAATCATGAATAATAGTAGTTTACAGAATAGAATGAGTCATCCCTATGTCAATAAATACCACATATATGGTAGAAAATACATATATCATCCCTCATATCATACTTGGAGCCTCATGTTTATAGGAATCTATAGTATTAAATTGGCCATGTCTGAGGTAACAAGCTCTCTAATATTGGTGTCAACCTCCTAGCATATTTTTGGTAATAGGTCAAACCTCCAACAACAAACTAATTCTCTAATAGACCATCTACCACACCTACCTCCCTATATTCCACTATATTTCATCCCCTATATCTTCCATGTATGTCACTGAATCTTCTCTCGATTAACAAAATGAAAGGTCAAAAAATCTCATTATATATTTCTTTGACCATCACAGGGGAAACAAAGCATCTTCCTTCAATTGGTTCAATCGATCCTCAAATACTTTTTCTAATTAACCTAGGTATTAGGATCACCTCATAATGTGTCTGGAAAAATCGGATCCCAATGACTATCATTGACTACTTGTAACTAATGTCTCAGTTCATGGGTTCCCACTACCATCCCCAACCATCAAAACATTCTCTTTCTAGAAGGAATCATCCATTAAGTCTCACTCTAGCACTCCATCATAAGTTTAAATGAAAAATTATATCACCGAAGGCCTCATAGTCTAACGTAATCACCTCTCAAAGGTTTTTTACCTGAAAACAAACCCCCAAAAATTCCATACTGTGTAGAGAGAGATCAGTAATCCTCTTTGAATACTCTAACCTGGAAATGCTACCATGTTGCATATTCATAATCTATTGGATTAACATTGGACATAATGTGGCTACATAATACCCATCCCTAAATACATTCTCAATGTATGACTAGGAGAGATGAGTCTCTTCATGTGACTAATTCACTAAACTTCACCAATGTACAATAGATCTCGAAATAAGACTCGCTGTGAGGACTGACATTTTTATGTAGGAATCCTAACAATGTGGAACACTCATGTGATTGCCTTTAGCTAGGACTCATCCACATAGGGTCAGGTTACCCAAAAAAATAGTGGGTTGTTTCCTTTGGATCCACTTAATTTCACTCAACCTTTGTGCATCCTATGCTAGAACTACCATTGATATTATATACTCAACAAGTGGAAGTATAGCTGGTAATCCACCTAAAGGTGCTATATATATTACAAGTCCATGTAATTAAGCCTTGTCACTCATCATATAATACTTCTGATCACACTTTGGAATCATATATTATTGTAGTTATGGAGGAATCCTGAAATAAACAATATGTTTCGTGATCAACGAGTATATCTTGGGAGTTGACTCGATAATGAAATGGTTGAAACCATTTCTATATGAAGCACATATTAATGTTCTCCTCACATCAAATGACTATATTTAACAAGTTTAAAGGATGGTAATCAGAGTCCTAGTGTGTGTATACGTTGGACTCTACCCCAACAGTAGATTCCCTAGCATAACAGAAGAACTAAATGCTCTTAACAATGTTTCTATAACCAATCTGAAAAACTACAATCCTAATGTAGAACTAACATTTTTGATACCATTATATCATGAACTAACCCACTAGTCACTGAAAAAAGACTACACCTATCCCACCTCTAATAGGCATGGGACTGGTGACAACATCAAGTAGGCATACCCCACACATGGAAGGAATTACCCTATTTTACCTGTACACACACACACATCTCTAAGACTATACAATGATGAAATGTAAAACAACTAAAAACCCATTATAGAATGCATCAATGATCACACAATTATATTACAAGAATAATGTACTAAAATTGATATGGAGGAAAATTTCATGCAAAACCAAGAACTATTGGGAGTCCAAGCTACTCTATAGGTAGGGACTATGATCAAATGTAGCCAACTAGAAAACAACATAGTATTTCAAGATCAAGATATGCTCAACTTGCTCTCTGTTCTCCCAGAACTACATCAACTTGGATGTTGTCAAAATAAGAAATGACACATTTTGGACGATCCCATGTTAGGGTGACTACAAAAATATCATGTGGGACACCATGAAAATACTAAACACAGGTATCCATGAATTTTATTCTCCTAAAAATGATATAGTAAAAAATTCATAATAAAAGATAAAACCTAGATATATTTATGATGGTCACCGCACCACTTGGGGGGTCATAACAATAAAACCAGACACATGATTCTAATCAATGAAATATTCATTATAGAATAATCAACTCTATGATCCATAACATCACTGTAGACACTCATCAAAGAGTTCAGGATAAATAGGTCCCCACCAATGAATATTCCATAGTATTCAATGACACTGATACTCTGATTGTGGGTCATGAAGCTGACCATTGGGGGACACCATGAATGAAATCTAGGGAACCCCACTATGAAGGGGGTCATATGCCAGTAAAAAATGAGCACTACCAATATGGATTACTTGAAATATTTTCAACTCCCTACTCTATGTGGTCACGGTAATTCCATAAACCTCACCAAGGAATAAAAATGGTAGAGGATCACACTACTGTCTCATGGAGGGACACCATGAACTATATATGTGAGTCATCCGATAGAGGGTATCACTATCCTATGATATGGGCATAATAACACACTATAACCTCATTAAATGGGACATTGGGAACATTAGCAACTAATATAGGTCCACACTAAATAAAAAATATTCCATGAATACACACAATGGGGTAAATAGCATGTAATAGGTATACACGGTGTGTGCTGAAAACACCTGCTCTACCCAAGTGGGTCTACCTCACACAACATGTAAATATCTATATACCGAGTGTGTGGCAATATTACTTGAAATTTATATATTTTAAAAAAAATTACCATACCATCTACCTTTTCACGTGTACCGTTGTCCATGTAAATGTAACCACACCTTTACACATGGTTGTTCTTGGATACACCAAGATTCTATATACCGATGTACTCTAGTCTATGTACTTTTTCCATGTGCATGTGACGGGAAAACCCATTCAAGTGTGTCCACTACGACACACACATATCCACTTATCATGATTCGTAATACATAAGATAGTTTTACATGATGCGTGTTATTTAACTCTGTACAAAAACCCAAGCATAACATCGTGGGGGGAGGGGTCCCACAAAGTGTGTAACGCTGGATTACACACCATATACCATTAGGCAATCCAAATTAGCTGGTTTTTACCTTATTTCATAAACAATTATTCTAGAGCAACCATTCTGGTTATAATCCATAGTTAATGTTCACCAAACCTCGACATTATCTACCCACTAGATTCCAGTCCATGATATCCATGTATAATTTCTCATCTGGTCACTATATCACCACCATAATTTTTCATTTCATATAATTCAGGAGAATAGAACCATCCATCTGATAAAAAGTTTTCCTCCTCAAATGATCAACCATCATCGAGGATCCCAAAACCCCAACCTCTATTAATTTTCGTACACATAATGTTGATCTAATGTGCTATGGAAGGGTCACACATTGATCAAGCATTGGTTAATTATTGAACTGTCTGCAAATGGAAATTATAAAGATGTAGGGGAAAAGAAATAGAGGAGAAAACCATAATCCACAGGATGTAAGGAATGGACGATAGACTTTGTTTGTCCCATATCAATCCACAGTCTTATAATTGATGAAAAAATATGGATAGATAAATAACATATAATAAAATAAATCGATCATATTGAATCTGCTATCAATGCATGATTAAATTATTTATCCTGGATGTGATCTGTTTTCAACTGGGATTATAGTATTGGAGGGAAATCTCAAATCAACATCCAACATAGAGTTCTGATTGATTTATGATGATGAACAGTCCTACATTATGGTCGTTGGTGAGATCTTCAATCTCCAATGGTGTAACAATATGCGATCCTGATATAAACTATTTTAGTCTTCCAATAATTCTCCACAAAAGAACTATAAGTCATCAAGGTTTATTTGTTAATCCCTTTAAATCAATATAACCTTTTCTTTATAGAAAAATAATGGTTGTTACATCACATAATAAAATAATAAGTTAATTTTTTATTTAATTAATTATGCATGGGCAATAACATTTTTTAAAAAAACCATGGTGTGACAAAGGTTTTGACGTGACTTGAATTAAATCATTGTTTAGAACTCAATGGTTCCCCCATATTTCTGAATCATGACCCAATTAAGTATTAATCACAATTTTTTTAGGAATTAATATTGTATGTGATGTTTGTTACATTAAATATATTTCAAAAATTAGTTTTGGGCACACTAAGCCTTGGGATCTCATATAATCACACTGACTGGAAATGAAAATAATATATATAATATCTCTATGTAATACATTTAAAATCTATGACATTAAATTAACTTATAATGTTGCAATATTCATGTAGAATTAAAATGGGTTTTGTGAAACATTTAAAAGAAAATATTTCAATTTTAATAATGGACCAATAGAAATATTAATGGATTTCCTAGAACATAAAATTAAAATAATTAACCACCCCTATAATAAGAAACCTATGTAGATGAAATTCGAGTAAGAACATTTGAAAATATTGTAAAATAACAAAAAAATTTAAATTTATTTGAACTAATATCATGAATGACAAAAACTAATAACATTAAAAAACAAAAATTGAGTAGGAAGGTTGAAAAATAACACTATTTGTGATTGATATTTTTTAATATAGAGAGGATAAATAAATCCAAATATCAAAAGTTAAATATTGAAAAAAATGTAGTCATCAATTTGACAGTCATACTTACAATCTCTCTTCAAAATGTTTCAATTCATTAAAATTGAAATTAAAAAACATTCATAGACATGTATTTGAATTAGAAACACCTTTTCAACAGATATGTAATTGATAAAATTATAAAATTTTAATAATTAATTAATATATTCAATATAGGGGAAATATATTCAATATAAAATCAAATAACCCAAAGAATAGAGTTTGGGAATCAAACTACATTACCTTTCTGCTCGATTTGAGTGGAATTTATATAACCTACAATATCATGAATAGGAATATATTAATTTTTAATTTTAAAAAATAATTAATATCTATAATATTGTATATATTATCTTATAATTAATTTCCACATGTATATTAGTACTTTCTTATCCTTTTTCAATTTAGGGTGTTAGTAATCAGGATTAATTTGAACTATTTTCTTAATCTCCCTGTTTTTATTCATTATTCTTCAAAATTAATAATTTAAATATAAAAAATGTACTATAATTGATAATTTATAGTGATTTATAATTTTATAATAACATTATATGTGATTTTCATTCATGATAATTAATGTAGAAATCAACGATGATCTCTTTTCATAGATTATTAATGAACAATCATTAGTATCTTAATTAATGAGTTCTATATTAAAGATAACCTTCCAAAAATAAAATCATTTAATTACTTACATATTTTTATCTTATTTTAAAACTAATTTTTTTGTCATTGTCATCCATGAAATTAATTTGAATCATTTTTCTTTTACGAGGTTATACGGACCCAGACATTACCATACCATAATTAATGGATTATTATGTTTTAAAGGTTTTTTATTTTTGGAATATTAAAATAATTATGATAGAATAATTATAATAGTTATAAAAATTTATTTTAATGAAACATAATATTAGAGATTTTAACAAATAATAATAGAACGAGAATAAAAATGATTAATGTTACTTCCTGGAGTTAGTAGTCTGCACCACAAAATATTATCATTTTTTCCTAGTAAATAATAATGAGTGAAGGTGGATTATAATTTATCACTTAATAAAAAAATTATATTATATATATCACATTAACTATCCAATTCCATTCTTATAAAAAGTGATGTGAGGTGGTGGAGAAAATTGAGGATGTCACATCATGGAGGTGGCAGTCCGCAGAAACACATGATCAACAATTTTTTATTTTTATAAGAGGATAAAAGGAATTAATGTGGCGTGATAATTTAATTTAATAAAAATTGATTATAATAATTATTATGTGGATTTTATATTACCATTCATAAAGCCAGTTATGAATATAATGATTAATAATAAAATGATAAGTATTAAGTAATACTAACATTGGGACCTTAATGTCTCCATGGAAATGAGAGTCATAATCTTATTAATAGGAATCTTTGGTTTTTTAAATTTAGATAATATACTATGAGTATGAAAATTATAAAATTTTAGGATGAAATTGTATGAAAATGGAGTTTCATAAAGTGTTTTATGTGTATTCCTTCTATACATTATGAAAATAGAATATTTTTTAACATTTTGAATTTTTCAACAGTGGAATGACTCAATTCATAGTTCATTGGTATGATAGGTAAGAAATTATTGATTTTTTATTCATTTACGTTATAACATTCTTTAAATATAGATGTCCAAAAATTTGTTAAACATGATTTTAATCATTTACTGGTATGTTTTTACAATTTTTCATTTACATTCTCACTATAGTAACTAGTTTTTATCCATGTAATTTATATTTTCTCATCAATATACAAGAAACCCTTATCAAAAATATATTTTTTTGAATAACATAAATTGAAAATTGGTTTAAGGAAATTCTATTTCTATATAATAAGAAAATTTATATTATGATTAATAATATTAAATTATATGAAATGTTCTTCATAGATAAAATGATGTTTTAATCATTATGTATTCTTAATATCAGGTATTATTGATTAAAAATTAAATTAGTGAGAATATATTTTTATATAGGTCCAAAAAATATATTAATAAAAAATATAAAAAGTGGTCAATTAATTTTAATAGATAAAAAATTTAATAATATTAATGGAATATAATTTAAAAAATAGATTTACCATTATTATTGTCATTAACATTAGTATTAGTAATAAAAATTATTTTAAAAAAAATTTAAATCTTACTTATTAAATAATATGATCATGTTGATCTGTAATATAGAAAATATTTTAATAAAATTAATTATTATTTCAGAAGAAAATTCAATTTACAAAAAAGAATAATTTTTTTATAGAATAATATTAGATGAATTTTTTTAACAACAATGATTTGCTCTAAAAATTAAATATTTTATTTTTTTATATTATTTATATAAATTATTAAATATAAATTATTTAATGATAATTTTTATATAAAAAAATATCTTCATTATTGTATTTTGATAATGTTATAAAAGTGTAATTATTTAAAAAACTGTATTTTTTTCTCTATTCATCTATAAGTCCATTATTTTATAAAAATTCCAAAGATTAAATTTAGGATAAATATATTACGTTAGATTAAAAAATGAATTTTTTATTATAAAATTACAAAAATTAATTTTTTAAAATTTAATTTGTTATGAAAATAAATTATATAATGAAAACTAATTTTATTGAAAAATTCCATTAGAAAAAATTATGGTTTCCTATTACTATTATGAAAGAATTTATAATTGATTACAATATTATTCTTTACTAGTGTATTTAATTTTGATAATATTTCATAGTAATAATTATCTAATATATCTTACCTAGTTTACTGCATTTTTTTATGTGAATAATACTAGTAAAGAATATATTAATTTAAAATATGATATTAAAAAATAAGGGTATGTTAAATTCTCCCTCGATAAATTAATTTTAGTGTCATACTATTATTTATCACTTACTAATGGAAATAAGTAAGGGTACAAAAAGATAAGAAAAAATTATTCTATAATTTCTGGATGGATATCAATCATATATACTCTGAAAGATAAATCTCTTCTTATAACAGGATTGACACTATATTGAGGTTTTGTCCAACCATTTGATCAAAGTGGCTGTCATGATTTGGTATCACAACCAAAATATTATATGTACCTTCTAAATGGTTTTCATAATCATAGTTTAATACATATGAAATAATCCTTTATTTTTAAATATGCTCTCTATGTTCAAAAAACATTTCCTTTTTATGGAGAGAACCTATCCATTTCTATAATCACAATAAATTTATTTGAAGGAAGAATAATAATATTCTCATGATCCAGGTATGAAAAAAACTAATTTGGATATAATATTAATAAAATTATATTTTTTATTCTATAATAAAATTATCAGGTTCATGATTAAATATTCATGTAAAACATCCTAGGATTATTTGTGTGACTAGAAAATATTTCAATACTCACAAATCTAATGTGTAGGTTGTGTGTACCTTTTACCATTATAATTTATGATCTACATTCTATAGTAGAGTTGTTCCATTGGTCGAGGATGTTGTTAATTCCTTTTATCTATGGTATTCCATGGTTAGGTAAAAATTTTTCATTGAGTCTCAACACTTTTTCTTTGAAGCATTGATTTGTGTATGATGTATTAATTATAGATTTTATACCATCCACCATTTTTTATGACATCATTATCACTCTTTTAAAATCATGTGAAAAATTTATAGTCCTTATACACATGAAACATTTTATTATTCCTTTGAGATATTCTCTTTGGTGATTATCCAACATTTTTTTCATGTATTTTTCAAAATTATATTTTTTTAATAATTTTAATCACATGATCCTCCCTGAGACTCCATCAAACACTAATTTAAATTTTTTGGGAACTCAATAAATATTAAATTATTAATTATAATTTTTTGTAGCTTATGTTGAATAATGAAATTATTTCTCAATCCATCATTTTTACATGTATGGTTTCACATTTAGAAAATCAACTCATTTTCCATGACACCTATTATTTTAGCAGAATCTTCATTCTACAACCATTTATTAAATAAATTATATTTTTGAATAATAATAGATAATATAAACATAAAATTGTTAACATTTATTGTAAGAATCCTAAAGGACATGTTTTCCTTAACTTATAAATTTTATTACTTCTACCAAAGATATTTGAAGTTACCAATATTTTTTAAATAATAAATTTTTCATAAGAAAATTAATATAATATTATTTTATACAACACAAAACCATATTACTTTAATATTGATCAATAAAATTTTCAACTAAGAAACCAATTAAAATTCCAAACATTTCAAGTGGATAAAAAATATAAAATCCAAAATCCAAAATCGGAAAGTTTGGATCCATCCCATCGGTTAGAATCATCTTCCCAATAGGAAACAATATAGAAATCATTCAAAATAAAAGTAAAAAATAAAAATTTAAAAAATTTATTGAAGTGAATATTGAATGTAATAATGATGTGGTATATATACTATATAAATCGAAATGTGACTGTTGGAATTTGACCATTATAGGATCATTGGTCAAATATGACAATAGTAAAATTAATCATTAGAAAATTTGATCATTGGAAACTAAACCATTTTCATACAATTTTTACATTATAATTAGTGTTCAAATTTTGAAATTACAGTTTATAATTAATTCTAATTGGGGAATAGATTGCCTCTACCAGTACAGTCACATCATATGATGCTCACCTGTAAGAAATTGAGAGGGACCTAGCATCAATGGGGTTCACCCAAAACATACCCCAACGCATGCTTCAATATGTTTTTATTAAATGAAAATTCCTAAAAAATATGTTCCAGTTAGTGGAAATTACAACTTAGTTGTTGTTTTCCAGGTAACCTAAAGAATGTTTCAACATCACACACCTTACCAATAAGTCATATGCGAGTGTTATAAGAGGTTAGGTTTCTAGTCCTTATTACATATAGGTAAATTACCATTTATAAATATCTTTTTTATTCCATCAATTCCATTTTAAAAATAGTTTTAATTAATAAAATATATGATTTATTTAGACTAATTTGATAAATTTATTTTCAGATAATAAATTTACTTATAAAAGATTGGATTTTTATAATTAACATAATTATTTTGAATGATATTTATTTTAATGAATTAGAATTTTTGAAAAATTAAATTTTAAATGTTAACATAATTTTATTATGTCCTCAAAAATGTTTTATGTTTCAGAAATTTGATTATGACTTAAAACACACATCTTTTTAATAAATATGTATTTTTATTTTTAAAAAATAAAATTCTCATATTTAGAGAATTTTTTTATATAATTAATATCATATTTGAAATTATCATGTCAACATTTGGTTAGTGTGAATTTAAGAGAATTTTATAAAATACATTGATTTTCAATGATTAGTAGAAGTACATTTTTGGGTTTTTAGTGTGTTTAGTGAGTTCATTATTACATAATAATGATGTAATAATTAATTAAAAAAAACACATGACCTATAATATTTTTTTTATTAAAATCAATTATATATATATATTAACCAATTTCCAAACCAAGATGTAACTTTCCAATGTCTAAAAAAACTCAATCTTTAAAAACATTACATTGTGGAAACATTACATTCCCATGAAAAAAATTAATAAAATGGTTTTGTATTTTTTGGATTAAAATAACATTAATGTTTTCCCAAATTTCCAAAACCATGGCTACGAAAATGGTATTTCAGATTTCCAAGGACAATATTTTGAAAATATTAAACAAATCCTCCAACTTTACTATAAATACCCACCCATTTACCCATTTCATTACATTCCCAATACAACCTCCATGATTAAATGGTTTTTTTACATTCAATGTATTCCCCCTAAGGGGTATGCATGGCCCAAAATATCCATTCCCCATTATTTTTATAGTTACTCTTCAATGAAAAATAAGTATCCTTCTTTTCCCTTTAATTCATGAAACAATTTTTTTATATAGATTATAAATGTTATGGTTACACTATATTATCTCCCTTTACATCACTACCTTAATTCCATGTTATTTTTTTATCAATGGGAGATCCTTAAACCCTCTCATTTTACCCTTTTCTAAATACATTCTTCACACCTATCATGCTATCAAATTTACTTCTCAAAATTTCTCTCTACCTCTTATGACGATTTCTTTTATTTAATTTGTGTGGATACCCAAACCTTTTTATTTCCCATGGATATTCATGTATATATAAAAATGTTTTATTTGATTAGTGTATTTACATATATGAAACATGATTTTCATTTTATGGGTTATAAGTGATGTTATGATCATATTTTAAAGATCTTTTGTATGCTAGGGTTTTAATAAGAATCATGTTCTTTATTCTCCTTGAATTATTAATGAAACAATTTATTATTGTATATGTGGATAACATGAAATTAAATAATTTTAAAGGTACTCCCTTATTGAAGTCCAATGCATTAGATAATGTATTTAATCACTCGACATGACATGTTTTACATTACCTTAGTGAAAACTGTGGTAATTTTCATTTATGAAACATTGGTGACAAAACATAGTGATATGAATATGAATGTATCATTTAAATTTCTTAGACACATTTCAATCTTATAATTCATTTTATTTTTATTATAATTTTACTTATGTACAATTTTTCATGATATATTTATATACATCATGGTCTTATTGACATTACACTTGGTCATTTACTAAATGTTACCACTTCCTTATTCCCTTAATGAGCCTTCTGATAACACCTTTATTTTGATGTATGTAACCAGGATTGAGTTTTAGTAAATTTAAATGGGATGAATCTATAAAGAATAAATTTATGTGGATTAGAGGAATGTTTTAGGGTTTCTTTTATTATGTACCTTATTTCCATGAAACTAAACTTGAAAAATCAGCTATTTTGTACCAGGTAATGAAATGTTATGTTATAAAAAGGCAGGATTCCATAATTGGTATCAATGAATAGTATCTTAATTTTTGGGGTTTAGGAATATAAATCCTTATTATTAACCAATGAGAAATGTTTTGATATAATAATCAATACTGGTATTTTTGTGATGTCTTAAAGAAGTGGTTTCTGAGAAACAAAATACATGTTCGGATATCAACAAGTTGACGTGGGTCTGTCATATATTTATGTAGTGGAAAAACATAAAACACATCATTGAGATACAGTCAATTAAAAATACGTAAAGGACAATGAGCCTTGTTACAATACTAGTATGACACACTCTTGAGGGATATTTTTTATTAATCCCAAGATCCTTATAAACCACCATGAAGGATATATAAACAATTTAATTTTTTTAAAGAAAAAAATATTTAATAATGATGATTTATGACATAAAATTTCATTAAAATTATAATATACTCAATTGAAACAAGAATTTTCACTATAGTTTTTCTCATTTAGAAAATGGATTGAGATAGGAAGATCATCGTAAAAGGTGGGTGTAATAGATGATTCCCTAACTTCCCTATAATGGTAGTCAGAATATAATAATTCATGAGGATGATGAATAAAAAACTTGAGTAATGAGAAATAACGTTAACCATGTGGAGATACAAGATCACCATGAAGGGAAAATCTCTCTGTTGAATCATTCTTACATCAGTTGACACCTAATTTTAGTGGATATATCAAACCATTGAATTTTTAACAATGTATTATCTCTATAGAAAATATCATTTCAATACTATTAAATTCAGAGGTAGAAAAACACATCTTGGTAGTATAACTCTTTAAATGAGAAGATAATTAGTGGTGGAAAATGATTAAAGAGGCAAATATTATAAATAATTTTTATGCAAGAATGTGGGAAGAGTTCTGTGGAATATTTTTTAATAAATATTTTCCCTATTTGATGTTTACAAAAATAGAGATGGAATTCCACAATCTAATGTATATGAAAAATTAATTATAGGGATGCTCTGAGATGAACATTAAAAAACATTCATGATTCACCCATTGCATTTTTATAGACACAGTGGGAAAGTTTGATATATTGTTTTGCAGACTCGGACCCCATATGTGGAGGAAGTTATCAAATAAATGAAAAAATATGCGTGAGGAGAAAGTAGGAAGTTCTATGACGATTGTATTTGAGTTTGGAGAAACTTAGTGATCAAAAATGTTAAATAAAAATAAGACATCGATGTATCCAAACTCTTGGAGAAACATTTATCATAGAATTCGAGGAATGATTTTGAATCATACCACATGAAACTAATGTGGGAATTATATTTTGTGGAACTAAATTCATGTGTGGGAAAAATGATACATTTTTTGATTATATGGCCATATAACTCAGAATTTTCATAGTGAGGTGAAGCATCATCTTCTAAAAAAAATAATGATGAAAAGAGAGTGCATTCCCAGCCTGAAGTTAAATTATTTATCTGTGGATATATTCTTATCATTTCCAATAACTATCTAAATTAGATGATAATAGAGATAAATGATCATCAACCCCATTATAGTCCAATGAAGTAAGGATGATCATATTTTATTCTAACATCTAAATTGGGGGCTCTAAAATATGTGGTGGAAGGTACTCCCATTGTGATCTTAGAGCTAGAAATTAATTTGTATGATTATTGTTATATATGTTATTTTATTTCTTGTAATTTTTAAAAAATACAAAATCAATCACCAGGATTATATAAGTCGGTTTATCATTGAAGCCTTCTTGTGTGATTACCGAAGAATCAATAGGGTATTGACACTCTAGGACTAAAATTAGTGAACAAAATTTCATTTAAAATAAATTAGTCATTCACATGGTGGAGTTTGAGACTATACATGGATGGACTGGCTCTCAAAGTATAATGCTAAGATCAAATGTAGACAGATGAATATCTCAATGGTTATAAATATAATACCTATGGTTATATTTGATGAAGAAATATATCATTCTGAGATTTATCTAGAATAACCTATGTTTTCCTTATTTATGGATATGATCACTATTGATATAGATGGTAATGAATGTATAATTATAGATAATGCTATATCATTCATTAATCCATCGTTTTATTTCTTAAGGATTTAACTAGACCAATCCAATAAAGAGAGGTAATCTTCCACATTAAAATCATACCTAGATCCATGACTATATTAAAGAACCAATATAGAATAGAACATATAAAGAAAATGAAATTTTCAAATAAATTCAATATCACTTGGATAATGGGTTTAACTTACCATGTCGGCCTTCTTGGGGGAACTGATTCTTTTTGTGAAGAAACAAGGATTTATCAATGTGGCTATCAATTTATTATTAGTAGTTTAATAGGATCATGGTGAAGAACAAGTAACCTCTCATTACAATTGATGATTTATTTGACCATCTTCAAGGGTCTCAATTAATATCCAAGATTGAACATTGATCTAGTCATCACCAATTAATGGTGAAAAAACAACATATTCCAAAGATCACCTACTAATCAAGATGTTATTGTTATGAGTATGTTTTGAACCCCTTTAGTTTGAATATTTTTATTAGTATATTTATTGATGTGATAAATAGAGTCTTTAATTAATACCTTGAAAAATTATGGGTATTTTTATTGATGATATTATTATATATTCCAAATCTTTTGAGGGGTATGAGGATCATCTATGGTCTTTACCGCAAATTATGATAAAAGATAATATTTTTGGGAAAATCACAAAATGTTTATTTTTGTTAAAAAAATTAAATTCTTGGGGAACATTTTTAGAAATGAAGGAATCTCAATCGAACCTTCTAAGACAAAGGTTATTGAGGAGTGGAATAATCCTACAATAATAACTAAAATTCATTGTTTCCTTAGTTTGGAATAATATTTTGGGATGTTTTGGAATTTATTTTCACTAAATTATAATCAACTAACTTAGTTAACATGAAATGTTACTATATTTTTATAGAAAAGGGAGAGAAAAGAATATTTCCAAGATCTGTTGAATAGATTGGTACCCTCACCTATGTTAACTATACCCTCTATCAGAGAAGGAATAGTTAATTTTTTCTATTAATTTCTGAAATATATTGGGTGAATCATCATGAAAAATGATAGGGTGATAGCTTATGCCTATTAATATTTAAATCATAATGAGAATAACTATCCAATAGAAGACATTGATCATGATGAAATTTTTATTACATTGAAGATATAGGTGAAATAACATTATGGGGATAAAGTTTTATATATACACATACCACTAAGGTTTGAAGAATATATTCACATAGAAGGAATTGAACATTAGAAAAAGGGGATGGATGAAACTTCTTAAAGACTATGGATATTGAAATAATTATAACCAAATATGTGAAAACAATATCTATGATGAATTTTATAAGAAATACCCAGTTGTTCCCGAATGGATGAGGATTCAATGTGGTCTATTGATCAAGGGCCTGGTAAAGTTGGACATGGGAATCCTGAGGGAATGGAAATCATTAATCCAATCCTAAATGATTTCTTAGCCATCATTACTAGATATTATAAATAAATATCAAAGAGAAGATTATTTGTTACAAAATAAAATAAAATAAGTGAAGAAATAATTATTTACTGTGATTAATATTTATCAATAATGATTACAGAAACTTAATAGAAGGCTATGTGTTGCATTTATTTTGGAGATAAATAAAGAACAACTCGATAAATCTCGTAAAGAAATGTGTATATACATCATTAATGAAAAAAAAATTTATAGGTTCCTTAATGGTCATTATTTAAGAGTTAACATTAAAAAAGATATTTATATCTACACAACAAGGTTCTTGGTGTGTCTATAAGTGACATTAGAGAGACAACTTCCTAAAGGTGTATCGAAACCACAACCCATACCGATATGGAAGTGGGATGGTATCACTAGGGACATTATCAATGATTTACCAAGAACATCCAAATGATATAATGTGATATGAATTATAGTGGACTGAAAACCCAAGACTGACCACATTATCGCTATTCTATAAGAATTATCTATTTACAGACATGGAAAGATATATGTAAAAGAATTTTTGGGGCAACATGGGACATCATATTCTATCATTTTAATTAATGAAAATCATTTCTCATCTAAATTATAGAGAATAAATAAACATGATCTAAATAATAAATTGAATTTTTGTACATCCTATCACACAAAAAATTATGGCCAATAAAAAATGACTATTCAGATACTCAAGAACATGTTGAGAACACGCTCAATGATATATTCTAGTAGAAGTGTCTTATCAAATAGAACAACCACCAAATATAGATCTATATCATGATATATTCTAGGTATATTTCTTGAGGAAGTACATTCCAAACCCCTCACATGTAATGAATAGGAAGGTTGTACTACTGGAGAATAACCTCTCTTTTGAAGAGTGGTTAGTGGAGATTGTGGACTACATAGACAAGGTTCTATGAAAAAAAGAGCAAACATTCCAAAATTTTATGAAAAAACCAAACGTTTGAAGATGTGACCTGAGAACTAGAGGAAACAATGAAGATGAAGCACCCTAACCTTTTAACTACCACGATTATGATTTGAAATTTTAGGATGAAATTTCTAAAGTGATGAAGAATATAATGACCATATTTTTTCTATGATATTAATTTATTAAGAAAAAATGTGTAATATTATTTTATATAAAAACACATCTCTTTAATAATTATCAACAAAATAGTTTTGTAAAAAACAAATTAAAATGAAAAATATTTCAACTAGAGAAAATATAAATTATTAAATATAATATATGAAAGTACAGATCACTCCCATCCATTAGAATCATCACCCCAAGACTACACTATTGAAATGATAAAAATATTAGTAAACCAATCAAAATCCTAGAAAAAGTTTTTAGTTAATACTGACTAAAATAATGTAGTGGTATATATAGATTATAAAGGGAAATGTTCTCATTGAGATTTGACCATTATAGGACCATTGGTCAAATATGACCCTTAGTAAATGTTACCATTTCAAAATTCACCCATTGAGAACTGTAACCCTTCACAATAATTATAAAATCCCAATTAGTTATTATAAGAAGCAATGACAATGTAAAACTAATTCAGATAAGAGAAGTAATGGACTCAACTAGTAAAGTCATGTCGTATGAAGCATATTCATCAAAAATGATATATAGGTAGTATTAACATGGTTCCCCCTTGAACAAGACCATCTCAAGCATCAACAACTTAATCTAGGAAAATATTTCCTACAAGGTAAGTTCATCTTAGTGGAAATTGCCTCTTATTCGATGTCAACGAAGCCACCCCCTGAATCTATCAACATCACCAAACCTTCCCATAAGTAATATATTGTTATTATAAGGGGTTATTTGTCTAGACCATAGTTATAATACGTTTAAATCCATCGTTTAATAAAAATATTAACGGATTATATTCCATTTTAAGAAAAAAAATTCTTTATAAAATATAGGTTTAATTGTGATTTATTTGAAAACTTGTGTTTTCAGACACAAATTGTATTTCTTAGTGAATATATTAATTTTTATATTAAACTATTTTATTTTAAATATAATTTAATTTAATGAAAGTGTTTTTTATAAATAAATTTTTTAGTATAAATTATAAAATAATTTTATTGTGTCTGGAGAAATATTAAGTGTCATAAATTTGATTATGCCATCCAACCCATTATTTTTTTAATAAGGATTTTTATAATTAACTTTAAAATTTATAAAATATGTTGATTTATTATTATACAATGAACATCATATTTTAGTTTAGTATGTAAATTTTTTGTTATTATTAATTTATAATTTTTTTTCAAACAAACATTGATTTTCTCTCAATAGTAAATGTATTGTTTTTTGGTTATTAATTTGTTTAATGACATTATAATTATTTCATAATAATGTAATAATTAATTAAGCACAAAAAAGTCCTGAAATAATTAATTTCATTATTGTCATGTATGTTAATATATTTAAATAATTCTCTAAACTTATAAGTGATTTTCCAATGTCTATCTTTGACATTAAAAATATTACTTTCTATAAAGAATAGTGTTCCCTTCCCAAAGATGTAATAAAAAATTACATTCAGTTCTAGTTGATTAAAATTAAATAAATTTTCTCCCTAATGTTCAGAACCATGTGTTATCCAATCATTTTTCAATTACCATAACCTTGATATCCCATGAATATACTTGTAAATTATTAATCAAATCATCCACTTTTTCTATAAATACCCACCCATTAATCCTATTCCTTTCACTCCCAATCCATAAAATTGGAATTTATAGTGGGTTTTTCCTCCCAAGGAGTCACCCATGTTTTCCTCAATTCCATAAGGTTCAATTCCCCAATATTTTGATGTAACTATTTAGGGTATGTTAATTATCCATATTTATCATCAATTCTGGAACATATTTTTTTTTGTCTTAAAAAAATTATTTTAACACTATTTTATCACCCAATTTATCTCAAATTTACTACAAAATTATGTTTTATCAATTGAATACACATTCCCCTCTCACTTTAAAATTTTCAAAAACTATTTTTTATATTTATCCTGTTACTGGGATTGCTTCTAAAATTTCATTCTCCCCCTTAAGAAATTATCTATTATTTTCATTGTGTGGATACCAAAACCAATATATTTTCCATGGGTATTAAACTGTATGTTGAAAAATGATTTTTTATCAAAGGATTTACAAACATTAATATCATTTTTCCCTTCATGGGTTAAAAATTACATAATGGTCATGTCTTTAAACTCTTTTGTATGCCATGATTTTGATAAGAAACTCATTATTGTTTATCCAGCGTTTATTAACGTAATGATTTATTATGGTCTATGTGGATCACATGAAACAATCAAATATAAATGGAGATCCCAAATAGTTCTAAAATACATTGGTTAAATAACTTAACCTCTAAATATGATTTTTTTAGGATGCCTTGTTGAGTAACCTAGGTGTTTTTCATTTATAACAACCTATTGAAAAAATTCAGACATGCTTATGAATGTCTCATTTAAATATTTTTTTTCACATTTCCATGTTATGGTTCATGTTATTTTTATTCTGATATCTCTCATGATCTCTTGTTCAAAATAAATTTTTATTCCTTGTGTCTTTATTGAATTTCCTCAAGATCACATGCTAAATGTTCCCCTATATTATTACCTTACTAGGTGTCTTTCTCACCCATTTTCATTGATGTATGTCCACATGTTTGATATGCAGTAAATGTACAATAGATGAACCAATGAATAATTATTTCAAGATTATTAGAATAATATTTCATGTGTTCATTTACTATATACCTTAATTACAAGAAAATAAACATTAAAATATCATTTGTTTTGTACCATGTGATGAAATGTTATGTTATAAAAAGTAAGGATGTCATATTATTCTTTCTCTATATCCTTTTAGGTTCATTAATAACATCCTATTAATGGGCATAAATCATTTTATGTAGTTTAATCATAGAATATGTATCACCAATGAATAACCCTCAAGATTATCTAGTAGTGTTGGATATCTTAGGCCCATAGCTCATGCATTAGAGTAAAAATTGATTTTATACTAAACCATTCTTTTTTTGGATTATTACACTTAGGAGCATAAATTTCATTGCTACATCCACTTTATAGTATATTGTGATGGATTTTATTATTATGAATAACGGTATAATCTCTACATTACCATAATTTATTATGAAACGTTATACATAGACATATTTAAAGGGTTTTCACTACTGTTCTCTTAACAATTAACCAAAATAACTAAAAGATCAATTGATACAATCTATTTAGAATCATTCTATATAAATAAATTTATTTCATTATTATTCATGAATAAAATTTTCACCTCATGTAATATTCATATAAACCAGTGACAAAATTTGTATTGTATTGAAGGATTAACTATATGAAAACATAATTTGTAATATTAATAAACATTTCTTCAGAAACACTCTACTCTTAAACCCCTTATAAAAATATCCTCATTAATAGAAACATTCAAATTATAGGGAATTAATATATAATAAAGGGGATGGCTCAAACACTTTGTTAGAGGGAAATATTTCTACATGTAATCATGGGTGATATCCTAATAAAAATATATACCATGTACATGGGATTAATATCATGTCAACATGAGTTATTATCATAAAGAAATCTGGCCATTTAAGGATTTTAAATGAGAACATAAATCCAAATTTGATAAATAGGGAAAAAATACCTATAACATTAATTATAAACATTTAACACAAACAGTGAATCCTAAGAGAAGGTAATAAAAAATAAAATATTCATTCAAATATGAAAAATACTTTATTAATGGGAACATATCATTTATGAGTCACAACAGTAGTTACCACACATTTATTCAACTAAAATATACTCATGAAAACTAATATCACAAGTTATAATGAATTATTAAATACATTTATGGTTGATATATGACCCTTACCATCATTCATCCATACATGCATGTTCCACTTGACAATCATTCACTAATAAAATCATAATGAACTTAGGGACACACATTGGGTTTCATAAGATGTTAAATTCTAATAATTCAATATTCATAATAACCTTATGTAAATTTATATGGGTTTCATAAAAAAAACAAATTGAATGAAATAACACCATCAATTATATTTATTGATAACAAATACCTTAACACCAAAAAAATATTACACAACAACATATAAGTGGTCAGTGTAACATTAAGTAAAAACCAATTTCTGAAACATCATTTTTAAGATGGTGGGGAAAATTAATACCAATTCACATAAGATATTTAATGGGATTTTTCTAATAATTAATATAATCGTCATAGATACGATTAACTTTTCATAACTTACACATTGTTTTTTTAAAAGCAATGAAGGTAACTTTTTAGGTATGTAGATTTGAATTTAAAAAAATAATACCCATAGTTATAAGATAAAACATTATTCGACCTAGAAAATATTAGAATTTGGGGAGAATATGGGAATTAATTTCATGATAAAATAAATAACCCAAATGGAAGGTATTGAGATACCAAAAACCTCACCAATACAATAGAGATCAATGAATGTGATATGACCACCTATATCCTAAATATGAAATTATATTTGAAAACTATACTCATATTTTTAATATTTTATAATATTATTTTATAAATATTCACTATATTTATATTATTTAGTTATTATCCATTTGAAATATTGGATGTGAGTAATAATAGTCAATTTTAAATTTTTTTGTAATTATGGTGTGGTTATCTATTATAATTCCGAACTTTTCAGAATTCAAAGATAATAAATTTTAGAGGAATTGAAAATTTTTAAGTTATTAATAATTTTTAAATTTCATTCTATGTATTTTTTATAATCATTAAATATAATATCAATGATTATAATGTTTACTTTTAATCAAATATGTTTTTTATATTTATTACTAATATAATTTAAATGTTACAATATATTAAGAAAATAAAAAATATATTTTCTAAATTATGTCATATATTAAATGTAATTATTTTAACATCCACATCCATTATATTATTTTATAAAATTATTCAACTAATTAGTTATATTTCCCAGCATTTGAATACAATAATTAATAAATGATTATGATTTTGAATGTGGTTCCTCTTGGAATAATATGATTATTAGAGGGAAAAATTGACACTATTTTGATACTTTTAATGTGGATAATCATATTTGAAGATAGTTTAGTATATAAATTTAGAAATACTAATCCATGTATCCTAAAGTCAAAATTGGATTTATTAAATCATTTTATTATATATGGAATCAAATCTCGAAGGATGGAATAATATAATATTTTGGAAAAACTAGATACATACTTGAGTATTTCATTACATTTGATGACTCAAATTACAACCATTTATTGAAAAAAAAAATATTCCCTATAGCACATACATGAATATCAAGAAAAACACATCATTGATTCTTGATGATGGAAAAAATACGTGTTACCTCAAATGAAATATAGTAGTTATATACTATGGAATCTATCATGAATTTGTTAGCATTATTATCCTAGAAGGTATATAAAAGAAAACAGATTCAATTTAATAAATATAATGGTAATGAAATGAATATAGAGATAATATCATTTTTTAAATATGAAGGATAATAAGATAAGGAATACTAAATATGGAAAGGTAAATAATTTAAATCCCATTATATTTAATCAATAATATATGAATTAAATGAATATAGGGAAAAATAATAATTGTGAAGACTTCATATATAACAAGATATGGATTAATCAACGTTGAATGGTAAATAATTGAAATCACAATCCAATTAAAAATTAAAATGAAAATTATATGTCTATAAAGATAATATCCTTGAAATAATCTCTAAGGTAATAACAACTTATTTCTTAATAAAGTTCATGTTTTATTACTAGACGTCATTATTTAGGAACTTGATATGTCTAACATTAAGACCTTTCACAAAATGGTTTTAAACTATAAATAATGACATATTTAATTATACCTTATGGATTTTTCTAATGATATATACTAATTAATTAAAGGGGTATAAAATATGTGGACCCACCAATCATAATAGGTCCAAATCAGTCCTCACGTATTGAATGAAATATTTAACCCATGAATCAAAATGCCTTATAAACATATATCTGCAATGAGTAAAGAACACAAATTTGTCAATTTTACCCATTTAATCAAATATATTACAACATAATAACAATATGTAATAATGGTATGTGATTTATCCTATAAAATTATCCATGATAAATAATATTTATTTTTACTGAAAATTTGATATTCAATGATCATAGTGAACTGAATATTTCATTGGAAAGTCAATAACTAAAAAAATGAATCATGGGAGTTAATTTCAATAAATTAATTGGTCAAAAATTATCATAAGCCATAAATGTACTAAATAATTGTGTTATCAATTCTATATATCCCCAGTTAATCAAAATTAGTATAAGTGTTTTTTTTATGATAAATATAAATCCCATAAAAATATCATTAAAATCATTATTAATGAAAATAGAATTTTGATTCTGAAAATAGATTTTTAAAACATATCAAAACAATTTGAAAATAATTTTTTTTAAGGCCCTTTGAATCTAATAAAATATTATTTAAATCACTTGGGTTGTTATTTTAGATACAAATTGTCTTTATGTCATACACGTTAAAACAATGTTTCAATTAAGTATTCAATACTAGACAAATGAGAATTGTTTTGATAATTACATGATGATTCTTTTCAAAACAAACAAAAACAGAAAAAATGGGGAAGAATATATATATTAAATAATGTTGAAAAGTGGGAAAACATTCTTAACACCTATTGATTAATTATCATTCATTATTTTCATTGTTTTATTTTTAATTATCAGGTTTTCTCAATAAAGATTCATCATGAAATGTCCATTTCTTTCACATATTATATGGTTTTATAATATCAAAAATACTAATACTAAGATAAATATAATATTTATTTATCAATTATACATTTTATTCCAATAATTAATGAATTTTTGGGGAAATGAATTATGTTACAATTATGGAGATAGTAGTATGCATGTACACATGGGTAACATTTCTATAAATCAACGCTCATTATGAAGAGGTATGTAATATTATATTATTAAATAATTATAATAATATCAAATATTATAATTAATTTATATAAATATACAGATATGTTGATCATTCATGTTATTTTTTGATGAAAAGAGAGTCACTTCGCATTGGTAAGGTAATATTTCACACGTAGAAGAATGTTGTTATCATCATTAAGTTAGCTAAAAGGTAAGAATAAAAATAATATATTGACTTTTTAGAATGATAAATATTCAATGAATATATTAATTATTTTTTGTATATCACAATTACACATTATCATTATCCTTATATCCATCCATGTAAATCATTTGTAAAAATAAATCACATTACTTCGAGAGGCGGTAGTCCACTGTACACATGAGTGATGTTATCATATCTCCAAAAAATGTAAGGTAATATATATATATATATATATCTATATGATATAATGATTCCATAAGTATAATTATGTAATAAAAAGTGGATTTATAATTTATATCCACTATAGTACCTTATCATGAGATGTTGTAATAGAAAAAATGAACGAACTTGGTTTGTGGGGTGATAATCCATCATACTCCCAAATAATTATTTCATAACCCATTTTAGGGAATTGAGGACTATTGTGGGTAATTTAATTAATATAAATCTATCTAAATATATGGTTGATTATTCGTAAATTATATCTACATGGTTTAATTTAAATTTACGGAGATAGAAGAAGAAATAAAATAAAAACACTCAATGAAGAACACTTCATATCCATAAGTTAACATCTATAGGGTTGCAATGAAAGCCTTACTAGGATTCCTTTATGAAAAAAACTATGAATTATTGGATTAGAGATGATATGTTTGTAATCTATTGGGGAAGGTATCATATTAACCAAAATGGATTGATGGTTTGAAGAAGAGAAGAGTGGGGTGTATTTTTACTTGTGAGATGAGTGGGAAACATGTAATTTATGAAATTAAAAAGGTGTACCCTCATTTATTACATGAATTAAGTGTCCAAAATAGACTATAATAGATAATTTACTAGATAGGGTATAAATATGTCAATAAAAATAAATTTAGACAATTTTTTGCAACATTTTAATCATTATAATTCTATTTTAATGCCCTATAAAAACATTTTTTCCTTAATCATGAAAAATATATTTTAATGTTTTCCTTGTTAATTTCATAAATAAAATTAGTTGAACTTATTAAATAATATAAATCTTTTTTATTCGAAATATGGAATTCATTTTTACAAATTCCATTAAAAATGTGAATAAATTTAATTTAAAAATAATCCAACATATGTGATGAAAATGTTTTTTTTTGAAAGAGAAAATTTTCTGAAGTTTTTATAAAAAATTATATCAAAATTAAACATGAAAACTAAAATTTTACTAATTCATTTGAGTGTCCTACTATCTCCATGATTTTGACTTAGTTCATATATCATAACCATATATTTTTATTTGGATTTAAAATTATATTTTATTTTTAATAAGTAATAATTTTATCATGATTATTATTCTAGAGATGGTGGAGGAATGACCAATTTCACTATTGCAAAGATAACTAAGTCATTTTGGTCATATTAGAATTATGTCATCCATATATCCAAATTGAAAATAATTAATTGTGATATTTTATATATCCTAGTATTAAATAAAATAAATGAATAAAAAATGAAAAAGGATCTTTAAAATTTAAATTTTAACCCATATTTATTGTATAGAAAGATAATAAATACATGTGATGAGTTAGAGTCAAGGTTTGGGATATTCTTTTAAAATTTCTCTATTAATGTTCCTCTTAAAAAATTTATGACCAAACTCATGTAGAATTTTTTTTCTAATGTTTTGATGATGAGAGGTGTTTCCTACCATAATGAATTCTCAATGATTTTATGTTTCCATTAAATGTTTCCGTGGTTATTTTCAACAAAAATGGTAATTTATGTGTACATTTTTTTGTTTTTAAAAGCCATTTTTACAATTAATTGTAATTTTCAAATCTCAATGTTTTTTCCAAATAGTTTTAAAGGAGTACTAATGGGTTTTATTCATGATATATTTAAGTGAAAATGTATACGAAGGGATGATCCCCATTATAACATACACCTGAGAATGTTATTTCCCTGGGTGTTCCTAGATCGTGCTACAACGAAATGTGTACTGATTTTATTATCTGGGGAATTATAATGGATGAGGACATGTGGTTATTCATATTTTATGGTCTTTATAAGTGTTCTATAAGGTATCTATGATAGTGTTGTCCAAAGTAACCTATATTACTTTTTTTATTCATGTTAATGAGTTTTTCATGGAATTAGATTGGTTCAATAGGTGTGATAATGATATTTTTGAAAGGAAATATGATTATAATTTATAGTAAAAAACTAATGTAGATAATAATAGGTTTCAAATGGGTCTTTATTTTTTCACTGTATAATCATTTTTATTATTTTATGTCCATTACTGTTCATTTTCTCTCATCCAATGTTTTAAAATGTATCTCACAATGTTTAAGGATTGTTCTGAATGATGATAAATTCAAGTCAAAATTCAGGAATATTTTTCGTAAATATAAAACATGATTTTTTTAAATAGTTTTAATAGTATAGAAAATATGGATTCAAAGTAGGAGTGTCCTCTTTTTATTTATAAATTTTATATATGATTTAGTCCAAATTCTGTAAAAGACAAAACCATAAAGATCATTATGATAATCAGAAATAGGATTATAGTCTAAACACCTTATTATATGTAATGATTATGGTCTGGTACTAATAGATGGTATTATAGAGAGGTGTAGATGAATTTATGGGTTAGGATATTATTAATGGAGTATGCATAAAAGTTTTTACCATGTGGTTAAGTAGAAATGATATATTATTTTATCATTACCATGTTCATTAGAAGAAACAATGTTTTTTCAAAATGATATTGTACAAAAAATATGGAGGAAATATTAAAAACATCAAAAGGATAATATGCCTCCAAATCTGCAACCTGAATAGTCAGTATTGGAATGTAGTGGTTTTTTATAGTAACATGACAGTTGGAAAATTATATAAATGGTGGTGGAATACATGACAGAGAACACCTCAATCTACTATAGAGTAACATCATGATGTTAGAGTATTTTATGAGCTAACATCCACTTTAATTATATGGACCACCTAACTGAGTGGGATTTAAAGGATAGATAAACTCCATGAAGAATAAATTTGAGGATATGGGGTATAAAGAATGTCAAAACGTAAACATATGCATTTATCATTTTCAATGTGAAGATGATCGATAAAGGTATTTTTTAAGAATACAAGAGATAAATATGATATTGATTCTTTTTAATGGGAAACATTTAAATTTTTTCATTTAAAATAATTTACTTATGGTAGTTCAAATATAGATGCAAAAACAATTCATGGATTTAGGAAATATGGATGATGATTTCATAGCTGTGTATGAAAACAATTTTGAAATAATTTCCCAGTACGTACCTGATTTAATTTTGGACTCTAATGGTAAAATTAATATGTTTACTCGCGTGTTGAAACCAATACTACATAAAATATTTTTATGCATGTGAATTTAAAGGAAATGAAAAATTAGTTCGTTATGCTGGAAAAGATAAGTTAGTGTTTTCTAACACTAATTTGAACCATGATTAAAAAAGTAAGAAGCTATTGGGATGGAAATTGATGGGTAATGATACATGAAATAATTTTGGACACAATAAAATGAGGTTGTAATATAATAGTGTGTATGTAAATAATCAACCTATATAATTACTTATAAAATATGGAAGTGTTACTCTTGTGGTCATCTTGATCACAAGGCTCAAAAATAAAAATAATAGAATTCTTAACAACCATGGAATTGGGTGACCAATAGCTATTCAATGGTAAAGTGGTTTAGTTACAATGACAAGGGTCATCATACAAAAATGTGTATATTGTTAGTTATACATGATGAAAATTATCATGATGAGAAACCAAAAGGTTTAATGGAAACATTTTCTACTGGTACAGTTTATTTCAAACCATCAAATGATGTGATGATGTGTATAATATTTTTTTCTTTAAATTACTCTAATTCAGGATTTGACAATGAATCATCAAAGTCTTTAATTTTATATAATTTTTCAATAAATATTGGAATATTACCAATAGAAAATAATATTAATATTTTTGTGAAAACTTCTGCTATAAACATTATTGAAACCAAGATTTATTGGAATCCATGTATTATGTCTTCTTGATCACAAGGATCATGAATAGAAATAATTTAATAATTAACAACCATTTAATGGGGTGACCAATATCTATCCAATGGTGAGGTGTTTCGTTTAAAATGGCATGAGTTTTTATAATAACATGAGTCTGATGTTAGTTGTACAAGATATAAATTATCATGATGAGAAACTAAATGGTGTAACAAAGTCATTTTCTACTACTAAAGTTTATTTTGAACCATCATATTATGTGATGATGGGTATAATATTTTTTTTTTAAATTACTCCTAGTCATCATTTGATTTTGAATCATAAAATTATTTAATATCATATAATTTTTCAAGAAAATAGTTAATATGACCAACATAAAATAAGATAAAAATTATGGTGAAAACACAGTCTAAAACGTTAAGGAAACCACGATTTATTGGAATCTGTGTATTTGGTCACTTGAATTTACTAACCTGTAAATCATTGTGAACTACCTATATAAGTGTTTTATATTATTTTGGGATTATATAATCTTGATATTAGTCATGATATCATGGATTGTAGATCCAAGAATGTTTTGTTCAATGATTTCATACCTTTGAAAACATATTGAGAATATTATAATTTGAATTGAGGAGGAAGTAAAATTTATATAATACCATTGAAAATAAATAAACTAATAATTTTTTTATATTATAGTAACAAATGAAAAAAATATATTTCTATTATAATCATTTACCTGGTGTTATTCATTATCGATAGGTTGAGTTTGTTGTTGACTTAGTGCCCAATTTGACATAATTTTAAAACACTTTTAACCAATGGAACAAGTAGAAATATTTTTATTAAAAAAGTTATATTAATTTCTAGATTAATGTTTAATTCATCCAATTACTTGACATTTGAGTTATACTATACTGTTTAAAAAAAATAAATATAGTTTCACGAGTCTCTCCAGTGATTATAGAGCATGTTATAACATCACTGTTAAGAAAAAAAACATTTTCCTCAAATCCATGATTTTAATATTAGCTCTATGGAGAATCAAACTTTTATATTATTTATCTTAAGATTGTGTAGAAATAGTTTATGGTGACGGAGGAATATATTAAAAATTATAAATATCATACTAGATATGTGGACTATGAGTTTGTAGTTATTTCCTTTGAGTTTTGTAATGAAAAAACTATATTTATAGATCTAATAAATCGATATTTCCATGAGGTGTTGGATATGTCTGTGGTTGTTTTCATTTATGAAATATTGGAATATTGTAGAATTCATGAGAAACTGAGATTTACAATAGGATTGTTTTAAAAAACTGAAATAAAGGAAACTATTAGTAAAATTATGTTGTTGTGAATTTTTATTGAAATAAAATTCATTACATGGTCATAATGTTTCTAATGAGGGAATTATATTCAACCTTGATAAAAAAGTTTTGAAATAATTGAATATTACAAAAAATGTTTTTTTTATTTCCTGTTTTCTTATATTAGGAAGCTATTACTAGTGGTCTATTGAAAAAATATAATGGTAATCTAGCACACGTACTATGAAGATACAAAAAAGATATAAATTTATCCATAAAAAGAGTATGATTAATTTTTTCGAAAATAAAAATTAGTTTTTTGAATCATATTGTTTAATCCCAAGCCTTGAGAAATGATTATTTTGCATCCAAATTGAAGCTTTATTTAATGTTATTGGTTTTATTCTCAGGAAAATGATGATGTAATTTATTATTCTTAACATAAATTAAAACCCCCTGTGTAAAATTATCCTACTGATGATTTGGATTTTTCGGTTGTAGTTTTATTTGAAAATTTAGAGGTATAATTTATATGAATAAATATGTGAATAATAAGTTAGTAATAATATTTTGAAGTATATATTTAATTATAATTAATTAAACATTAGGCGGAGATGATTTCTCAAAAAAATTAAGGATCATGACTGCATGACCATCCTGGAATAGAAAAAAGTGAATGATGTTTTCAGTAAGAAAACTAATGTTCCATTAACAATTTTATAATTATAAGAAGAAACCTTGGTTAATGATTTGATGAATTTTGGCCTAGAGTTTGTAAATGGAGGAACATAATCTGTTTTTTGGGTGTCATCACAACAGTTTCTGTCATATATAATTAAGAATGATCCTAAAAAAGATATTGAGTTACCGAAAATTGTATATTTTGTTTTGTAGGGTAATTTTACATATTTTTTTATTGACGAAGAATGTGTTTTGAGATTTTCTAAAATATTATATGTGCATTGTGATTCCCAGATAAAGTGTAAATTGTTAATTAAATCTCATAGTTATCCATTTTCTATTCATCGTGGAAACTCTATGATATAAAGATACTTTTATATATATTACTCTTGGGATAGAATGATATAATATATTGCAATATTAACCATTAAATGATTGACTTTTTAGAAGTTCAAAATAGAAATATAATTATAGAAGGGGATGCTACATATTTTCTGTGATCTAGTCTAGAAATGGGAAATTATATCCCTGGGTATTGTGGTGTGACTACTAAATAATTTTTGAGATAATTATGTAATTTTTGTTATTTTGGAAAAATAGAATAAATAATAACATTTTCTCCTCATTTCTCAATTATATCTCAAGGTTATAGTCATTTTATAAATAGGATCACTCTCCATTATATCTAAACATGATCCCATGTTCCCTTAATCATTTTGGAATGTAATTCATAATTAATTGGGTACTAAATTTAATTTTAATATTGATATTTATCCCATGTATGATGGAATGTTTGACAGAACAATTCACAATTTGTAAGACGGTCTTCATGATTCTTCTATGGATTACCGAAAAAGATTGGATTTACATTTTTGTAAGATTTTTTTTCTTATAATATGAATTTTCATTCTATTTTACTAATCAATCCACTCGAAGAACTATATGGAAATAAATATCAAGCTCAAATATTTTGGGATGAAGTTGGTATAATGATGTTGGTGGGACCAAAATTATTAGTAGAATTATATGAAATGAAAATATCATTCAACAACATATGAGAATTTTGCAAAGAATGAAGAAATGTTATTTGGATTGCTTGAGGAAAGATATTTATTTCCATAAAGGTTATCATGTTTTCCATAAATTATCTCTATATAAATGTGCTATTAATTTCAATTAAAATTGAAATCTAACACTATGTTTCATTGTACCTTTTTAAATTATGGATAATGATGGAAAATTTTCATGTTGAGTTTCCTTTCCCCTGATTTTGTACAAGATAAACAATGTATTTTTAGTTTTCTAAGTAAATAAACAATGTACCTAATTAATCTCGTGTTTTGATCCATAAACCAGATTAGTTGGAAGAGAAAAGTTTTATATAAATATTTTATTCATTTTATTAATTATAGAGATATTGTATCATGGAACAATGTAATTCACCAGGTTATCATTTCATGAAAACCATATGATGAAGAAGCAACATGGGGATATGAAAATTAAATGAAGGAAAAGTATCAACACTTGGTTAATAAGTGAATAACATTGGCATGATGAAATTTTCCCTGGGGTGGTTGTTACAACCCAATCACATATATGAATTTTTAAGTATTAACTATTATTATTTTTATATATTTATTATAATTTTGTTAATAAATTATTTATATCTAAAGGAAATGTTTTTATTAGACTCATTACTTATGATATTTTACCTAAATTTTTAATTTTAAAACTATATAAATTTAATATAATAGAATAAATATCATTTTTTAATTCAGCAAGTAAAAATAATTTATATTTATTCTTTTATTTTTTTAAAATATTGTTTTTTAGATGAATTGTTAAAAATACTGATTTTTATTAAAAATATATCTTTTCTTAATCTATTAACATGTGAAATTTATTTTCTCAATTATTATTTTTTATTTAAATAATATTGAATAAAAATAATCCAATTATGGTTTTTAAATTGATTTCATTTAGTAATTTTTTATAAAAAATTTTATATTTAAAATATAATTTGTTGGGAAAACAATTTTTGTAATGTTTTCCCTTTTTAGATTTAAATTGAATTATAATAATTGTGTATCCTGATATTATAAAATGGATTATATATTTGGAATCAATGGATCAAAATTTATTGAAAATTTTTCTTTGATTTTTTGGAAAATATGAATAGTAAACATAGTAATTTTTATTAACAGTTTGAAGGGTCAATGAGGTAAATTTGTTTAAAAATAAATGATGAGAACTATAAAATGATACTAATACATAACTAAATCTTATTTTATGAGTATATCTAGACCATAATCATCGAAGGGTAGAATTTATGACTTTTTGTTGCCAATTGATGAGATTATAACAGTTAAATTATTTTTTTAATGAAAACTCAAACATATTATGCATTTTTTTATAAGTGAAATACTTTCTGTATGGTGTTATAGAGAATATTTTTTCAAAAACAAATTTTATTTTTAAATATAAATGATTCATATTTATTATTTTATTTTTTTCAATTTTTAGTGAAGAATTAGTGATAATAAATTATTACACAATGTTGATTGAGAAATTAACCAATTGTTGAAAAAATAAAATATATCTAATTGAAAATCTAAATATAAATTAATCATATATAACTAATTTAATAAAAATCTATAGAATAAATATAAATTTTAAGGATATTTCTAAAATTTTATCTATAAATATAATAATTAACATCATATTATTAATTTAATTGAATTAATAGTCCTAAAAATTAATGTTATTCATATATTATAGTAAACAATATCTTAGGAAATTATATAAAATTTGGAAAAATATTATATTAATAAATGATATTATAATAATGTTTAAAATATTAATTGTGGTCCATTTATCATTATTATTTTTATATATATCGACCCTCAAAGAATGAAAATCCATTTTTCACAGTAAGAAGTAAAGGTGTTAAATAATGAATAAATCTAAAAAATGTAGTGAATATAGTAACAAAATATAAAATTTTAATTTAATGATTTTATTTAGATCCATAATTGAATTATTTTCCAAATAACTCACTTGTAATCCATTTTATGTTGAAGATTAATTTATACTAATTTATTTTTTTAACAAATTCCAAGACTTCCCCTCCGATCTCTTATAAAAATGAACATATTTTCCTAATTTATTCACACTTTAAACCCCTTTTTTTTTGAAAAGTATCTATCCAAATGAATTCATATATTATCATCCAACAATATTGAGGTATTTTGTTAGGAATAAAACTATCCTTAGTAGTTTCATGTTGTTAGGAAAAGTAGATAGTATGATGAAGATGTATGTTTATAATCAAACATTATAGTTTTCTATATTCTTATGCGTACAAAACAATCAACCAGGAAAAATTATTTTCTATTTTATCATACCAATAATTATTTTTTATTATGTTGGTTTAATGAAAAATATCCTCCTCCTCTTCGATAAAATGGGAAAACAATTCCTCATTTTTTAATACGATAGACTACCACCTTGAAAATCGATGTAATTCATTTTCCATAACCATCAACCTACATGAGTTATAATAATATAATTAATAATTTTCATCCTGGAATTGTAATATATCAATTATTTTATAATGTTTACATTCATTGAAAAATGATAATGTTTTTTGAGTGTGCGTGTGGACTACTACCTTTACAAAGCGATGTAATTCATTTTTTATCACCATATCTCATTGAAGATATATATATATATATTTATATTTATTGATGAAATATTATATATATGTTTTTATGATCAGTTTTTACTGTTAAAATTTAATTTACATACTTTTAATAATGATTTCTGAAAAAAGGAAACGCTACTTTTGTGTACGTATGGCCTACTATCTCCATGATTGTATCATAGTTCAGTTTTTCATAACAGTAATTAATGTTTATATTAAAATGTATAATTTATGTTTAAAATTTAATAGTTAATTGATATATATTCTTATGTAGGTGGTGGATTAATGAAAAATTTGACCATATTAAATATTCCTAAGTCATTTGGGACTTATTAGGCATATATCATCAAAATATCTAAAGTTAATATAAATAATTAAGTAATCATATACAAACTTTTATTAAATAAAAAATGAATAATGGGCATGAAAATTTGGTTTAAACTAGTATAAATTATCCAATGTTTATAATTCAATATGATAAACAACGCACATGATTATTCGTATTCAATGTAAGGGAATTTCTTTTAACATCATCATTTAATTTTCAACTTTATACTCTTCTTACAAAAATAAAAAGGAATGTTTTTATTTCATATGAAATTTGTAACATTAAACACAATAATAATTACATAATGATTCTATGTCTCCATTATAATTTTTCATGGTTACAATCTGATATTATTTTTTTTGTGGGAATTTTTTTTTTAAAAAGTTATTGTCTCGACCAAGCCCTAAGGGGCTCGAAAAAACAATACCCCAAAACCTCCTCCAAAATCCTAGGGGATTTATTCTAGCACTAAGTAGGAATATCCAAAACCAAGGAGTCATTTTACTAATGTAAATGTTCACACACACACAAACACACTCCCCCAAGACCATAGATAATGTAAATGTAAAACAACCTACAAAAATGCATGCATACATCTAAAATCTCACAATCAAAGTATGACATAAATGTACTAGAATGAAAGTTAAAAATATAATCCCACCAAAAGCAACTGAAAACAATCCAACTAGTAAATTATAAGGGTGATTCTCTATATAAAACTAGTGGAATACACATTAGAATTTCTAGCTCAGTATGCAATTCTTGGTCCTTCTCTATCTAGGAATCTGTCAAAATGATGGACATCTGTATATTATATGAAACATGTGGGTAAATACCAGGATTAGGTATATATAAAAATAACATGTTGGAATCCCAAAAATTAACAAGCATATAAAATCAGGTATAGTTTTTAAATAATCACAAGGATATGTCTGAAAAATATAGAACAAAGATATCTAGATATACTCATAGTGGACTAACTATCTTAAGGTAATCTAAAAACCAAAAATGCATCACATGATTCCTACTCAAATGTTATATAGAACACCAATATATTATAATACACTCCATGAGTAAGATAGATCAAATGCTTCCCATCTGAGATGTATTTCTCATCTGGTCACTCCATATGTTGTACATATCAGATGTCTAAAGAGAAAAATACAGTTATGGCGATCAAAACCAATTCCATTGAGTATACAAACAACCTAATTTGTACTAATTTTATATATAAGGGATCTATTACCTTATATGTATTGGTCACTATGATACCAACAACCCCACATAGGGAAATGATGATATATGATGTTTGTCTTGGAACCTCAATGGGATTTAAACAACTCTTTCCATGATAGAATTTCATCGCAGGGGATCAATATTCTACACATAGGACGAGACACAAAAATAAAATATCATAGAATAGATCAAGGGAATATAACCTAACAAAACATGTCAATTTTGATGTTGAAAAGGTCACCTAATCCATCCTTCAAAAACTAAATTGTGTGTATTGACATTACATGAAATGTCCTATCATCACCAGGTTATAACATTGCATCATGGCTTGTGCCTGTGGATGTGTAAAAGTACAAAAAATTTCAATACAAATATACTTCTAGTTTTTTATGTTTCCGAATAATTATTTCCATGTATATAAGTAAATTTTTATTTACATGTACATCCCATTGTATATGAGAACATTCCATATAAAGGTCACAAACCATCTACTATGGTTCACACATCGTGTGATACATAACCCCGTTTGAAAAGTAGAAAATGCATCCAGGGATCAAAACTACCATTTTTTCATGTGTTACAAGATAGTTAGTACATTATGTCTTAGATCCTATAGGATCCATACCATGAATCTAAATCCTTCACCACCACCACCATAAACATCACATATCTTACCAGAAAATTGTGTATATGTTTTTTGAGCTTCAATGTCACTAGTGATCCAATTTTCAGCCGCCCTATTTTCTTGGGAATCACCCAAAGAATATTTCATTATTTTATTCCAAAAATACATGCATTTATATCTCTGATATATTCATTAACGATAGCCACATCTCAAACTCATCATCGATCTAAACCCATATTCGTATTATTAATAGAATACACAATTAAACATTTGTGGGATTATTTATTTTATTATATGTATTGAATCTTCATTAAAATGATCAAAGAAAATGAATGAACGAGGAATAGTGGAAAAAATATATAAATCACACGATTATATTGATCCTCAACCATGAAATGGTCAGCCTCAACCACTGTTGTTAGAATGAATAATGATGATCTAAAATAATAAAACACTTTCTCAGATATTGCCCCCAAATAAACCCACACCAACAATTTGAAGGATACAAGAATCAATTTATTTGTGTTCATTGTATGTTATGAAAATACAAATAAATAAACATAAAAAATGGCCTTCCTAGAGTTGTATCGATCTTTAATGAATAATGAATCAGCTTAATTTTTATTGGTGGGATCCTTGAATTCAAATTGAACCATGTTCCTCAATATAGAACTGATCATATGTAGTCCTCTAAGAACATTCTCCTCCAATGGTCCAATAGGTATCTAGGGCTAGGGTTCCATCCCCAAAAACTCCCCAAAACAGTATAATTATGGAGGATTATAGATTACTACTTTATAGTAAATAAAATAAATAATTTAATAAATTTATTTCAATAATTATCTTGTCCCAATAAAATACAAAAATGTCTCACCCAGTTAAATTTTATATCACACCTTGGATAAATTCCATGACCTATGCTTTACATCAGCCTTATATTTCTATTCTAAGACTCCATTTAATTTTTATTCAACTATTTTGGTAATATTTTGAACATGTGGAGTTTAATATGTTTAATTTACTTAAAAAATATAATTTTGGATCCATGCCCTGAAAATCACACACCATATCAATGCCTAGATCTAAAAATTATCAGTATAGTATTTTATTATATCAAATGAAAAAATTAGGATCATTACATTATGCCCAACTTAAGGATTTACATTCCTGAATTCCAATCAAAATTATGCATAGATATATCTTGGTACTGAGAACTCATCTAGGTCTCTTGCTCCCAGTTGATACATTGAATATTCTTGTACTACCAACAAACACACACTAATGGAATCATTTTCCCTAAGAGGTTCTTATCCATATGATACTCAATATATACTCGTTTTTCTTCAAATGAATCACCATACTTGATGTCAACCTCACCTCATTACAAGTTATGGTACATGCATGTACCTCTCTAGCTATGAAATGTGGGAGACGATGTCTACCCACAAAAAATGTAGGGGTATAGAAAAGTAATACATGACATCACCAACTGCATGTAGTTTCTAAAAATTGTTAATGAATCTTGATGATTTCATTCCAACCCTACCAAATATCAATAACCCATATCAAGGTTAAACCCTCATGAAGACATGGTCTCCCTCCCAGACCCTAAAGTCCTCCATCATCAATCCTCAGTTGATTTCTAATGGATTTGTGTAGTCCTCATCTTCTCCAAAATGAGATCCACCTTCTCTAAAGCACCTAATAAAAAGTCCAATCCCATATGAGTCGACTCTATTTGGGTCGGTACATCATAGTGGTGACATGAAGGGTCACCCACACAAGGCCTTGAATGATTCTTTTCTAATAGTTTAATTTTTGTAGTTTTTTTCCAAAATGACCGATAGTAGGTTATCATCTCGGTTATGGCCAAAATATAACATGAAATATTGCTTCATGTTCCATAGGACCTGAATGTTCGGCTCTGTTCAGTTGATTGTTTGGGGGTGAAATGCTATAGTAAAACTCAACAAAGTCCCAAAGGTCTCCTTTCATCTTTCCTATAAATGGTCTGAAACAATCATCAATGGAACTACATAGATGTCGACTATCTCCTACACATATAGGTTTCCCAATGTATTTATTGAAATCTACGCTCTGATTTCTAGGGAGTAGTCCAACTTGGTGAGTTATTATTCGATCAAATATATTTGATCATTTATCTTAGACAAATGTTGTAATCCCATGACAACGTCCATAGACATCCCATCCAACTTCAACTATACGACCTCAATAGGTTAAGCTAAACCCACTATAATTTGGTGGTCATCCCACATCACCTACTACCTCAGTGAAACATGTTCCATCATCTATTTTTTAAAAATAATTATAGCCTTCCCACCTTCTAAGAATCCATCCAGAGAACATCTAGAAGATATTTGAGTATAAAAGGTATCATATTTGGTAACCCCAAGCTATGACACACTAAATATCTACAAATATGGTGGGGTAACAACCATAAACCTAAGGATCCATACCCATCTATAATGGATAACTATAATGATTCCAACATATTTGATGCCACAGTTAGCAACTACGAATATGATATCCCCATGGGAGAATCATCTACCATGTTCCCCTTCCCTAGAGTATTGACATTGCTAATGTCGTAATCCTATAAGAACATTATCAATCAACTATATCTCATGATAATATCGTTATGAGTATATAAATAATTTATACAATTATGTAAATAAAATACAATAAATCACTTTCCCATTATGTAGTGTTTCCACATATTTATTGTGAAGACTATCACATTCATCTCAGTATCACGATTCATATAGTTGTGCTAATGTTTTATCAAATGAAATTAACAATAAGAAGTCACCTCATTCCTCTATATAAAAAACAATCATTATAGGTCCCTTATGATTCATAAAACACTGGGTAATAAGAAACTCCTATGTAAATATCATGGTTTGAGTGCTCATCAACCTCTACCTCAAGTCTTAGATAAACATCTAGAACCACTCTATATGCATGATAGTATACCCCTTTGGGTCAAAAATATCTAGGGACATGATATAATAGGGAAATACATAATGAACCATTGATAGTATCCATGAATCCCATGAAATAATCATTCTTATGACGTGCTCTTCGGTGGCTCCCAAGCTAACACATCCATGGAAATTTCTTGGCCCACTACTACACTGTCTACTAAGATAACATGTCCTGGAAAGTGGACCACCTGGATCTAGAAATGGAACATTGACAGCATCCCATAAATCATGCTCTTTTAGAGTATGTCCACAAACATCCTTATGAATATCATGTTATGCTCGTCATTCTCAGAGTATAATAGCATAATATTGACAAATACTACCAAACACGAGTATAGGAACGGATGAATGGTCATATTCATCAGTCCCATGCACACTACTTGTGAGTTCATCAACTTGAATGGCATCACTAAGAACTCCTATTGGTGGTAAAAACATCTTAATGTCACCTTTGGTATATACTTCTAATGTACTCATCATTGGTTATAACCAGATCATAGTTCAATCATAAATAACCATCATACCTTTCCCTACTAATCAAATTGTATATCAATACTTTATAGTGGATACTTGTATTTCATGTCCACTTATTTATGGTGTTGGTAGTCTGAACAGAATTAAAATTTCCTATCTACTATCTTAAAGAACAATACTAATGATGACCAGGGTGAAACACTAGTTTTGAAAAATCCTGTCCTTTATAAGTCCTCTAATACCACCCTTATCTTACAAAGAACTACCAAAACAATTAAATATGTTTGTGATGATATCTGGATCATCTCAGCATTTTTTCAATGAATATTTTAATATCTCGATGTGGTGGTATAACTGGAACATCCTCAAAAATGACATCTTTATACTCTGCCATTACTATAAGAAATTCAATTCTAATTGAATCCATTTAACTAAGAGTATTTTTAGCTAATTTGGGAGTAATCGGATGCACTCTCATATCCATAAGTCTTCACTACTCTATGTGGTTTTCCTTTCCACACATAAAGTAAAACATCATACCATCAATATGGACACACTACATAAACCATTTGAAAAAATCTATCTCATCACGATCTATCAATGACTAATCTATATATAATATGAAGTCATAAGTCCTCATCATTACTATAAAGAGATCCCAATATAAACTCACACCTAAATGAGTCATGTCACACTATCTACAAAAATGTTTGATTATTGATTAATCTCTAGTAAGAGTCTATAAACACAACCGTTGAGCCATAGGATCAACTAGAAACATTAAGTCACATACTATATAAGTCAAAATAATTGTATGGATCACCCTTGTGTTGATTAATACTACAGATAAATTAGATATTAAACTTATTATAACTCATAACATCTTAGGATCCTTTGGGCAAAAAGCCTTGACCATCTACAGTTTTCCTCATCCTTGTCCCACCAATATCATGGGCCTGGCGGGGACCACCTAGGTATGGTGGTGGTAATATGTCATAGCCTCTTCCACATTCATATACGATCATACGTCCTCTTATATATCCACCAACCTATAGCCCTGCCTACTCTTTCCACTAAATCTTCCAAGGAATTACATACAATACCATATCTATCAACCATAAAACGAGTTAAAAAATCTCATGGAGGATGCCCCCATCTATGAAAAGAGTTTCAGTACCTCAACCTAGTCTGACATGATCCATCATGTGAGAAATAATCTATAATCCCTCTATCCTGGGGCAACCTTCCGAAAAATCTCACACATCTAGGGCACTTTTTCAATCATCAGCTACCTACCTCTCAAGTCTTGATTCCTATATTACCACTTACCGCACCAACTAAATGTGTCTTCTCATCCAAAAAAATATCTACAACAAAATCATGTGATAGAATTCCTACATAGGTAAGAATTCATAGAGGTATCATGTTAGATCAAATATCTCTACCTAGTCCCCCATCAATGGTAATATCTCGAAAGAACAAGTGACACACCATATCCACAGAGTATCCAGAGAGTTAAGTGAAACTCAATAAACAAATAAAAATTGTTTTAAAACTCAATTAAATCTATAAAATATCATAGATACATTTAATCCTATACTTATATAGGGGAACATTCATATCTCAAAATTTGTTTGAACTCTGACCCACCAAGAGGCCCTAAATCCTATAATAGGGTCACTAATCCCAACAATTGTCTTGGAGATCTATAGAGAAGACAATCTTCTGTGACCACAATCAAATATCTATGTTTCCTAAAGAGATGAATCACTACTATCACCATGATAAGCTATTCATCATCGTACTAGGGTTCATGCTCACCTTAGTCCTTGAGGGGTCGATGTCACTGAAAAACCTAAACTATGGTCAACCTATACACATTTCCCGTAGATTGATATGAAATGATTTTATACTCAATAAGTGGTTATAAGATTGTTGCACTACATGGAGGTAAAATCTCATTTATAGTTCCATGTATAAAGTCTCATCACCTATGGGATCATCTTCATGAACTTGGTCTTGAGTCCAAGTTGGAAAAAGTGATGGTGACATCCTGAAATATATAATATGTACCAGGATCAATGAGTATATTTAGATAACTGAAACATGAATGATATGGAAAACCCAACCAATTATTATATATTTCATCTAGAAATAATTTCCCCTAAAAATGATTATATTTACCAAGTCATAAGGTAGGTGATGAGTGTCCTAGAGTATGGACACATGAGCCTCTACACCAACATAGTATTCCATGTCCTAAGAGCCAATGTTGAAACACTTAAAAACATTTCCATAAAAACCAAACCAATCTCATATACTCTGGTCCTAGTGTAGATATGAATCCTTCCCTACTATACTATGTTGACATATCCCAAACAGGACCCAAAGTGCGAAAATCACAAGCATCCCTCCAATATGCCAGGGGCTGATGAAAAACACTATGTAGGCATATTAAAAAAATGGGAAGCCTTATCAAAATGTACTTACACATAGATATCTATGAATATACAATTGTGAAATGTAAAACATCCTATAACCATGAATGGAAGCTTCTAAAATCCTAGCATCAATGTATTCAAAAAGGATCTTGAATGCAAGGGCCAAATACATGTACACCAAAATAAACTAAAAAAGGTACATCATGTATTTTCAGAGAGGAATACAATAAATGAAACAACTGAAATACAGCTATATCTGTCTAGAAGACTATGATCCATCTTGTTCGGGATCCACTATGACTTATTCAAAAGTGGAAGATATTTGTAAAAGACATGACATGTGTTGGAAATCCCATGTACATGTGATTATAACAATACCTAGTAAGGCCCCCTAAATTCACATAGCATAATGCATAAATGTTTTTAGGGATATCATAATAGGGATATTTCAGTAGAATATATACCAAGAATACCAAGATATAATCATATAATACACGTAGTCTATGGGTAATCTCAATACTATAATTCCCTCCAATGTTACGTACTTAATGATTCCATATAACACTCGTTCAAGAGAAAAAACATTACGAGTCAGATATCACAAATGGCACCAATGCGAGACTTCATTCTAATCAAGTCTCGCTATATATAGTAGAAATTGGATGTATGAAGGGATCGATAAAAATATGAGGATTCCACCAAAGGCCATGTGGTATTCCAACATCCCAATAATGATTTACCCACTCAGAAGGGGATTTATACTTCAATAGTATTAGTCACAACAATATGATAAACCCTACATAGGTCAATAGTGATGTTATAAGATCTTACTCTAGGCCTCATGATGGGATTCAAACATCTCTATCCAAAAAAATGCTCCTAAAATTGGATCACCATCAAATTAAAAGGTTGAAACTTCATAATAAACACTTTTTGGAATAAATCAAGAGAATGTACAATAAAAAACATATCATTGATGAATAGTAAAAGGTATCCAATCCTTCATGGAATAATTACACAACATTTATAGGTAGTACAAGGAATGTGACTTTTGAATTAGGTTATAACCATGATTCATACCATTTTCCCATGTCCTTGTCTGAGTACATGGAGTTTTCATGAATGTGTACTCTTGTACATGTATATTTTTGATTTCATAGGTCTATGTCCAAATGTCCAAGTATGTGTCTATGTACCTCACAGGGTATATTCTGATCCACTGGGAAAGGATCGCATGATATGTGATAGGGGTCATACACTATGTGAAATTTTTCAAATGTTGTCTTATACTTTATTCCACGAGAAAACCTATCACCATATATAGGGATACAAATGAAAAGTTTGTTCAAGGCTTACATTATGTGTACTGTGTAATTTAATAGATATCCTAGGTTCATCACATATATTTTAAATCTGTCATCATGGATAACAAAACAGCCAAAATTTCCACCAATGGATTGTATATATGGGTTAATCGAGCATGATCATCACAAATGATCTGATTTACAGTTGTCCTAGTTTCTCAAGAAACACTTATTACCGCCTTCATCACCTCATATCAAAAAAACATGGATGTATGTACTTTTTCTGATCCTGGCCCATCATCTCTATCTTCTCTATCATCATAGCTTAATCTCACCATCTATCTAAACAAGGATCTCTGATATTAAACTTTCATAAAAATAAATTGGTGAACATTGAGTAAATATCATGTATTTTATTAAACATGTGAAAAAATCAATATTGGGGATGTAATAATGAATAATACTAACATAAAACCTAGAAAAACATGAGAGGAATGAACCTTTTCCATGTTTGGGTTGTCCTAGATCTGTTTCTATCAAAATAATGAATAAATATCCTAAATAAACAAATAATTTATCCAAAAATCATTACAAATAAACATACACCCACAATATGACAGATACAAGAATTAATATTTCAGTTTCTTGATTCACATTAGCAATAGAATAATAAAACAGGGATAAATCAACATAATAATGTGTTATCTTGGGATGAATGGATCACTATAGAAGAAAATATTCATATTATTGTCATTGATGAGATCCTTGAATTTCGATGGTGAAATAATCCATGATCTCTAGCCAACCTAATTTCTTCTGCCATGGACCCTTTCACTAATGGTCCTCTAGTTATCCATGGTTAAGAGTTAAATCTTATAAAATCCTCATAAATATATTCTTATATAATATTTGAGGTCATCACCCTATAATAATTAAAATAAATAATTTTCATTATTTTTAATTAATTATCCCTAGATAACACAATATAAAAATACCTAACGCTGACAAGGATTTTTGTCATGCCTTCGGTAAATAGCACACATTGAGATTAATGATGGACTCCTATTTCTAATATGAGTATCCTTTTATGATTTATTCTATTTTTTTAGGAAAATTATAGACACATGATATTTAAAATATTTACTATATTTGAAAAATTATTTTTGGGCACACTAGGCCTAGAAATCTCAATTCTTCTCAATGACTAGCTCTGAAAACAATCCATATAATATAATGTTGTAATACATTGAGAAATAATAGTTATTAATATTATTTTTACAAGTATAGGGTTTTTAATATCCAAAAATATTTTCATATATTTCAAAATGAGTGTTAAAGGGTCTTATTCATGATATGATCTATAGAAATTGTTTATAATTGTTTGAGCTCTATTAAAGATAATTGGTTAGAAAGTTATATCTTTGGTTGTGCATTGATGTAACTTATTTATAGTGGTTAATAATATTTTTCTCCAAATATTTATATTAAATGTCGGTCATAAAGTTATTCTAAATTATAAGGGTTCGTATAAGTTCTTTATAATGCATATATGTTGATGTTTTCCTAAGGAAGCTACATGAAATTCCTAGTAATTTTATTGAGTTTTCAATTCAATCACATGATATAAAAATGTAATATAATGATATTTGTTTAATGATAAAATTATTCTCTTTTTAGAAAAAAATTTCAATATTTAATAAATGGGATTTCATGGGTTTTCATTTTATTCACTAGACGAACAACTTTGTTCTTTAATGAGCCTTATTGGGATTTTTGTTCTCATACATAGTATTCATTTTTTTAATGGATTATCTATGGGTGTGAATAATGTAGAATTAATGTTATAAATCATGATTTTTTTCATGAAAATAAAGAATGATTCTTTTTAAATAGATTATATTATATAATAAAAGGATAATAAGGAGTAGTTTCATATTTGTATTATATTGGTTTGTTAAGTAATTATTTCTCCAAATTATAAAAAACATTAAAATGAAAAGACCCTCAGGATTGTTAGAAAAATAATTTTAATCTAAATTCACTAGATTATGTAATGATAATGGACGATTCTTTACAATGTGTTGTTTCAAAAAAAGCTATTTTTAAAAAACATAATGATGTTACCTTAACCCCACCATAAATAAATTGCATCTTCAAAATATAAACATGACATCTTTAATGATGGAATTGGAATTTGAAAATACCATTTTTTAAAACCCACATTATAAAAGGATTTATAAAATATCCTTTTAGTATGATAGAAAGTGAGACACTACCTTCATATGGAATAAAACCTAACTAGTCTACAAAGTGGGAGGAAATTCATGGTTAGTGAAGATAAGGACATGGAAGAAAAGAATAAATAATTATAAAGGGTTATAGAGGCTATTGATCAAATTAATGTGAATGATTAATGGAATGGTAAATATATCAATACCATAAATATGTGATGATTTAAATGATCATTCGATTCATCCGATATGATGTATACCTGATAAATTTATTATTTCCATATTTTTTTGCTAAATTTATGGAATTTCATTACAATTTTAGAATACAAGGATATATACTTACTTTATATGTTTTTATTTCATAAGAGAAATTTTATCCTTTAGATGGGCTTAATGAAATTTCTAATTCATCACTTAATGGAAGAAATGAATATCCTATCATGAATATTTTTTATGGATAATATACTAAAATTAAAATTTAATGGATTTTAAGTTATATAATAGAGAGAAAATTATTTCTATTTTTCTAGCTATTTTCCAAAACCAATATTCTATGTAAAAATAATCCAATATAGTTCATTAATATCTCAAACCAAAAAGTAATACCACTTCTTAATCATTATTTTTTTTCTAATCAATTAACTAAAAATAATGACATTTTAACTCAGAAATCACATAGGGATGTGGTATGCACTAATCCCATATCATCCTTCAGTCATAAATCCAACCCCTATCTGTTACTGAATTGACAAATTTTTACACGACATTTAGTGTTTACTTTTTCTAAAACAATGATTATATTGTTCTTGTAATGTACCCAAAAATTATAATGGGCATACATGAATGAATTTTAATCATTAAATATTATTTTTACTAATTATTTCAATACAGCGTATATTTTTCCCCAGAGTCTAATAATATTATATGACTATTGTAAATACATTATTAATGGTCATATTATCCCTAATGTTTATCAAAACCTTTAAACTAGTGTCAATAAAATGTAAAGGCATTATTACTCAAATTACATTTCCACTAAAAATTGTACATTGCATAAAATTATATCAAAATATATATAATCATTATATAATCCAATCTCATAAAACCTTAAAAAGACTATTTAATAATATGAGAAATTGTTCTATCTTAAAATTATAAACTCTTGTTCATATCCATGATGAAATATATGATTCTAAAATATAATAAAATCTAATGACGTTTCCTAATAGTTTTAACTAAAATACCATTAGTAAAAATAAATCAAAAATTTAAATCATGATTCTCGACACCGAAATAATTTTACCAATTTATTTCATCATTTATCCTTCCATGTTCTAGGGATAAATATTTATATGATTAGATTAAATTTGATAATTTTAAGGATCTCTATGTTTATGAAAACTGACTATAAATGGATCCCAATAATGATATTTAATTCATTCCATTATACTCATCTTTTTCCTCAGCAATTAATTCTATTATTCCCTTATATTGGACACATAATTAATTTTACCATGATATTTACACACTTTTCATGTTGTCACTTCAGAAATATATGAAATGGTGGAAATCAATCCTACATTCCTCTATGGTCTCCACCATTTGAGATCATAGTGAAACTTCATCCTTCTCTTTGTTGGATTATCTGAGAGTTCGTTAGGTTATACATTGTTATTAATATTTCAGGATATCAGATTTGGTATAACCATGATAAATTCAACTCATTTTATCACCCCATTTGGTTTCTAATAGTAACTAACCAGTCCTTCATATACAATGTAAACATGATTCCTTCAGGTTCTATCCATTAACTAAAACAAAACATTATATTGTGAAAAATAATAATGGGATTGGAAAATTCATATAATCCTTTATACTATGTTTAAATCATAACATAATTTTATAATCTCTGAAACATTATATCTAACATAGGTCATTCATTGTCATCTACTATTAAGAAACTTCTTATTGGATAGTAATAAAAATGTGAATAATCATAAGAATATCCAATAAGAGTGTCAAACCAGGTGCAATATAAGGCCTATTTTCATGCACCAAAAGACAATTGAGCCATGCTGAATACACTATTTTCATAGGGATTTCCCCTAGGTACTACAATTCTATAGCCAAATCCTTGTGTATTATCCAAATAGAGATGTATTTTAAGGGAAACCTAGATATTATCTTTCTTAATAAAACATTTGGATTTTATTATATAATTATCTTCAATGTTTGTCGTAGGGTTATGTTCCCTAGTCAGTATTTTTATAAATATTATTTTTAAGGTTTACACTAAACTTCCTTTGACACCAAATATAGTAAACCTGAACCCAATAGCCCAGAACTGGGGTTTTCTTTATTACATTCCCATTTTATTCAACTAATAATATCCTATTTGAATGAATATTTTATTATTATTTGGAAACTAGATTCATACATGAGTGTTGCATTACTTTTTAAAGCACAAATTGCATCATTTTTTTTCATGAAAACATTATTCGTTCAAATCTATAATTTGATATCAAACATATCACACTTCATTTATTACTAAAAAGGGAAATAATTATGTTGAGCTCAAATTCCCAAAAAGGGATGAGTATAGAGGAATATATCATGAAAAAATAATAATGAACAATATGAAAAAGTAAATATATGATCCCATATTGCATGTAATTATTAGATTGAGAAAGAAATTCATCCATTGATAACATCATTGTGAAAATCAATTGGATAATAAGAAAAGTCATAATAAATATGGAATGAAAAATAACTGAAAAATCATTCCATTTAATTGATAAACTGATAACAAAATGTATCTAGAGATATTACCATTGTGAATATATAATTGACAATATGAGAAGGTATATTAAATACTGAAAGGTAAATAACTAAAAACACTTTCCATTTAATCTAAAAATAGAATTGAAATGTATGTATTGAAACTATCATTGTGAAATTATAATGGATAATAAATACATAATAAATTGTCAAAGAAATGATTAATTATTGGATTTCAAGTCTCAGGAATATGATACAAGTACTGCCAAGATCTTTCATAAGATAGTTAATACTATAGGAAGATACACATTTAATGATACAAATTATATTTCTCTCATGATTCTTACCAATTACTTGAGAGGATATATAATATTGGTCCCCACCAATAACTCTAGGTCCACAATATTTCTTACATATCGTATGATCATCGTACTTTATGAATCAATATTACATATAAACAAATACTATTATATATTAAATAATAAAAAATTATCAATATTTCCATAACTAATCTAATAAAATTAAAAGTATTTAATGAATGTAAAAATGGTATATGGTTTAGGAAAAAACAATATAAATGATAAATAATATGGATATTTTTTGATAAATTTAATTTTTATTGATCAAATGAATGTGAATAATTCAAGGAATAGATAATGAATACAAATATGAATCAAGAAATTGAATTCCAATACATTTTTTAATCAAAATGACCATAAACCATCCATAAAATGAATAATGATGGAAAAAATACAATATATCAATAGTGGGTCATAGGTATTCTAAGGTATCATGTCATTTCTGAATAGAACTACCATAAAAATATCACTGAATAAATTCCTTTGAAAAAAGTTCCTTTTTATTTTCAAAATCACCATTATAAAATTCCCAAAAAATATGAAAGAGAATACTTTGAAAATATAATTTTATATTTATAAAATAATGTTTAAAACATTTTATTTTGCATGCCAGCTAGAAGTTACACTCATGTCGTACAAGTTAAACCAAATATTTATATAAATTTTTCAATAAAATGAATACTAGATTTCCTCTTGAAAAATATATGATGATTTGATAAAAAACATTGAAAAAAGTAAAAACTCATAAAATTGTATTTAGTTAATCATATTGATAATTTTTAGAAAAAATTTTCAAATCAATTATTAAAAAAAATGTGTGATTTTTAAAATAGTTATTGGGCTTAAGTGAAAAATGTTGTTGGATTTTATACAAAACATTTTATCAATAATTTTTATTAATAAAGAGTGAAAAAATGGTACTATTGATGGAAATTATCATGAATAAATATAGGATGAGAAAAATGAAATTACTTCATTGTAAATTTAAAAAATAATATCCTTAAACATAAATTCATGAATAAACAATATTGATAGAATTAGATTACGAAATAAATCCTAAAATTGGACAAAAAATAGATTTGATAATTAGACAAGAATCAATTTGGTTATTAAAATATTAATGAACATTTTACAAGTTGAAATAGAATAAAAGATAGATAAAATTAATTACACAAAAAATATTATATTATCAAAGTTAAAAAGGAGTAATATAACCTAATGAAACCAAATTGAGATATGAAATTTTTCACCACTTGGTAAAATTTAATTCAAAAACACATGGATATAATATTTCAAATTGAAACATTAAATTCCATAAGTAATTTACGAATCATTGAACTAGATGTTAAAGGATATGTACATAGACTAATTTAATTAAATTAAGTGTATAACATATCAATATGCCACAATGAAATGAAATTGAGATGAAATACCATATGAATATTATATCATTAATGTGGGTATTGATCAATGTGTTGATTATGTTTATCAAATTTAAATCCATCTATAAAATTTTTATATACAAAAAATATGAATTTTCATTACAATCATAATCTTAGAATGAAATAATAAATTAAATTTTATTTCTAACACAATAAATGGAATTTGAGTTATGAAATCCCTTATCTCACCCTTCATTTTGGTCGAAAATGATTTAACCACCATTATAGTTGTTTTAAAAATGTTATTAACTTCTAAAAGAACAGAATTATTATTTATAATATCATATATGATCCTTTCGAAACATCTTTTCAGTGTTTCTTTAATTATCATTCAATAATTTCCATGTTTTAGTTGTAAATGGAATTGTTTTCTCTTATGTGTTTTTATGATTGTTATGCTTTATGATCATATAAATGGGTTTTGTTATATACATATATATTTTTAAGAAAATATTATCATATTTATATATCAATTATGAATTTAATTATTAAAATTATTGATTATTTTGAGTTATTTATACATTATGATCATGGAGATGGGATGCCATACGTTCGCATGGGTAACATTTACAATTGTGACCGATAATTATTGAATGGAGGTATGCAATATTTTAACAATAACAAATTATAGTAATATTAAAATAACCATATTATATCATTAAATATAATTATATATATTATACATGTGGTGTGGTGATGCAAATAGAGCCCCATTTCATTTAGAAGGCAGTAGTCAACACAAAAATGAACAATTTTATCATATTTAAGTGAGTAAAAAATGTATGAAAAAATGATATATTATATTTTACACAAGATAAAATAGAATTAATATCATAATTATTTCAATTATATAACATATATTTATTAAAATTAATCTTTCCACTTACATGTAACACGTTTTGGAAAACAAAATTACATTGCTTCGCGATGGAGTAGTTCCTCATACACATAAGAGACATTATCATATCCCCTAATAATTATAATTTAAACATTTATATATTATTTAATGAATACATTTTTATAATGATGTTATAAATATGATATCTGTAAAATATATCTTCAAAATACCCAATCATGAAAGGTGGTAATGGAAAAATGAAGGTCATCGGTTCATGATGCGCTAGTCCTCCATATACATGAATGAAGATTTTATAGCCCATTTGATGGATGTGGGGATATTTTTAGTTCATTAACATAACATAAAAAACACTATGAATATGTAATGTAATTACATAATTTTAAATGTTTCTTTTCAAAATAATTGATCTAGGTGGAGGAGAAAATAAAATAAAAACAATCTTTGAAGAACGATACCCCTTTATTGAGTAACCACCATAGGATTTCAGAAATACCCTTCCTATGTGGGATTAATGAAAAACTTATGTATTATAAGATCATATTATGTAATCATGGATGTTAATTGGGTAGTTCTGGTATGAACCAAAATGGATTTAATGTAGGAATAAGAGAGAAGAGCATGTGGCCATTTATAAGTGAGGTAAGTGACACACTTTTAAATTTTGAAAAGAAAATGGTATACCAACTTTTTCACATGAAAAATGGTAATTAATGGATTATTATAGGTAATTATAATTTATATGGTCTAAATATGGTAATAAAATAGATTTCAGAAATTTTTTTACTATTCATCACTTATCATATTAGTTTTACTTCGGTAAACCCATTTTTACCATGAGCACAGTAAATAATTCATATTGTTTGATCAATTAATTTCATTACAAAAATAATTTTACAAATTTATATGAAATAAATTATTATTATTCGTACTATTAAATCAATTTTTCCAAATTTCATTCAAATAAGTGGAAAAAGTTAATTTAAAATTAAACATATAGATGATTATTAGAAACCAGTTTCTTATAGAGAAAATGTTCAAAATTTAAAAATGTTTTTATATAAAAATTAAATATCAAATTAATTTTAATTACTAAATTTGAATAATATATATATATATATATATATTTCTACTAATTATACATTATTTACAATTCAAAATATAATTTATAATAATAATATTTTTAAATGAAAAGTTACTTTTCAATTTAAATTCATTATATTTCACTATTTTTTAGTAAATAATTTTTTTAGAAAAATACAAAAAATTCAACAAATAGATAAATTATATAATATTATTTCAATAATGATAACTATTTTTTAAAATAAATATAAAGCCCCAGCCTTAAACTTTACATAATCTTGAGTTATTACAAGATTACACATTGAGGATCTTTTCAGGATTAGAGTTTTAGAGAATTAGATCATGAAACTTGCATTACATTCCACATTTAAACAAGGTGGTTACATAAAAGACAATATTCATTCTTCCCATCAACGGAAACATATTTAAAATAAAACACGGATTCTTTATTGACACATCCTTGAAACTATCATCACATCATGTACCTTTCCCTTGAACTGTGAAAAACATTTCAAAAACTTGGGATGAGCATAAAAAGATCAGTAAGGGTTATAAAAATATGGAAAGGAAACATGAGTTCATATATACATAAGAATGAAATCATACATTACCCATAAAACATAGGCACATTAACATACCTCATCAAACCATGAATAAATCATAGAAATCATAAGACATAAAGGTAACTTGAGGCAATCATAACATTCTTACGTAGGGAGTAACCCTCTTGGTTACCTTTGGAATACCCATCACAGTATATTCCCTAAATCTCTTCGGAGAAACCTTAACGTTTCACTCCTTCGCGATACCCAATGCATTGGAGAGCTATATTGGGCTCACCCTCCCTTAGTTTATCACGGAACCACACGTCTTCATAATAATGCCCAAGAACCTCAACATAATCGTATCACATAAAACATGCATAAAGGAAACATAACATTTCCACCTTTCAATCAAAATATATCAATACAACACATTGATATAAAAACATTATGAAAACCATTTTCAATGCCAAAATAAAAGAAAATTAAAACATGGTATTTGTTTTTCTTTTAAAAAGAAGGTATGGCTTGTAGAGGAAGCCGAAACTCAAATAACGGTCACGGCGGCAGAGAAGTCGTTTTCTCCGCATACGTACGAAAAAAAAATTCCCTTTTTTCATTTAGTAAAATGCTTCGTATAAAAAATACTCCGATTGAATAAACGTAAAAGTCAAAGGGGTTTATACACCATATAAAAAAAAGTTGTGTATAAAACAAAATATGCCTCAATGAAAGGAGATTGAGACGAAGTCCCATACCACCTTGAAGCTTTTAACATTTTAAACCATTAACATCCATATAAATAAATCCTTAAAACCATTTTGAAAATATGGATATTAATAAGAACAAATAATTAAAACATATAAAGTGATATTTTGGTTAAAGGGGTTTTACCAAAATTAGAGACACTTGAATACAAAAATTGAGGAATAACATTTAATCAGAACTTTATAATATCATGAGAATAAATGGATTCATGATATAATATTCCAAAGGATAGTATATACACCATATATGAGTGAATTGGTGCATAACAACAATGAAGTATCAATAGAGATGTAAAATGTGATGAAATCCCTTATAAAGATGGTATCCTTAAATTAAGGATAAATCAATCTCAAAATTATGTGTGACAAATATAAATACACCCCATATAATTAGATATTAAGTGTAAAACAATAAAAGTTCATTCACACATATTCAAAGGATGACATATTCAATAACTACATGTTGAACCCAAATAAATCGAAATTGGGTTAAAAAGTTCCCTTGGTAAAATTTGACAGCCTAACGACGTCACTTCAAGAATTCAGAAAATGAGTTGAGGAGAGATAAAAAGGGAATCTCATCACTTGGAAATTAAATTTACATCAATCAGGATATAGAAGAACATATCCCAACATAATATTATGTGAATTAAAAGACATAACAAATGAAGTCTTTTAAAAAAAGGAGGGTGAAAGGTTCCCTTACCGACTTGGGTAACTTTCGAAAAGTACACCCCATCGAAGAAGTGTCATACAATGAATATGTAAATACCCATAAATGGAATTATATTACAAAAGGAGTGTAATAATGGTCAGTACATAAACCACTCAATGGAAATTGTGGAAAATGTAGCATAAATCTCACGGGAATAAAAGTGAGATGAAAAATCTCTTACGAAAACTCGGCAGCCTAACGACGCCACTTAAAACTTCCAAAATGGATTGATGAGAGGGAATAGGTTCTCTCATCAAATCAACATAATTTTTACAGAAAGTGGAATATAAAAGAACATCCCCCAACATAAAAAATAGGAGCTTAAAATATGTGACATAAAGGAGAGTACTTAAAAAGAAAGAGAGAGGTTAGATCTCTTACGAAAATTCGGCAGCCTAACGGCGCCACTCAAAACATCCAAAATGGATTGATGAGAGAGAATAGGGACTCTCATCATATAAAAATTACAGTAAGAGTAATATAAAAGAACATCCCAATAACAATAAAGGTGATCTTTAAAAGTAATTACATAAAAGAGCGTACTTAAAAAGAAAGAGAGGAGTAGGATCCCTTACCTCAGGTTCGACTTGACTCGATCATTCTTTAACGTCCTTAAAATCGGGTAACTCCCTTTGGTTTGAGCTCAAAGGCTTCCTTGGGAAGACTTCTTCCCAATGTGAGGCTTCAAGGAGTAAGAGAGGGAAGTGGAGAGACAAAATTGGCAGGGGTTGGCCGAGCCAAAGGCTTTGGGAGTGTGGATAAGGAGGTAGAGGTGGGGGCCTTTTATAAGTGGAGAGGAGGGGCACTCTTGGAAAGTAAAGAAAAGTCACTTTATTTTAAAATGGTATTCGGACTTAAGAGGTCCCAAATTGATTTATTTCTAGGATAAGGTGATAAGGGTTCGAAATCCACTCATCCAATAGGTTTTGGACATGTGTAGGTCTTAGATATTACATTATCTTTCCATTTTATTTAAATCGTTAAATAATGAAGTCATCGCTGCATCATCATGATGTCATAAATATTTTAATTTATTTAACGTCTAAAAATTATAACAAATATAATATGATGTAGGAAATCTTTTTAGATTTCTAATTAATATTTATAGTCAATACTCTGACTTGTATAACCCCATGTAATTTTTTTTTTAGCAAAACATCTCATGTGTCTGTCATTTTTACTTTAACATTAAATAAAAAGATATTAATATCATTTTCCTACCAAAGTGGCTCCATGGGGTCCCCAAGTTGACCCATGGCTTGTTGTGGTCGGCCATGACACATCCAATAGTGGTAGGACATGTGTCTAGGTATTTTCATTTTATTATAATATCATTTTTTACTAATTACCTCTAATCGCGATTAAACACTTAATAAGTTACTATTCACCAAAAAATTATTTGTATCCCATTGAACTACATTTTACTTCTTAATGAAAACCATGTATGTTGTATTATTGAAATTAAAAACACAAAGATGGAAAAATTTCATTTAAACGGAAAAATCAGTTTTTATAAGTACCACTTAGTGGTTTCACTATTCATCAAAAATTGAAGTTTTTCAGAAAATTCCCAAAAATTCACCCTATGATATATTTGATATTCTGAATTAAAAAATGAAGTCTATTTTACAAAATTCAAAACATATAAGTCACATTAATTAATTTAATAATTAATTCCCGCTGTCATGACAAATAGCATGTTTTTATGAAACAATAAGTATCAAAAGATTGACACTAGTTTAAGTCCGATTTTAAAGTGAAATTAATTTCAACGACCACTATTGGATTTAATGGTAAAAATGTATTCTAATTTCACTTTAAAACCAATTAAAAAGATAATATAATCATATAAATAAATTAGATTAAAAAGAGGTTTTGAATTAAAATACAACATTTTACACTATTCATTAAAAAAAGAACTTTATCAAAAAGGTACCAAAAATTTACACAAAGTAAATTTTGATGTCCCGATTCTAAAGAAGATTTTTATTTGGTCCAATAGAATTTATAAGAGTGAAAAAAACTATATTTAATGATGGTTCTCCATCAAAAGGTGATAAGTGAACCTTTAGTGAAAACTAGGGCATATACGCCAAAAATTGAATTCTTTCCGTATTTTAAGCCTTTATCTATTATTAGATAAATGTAAAAACATTTAAAAACATATATAATCATATTTTAGTTATTTATATCCATTTTCTCCAATACAACGGCTACATGTTAACTTCCATTTAAAATAATATTATTTTATTATTAGAGTGCAACGTAAGAATCCCAAGAAACTCATTGTTGCGTGTTTGGTACGCCATAGAGCATAGAATCCCCTTTAAAGTAATATTAATATTTTATTCACAAATATGGATAAATATGAAAATTTCATATTCTTTATTTACCTGGGGTGTTACATCCTTCCCCCCTTTTGGGAATTGCGTCCTCGCAATTTTAAAATTGGGCTTGGAAACATCCTTGAAAGTCCCACATCAGAAGAAGAGTCGGTAAAACAATCACTTTAAAATAAAGAAAGATAAGTAAAAAGGTCACCCGAGTTAACCCATACTAGGATTCCAAGTATGAAAACATGGACATAGAGGAGAAAACATAGGGTCATGTTCTGATGAAGTGTGATAGAAAACATGTTTAGGAGAATGTTAACCATGGGAAAATCACAAACTTGTGATGGGTTAAACGGTATTCGATTCCCCAGTAGGAAAAGTCAATAGACAACATTTTTGTTTTAAGATACTTTTTATTGGGGAATTTATTCATAAGGAAACATAATCACTTATCATGTTTACTTTCAACTATTATTAGATTCCTTACACAAACTCATATTTTCTCCAAAAGGCGAGTATTTAGGACGACTTGTTCACATTAAGAGTACTATAATCAACTTTTATAGAATCACCTAATCCACAAAAGAAAACTATATACCTCCCATGTCTTTATACTTTAACCAAAACCAAAACCAAAAAGGCTAGTACAAGATCAGATAATCCAGAAAAGGGTAAGCCTTTATAAAAAGAAAATATATTCTTAACCTCCAAAATTTGTCCAACAAAACCCAAAGTTCAACGAGGACCATTAGATAAAAAATTTGTCCATAAAATTCTTCAAAGTAAACCAATCTAAGATTGAAACCCAAATATTTGAAGGATTTAGTCACATAGACTTCCATGTTAAATCGTAACATTTATCTCCAAACAACATCAGTTGCTCCTAAAGTCTCGTATTGAAAAGTAATTAACCTAATCACATATCTTCCATGATAGGTTAATAATTTTCATAAATAACCCAAAATCAACTTACTCTTAATTCATAAAATCATATAACTAGAAATAATCAGTCAAACTAACCAGGGACTTCACGTAGTCCAGTGGTAGGCGATAAATACCAGTCGCACTTTGGTCGTGGGTTCGATTCCCGCAGCATTGTCTGACGCGACGGGTTGTCACACGGTCTGCATGTTGTCCTTTTTTCAAAACTATATAATTCTCAAAACATTTCCCAAAACAAGATAAAATATTCAAAAATAAACATAACATATTTTAACCTCAATTTTATCTCATGCCTTTCATTTTCCATGATAACATATAATAACCCATAATTACCTCAAAAGTAAGGATCAAATAAACCCTAATGGTTACCTTTTTAATTATTACCTGAACTTCCACATCGATTGGTTATCTCATACATGATGCATTATAGAACATACCAAGGTTCACGTGGTTGATCATGACTCCTTGATAGTTGGTTTAGAACAACCACGAGTTTCCTCATTGAATACCCCATTTCAGTGAGTCTCTTAATCAGAGAACCACCACCGTTTCCTTCAAAACAATTGTAACTTTGGTGCCTGCGAGATCCATCCATTCACTAAAAACAGAAATGTCAGTGTGAGTATATCAACAAAACCATCATGTACTAATGAGGAAGGTAAACACTAATATATACTTACTCATTCACTTTATCTAAAACTAGGACTCTTTCTGAAATCCTATCCATTATGGTAATGTCACTTATGCTTATAGAATACCCTAACCTCTAAAGTTATCTAAACCGACCATTGATACCAACTATAAAGCCCCAACCTTAAACCTTACTTAATCTTGAGTTATTACAAGATTACACATTGAGGATCTTTTCAGGTTTAGAGTTTTACAGAATTAGATCATGAAACTTGCATTACATTCCACATTTAAACAAAGTGGTTACATAAAATACAATATTCATTCTTCCCATCAACGGAAACATATTTAAAATAAAACATGGATTCTTTATTGACACATCCTTGAAACTATCATCACATCATGTACCTTTCCCTTGACCTATGAAAAACATTTCAAAAACATGGGATGAGCATAAAAATCTCAGTAAGGGTTATAAAAATATGGAAAGGAAACAAGAGTTCATATATACATAAGAATGAAATCATACATTACCCATAAAACATAGGCACTTTAACATACCTCATCAAACCATGAATACATCATAGAAATCATAAGACATAAAGGTAACTTGAGGCATTCATAACATTCTTACGTAGGGAGTAACCCTCTTAGTTACGTTTGGAATACCCATCACAGTATATTCCCTAAATCTCTTCAGAGAAACCTTAACGTTTCACTCCTTCGCGTTACCCAATGCATTGGAGAGCTATATCGGGCTCACCCGCCCTTAGTTTATCACGGAACCACCCGTCTTCATAATAATGCCCAAGAACCTCAACATAATCGTATCACATAAAACATGCATAATGGAAACATAACATTTCCACCTTTCAATCAAAATATATCAATACAACACATTGATATAAACACATTATGAAAACCATTTTCAATACCAAAATAAAAGAAAATTAAAACATGGTATTTATTTTTCTTTTAAAAAGAAGGTATGGCTTGTAGAGGAAGCCGAAACTCAAATAACGGTCACAGCGGCAGGCAAGTTGTTGTCGCCGCATACATATGACAAAACATTCCCTTTTGTCTTTTAGTAAAACGATTCGTATAAAAAAATATTCTGTTTGAATAAACGTAAAATTCAAAGGGGTTTATACACCGTATAAAGGTAGGTTGTGTATAAAAAAAATATGCCTCAATGAAAGGAGATTGAGACGAAGTCCCATACCACCTTGAAGCTTTTAACATTTTAAACCATTAATATCCATATAAATAAATCCTTAAAACCATTTTGATAACATGGATATTAATAAGAACAAATAATTAAAACATTTAAAGTGATATTTTGGTTAACGGGGTTTTACCAAAATTAGAGACACTTGAATACAATAATTGAGGAATAACATTTAATCAGAACTTTATAATATCATGAGAATAAATGTATTCATGATATAATATTCTAAAGGACAGTATATACACCATATATGAGTGAATTGGTGCATAACAACAATGAAGTCTCAATAGAGATGTAAAATGTGATGAAATCCCTTATAAATAAGGTATCCTTAAATTAAGGATAAATCAATCTCAAAATTATGTGTGAAAAATATAAATACACCCAGTATAATTGGATATTAAGTGTAAAACAATAAAAGTTCATTCATCCATATTCAATGGATGACATATTCAATAACTACATGTTGAACCCAAAGAAATCAAAATTGGGTTAAAAAGTTCCCTTGGTAAAATTCGACAACCTAACGGCGTCACTTCAAGAATTCAGAAAATGAGTTGATGAGAGATAAAAAGGGAATATCATCACTTGGAAATAAAATTTACATCAATCAGGATATAGAAGAACATATCCCAACATAATAGTATGTGAATTAAAAGACATAACAAATGATGTCTTTTAAAAAAAGGAGGGTGAAAGGTTCCCTTACCGACATGGGTAACTTTCGAAAAGTACACCCCATCGAAGAAGTTTCATACAATGAATATGTAAATACCCATAAATGGAATTATATTACAAAAGGAGTGTAATAATGGTCAGTACATAAACCACTCAAAGGAAATTGTGGCAAATGTACATAAATCTCACGGGAATAAAAGTGAGATGAAAAATCTCTTACGAAAACTCGGCAGCCTAACGACGCCACTTAAAACTTCCATAATGGATTGATGAGAGGGAATAGGGTCTCTCAAAAAATCAACATAAAGTTTACAGAAAGTGGAATATAAAATAACATCCCCCAACATAACAAATAGGAGCTTAAAATAAGTGACATAAAGGAGAGTACTTAAAAAGAAAGAGAGAGGTTATATCTCTTATGAAAATTCGGCAGCCTAATGGCGCCACTCAAAACATCCAAAATGGATTGATGAGAGAGAATAGGGTCTCTCATCATATAAAAATTACAGTAAGAGTAATATAAAAGAACATCCCAATAAAATGAAATTTGAGCTCTAAAAGGAATGACATAATAGAGCGTACTTAAAAAGAAAGAGAGGAGTAGGATCCCTTACCTCGGGTCCGACTTGACTCGATCATTCTTTAACATCCTTAAAATCGGGTAACTCCCTTTGGTTTGAGCTCAAAGGCTTCCTTGGGAAGAGTTCTGCCCAAAGTGAGGCTTCAAGGAGTAATAGAGGGAAGTGGAGAGACAAAATGGGCAGGGGTTGGCCGAGCCAAAGGCTTTGGGAGTGTGGGTAAGGAGGTAGAGGTGGGGGCCTTTTATAAGAGGAGAGGAGGGGAACTCTTGGAAAGTAAAGAAAAGTCACTTTATTTTAAAATGGTATTCGGACTTAAGAGGTCCCACATTGATGTATTACTAGGATAAGGTGATAAGGGTTCTAAATCCACTCATCCAATAGGTTTTGGACATGTGTAGGCTTTAGATATTACATTATCATTCCATTTTATTTAAATCGTTAAATAATGAGGTCATCGCTGCATCATCATGATGTCATAAATATTTTAATTTATTTAATGTCTAAAAATTATAACAAAACTACTATGATGTAGGAAATAGTTTTAGATTTCTAATGAATATTTATAGTCAAAAATCTTATTTTTATAACCACATGTACAAATTGTTTTAGCAAAACATCTCATGTGTGTATCATTTTTTACTTTAACATTAAATAAAAAGATATTAAAGTCATTTTCCAACCAAAGTGGCTCCATGGGGTCCCAAAGTTGACCCATGGCTTGTCTTGGTCGGCCATGACACATACAATAGGGGTAGGACATGTGTCAAGGTATTTTCATTTTATTATAATATCATTTTTTACTAATTACCTCTAATCGCGATTAAAAACATAATAAGTTACTATTCACCAAAAACTATTTTTTTATCCCATTGAACCACATTTTACATCTTAATGACAACCATGTATGTTGTATTTTTGAAATTCAAAACACAAATATGGAAAATTTTCATTTAAACGGAAAAATCAGTTTTTATAAGTACCACTTAGTGGTTTCACTATTCATCAAAAATTGAAGTTTTTCAGAAAATTCCCAAATATTCACCCTAAGATATATTTGATATTCCAAATTAAAAAATGAAGTCTATTTTACAAAATTCAAAACATATAAGTCACATTAATTAATTTAATAATTAATACCCGTTGTCATGACAAATAGCGTGTTTTTATGAAACAATAAGTATCAAAAGATTGACACTAGTTTAAGTCCGATTTTAAAGTGAAATTAATTTCAACGACCACTATTGGATTTAATGGTAAAAATGTATTCTAATTTCACTTTAATCCCAATTAAAAAGATAAAATAATCATATAAATAAATTTGATTAAAAAGAGGTTTTGAATTAAAATACAACATTTTACACTATTCATTAAAAAAAGAACTTTATCGGAAAGATACCAAAAATTTACACAAAGTAAATTTTGATGTCCCGATTCTAAAGAAGAGTTTTATTTGGTCCAATAAAATGTATAAGAGTGAACAAAACTATATTTAATGACGGTTCGCCTTCAAAAGGTGATAAGTGATCCTTTAGTGAAAACTAGGGCATATACGCCTAAAATTGAATTCTTTCCGTATTTTAAGCCTTTATCTTTTATTGGATAAATGTAAAAACATTTAAAAACATATATAATCATATTTTTGTTATTTATATCCATTCCCGCCAATACAACAGCTACATGTTAACTTCCAATTAAATTAATTTTATTTTATTAATAGAGTGCAACGTAAGATTCCCAAGAAACTCGTTGTTGCGTGTTGGGTACGCCATCGAGCATAGCGTCCCCTTTAAAGTAGTATTAATATTTTATTCACTAATATGGATAAATATGAAAATTTCATATTCTTTATTTACCTGGGGTGTTACAATAAATTTTATAAATGTGGTAAAAACTTGTTTTAAATTATTTTTTTACAGCATGACTAAATCTTCTTTTAGTAAAAACACAGTTTTCAAGAAACATTTATTTTTATTTTAAATTATTTATATAGTATTTATAATAAATATAAAACTATAATTTTATTAAATTATTTATTTTCAACTAATAAATTCCTGTTTAGAATCTAGGTTATAATGATATACCATATTACAGTTCATTTACGCTCGGGGTTGGGCATTTTGCAAGGTATTGAAGAGATTATATTTAGAGAAATTTAGATTTCACTAGAATATTAAGGTCAGTGTTTCAAGTGGAACACTATATAAAAACAATTTTATTATTTTAAAATATTTTGGTGTTATAGTAATAAATAAACTAGTTGAAGAACATGATATGTTAATTAGTGGATGTTGTAGTTCGTATAATGCACAGTAACCATTTTTCATTTTCCTAATGAAGGAGTGGATGTAATGGTGGATTATATGATTTCTCTATATAATAATAATAATATAAACATATAATTTATTATTAATGTATAACCAGATAACAGTATAAAATATATAGTGTCAAAAAATGTATAATGTCTCATTAAAGAGGTGTTATCCCACATAAACAGACAATCAATGTAATTTTGATTATCTATGTGGATTAAAAAGAATAAATAAAAGATAAAAAATTAATAAAAAAACATATAAGAGTACAATTTATTTTTAATTTATTATATTTCATTAACTAGGATAGGATTTGAATATAAATAAAAATTAAATGTTTATATATTAATTAATTCTCACTTTGGGACCATGAAAATTCTCTTCAGTGTATCCATAGAAATTAAGGAATTAGAAAAAAATTGATTATAGAATCTTATGATAATTTTATATGATTCTTATTGATGTAAAATTTCATATTACAATGAGTAAATTGATAGGAATTTATATGTAATTTTGTGGTGGATTTTTAACCATTTATAAGTGAATACATGGGTAATTTTGTGAACACCCATTATTGGTTGAAAATGGATTGAAATATTAATGGATTAATTTTTCCAAAAAGTTAGGAATAATGGACACTATCTTGGAATAAGTTCTATAAATTCTATAAAATAAAATTTAATTTACACTTTAAACATGTTACAATTCTTGTATGTTTAGGTATTTACATTTAAACATTTTCATTTTTACCATGGTAACTTCTTTTTAACCAGCTAAATTATATTTCCCTAAATTTATAAATTAACAAACATCAAGTAATTTTTTTAATGAATGAAAATTTATCCACTTTTTCATCAAATTAAGTTCCTAAATAATATATTATTGACCTTAAAATTTAATCATTTTATATATCTAAGAATAGTTTATTACAGAAAAATGTTGTTTTTATCATCAATTATTCCTATTATTATTTATAATTAATATCAATTTAATTAGAATTAATATATTTATATTTATGCTTTAAATTTATATTAATGTAATTTTTTAATATATATTAATATTTTATGTTGGTGAAATTATATAATATCAACAAAATAGGTAATTGAAAATAAATGTTTTATGATATTATTGGTGATTAACATTAATATTTGTAGTAGTGATTTATTTCACAAAAAATAAATTTATGTTATTATAGAATATTACAAATTTAAAAAAAAACATATAAAATACAATTTGTTAGATATAATTTATAAAAGGAATAGAAAACAATTTTGAAAACTAAAAAAATAGAGAAAAATATTACTTATGATTCTAAAATGTTAATGATGGGGTATAAAAATTCCAAATGTTATATTTTCATTGATTTATATTTATTATTATATAAATATAAATAATAGAATAAAAATTCATAAAAACTTATTTAATTTGTTTATATGGTTTCATTAATGTTCTGGGATTAAAAAATCTATATTTTTAGCAATTTTCAAAACATCCTTTTTTAGAAAAATATGAAAAACATATCTATATGTAATATTGAAATTCTGAATTCATAATTGAAATTAATTTTAAAAAATAAAATTTGATTATATATAATGTTATCATTATGTTAATAATACAATAAATGATGACATTACTTCTTAATGCCATTTTCAAAACATTTCCTTTTCTAAATCCAATTTGTATGAACTTAGAATTGATTAAAATCCTTACAATTACTGGTGGTTAAATTATTCTAATATTATTATAAAAATATTTATCTAATATGTAATGAATTGTTATAGTTTTGTGTTGGACATGGGGAAATAAATATAACATTGTATTAATTTAAAAAAATATATTCCAAAATATAGGGTGTGTTAAGATGGAATGATTGTTTAAAATCCAATTTAGTGTGTGGTCATTAATTTAGTAATAGGACCAAACATGATGCAACTATAAGTGACATGAATCTAGTTTGTTTCACCAAAATAAAATATTAATATAACATGTTGGAATTAAACTTCATGATGAATATAGTTTTCTTTACAAAATTAGAATATGATTTTAATGATGTTTCATTTATCCATGTGATTAAATAGGGGTATAATGCTAAATTTGTTGATGAAATTGAATCATACGATGAAATAAATGAAATAATTACACTAATGGATACTGTATGAATAAGGATTTATTGGTAATACTCCAATCAAATTGATTCCCAAAATTGAGATAATTTTATTATTTCTTAGTGTTGATTTTCAAGGGTATTAATTATTAACATTAATGATTGTAACACCATATCTAGAAAATGGAGAAGCATGTTACGATTCATCATTAAAGGAGTTAATGTCATATACCTAGAAATAAGTGGTATTAATTGAATATTAATGTGGTATATTATAACACTAATGTGTGGTGATTCATTACAATTAATGGTTTAGTGTGAATGTGTGGTGTGATAATAGGTCATTTTTTTGTTGAAGAAGTTAATATTTTTTGGATAAAATTTCATAATGGAAAACTAATCTATGAGATATAGATATTTTATAATGTTTGCAAGAACTATAATTCCCCACACAAAGACGAGACTTAGTAGTCATATGATACATTCTAAAAACACAAATATTATCAATTAAATTCACATATTGGGTTAATTAGGTTGATATGAGTAAATTAATGATAATAAATCATATATTAGGGGATGAATTATATAACCAATAATTATAGTTATTTTTATCAATTGGTAAAATATTAAAAGGCCAGACAATATATATATACGAATATAGTGCATAATATTTTGTAAATCAACATTTAAAAGGGGGTGAAGGTAAAAAATGAGGAGTTCATTCTTATCCAAAATGGTTTAGAGGTGATTACCCACTTAAAAAATAAAATAAATAAAATTCTCAATGTGGAAGTGTGGAATCCCATGAATAATATCCTGTAGTACATTAAAGACAAAAGTGGAGTGATCTATTTTAGAATTACATCCTATTCACTATGTATTATAATAGGAGAAATAGAAATTGATAATATTTCACATTTTCCATTTCATTGAAAAATACAGATAATATAAAGTGGTATCATATCAATAAAAATATAATGTGGGATATTATTGGTAACAATATTGTATTATGTTGGATTTTTTCATAGGACTTATGGATGAAAGGCATACTAGTTGATAGCCACCTTTAATATTGGTTTTTTTCACTTTTTAACATCATTTTTTGTCTATGGTCAATACAAGAAACAATAAAAAATTTAGATTTCATGTTGGTTTTATAAAAAATGACACTGATAAAACTTATTAAATAGTAAGATTCGAGTATTTTGAAATTTATTTTTTCAAAAAATGAGCAACAAAAGCCAGTCGATATAGAATGGGAATTGAAAATTGTGTTTTTATATTAAGGTACAAAGAAAGGCTTCTATGGGATTCAAATATATGTTTTTTTAAATCATATATTTAATGATTATTTTATTATGTTTTTGATAATTACATAATCCACATACGTATATGATCACAGTATGTGAGAAACTAAAATAATATAGTAGATAAAACATAAAAGTAGTAAAACTAATTGGAATATTTAAAAATAATTTTTAATCACATAAACGTATGTTAAACTAAATATCAAAATTAGTCGATCATAGAAAATAATGTTATTTTTTAAATCGTTCTCAAGTAATTGGATATATATGATGAAACAGCATAAAAACCTATTAAATAATATGTTACCAGTTTAAAAAATAAAATATTAGATTAAATTACATGTGTTGTATGAAAACAAGTATTTTTAAAATATTTTGATGTTTTTTCCAGGATTATCTCAAAAATTGATCATAAAACATATTACAAACATTAAAAATTACCTTCTTAATCTTGATATTAGGTATAAGATACCATGTTTTAAAAATTAAAACCTCAAACATGTAATAATAACAATGTATTCACTGATATAGAAGTTATTTACCCCAACAGTAACATATTCAATTTTGTGGGATCATCTATTGGATAAAAATACGTATTGAACACAATCAATGACCTATTGTAATTTAAAATTATATTTATATGAACAAACTTAAATTGAAAAAATTAATATTAAATTAACATAGTTGAATTATGCATACATAATTATAATCTCTATACATGTTCATAGAATTCCACTAAATATTGATCGGAACCAATATGTTATTCATTTTTTTGGATAAAATTTTACACCCCAAGATTTGAAAATAAATTTAATATTGAATCCATGAAACATTGAGTCTCTAAAAAAACTTCTTTGTTTCAACCAGGACAGTAAACATAATCCCCCCTGATGTTTTGAATTTTGAAAAACTGACAAACATGTTTTCATTCAGTATTATATTTAGAGTGTGATAGGATCAACATATATTTTTTTGGTTAATAGTAACATGACCTTCATAAATAGTAATGTACCCTTATGAATAGTAATATTTCCCTTATTAATAGTAACCACACCAATGAATGAGTAAATAATATTTTGGCACCTTATAAATTAAAATTGCATATTTTACTAATTAATAATCAAATTTTGGTATTTTTGTGAGTAATAAATAATTAATTAAAACATTAAATTATTAAATTAATAAAATTATGTTTCTTTAAATGTATTCCTATATATTTATTTTCTCATACTCCAATTTTATGATAATTTTATGAGACCTCAATTAATTTTAGAATGTATTATAAAATCACAATTATATTTAAAATATGTAATTTTTTCTAAATAATGATTTCTTAAAAAAAATTAAATTTATATCAATAAACAAATTATTTTTTTAAAATGGAGTTCATTTTTTAATACTATACATTAGAAAATGGTTAGGGTTGATGTTTTGGGTTTTTTTTAAAATACACGATATTTTGTGAATAGTAAAATTTGGAAATTTATGATAATTGCTAAATACATGATTTATTGAGTCATAGGTGATGTAAAGAAGATTTAAGAACACTTTTTCCCAAATTACATTCACATACTAATTTTTTATTCATGTTAATCAATACTATTCATTTTTTTGATCCAAAATAATAAAATAATGATCAAAATAATATGAAATAACTCTTCTCCTCCACTATAAAATCCACCCATCACACCCCCTTCTATTCACTACTATAAAGCTTTGTACCTTGTATAAATTATGATAAAATAACTTAATAAGATCCTCCCAATGTAAAAAATCATTTTATATCTCCGACAATCCAAATCATATCTCCTAAAGAGGCTCTAAAGGAAGATAAATTCATGAGCTAAATTCCGCTTTTCATTTCATTTATTTTAATTCATGTTCATTTTATTCTTTTTATTTCCTCATCTCTTTTCCAAAAAATGTTATGATAACTAAAATAAAATAAAATTATTGGAATTTGTTTAGGATAATCGAATATTTCATCACCATCTATCATTTCCCCACATTTTATAATATAAATAAAAACACCATCTGAGATGTTTTAACTTATCACATTCAAGGATGATGGGTTATCAACTTCTATTACTATCTCAAACTATGGTCATGATACCATTTTTATTTTTTAACCACATCAGAATATATTTAATATATACTATTTATTATTATGGAATTATTTTTTTACACTTGTTATTAATTTATAATACAAAATGTGTTTATGGTGATCGAAAAACCACCAAATTAATCCAAGTGTTTATCATTCAATATTTACCTAATGGTTCATTCTCACCCAAAATATCCAAATGAATTATAGGATAATTTATAGATATATATAAACATTAATATAATATAAAATCAATTATGAAATTCAATTATCATTTTACATTAACTTCCTTACATATAAACCATATATGAAATCTAATGAAACGAGTAGCCACAAATGATGATATTGAATCTCATAATGCATAAGAAACATAAATGAACTTAATAAAATTATAATAAATTAAGTAAATGTATATTAGGTTCTTAATTACTTTATTAGTATTTTTAATTTCATATTACAGGACCATAAGTTCAAGAGAAGAATACATTTGTACATAACATAAGGATTTTCGAACCAAACTTCCATTTTCATTCAGGTTACTCTTTATCTCTATTAATCAAAATTAAGTTCTTCTTTATTTTTATCTAATAAAAAAATTATTTTTTAATGTTATTTATATTTATTTTAATCATAATCCTATTTTATTTAATGGTTATTTACATGTTTTAAATGGATCTTTAAAAATCCCTCCTCATAATGAAGCCAATTTTGTGGAAATTTCTTGGATTCTTACCAATTTTCTAGTGCACTCAATAATATGTTTCCAGAAATATTTACTCTTATAAAATCAATAATTTTATTATAAAAAAATCTCTTTAATTCATTTCTGGTTTTTTGAAATCATTTTTAACGAAAAGTAATCTTTTCGATGAAAATGTATATTTGTATCAAGAATAATAGATGATTTTATAAGAGTGTTTTCACATAATTCTACACTCATGTTGATTATTTTGATTAAATGGGGTTAATTTTTAATGATACCTCCAACCATATTTTATATAATGTTATATGATTACATTAAAAGTGGATGTACTATTTGTATGAGTTGGTGTCCTAGAACCAACTAGTTGTACATTGATTACATGGACATTTAATATATTTAGATATTTAACATCTTATAACATATTGTTTATTGTGATGCATTACTATGATGTAATAATGTCCAAGAGTATTTTTTGCATTGATAAGGTCCTTGAAGTTACACACTATGATGAGAACCTTCAATTGCTATAAACATATTCTCAAATATAGTTCTAAGGTTGGATTAAATACTATGACGTGGCACGTAGCAAGAAGACCGTCAGGTGTGAGTACTCGTAAGCAGATGGGACTTCCTCTCATGAAGTTCTCACCCAGTAATATCCACGATAAAAGATTAATAAACTAGACATGCAAGTAGGTATCTACGTGTTGTGGCGTCATTGAATATTTCTGTCTATGAGCATGTGTAATGATCCTTAGACATTAGGATTAACATTAATATATGTCATGACTCACACACTTTGATTTACGGACCAAAATCGTCACATCGATAGTTGCCATGAAGTAAGGTATGTTAGGTGTGTCACGAGTGGAATGTTAATAAACGATAAGTCATGGAAGGATTTCCCCTTCTATTTAGGTAAGTTGATATCTCGAAACTTTAATTGAAATAGAACTATCACATGAAATTCGATGGCCATGGTGTAACAATGAGTTTATTTCTGGTAGTCAATGATTGATGTATCGAGCCTAAAATTTGGGGAAACTATCTAGTAACCAACTTGATGGGATATTGAGCCAAAGGGATTATATTATGTAGTGAGAATTCTTTTATGCATGTCATTGTTAGGATTTTATGTTTTTTCTCATGGGTTCCCTGACTTGTTTCTAGACAGTTCTCTTAGAATTTAGGGAAGCCTGCATAATTCCTATTAGAAATAAACCTAGAGGGTCACACACTATGTGTTCATGGTGGTATTAGTTAAATTCTGTATGAATTTAATTAAAAAAATATTATTATCAATATAAATGAATAATATTATTCAAGTTAAAATGATTTCCTAAATTAAGTAAATATCTATTCACCAGATAGTGGGTAAAATATATTTATTTATTTTATCAAAAATTTAAAATATATTTACTTTCTATTTTGTAAATAAAATATTTATTTATGAGAATAATTTATTTATTTATGTATTTGGGTGTTCAATTAGTATAAGTATAGTTTAAGGCTTCCATGGTCGGTTTAGTAGTAAAGTAATTATTTGAATGACGATAAATAATTATTTCACTATTTTCCACAAACAGATATAATGCTACTATTAATTTTTGGCACTGTATTTTATTTATAATTATATTTTGTTAAATTAGGTGAACCATAATTAATGAAAATGTATTATTATTAATATCATGAGTTTTCTCTATGTTTATGAATGTATTTAATTACTATTATGTAATTAAATATTGTAAATTAAGCCTTAAGAAAATAAATAGACACATATATCTATTTTACCATGTTCTGAACCGCACACCTGGTTAATTGAGAATTATTAAGCTAATTTTTTTCCTCTAATCCTCTTCCCTCCCCTCTCATGAATGATAGACTTTCATCATGGCTGAAGTAAAATAAATCATGAATGACTTAAAAAAGACACTCTATGTGCCGCACTAGCACCCGGAGAACTAGCGTGGTTAATTGGAGGCCATCAAAGCCCATGTGGATCACCGCTAGAGGGATTCTTGTTTGGATCCTTTCCTTTGAAATAATATAATACGAAAGGGTCATTCCGGATGATCAACATCATCAATAAAGAATAAATCAAAGATCTAGGTATTATTTTTTATAAAAGTAATTATATACATGATGTGTAAGATCCATTCTAAAGGATTTGGGACACTTCCTTCATCATATACATCATTTATTATATTCCATGTAGACTAGCATTATCTTCGTATTGATCCCATGATAATCATGATCTTGGTTAAAATCATACTTGGGTTATGTCCCAACCATGCTTCTGTTGTGGCCAAATTATTTAAGTGGTATTAAAGGGTTAAGTCATTATTTTATAATTATTTAAATATTTCGTTGATTATTTACACCTTTAATAATTTAGTTCTCTCAATTTACGATAATTTGTCTACAAATAGGAATCTTGATATTTATTCCTCCTATTTTCTTTATCATTCACCTTAATGAAACAATCATTTCTATTAATTTCAATTAAAATTAAATAGAGGATCTCATCGGGATGTGCGAATGGTTTCTAGACATACAACACAAGAACACATGACCGGTATTTGCTAGTACATTCCATATATCCAAGGTTTAATGAAATATGTCTATTCAACCAAACCATGTCGTGTCATTGGTGGTTTTCTTATCCTTAAAGACTCAGTATGAAGAACAAGAATATGTGGCCCATGGTTTCCGAATTACACGTCGTGTGGACTACAAGACATGACGTGTAATCCCTTTGGGTTAGGGTTAGACCGTGTACCTAGTACAGGACCTTCCTGGATGGATACAATGTAATGAGGAACTACACTATGTGTGGCCTACTGGACACGTTGTGTACTCGGATGATTTCCAAAGTACACTCACACGTTGTTTCCCCAGGCGTGTACTTCGCATAGACGGTGAAAAATAGTAAACATCGTGTAGCTGGAACTACATGCCATGTACACATCCAAATTACGCAGATTTATTAAAATTTATTTTTATATTATACAAAACCTTGATACATGTACCATTTTTCATGCATAAATCTAAAGCACAACACATGATTGGGGTTTTAAATATATGTGATTAATTTAAAATCTGTGTAATGTTCATTTCTACTCATTGGGTGGTTATGATTAAGAATTCATCAGGATGCCTCCAAGGTACAAGTTACATAAAAATATAATTATAAATGAATTTATTTGATTAAAATTATGATGTAATATAATATCAAAAAATACAAAAAAGGGTTTGAGGTAAAAGGATTGATTAATTAAAGATGATAACTAATTTATTAGAATTTAATTTATCTTAATGAAGAATGATTATAGTATTGAATTATATTTTTCTTTATGTGTAAATATTGTTGCATGTATGGATGAACATGAGCTATACCAAGACCTTTGTATATGGATGGTTTCATTTACTATATATATTTAAATTAAATATTTTGTCATGTGATATTTCTTGTCATTAATATGTACGGCATGCATGCCCAATGATTCTTTTATGTAAAAACCCCTTGTACCCCTCACCTATATGTGAGTTAGAAAATGGCATATGTAATGGATGGAACTCCCAAGCATGTGGAGGCAGTTGAAGCTGGAGACGAGATGAAACCAATCCCAGGAGATACAGTGGTGGACTGGTGGAATGATGTAAACATGAACCCCAAATTCTCAAGATGTTTCTCTCCAAGGTCAGGGTTAGTTTATCAACTCTTGGATAAAATAACCATTACAAAATCTCATAATAATTCTCTTTATTTTATTTCTATCAGTTTCATTGTTTATCACTATGGATGTGTTGTCAAGATCACATAATTAATGAATTAAACAACAAGGAAGATAGAACTAAAATAAACCAGGAATATGCATAAATATTATCAAGACATGGTTAATCACTTAAGTAAGTTCCACATAATATCAACATGAATCTGATAATGATAATAAAAATTAACTCATAAGATATAAAAATCCCTAAAATAAAATATTAAGTCAGACCAAGCCTTTAATTACACAATTAAAAGGGAAAACTCAATAAAACTATGTGTTTGACTAACCCTTGTTGGAACCCTTACTTTAATACAGGAATCCCTTATGAAAGGATTCTGGTTGATGTAACCATTTTACATCAAGAGAAGTATCCCTTGATAGAATTGGTGTAATATTGGAGGCAAGAGTTGATGAAATACAATGTCAGGATTTCATGATTGGGGAGTCCACTCAACAGATCAAGTAGCTTCTAACCCACAGTTCGCAAAGGCATGCCTACCTAAATACCTTCTAATAGCTTGACCATCCCATTTTGGGGTAATGCATTGGGGGATATGGATCCTTGCCTCTAGAATGCTATTGAAAATTTACATTCTGAGTTCAATTGTGAGGGCCATTAGGAAGTGATAAAAAAGTGGGAGACCTAATAAAAATGTATTATTTCCCATAACATGTAATCAATAAGGTACTAATGATCTGAACTTTTAATTATAGAATAAAATTTACAAGCTCATCAACCACACATTCCCTATGATAAATTATAGAAAAAGACCAAATCCTCACTGTTAGTAACTTATAGGAATGGTTTATATGACTTCGGGTTATCTTGCACCATGAATGAATGTCTTATGGGCATGAGGCAGCATTACCTGATCCACCTTCCAAAAAGGCATGTGATGGGGATTTCCAAGGCTATGAGAAACATATGAACGAAGTGGTTGACATTAATTTTTTGATTCTATCATCAATGTCTATTGAGATCATGAAGTCTCTTGAAAATTGGGATTCTTATAGAATGCTCAAGCACCTCTGTGGTCTCTACCTAGAGAGAGAATGAACAGAAAGTTTTGAGAACTCTATGGTACTCATTTAGAGTAATTTTGGAGAAGGATACCCATTTGGGCCTCATGTATTCATGCTCATTGGCCATACTAAGCTCCTATAGGTTCTAGGATCTAAACTCCTCGATGAACTGGGAACCCATCTCTTTCTCATTTACTCCCTAAGATCTTCTCTATCTTTTTTTGTCAATTTTTATATTAACAACATTGATATGTCTCTATCTGATCTTCTTTTTCTTATTTTCTATATAGTCAAAAATATGAAGCGGGAAATGCCATCATTCCTTATGGTGAATTAGAGGAAAGGGACGACGAAGAGATTTAATCCCAAATCTTCTTCACGACCTTCCTTGAAAATGATGATCAAAGGGGAGGAAAGATAATAAGAGGTCGTTTGTTTCACAAGTGGCATGAAGGCCCACTGGAAGAAGAACTGAACCTAGAATAATATATAAGGGGAAGCTTCTAGTGAATTTTATATCAAATTAAATCTATCTATTTCTACAAATTGGTTATTAAATACAACGTGTGGTTCTCACATATGTATCCAAATATAAGAACAATGAAGATTTTGGAAGATTGACCGAGGGGAGGTAGATCTATGAGAAGCCAACAGAGCCAAACTTATTGTTGTAGCTGTCAGGGGAAAAAACCTGATGTTGACAACTGGGATGATCTTGGTGATTAAGGGTTGTTATTATGCACTGTCTATTACAAAAACAATATTTCTATATACAAATTAGATACATATGGATTTGTTTTCATGTTTGTAAATAAATGTTTCTTTTTTTACTAATATAGCATTTGTTTTGGTTGGGAACATTAATAGAATGTTCATTACATGTTGGATTACAGAAACCATGTAATGGAAATAGATAACTAAGATACATCACATGACTCATACCACACCCGACATTGTAATCAATGTCTAGGACATGTAAATTAGAAACACGTGACAAAGATACATCAAGATGGATATTTATATTCATTCCAACTTGAACCACTTTGTGTATGTCATGCATGTTTATAAATAAAAATGACCATAGACCTATTTATTGGGAAAGATTAAAGGGATAAAGAACTTCTTGATTTGGTTCATACCGATGTGTGTGGTCTTTTTCCTGTTGAAGCAAGGGGAGGGTACTCAACTTGATAACTTATACTGATGATTATAGTAGATATGGATATAACTAATTAATGAAGTATAAGCCAGATTCTTTTTATTTGTTCAATGAATATAAGAATGATGTTGAGAACTATATTGGTAAGAAGATTAATAAACTCCATTGAGACTGAGGTAGAAAATATCTTAATCAATACTTCATTGATATCTTATGGGAGTTTGGGATCTCATTCCAAATCACTCCTCCATATGCTACCTAATGGAATTGTGTGACTAGAATATGGAATGACACCATATTGAAAATGGTAAGATCAATGTTGAGTCATGAGAGTCCTCCATTATCCTTTTGGGGATATGTGTTAAAAACAACGACACACATACTGAACCAATTAATATCTAAATAGATAAATGGTATTCCATATGAGTTCTGAAGTGAAAAGAAAGCCATATTATTTAATTTACCTATTTGGAGAAGAGATGAGTTTTTAAAGGCCTTTTTAGGTAACAAACTTTCACCCCATTGTACGAAGTGTACCATTAGTGGATACACTAAGGAAACAAGGGGATATTACTTATACAAACACTTAGACAAAAAGTTTATAGTGGAAATACATTCCATGTTCCTTGAGAGTGAGAATATCTACTAAATAGATTGTGGGAGAAAGATAGACTTCGATGAAGTTGAGGCTCAAATTACACAAGATTTGGTACATAATCATATTCCACAAAGCCTTGTGGAAGAATGAACAATTACAGATATACAAGAGCATCATAGGGGTACAAGAGAGGTTAGGGAACCAGAATGGTACAGTAATAGTTTCTGAGGATAGTACTCATTATTTGTTGATAATAATGTTCCTCTAATCTACAATGAAGCAGTAAGTGGCACAGATGGTTCCAAGTGGAAAGATGTTCCGAATTCTGAAATAGATTCCATGTTCCAGAACTAAGTCTGGATTTTGGTAGATCCTCCAGTTGATGTAAAGCCAGTTGGTTTCAAATGGGTATTCAAGAAGAAAATAGACATAGAAGGACAAGTAAACACCTATATGGAACGATTGGTTGCATAAGGTTTCAAACAGTGTCAAGGCATTAACAATGAAGAAACCTTTTCACCAGTTGCAATGTTGAAATCCATCAAAATTATATTAGCCATTTCCACTGACCCTAATTATTAGATTTAGAAAATAGATTTCAAAACACCTTTCCATAATAGGGAACCATTAAGAAGATATCAATATGACCCATCCTGAAGGTTTTATGACTCCAAAGGATGCCAATACAGTATGCAAGTTGTAGATATCCATTTATGAATTAAATCAAGAATTTAGGTTGTGGAAATTTCATTTTGATGAAGCCAATAAAAAATTTGTTTTATCAAGAATAAATTTGAGCCTTTTGTCTTAAAATGGTTTATTTGCGGTGCAGTAATTTTCCTATTAATATTTTTTTATGACATATTACTTATTAGTAATGAGATAGAAATTGTACAGTCTGCTAAGGCATGGTTTAATCAATGATTCTCCATGAAGTTCATTGGTGAGGCATCATATATTCTAGGGATAAATATCCATCGTGATCGATCCAAGAGATTGTTGGGCCTATGTCAAAGTACATACATTGATAACATACTGAAGAGATTCATCATGGAATAATCCAAGGGGGGATTGTTTCTAGCATCACATGGCATTCACATTTACATGAAAATGTGTCCTCAGTCACATAAGGAAAGAAAGATAATGGAATAGACTCCATACCCATCCTAAATCGAGGTCAGTCATGTATGACATTCTATGTACTAGGATACATATAGAATACATATTGAATATAGTAGAGAGATATCAAGGTGACCCAGGGTACCACCATTGGGTGACAGTCAAGACTATACTAAAGAATCTGAGGCGTACTAAGGATATGTTCCTTGTGTATGGAGGAGATGTGAAACTGGTCATTAGAGGATATGAATATGAATGTTTCCATAATGATCAAGATGACATGATGTCGCAAATAGGTTACATATTCACTTTGAATGGAGGGGTAGTGATCTAGAAGAGCTCAAAGTAGAGTGAGTTTGTAGATTCTATAATAGATTCTGAGTATACCGCATCTTCTAAGGTAGCTAAAGAAGTAATTTTGATGTGAAGCTTCATCCAGGAGCTGGATGTGATACATAGATGTAAAGATCCTATCACATTGTACATTGATAGTACTGTAGTGGTGGCTCTAAAAAATGAGCCTAGGTCACATCAGCCGATAAAGCACATTCTTTGGAAGTGTAATCTCTTGAAAGATTTTTCTCAGAGGTGAAGCATCAGGGAGAAGTATTTCCATTAAACACAACATGGAAGACCCCTTGATTAAAACCTTGACTCCGCAACAACATGATCACCATGTGCGGTCCAAAAGACTAAAAGTCGTAGGTAGTTGGCTCTAGTCTAAGTGAGACATTGTAAGATTTGGTGTCTTAGAACAAGCTGGTTGTACTTGGACTAAATGGAAGTTTAATATGCTTAAATATTATACTTCTAATTACATATTTTTCATTGTACTATATGACTATGATGTAATAATTTCGTAGAGTATTTGTTTCAATGAATAGTTAGTGGAAGTTCCCCAACATGATGAGAACCATTAAATGCAAAAAAATATTCTTAAATATAGTTATATGGTTAGATGACGTACTATGATAGGAAACATAGCATGCAGACCACCCGGTTTGAATACACATAAGATGATGAGACTTCCTCTATAAAAGTTATCACATGGTAATCTCCAAGATAAGAGATTATTATAACAGAACCACCAGTAGGAATTCCACATGTTTTGGTGTCATCGAATATTTATATCAACAAACATGTGGAATGATCCATAGACTTTAAGATTATAATTAATATATGTCCCTACCACACTTCTGTTGTTCTCAGAACTTTCACTATCTTGATACCATTCACCATTTACTCAAAATGGTTAGTTCACATGTTTAATGTTTACAAAAAGTTATTTACATACCATATGATAGTTTTAATAAGAATGTATATGGTGTTTATTTTTATCCCCATTCATATAAGGAATTAATTGGACTTAATAAGTGATGGGAGAGGACCTCTATAGCCCCTTGATTCACTAGTATGTCTCATGAGACAAAACAAAATTGGGTTTTTTCCAAATTCTTACACTAATATTTTATGAAAAATTGGTAGAGACCTCGACAATAAGTTTTATATGTTCAGCATTATACATTGACCCATTATGAAGCTAGGGATTGATAGTTCATGTGATCATTTGACTAGTATAATATAAATGGTTTGTTTTATGGAATTATTTAACGAGTTTTTTCCTACCATACTAAGCACATGCATATTTTTAATGGAATGCATTTTTGTTATTCATCATGCCATGAGTTTATGTTAATATTTTTTTAACAATAATATATACCCTTACTGATAATCTGAGCTCACCCCATTAAAATGATTTATTTTACCCAAGTTGTGAAGAAGTATATTTGCAATGAATTTCAAGGATAATCTAGGAGATTATGTGTGATTAAAAAGAAGTTAATATGTGGTTTTTCCATTTGAAGTTTTAGTTTTGATGTTATGTATGTATCTTGTGATCCAAAGATACTAAAATATTCATTCTTCAGGATATGAATTCCTTATTTATATTCAATTATTATAAAATACAGCACCGACTAAGTGAAACTATTTTCAGATCCATATAGTTGGTGTCAAAGGATAATTTGTTGAAAACATGGAAACTGGATTTCGAAAATATATATTAGGTGACAAAACCATAAGATAGTCATTGAGGATAAAAATACAAAACATAATGGATTTTTTAATGAATTGATTTTTTGAATCCTTCAATAATATACATCATTGTCTGGATACTACATATGGATGTGGTTCTGGCACAGATTTACCTTATAGTAACAGCTTTTACAAGGAGTTTCGAGCACGTCCCAGGGTATCCTAGTACATTAAAACAAGCCTTACTATGCACCTAGTTTCACACTCATGGGGACATCCTTTGGATAATTCAAATTTTATTTACATACCATTATTAAAGAATTAAGTTTATATTTTTCCTCAGAGAAACCATGTTTATGATTTAGAGATTATCTATCTATAGGATTTCAAATTTTTCTATGTATTTTTTTATGTTGATATTATATGTTCTGATTCATAACCAAATATTTGTGTGAAATTATTTAGATATGGTGCATAGTGGAAGGTTTGAAAACCACATGAATGAACAAATACCATATAGGGATTTACCTCCAAGGAATAATAATGATGTTGGATGTCATGATGCGACTAGTAATAATTAACTTATAACTACATTGGGACATTTGACCCCGATTATAGACAATAACCATACCCGTATGGAGCATCTGTATCCACAATGTGGAGAAACTATGTTAGACCTCTTTATGTGACAAAAACCTCCATCAATGAACTAGTCTGTAATCCCATTCATAGTGGAGAAAGGGATAAGTTCAATAGAGAATATGTTTTTATCTTAGTAATTTAAGTAAAGGGAGAAGATTGTCATGGTAGTTTATCATATATCGGGAGATACATATCTCTAGTAGTCATTAATTCAAAACACAAAGGAGGAGGAATAAATAGAAGATACAGAATGGGGGGATTTTAAGGAAATATTCATAGAAAAATAATTCACTGGTGAATAGTGAGGATATATGGAATGTTAGTTTCTGAATTTGAGGAAAAATGGGTTGAGAATTTTGAAAAGTATGAAGCTAAATTCACATAGTTAGCAAGGCATTCCGCAAACTACATATGTATTCCAAGGAGAAATAATGATCAATTAATTAATGGTTTAATATGACCCACCAATAAAAATTTATATCCCAAATATTCTCATCATATAATGATATTTCTTCATGTGATGTCAACATAGAGAAATAGTTCCTTATGTTTTATGACTTTAAGGGAAAACAAGAGAAGAGGGTGGTGGAGGAATAAATGTCTAAAGGGATGATAAAAAATGTATGTTTTCCCACATCTGATACTTGTGGAATCAAAAACCCTAAAGCCAGCATAAAAAACAAGAGTATGTTACAAGTGTGGAGAAAAGGGACACCAATATCATGATTTCAAGAGAGATAAATATGCTACTAATGTTCAATGATAAAATTACAAATGGATGGGACATTATGAAAATGATTGTCCTATGTGTCGAGGAAACATTCACCAACGATGGAAATAGGGGAAATGTTATGATTATTCTATCACAATTGTTGTTGTTAATGTTCCTAATTAAGTGTTAAGAGGTACATTAATCATTTTCTCAAATGTATCCAGTACATTATTTGATTCTGGATCATCAAATTCTTCTACATCGTCCTAGTTTTCAAAGATAATTAGATATTTCTATTCTGATTTTATAAATGATTTTTTTAGTAAAACCCTAAGGGAATTATCATTGAAACAAATATATACTAGGTAGTCCACATTATGGAATATGAATATGATTAATCTTATGATGTTATCATAATACCCATGATATAAATTGATATTATCCTCAGTATAGTTTGGAAGTTAAATTATGATGCAAAAATTTATTGCATGACGATTGAATTTACAGTTTTTGAGGATGATGTGGAATCCCATATACTTAGGGAAGAATCATCACCATTTTATTCACATCTAGATCCAACCACAATAGCTCTAATGAATTCATTTCATAGGGGGTATGAGAACTATATTTCTATCATTGAGGGAGGAAATTTTCAATGAGAGGATGTACCTATTATGCTACAATACATTGATATTTTTTCAGAGTATTTTCTATGATATCCTATATAGTGAAAAGTTGATTTCTTAATTGATTTAATTCCTAATTAAAGACCTATATAAAATAATCCTTATAGAATATCCACTATGGAATTATTATGGGTGAAGAAACAACTAGAGGAATTGTGTGATAAAGGATTTATTTTCCATTGTGTTTCTTTATGGGGATCAACTGTTCTTTTTTTATGAAAGATGGATCTATGAGGTTGTGCATTGACTATAGGGTGGTCAAAGTAATAAAAATAAAGAAAATGTATCCCCTACCTTACAATGATGATTTTTTATCAACTTCATGGATCCAAATATATTTTTGAGTATTGACATTCGATCCAGATATCATCTGTTGCGTTTGAGGAAGGAATATATTCGAAAGATAACCTTTTGAATCAGATATGGGCATTACAATTTTACAGTAATGTCTTCCGGACTGACCAATGCACCCGATGTTTTCATGGTTCTAATGAACAGTGTTTTTAAGGAATATATTGAGGTGTTTTTGGTGGTATTTATTAAGGATATATTAATATACTCCAAAATCTAAAGAGATAATGAATATTACTTAAACATTATTTTGAAGAATCTTAGAAGAAATAAAATATATGGGATGTTTAGAAAGTGTGAATTTTGTCATTAGTTAGTTTCTTTTCTTGTCTATATTGTCTCTAGGGATGGAATATACATTGATCGCATAAAGACAATGAATATTCAAGAATGAACTACACTAAATACCATAACTGAGGTACGTAGTTTCAATTTTTTAGAAGATTATTATTATAATTTCATTCAGAAATTATCCAGACTTGAAAACTCATTAATAGAGCTTACTCATAAAGGGGTTATTTTAGCATGGAAAAAATAATGTGAAGAATGTTTCAAAGAATTAAAGAGGAGATTAGTGAATTCTCTGATTCTAACTCTTCCATTGGGAAATGATGTTTTTGTGATCTATAGTGATCCATCAACGAGAAGGACCTAGTTCTGTCCTTATTTAGAATGATGTAGTTATTTTAAATGCATCACGGAAGTTAAAAATTCATGTAAAAAACTATCGAACATGCGATATTGAGTTATCTATTGTGATATTTTCTCTAAAAATATGGATAAACTATCTCTGTGGTGGAATATGTGAGAAGTATTTTTTATAAGAGTCTTAAATATATCTTCTCATAGAAAGAACACTACATGAGGAAAAGGTGATGGTTCTAACTACTCAAGAATTATGATTCATTCATACTCTACCACGATAGAAAGGATAATAATGTAGTTAATGCATTGGGAAGGAAGTATCATGGTGTTATAAAAAATGAGTATTAATAGGGATATTGTATTCAAAGATCTAGTAAGGATGGAAATTTGAACTATCAAAGAAGGTGAATCCTAAATACCTTTTCAATTGGATGACCAACCATCATTATTGGATATATTTTCAATTTCTAAGCCTTATGATGAAAATATTCAGAAGAAAATTAATGATGTGAATGATGGGAAGTTGTATGAATTTGTATATGAAGATGTAATTCATAAATTTAGGTAGAGGATATGTATTCCCTATATACTTGATCAGAATGGGGAATTATTAGATGATGCCCATTACTCAAATTTTTCTATAAAACCTGATAACACTAAAATGTATAGAGGCTCGAAGGAACATTTCTGATGGGAATGCATGAAGCGAGATATCATTGATTCAATATCAAGATGATTAGTTTTTCAACAAGTGAAGGTCCGGCAAAAAAAATACTAAAGGAGTCATGGAAAATCATCCTATTCCTTTATGGAAATTAGACGACGTCACCATGTATTTCTGTCACTGGATTACCCAAAACTCCATGACTTAATGATGCAATATTGGTAATTGTGGCCCTACATATGAAATATGCACATTTCCTTGCTATATGAGAGGATTTTACACTAGAGATGCTGGGATGACTCTATATCAATGAAGCTGTGAGAATTATTGGAGCACCTCTATCAATTATTTATAATCATTATCCTTGATTTAAATCAAAAATATGGAAAAGTATTCCGAATGATTTGGAAACTGAGATTTGTTTGAGTACTTCTTATCACTCACTAACTGATGGGAAATCCAAAAGTATGATACAAACATTAGAAGACATGATTATATAATGACAAAAAAAATTTCATGTAATGTGGGATCAGTATTTGCCTTTAGTGGAGTTTTCATACAATAATAGTTTCCAATATATCATTCAAATTGCACCATAAAAAAGCATTTTATGGAAAGACAAGTCATACAACAACATGATGGTGTGTAGTCAGTGAAAGAAAGATTTTGGGCCCCATCATGTGGGGGAAACAACAGAGAAGGTAAATACTATTCATAACCATATCAATGATGCTCAAAGAAGAAAAAAGAGAAATGTTGTTAATTGAAGGATGGATTTAGAATTTCAAGTGGGAGATAATGAGTTCTTAAATGTATCTCCATGGATGGTTGTTATATGATTGGGGAAGATAGGGAAACCATGCACAAAATATATTGGTCCTTTTAAAATCTTAGAGAGAATTGAAGATATGGATTATCATTTGGCTATGCCGCCTTTCCTCTATAAAGTACACAATGTGAACCATGTCTTATTACTGAGAAATTTCTTGTAAGACCCAATGTATGTCCTCAATTCTAATGGTATAGATTTGGAACCCAACTAACACTACTATGAAAATCCATCTGAATTCCAGACACTAAGGAAAAAGGGTTGAGGAATTCGGAGACATGAATTGTAAAGGTTCTTTGAAGAAAACATAAAATTGATGAAGCAACATGGGAGCAAGTGGATATTATGATGAAGAACTACCAAAATCTTTTTATGAGGTGACATTCTGGAATTTCAAGGATACAATTTTGGTAAGGTAGGGAGAATGTAACCCCTAATGGATTTGAAAATAAATTTAATATTGATTACATTAAACAATGTGCCTCTATAAAAAACCACTTTGTTACAACCTATCCAGCAATATTAATTTTTCCAACTCTTGGTTTTAAAATTCAAAAAAAATGACAAACACAGTTTCATTCAGTAAGATATTTATAGCATGATATGATAAAATTATATTTTTTTTGGTGAATAGTAACTTGATCCTTAGGAATTGTAACGTACCCTTATGGATATTAATATGACCCTTGTGAATAGTAACCCCACCCATGAAAGTATAAATAAAATTTAGCAACCTTATAAATAAAATAGAATATTTTATAAATTAATAATTAAGTGTTGGTATATTTTTGTATAATAAATATATAAAAAAAATTTTAAATTAATAAAATAGTAAAACTTATTTTTATGAAATGTATTCCAAAATAAATATTTATATCGTATTATTTTTGTATACTTTTATGAGACCTCAGTTAATTTTTGAATGTATTATAAAATCAGTTTTAAATTTAAAATCTGTATTTTTAATGTAAATAATTATTTTTTATAAAATTAATTTTATCTTATTTAGAAAATTATATTGATAATATGGAGTTCATTTTTTAATTATAGCCATCAAAAAATGGTTTCAGTATATTTTTTTGGTTTTTCTAAAGTACTTTAATGTTAGGAATAGTAAAATACAGAAATTTATCTTAAATGAAAAATACATTATTTATTGAGTTATAGGTGATGTAAGGTTGATATAAGAACACATAGTTCTAACTCACCTCCACATATTACTATTTTTGTCATAAGAATCAAGAATATTCATTTTCATCATCCAAAATAAAAAAATAATGATTAGAATAATGGGAAATAACTTCTCTCCTCCAGAATAAAAGCCACCCATCAATCCCTCTTCTATTCACTTCTCTCAAACCATGTGTATTCTCTTAATTCTATTAAAATCTACTCCCAAGATCCTCCCCATGTCCAGATTCCATTTTTATCTTCAGAAGAATAAATAATCTCCCATTAAGAGGCTCCCAAGGATGATAAAAACAATAGGTAAATTCATTTTTTCATTTTTTCCTTCAAGTCTATTTCTTTTATTTTCATTCATCACCTCATTTAATATAAATGTTATAATAACTAAATTACCTAATATAAACTTGAATTTATATACGACAATGGAATAATATGTCATAATATCTCTTTCCCCCTCCTTATGTACTAGAAATGAAAACACCATCCGACATGTGTTATTTTACAACATTTAAGTACGGTGGGTTTTCAACATATATTAACATATTCAATTATAGTAATGAACCAATTTTTATGGTTGAACCATATCATAATATATATAATATATTCTATTTAGTGTTTTGGAATCAATTTTTTACTCATGTAATAATCATATATAATAAAATGAGTTCGTGGTGATCAAAAGACCAACCAAATTAATCCATGCATTTATGATTACAATTTTATCTAATGATTGATGATATCCAAAAGTAACCAAATGTCTAATATTAACATTTTACCTTATTAATTAAATTATAAACATATCACATTAATAATGGAATTAAATTCTCATTTTATATAAACTTCTATATAAACGATTCGATCATGAAAACTAATGAATGAAACACTCACAAAAGATGATATTGAATCTCTAAACTAATAATAACGAACATTAATGAACATAATAAAATTATAATAATCAATATAAATTCCTAATAGGTTCTGAATTATGTTATTAATATTTATAATTTCATATTCCAAGATCATTTTCTAAATAATAGAACCTATTTGGACAAATGTCAAAGGTTTTCTACCCAAACCTCCATTTTAATTTGGGTTACTCTTTTTCCCTCTTAATCCCAACTAATTTTTAATTTATTCTAATGTACACCTAATAAATAACTTTTTAATGTTATCTATTTTTTACCAATAAAAATACTTCTTTCTTTTATGGGGAGTTACATGTTTTAAAAGGACCTTTAAAAATCCTTCCTAATAAACAAGCCTATTTTAAGGGAATTTCTTGAATTCATACCTATTTTCAAGTGAACTATAAAATATATATTTAGAAAAATATATTCTTATAAAATATATAATTTTATTTTTAAAGACTTTTTTAATTCTCCTCTAGTTTTGTTAAATGAGTTTTCCAAAATAACTCTTCTTTTTCCATATAAAAGAGTATTTCTCTCAAGAATTACTCAATGATTTTCTAAGAGTGTTTTCACTAAAATATTAACTCTTGTTGATTATTATAATAAAATTGTATTAATGTATTATGAAATCATAAATCATAATTTATTGAATAATTTTTGATTATATTGACAACGTATATACTATCTTGGTACCATTCACCATATTACTCTGATTAGATACTGTTTATGTCTAATGTCTACGGAACATTTTTTACATTTCATAAGATATATTTAATATGAATGTATACATTATTTATGTTTATCCCCATTAATATTAAGAATTAATTGGAATTATTATGTGATTGTGGGTTCCCACTATTTCCCCTCGATGCATCGGTGGGTCTCGTGTGACAAAACAGAATTGGGTTTTCGCCGAGGCCTTACCATTGTACTTTCAGATGTCTGGGTTGAGGCCTCAATGATATGTTTCAGTTCTGTAGAATTATGCATTCCTTAATTATAGAACTATATATTGATAGTCCATGTGACTATTCTACAGGTTGAATATCCATGGTTATGTTTTATGAAATTATTTAATCATTTTTTATTCCTTCTATATTAAGCTAAATTATATTTTTAAAGGCATGTGTTTTTGTTACTCATCATGCCTAGAGTTTATTTTTATATGTTATTTTACTATATTATTTAATCATACTGAACATTTGTGCTTACCCCATTCACATGTTTTATTTTCCTAACTTTATTAATAATTGTATTAATAATGACTTTTAGTGATAATCATGGAAATTATGTGCGATTCAAATGTTGTTGATATATTGTTTTTTCCATTCCAATTTTAATGTTGAACTTATTTATGTACGTGGTTATCCAAATCTACTACAATATTAATTCCATCTATAAATAACTTCCTTCATTATATGCTACTGTAATAAAATATGATACCAACTCTGGGAAACTAGGTTCGAGACCTTACAAAAATATACACATAGAATCCAACGTTCATTAAAAAACTGTACAACATTAATAATATTAAAATCAATATCAGTTCATAATTATATATTTTTTCAACATATTATGGAATGGAAAAATTGAATTTTAGATGACCATGTTTTTTAATATTTCAGGTACATACTCAATTCTGTTGTAATTTTTCAGATAGTTCACTGGTTTTGAATTATATTTTTGGTCAATACAATCATAAATAATTGTGTAGTAATATAATATAAAAAGGCAATGGAGATACATACCTTTAATATAAGTAGATTAATTTAATATTAAATATTTTTACGTAATGAAAATTAATTAATAATTGAAATTAACATACATGGATAAAAACTTCATCACCAGTATAATGACACGATCCCCTGTTACAATATCCATGATACCAATAATAAAAATAATAAATTCATAATAACTTCAAAATTTATATATACTCATTAGAATAGAATAATAATTATCTAATTTGTGAAAAACATCTGATATATTTTTACCCAATCAGTAATATGAGGATTATCTAAAGGTAGGAGCATCCTAAAATTTCATATCATTTATAAGTGTTCCTTTAATTTAAGATACTCTTATATAATGTATGTGTACAGAAATATTAAAACTAATTTTTTATTTAATGATATCTAAAAAATGAAAAAGAAATCATACCTCATGTGATACCTGTTCGAAATGATTAGGTGGACAAGGTAAAAATGGAAAAGTTTGTATCCAACTATGGCCACCTCCGTATTTGGATTTGGCTCTAGAGTAGTTGAATCAATAATATCATGTATATCTACTCATACCTATTCTGAATTCTTAATCATATTATGTAAATATTATAATAGATTATATAAAATTCATTGTACTATAATAGATACAAGGAGATCCCAGAAAGTGACTAACAGTACACAATCAGGTCTGAATATGGATGTAGAATCTCTATGAAGGAAGGCTTCACCCGCTACACTTGCTATATTGCCTAAACATAATTCTTTTCATTAATAATCATATATGATATAGATGATTTAATCCTATACTATACTTTCTCATTAATTTTTTTGCCATATCCTTCAATGAATATATATATTCCCTATATTCTTACACCATTAATGTCACAAAAGGGGTGAAACAAAAAAAATCAAAAAACTAACACCCTATTTATACACTTTAATGTAGCTAGGGAGGTCTGGGTTTCATAATGTAACTATAAGAATATAAATCCTACCCCCAAAGGGAAAGGTCCCCTATGTAATTTTCTGTTGAAAGGAATCCAAATGTAATATTTTCAAATGTGATATTACAAATATATATTTACTAAATAATAATGATGATGAAATGTAAAATTTATTTTCATACACCGTTATCAACAACATAATTTTTCTATTAGTAATATTCTTTTCCTTTTTTGGAATTCTCAAAATTTCCTATTTTTTATCATGAGTGGTAGTAGATGGGTAGTTGAGTGGAACTACTAAAAACTCTCTACATGATGTGGATAATAATACACAAACGTTTTCAACAATCATTTGTTTCTAAAATAAAGGATAACATCATTATAGAAATGTATGACAGTATATGTTGTCATACTATATCAGTGGTAAATTTACAAAGATTCATATAATTTAATTAAATAAATTAACTTATAAATATATATATTTAATTAAAAATATAAATTTTATCATGAAAAAAATTCATAAAATATTCTAGCTGAATATTGGAGAAAATAATATACCATTTCCCCCTATTCAGAAATTCATAATTAAGTTATATAAGATTAACCATTTTTTTACAATAAAAAATGTTGATGTAAACATTTACTTAAAATATCACCATCATGATACATTAATTAAAAATTAACTTTTTTTTAATTTCATTTTATTCTTGAATGTAGAATTAAATCTATAATTGTATAAAAAACATTAAGATGTTTATAATAGTTAAATAATTGGAAAACTAGAAAAATATTTTTTTTAAATTTTACCTTTTGTGATTCCCATAAAATATCTTTTTCTGACAAGATGAAGCACTTAAAATTATGGTATAAAATAATTATCCTACAATGACTCAATATATCCTCGTATTTGCTATGTAATATAGAAATTTTTCTTTATGGGAAGTCTTTTTGATCAAACATAATTAACACCCTTTCCTCTATACATCAGAGTGCATGTTTTGGTAAATTTTTAATCCAATTATTTTAATCAATAGGTTACACTCTCTATAAAATATGTATATATATAGATTATATTCATAAATATAAGTTTATTTTAATAATAAAATTAATTGATATAGAGGTATATTTATAAGATAAAATGTACATACCTCTGTTCCCTTACCTCAGTGTCTATCGTTTTAAAACATTCATTATATCTAATAAAATGTATGTGTACCTTTATTTCCTTAAAATTAAATAATATAATTTGGAAAATATTATATATAGTAGATAGAAAAAAAATTATAAATGAAAAAAATATTTTAAAAGTTCATAAAATAACATATGATATAGATTAAAACTGATTAAATATAAAAATTTATAAATAAATATACTTATTAGAAACAAAATTTATATTCAAAAAAATTTTATATTCAAAAAAAAAAATTAACAATATTAAAATTTCATCCAAAAACATTATTTTTTATTATATATATTACATCAAATAATTAATTTATTATAATTTATAACTAAAAAATAATTAATTTATCTTCAAAATAATAACATAGAAATTTTGGATGTAAATTGATCTTCATTATAATTCAACATACTCAAAAGTAGTCAAAATAGGGTGAAAAATGCATGAATGAAGATATACATATAATCACATAAAAAACATATAATTTACACATATATAAATTTTATAAAAATAATATATATCTTCAAAAAACATAAAAATTTAAATCAATTTAAAACAATAAAAATTAACTCATTATATCAACAATGAAATTGTAACTGAAAATTATAGAAAAATTACATTAAAAATATGAATGTATATAATGAAGAATATTCTTTAAATATTTACCTAAATAATTAGGAGAGTAGTTTTATGTTTTCCCATATTCCATCAACGTGATTATTTTATAGAAAATGGACTGATTTTTCATTTTAGTCATTATTGTCATCTGAAAATCATGTAATAAATATAGAAACAACCCATATATCTATAACAATATCATCATACTCATCACCCAAATGAATTATTTTCTTCATAAAAATATAATACCACTAATAGATCAGTAAATAAAATAAATAAAATATTTTATTTCCATGTGTCACCATGAAAAATGGTTACTCCTTGAAAATATAACATTTTAAATCAATGAGTAAAAATCCATAATCATCATGTTTGACCCCAATCCCACTATCCTAACAGTTACACTTAAAGACTATCGCTCACCATTTATTATAATCAATTTCCCATATATCTTTACGACATCCAAATTATAAAGTTGATGCAAAAATTGGGTTTTTATATTTTTCACATAATAAATTTCGTTCTCCTATGAATACCATTACCCCAATATACTAAATTTTAGTATTTTATTCACAATTTTTAATGTAAAATATGGAACCATTAATATCAATACAAAACCATGTGATATCATTTTTGAGGATTCCCCTAAAAACAATTTTAATTTTTCCATTGTAGATAATTCATTGCTTACATAATCATTAAACCAGGAAGAATAAGTCTTTTTATGCTCAATCATAAAAAAAATCACTTATTTTAGACATATTGATCCTTTAATAAAAAAATATGTGTTAATATAATAGATTGATACTCGTCATTTTTTTTAAATGTATATATATTATTGAATCACATCATCACATAGAATGAATATAACGATCAAGACATGAATCCATATTCCATGACTATATACTGTAAGATAACGAGATATGTGGACACTAATATACTACACATCATATAAATATTCACTACATAACTCACTCACCTATTATTATACGTTTTTTGAAAAATAGAGGCCTCTAATAAATGAGGATCATTCACATATCCAATCAAAAAATATTATATCATTAAAAAGGATGCATCTAATGTAAATAAAAAGTTACACATATTCTTATCTCTCTCAAAAAAGTAATAACTAGATGAAACATTATATCAACTAACATTGCTGGGAAATAAATTTTTAGTTTGAAATGTATAAGTGAAAATTCATTTTCCAAGGCATCTATCAATTTTGGATCAACTCTATTGCACCAAATTTATTTGAAATTTATTTCATAAATTTATGATAGTATTTTTAAAAGGTTGAAGAAAAATAACACATATTGAGGCTTGTATCATTTGTTAAATCAATACATCATAGTCATGATATTTCTTACCTATAAATTGAAAACAATTCAATGACACTAAATTGTTGTCACTTGAAGATTATCCCCCAGGTACACTATTAACATGAATACAGTAATGAAAATTCATATTCTCACTCTTTCACAATGACAAAATGTATGAGTATAAATATGTTATGATTCCATTATTAGAATAAGTGGACTTAAAATGTATTCTGATTGATATCAATTCCATTTTTTCATGAATTCCATATTTTATATTTCTTTATATTCAAAAAAATGTTTCAATCAAATTGAAAATTTGTTTTTCTCAAAATAAATAATGTCAATGTTATGTTTCATCTCCAATAATATCTAATATTTGAGTAGGAATAAGATAGAATTTTTCATCTAAATATTTTTTTGATTAACAGAAGTTCAATTCTTTCTAATTATTAAATCTATATTATTAAACTTATCATATTATTATACATCTAACAATGGTTCTAGGGAGATATTATATCCCAATAAATCATTAAATTACTTTTTCAATCTATAATAAAGATGACCAGTTTTCAAAATCGATCGATGTCCCATGAACACTATTTTTTACTACAATATGAAATTGAAAATATATATATTCTTATCTAGAAATTAGTCGTGCTTTATGTCCCTTAACACTATATCCATATAATTTTACACATGAAGGAATTTTATTTATAGTGATCATTATACTATCACTAAAAAGAGAATACTTTTTTCTATAATATTCAAAAAACATAACACATCTCTCCAATAGATGTTTCACATAATCATTCAATTTTCAATGATACTGATCAATGTCATTTCTTGGCTGTTTTGACCAATAAATCATAAAAATCATCATAAAATATTTTTTCACACAAATATTTGTTAAGACATGTTACAAACTACCAATAAAATATGCTACTAACTGTGTTGGATACCGAGTCTTCGATATAGGCTCATTCTATATGTGCATAGTCCAATTCTGAGATTTCTTTCTTCACATCAAAAATAAGGAATTTTTTATCAAATATCTTCCTCCATAATTCATCAGTTTGTTTAAATATATTTTCATCAAAGACTCAATTATCAGTATTCCATAACATCTTTATTTCAATATTTAAATTTTCAAATATATTATTCAAACAACAATTTATTAAAGAGTACTAAATTACATTAATTGGAGGACAGATACCAAAAAATGAGAATGAATTAGATTTTAAATTTTCACATAAATTATATCATGAGGTCCCATATTTTTAATTTTTTGATAAACAATCATATTTCTTCCTATACAATATAAAAACAAAAGGAAAATCTCATATCCTTTTATACCGCAATCCCATTGGGCGTAATGTGTTACTTAATACATATTTGGAAGTAGAAAGTTGGTTTTGACATGTATGTAACTATTTTAAATGTTCAATAAATTTAGAGGGACTTTTATTACTCAACCCATTTCATTATTTCATGTTACCTAATATTAGTACTGTTGAAAACACTACATATTTTGTAAAACCTTAGAATAGTGGATTCTCAAAATATCTATAAAATCATACAATATTTATAATTTAATTGATGTTTTTAATCCCTACATCATGGATTATTTCATAAAAATCATCCCTTGTCTCGTTCTTAACAACCTCATCAATGTTAGACAATGAATTTTCTATTATTTCACTGTGATAGTTCAAACATGTATAATTAAATCTAAAACCATAATAAATGAGATGATATTTGATTTCATTAATCCCTGTGGAATTCTCAAAATTAAATAAAAACATGCATTGATAGAAAATCAATTACTTCTTTTTAATATGTAATTTCTAGAATTCTAATATATCATGAACTCAATTTTCTCATTATTCAATGATTCTTTATAAATTTATCCATTTTTGATATATTAATCACCTATGGTCACAATGTAAAATGTGATTATAGTAAAAAAATATTAATAATTAAAAATATATATAAATATAATTATTAAATATGAAAAGAAAAAAAATGAAAACAATCAATTATTGATAAATATTTGATGATAATAAAAAATAATATATATATTTATCAAAACATATCACTGAAAAATAAAAATACTTGTGATTAAATATATATTAATGTAGATTATTTAAAAATGATTAATTTTTTAAAAAAATCATTTCTCATAAACAAAATTAAAAAAAGATAAAAAAACATTTAATATATGAAATAAAATGTTGGAAAAAATTTTAATAAGAAAAATAATAACAATTAATATTTTTAAATTCTAGAAAATAATAAATAGATATCATTTTTGATTAAAATATATTGAAAAAAATTATAACACTAAAAAATTTATATTATTTAAATAAATTTATTAGTAAATATTTATAATTGATAATAAAATGATAGGAAAAAATGAATATATCAATCAACTTTATAACTAACATATTGTTATTTTATCTTCAAAAACAGAAAAACATAAAATATTTGTATTATGATAATGTATAAAATATCCTGAATTACGATCAACTCAATTGAATATTATTTGATAATTGAATAATTATTATAGGATTATAATTTTTATACTCATAAGGGGGCATAGGTCAAGGATGATTTGGAGTTGTCAAAAAATGGATATTAATGATTTTATTATTAAGTTTATTTAAAAATGAAAAGGATTAATGGATATACCATCATGGGGATTATGATAAAACCACGTGAAAATATTTAAAAGAGAGTATGGGATGATATATAAAGTTTATAAGTCAATTTTTTTAACTCTAGATATTATTTTGAAAATTATGGTTTAGTAGTAGATTATGAAAATGGAAACGTCCTCTTAACATAAATGTTTTCATGTTTTTTGTATGTGTCATCCAGAAGAATAATTTTATTAACAACCATTATTGTATTTTCAATTATATGTAAGAGATGAGAATATAGAAAATACATGGCATTTTATAGGTGTTTATCAGTTCTAGGGGTCTCTATTCAGTTCATCATACATGTCATCACCCATAGTTTATAGTAGATCAATTTTTGAAATATGATTTATCACCCATAATAAAAATGTCATTAAAGAATAAATGTTTTTTGTTTTAAATACTCTATTGATTTTATATGGGACATAGATAATTTCTTGAATCGACCAACATCAATTTCTTTTTTTATTTACATTTGAAAAATTATTTACATTTTCCATTATTCCCTAAATTTGAATGCCAATTTAAGATGATGCAAGACATATTCAGAATTGTCTAAAACATCATGTTACTTTTTATTGATTATATTATTGATGATAAAATCAATTTATAAATTAATTGAATTTTTAATGGAAAAAATATCACGCATCAAGGTAGCCATGACAGATATTCGTAGTGCTAGTATGTTAATAGAAAATTCCATAGGGATTAAAAATTTATCAATAAGGATGTTGAATATGTATATAAGTGGATTATATTTTATTTCAAGGCTTGGAAACTTGTTTTAAAAATATTCATTTTCACAAATTTGGGTAAATGAAAAATTAGTTGTAGTTTTATTAATATTTAATAAATATAAATGGATTTCATGAATAATGTGATGTAACCAAATATATTTTCATATATTTAACACAACAATATGTTTTATAGACTATAGTATTGGACAGAGAATATGAAACTAGTTTTTATATATCTTAAATAGGGAAAATGCCTTGGTTTATGTAGGGTTTCTCTTTTAAAAAGGATGGGATGAAGTAATAAGTGAAGAACACTCTCTATGGTTCCACTCTATCAAAGAGGATCAATCACTAAATATCTATGAAATATATAACGTGATAAGTGATACCATACTATAAATATCATATAATCATTAGGAATGGAATGAATATCTTGATGCAGTATGACATTGCTGAACTATATGTCAATGTGACTAGGAAGAAATAACTTAAACTATAATTTGTATATGTATTAAATGTAATATCAATTTCTATTTTGTAAAAAATTAAAATGTTATTTTTTTAATAGTTATTTCATATTATATTCACAATTTAAGGAAGGAGAAATATGTAGGTTATGAAGAATAACACAATAATGAAGAATAATCTTTTCAAGTAGAAGCACAGATTTTTCACTACGAAAAATAAATGTTGAGTATTAATAGTTAATATACACAAGATGGACTATAAAATATTTAAGAAAAGTTATGGTCATTGAATATTAACCTACATGACTATTAACTATGGGTATTATACCCAAGATCCATACACAAAGTTGGGGGACGGGAAGTGTTCCTTTGGAAAGTTGTGGCTGGTCCATTAATACATTAAGGACATTAGCACATGAAAATTATAACAAAATATTCATTTTATCCCATAAAAATTATTAATACTTTGGGATTATAGTGCTTTTCACATTTCCAACACATGCATCATTGATTATCTGATTCCAAGTGAACCAAATAATATCATTCTATCTATTTGTATGAGTTTCATCATTCCTACATGATAAAATGTGGTCTAATAAAACTAGATATATCCAAAATAAAATGGAAAATAAATAGTATACGTCAATGTATAATTAAAAAATGGAAAAACTAGCCCCAATAACTATGAGTTTAAGATCATTTACAAGGAGTATGTTCTATTATGAAAATATGATTAATTTTGAAACATATTTAATACCACGACCCCCTAAAACTCAATGCAATCACATGTAAATATATTTATCAACCTAAAGAAGTAAACTAATGTTCATAATAACACTCTCAAAATATAGGGTTTTATATAAAAGTTAAATTGAAATATATTGATGTGGAACATGTTGAGTCTTAAAAAAAATTAAAAATAATCTCTTCCAAATATATTTATTATGAGGATATGTAAACATAATGTTATTAGTAGTATGGAATAAAGTGGTTCAAAATATCCCACCATAATAATCATAGTTAAATATATACCTTGATCTAGAAATTGTTTTCAAACTATCACTATTTTCATGAGAATTGGATATTATAATGAAATATCATGTAAATAATGTTTGATAAAAGTTATAAAAAATCAATATATAAATCAGTATTTGATGAAGGAATGTGAATGAACATTAGTTCCGTAAATCTATCTCTAGTGCAATGCAATCATGAATAAAAATCATGATATGGAAATTCTTGATAAATTGATATTTAAAAGAATAAAATGTTATTTGTTAGACATTGTGGGTAGTATGATTTTTTTAGGTACAATGATTTTTAATTTTAGAATAATATTTGATTAGATAGATGACATTGAAGTCCTATATGAAGGGGAAAAAATATTTGGTTAATAATAAGTTCACATAATTTGACTATGTTGACTCCTTACACTTTAAAAATATTTAAAAGCTATTAGAATCGCTATGAAAAATTAAAAAAATGTGTTCATTATAAATATGATTTTTTTTCTTATCTATAGCATGATTCATGTATTACTAATGATATATGTAAAATATATTAATAATCTGATTATGTAGTCATGTTAGTTTTAAAAGGGTTATATGGAAAATGAAAACATTATGAAACATATTTTGTTCAAATCCATGACGAATGACACACAAAGGGGTAGAAGATACTTCAATCATGGTATAAAAGGGAACACCATGTACTTTTTCAAATAATCCATGGGTGTAGATGTTGATAGGGGAAAACTAGGGAAAAAAATTAAAGAATCAATCCAAAATAGAAACAAAAGGATTGGTTTGGAAGGATAAATAATATAAAAATAAATAATAACAAGAAATTCATGATAGGATGTTTATTAATGATGATCCAAGAATTATTGAAGAGCATTTATAAAGGTGAATGAAATCTATACATTTCTTAAAATTTTATTTAATCATATTATGATCTAATGAAGTGATATTGAAGAATATGAATCTATCACCATGAAGATAAAGTGTATAATTGATGTAGTAATTTTTTAAATCCACTATAATGTGAATGATGAGAAAAAATGATAACCATGATTCGTATGGATAATTATATTCATAAGAATAATAGAGAAGAATGAAAAATTATTACAAATATGTGTATAAAACTAATGTTGTACCATGGTTGAAAATTAAATGTAAATTTTATTTCTTTCACTAATTAGTTTTTTAAATCCCACTTTACTCAAAAATATATTTTGTTCATATAGGTAGATAATTAATATTAACGCATTAAAGGGGAGAGAATTGAAATTGAGTGATAAGATGATATTACAACTACCCTAACATATGAAGAAATCATGTTATCCTTAAAATTGAATTATCATGTTAATTTAAAAAAGTTATTATCCTTAAAAAATATTTTTTTGTTTACCTTTTGAGTAGTATATTATGAGAAATATTATATATGCAATTACATTATATAAATATGAAATTTTAATTTATGTTATAATAAAAAAATTAATGTTCCTCTTATTCTCAATTATTTGTTTTCATACAATCATTTCATATGTTTTGGTATATAATTATAATATCCAATGATATGAAAAAAGGAATAATTATTTTAGGGATAATTTTCCATGGAAAACATGATTTGTGAAGTCAAATTATATCTCTTACTTTCTACATCGATTACTTCCCACATGGAATCTGAGTTGATCAATTAAATATAAAAAAAAATTAGAAATATTTTTATGAATTAAAAATTAACGGGGAGAAATACGAAAAACAATTCAGAACAAATGATATGGTATTTTATATGTGTATTATTTTTACTTCCAATCTAGAATATTAGAAAACATATCAGAAGTATGTGTTATTTTTTTAATGGCCATTGATTTTGATAAGTGTTTTGATGACTAATTTCGATATGAATAATGAATTATATGAGGATATATATCTATATTTGTTGAATTGTTTAGGATTTAAAAACTCTATAGATATTGTAACATAGATTTGCCTTCAGAATATTTTTCTTGTTAATTGGAGATTTTTAATATGGGGGAAGAGATACGATTTTCACTAATATCATATAAAAATGATGTTATAAACTTCATTATATCAATGATTATACTACAGTGCCATAAGAAAAATAAATTGAGATGGAAAATATGGTCCATCAAATAGAGTTGAACTATTATAGAGCAGTGGAGTATATTTTTTATCATGAAAAAGAAGAAAATTACATAATGGAAGATTTATCCTTAGCATTGACATAAATGAGGACACTATTTATATAAAAATCACACATGAATAAATATTTCTCTATGAAACTTATTTGGGGATAAAATATGTACTAACATAATTAAAAACATATGATAAGTAAATTATTAAAGCATTGGTGTGGTTTGAAAATGTGTTTTAAAATATTAATCCATGGGGTAATCATTTAATTTCTCAAGGGATATAATAATTACATTAATATCAAACCATATAGATGTTATTTTTGAACTATAATTTTTGGGGATATTATTATGATGTTATTTTTTTATAAAGATTGTTAATTTATATTCTTATTATAACATTCCATGGAATTATAACATTGGAAATTCATGGATTTTATATAATATAATTTTTTTTTATTTTAAGATTAGTCGAATTATTTACGATTGATTTGAGTGATCTAAAAAATTATGGAGTTTAATTTTTGATGTTTTATAGTCACGAAATTTTATCTAAGATTGAAAAAGGAAGTATTATATAGGAATAAATATATATTTCATGAGTTATTTAAGAGTTTAAGGTGATGTATGGATCAAGTAATAGTATTAAAATACAATGAAAGGGTAGTTTAGAAATTTTAATTTCTATGTATGGGTAACTTCATTAGAACAAAGGATTTGTAAAAATTTATTATAGTCATGGATGATTACATTGAATCTATTGAAGGGTAACTTGAATAAATACCGGGTTAATGGAAATATTTTCCAACAATATTAAGTGTGACCTGAGATCTATATAATAGAAAAAGTAATCTATGGTAGATTATATAAAATATCCCAAGGATTATTTTAACCTAACCAATATTATATTAAATAATAAATTAAATGCTCATATGGATATATAATATAAGATCAAGTGATAGGTAAGAGAAAATTATATTTCCATGATTAATCGTAATAGAAAAAAACATGATTCTCATTTATGTTCTATAATGATATAAATGTCATAAATTTATGGTTCATATGTTTTTAAATTCATGTATTTTTCTCCTAATTATTGAAGAATATTTCATCGTTAGACAATATTCACACCAAATTTATATTTAGTTAATTAAATCATAGACACATGTAAATTAGTATTTTAGTCCATGTGTATTATTTAAATATAGATATTAATTGATTAATCATATAGTGAAAATATATTAGATTTATAAGAGGAATATCATTAGAAGTTGTTGAGATTATTGATAATTCAATGTTAGAGATCTTGTCAGAAATGAAGTCATTATTTATACAATTATTTTCTAAATATAAATGATTAATTAAAGTCTTCTTTCTTTATAATGACATTGTAGAATAATCTAAATCAATTTATCATATATTTAATGTTTTATAAATTGATTCCATGCTTTTTAGGTCCAAAAGGAAAATTAAATCACGTTTAGAAGAAGGTTGAATATTATGATAAAGATTAAAAAATAATACTACATTATTTATTCAAATATATAGTAAAAATCCCTGGGATTTATTTGGAGAGATATAAATACATATGAGGATAATAAAGGGATAATGTGGATACATTTTTTCAACTTAAGATGATGATAATAATTTTTGAACAAGGAAAAACTTTTATTGATTATGATATTCATTATTTTTTATGAATAATAATGTTCCATAGAAGAATGATATACTATAAATGGATACCAAAATATTTATGGAAAATAGAGAGAATCCAACTGAATATTATATATTAATTTATGAGAAGAATATTATTGAAGACTGAGAAGAGTGATGATAAATATTTTTCCCTTAATATTAATCTATTCATCCATGTTCATAGAGAAGAGGACTCATATAGTCAAGATGATATTTGTTTTTATTATAAGAATAACCCCTGGGATGATTAATTTAATTGGTGGAAGAGGATAAAATATATGAAATTCCATGAATTTGCTCAAAAGTTCTGAATAATCTTATTTCACAACTGATCCATCAAGAAAATCTTATTTAGGAAGGAATACCTAGTTTTTTTAATGTAAAATATAGAGGATGTTAGTGAACAATTTTGAAATTGGAGTTATTATTGTATTATTAATGGTTCTAGCTAATTTTTTTCCAATTGATTCCTTTCCCCATGGTTTATTCTCAAAAATAAAATATTAATCATGTGTGTGTCTGATAATAACCACCATACAATGAGTACTAGATTACACATTGTGCGTGAACACAAACAAAACAATTATTCCTTTTAATTGTTCATTGATGACTTTTTATGAAAAGAATGAATGATATGTGCTATAAGAATGTCTGGGTCATATTCACCATAATGGGATTATAAGAAAATTTACAATAGAAACTTGCCAACGAATATGATAGATAAATTTACCCCTATCAAGGTTGCTATATCAATCCTCCAGTAATAACAATGCTAGGCTACATAAATGGTATATATTATAATATTATAAGAGGAAACAAGTGAAAACTATTAGAAAAATATATATTTAACATCCTAAATAGGATTCCACTAAACAATTTCTCCAAGCTGGTTCACTACAATGCCTCAAGTTCACCTCCAAATGGTCCAGAGGCTTCCCTCAAGAAGTGAGGGTCCAATGTTTGAAGAGTGCCGAGGATATAACCACATACTAATGTATCCAAAGTGGATGTAACTAGATATAATCAATATTAATAATAAATAGATATAGGAATCAATAGATAAACTAAAAATATATCTTATTGTAATAATTAATTCAATGTTGTGTAGGTAAGAAAAACAATGTTAAACACAAAATAACGAGCGACCATCGACCCGATCACATATATAGGAGTATATGAATGAAACTAAAATAAATGTAAAATTCTATATTTTTAACTTCAATAAGAATAATATACCTTATCTCCAAAAACATATCAATGCCATCCTAGTCGATCAATCAAAGGACTCAGACCTACCTGTGCCTGTAGTAAAATGAATGTCTATGTGGGTAGCCCAGTAAAACAGCTACATGGCCAAGCTGTGAGTATAATAAACAGTATAACAACACTAACATGGCCTTGTAAATTGATAGTAATATTCATTGTTAGTATATGTGAGATACTCATTAGGAAAATAGTAATAAATAAAACAGAAATAATAAATAAAATCCACAACTAGAAAAAGTGGCAACTACCACATAACAATAGACACATCATTAAAATGACGACTACACATGGCTATAAGAAAATTTTTTTCAAAGGAATATAGCCAGGGTTTTCCAAAAACTATTCTATATGGTTCCCTCACATCTGCGTGAAAAATATTGACACAAAAAATATGGGGGGAAGACCTACCACCATAGTTTTGAGGAAATTACCATAGTTTATATTAAAATATATATATCATAATATATATATATATATAAACAATGTTTTCCATAGTGTATGGGATTGTGATAATGATTTGGGTAGGAGAGGTTCATGGATTGAAACTCGGAGGCATCATGGCTATTGTCGTGGTTTACCAAAGCTATATCCATAGTTTTACACTGGGGAAATAGCATAGATAGTCGCAGTATAAACCAAGGAAATAGTTCAAAAAACATGGTTTCCAATTTCGATGCCAATTAACACATTTTTCAAATATATGGAGATAGATAAGGCCCTAATTCCTTGGTGATAGAGGCCATATTTTTGGAGCCTATCGCCACAGTTTGGACCATGGAAACAGCCAATTTTTCTAGTTGTGATCCATGAAGTAAATTAATAAATGGAAACACATATCTGGGTCTATGATCCAAATATACTATAAATTCACCATCATATTTATATATATTTATATGTGTATATATATATTCTCATAAATGTATATATATAACTAGATATTTATATACATAAGAAAGGTAAAAATATCGTCAATCAACATTAACTGGTCCATGTGTATGTAATCCTAATCATCTCGACATCGAATGAAATGTTCAATGATCTTGTTTTTTATATCAAAAAATCCACTATTATTAAGTTGATATTTTCATATATAATCTCAATTAACATTACATGCTTTCAACAAAAACAAAAATATCTCTATGTAATATGTGTCACCACATGGGAATACATATCCTAAACTCGGTCACACATGTACTCTCATCCATCAACTATGCTGAAGAATGACATATAATTTGGGACAATCTAGTCAATGTTCTTTGAGATGGATCTCATTCCATTCCATATTGGTAAATCTAGTCCTATTTCTAAGCTCGTTGTCTCATTCTATCATGGTTCACATCATTGGAACTCAAATGAACCATATAGTGGTTGACCCTTAGGTGATCAAAAAAAATGAATTCTCTTGGGACCCAAATACATATTTGAAATCCATTTATATAAATATTTCAATTTCCTCATCCTAATGGAGTACATCTAGCTGATATTGTAATATTCAATTAAGAATACCACATGAATCACCCTAGGTGTCACTCTGGTAGATCATAATAATTTTTGGATTATTTTTTAAAATGTTTGGGGAAGAGAACCATGTCCAACAACGCAACCAAGTTGTCGATATGGGATAGTGTAATAATCCCCATCACTCATGTATCATAATCAATACAGCTTCCATGTTTGTGTATAATAATTATAATGACACCATTCATGAGTATCATAATAATAAGTACTACATTCCCAAATATTATGATAAATTTAGATCAATAGGTTGATCCTAGGATGTTCATTTGGAAATCCAAATAAGGAATTCTTCTCACATCATTCATATTGTCAAATTAACAAATAAAAACCTCTGGATATCATATCTACAACAATAGTGACCATGTTAATGTATAAACAAAATATTGAGGGTGGATGAATGCCAAAACCCACCACTAAATCTACGACCTCATAGGCTTTCAGGTTTTGTTTGGATTCTAAGGGGAACCTGGTACTACCTCTATCAAAACCCACTTCTCACTAGCATAGGGTCAATCAAACACTAGGTCACCCATTGGGTCCCTGATGTCTAGAAACAAAAGAGGTATCCTACATGGGATCTTCAAGGTCTGTTGTAAATAGAGGCATCCATCTTTGGGTCTAATAATTATGTATGTAAATAAGGAAAACGACAAGGGATGGTAATAAGAAGTTATTAAATGCAACCCATAGTGGTACATTGATTAGGGTCATATCCTCAAGCCATGGGATAAAGAATTAACATTGGGGATTTGAGTGTCCCTGGGAATTCATCCAGCACTATCTATAGATATCATTTAATTAAAAAATTCATTAAAGTGAATAAAAATTGGGTATGGCACTAATTAGGGATAGAAAATGAATCCATATAATATTATGAACATTAAAAAATAAAAATGGTCATGTATGAAAGTCCACCAACCATAGAGAATAATTCCATCGATTTTAAAACTGTCAGTAAAAGGTTCCGAGGCTTTTCCATCCTCATCGATGTCATACTGGTCCTGTCTCACAAAAAACCATCATAATTATAATATTATAAAAGAATATTAATTAATTAACAAAATAAAATAATCTATAAATAAAAAATCCTATTAGGTTCAAAAAAGTATTAAATCTAAAAATCCAACTGGCCGACCTCATCAAACTAGAATTCTGACCTGTAGTCACCAACAATAAGTTGTATACTATCAATCTCAAATAATATAAAATACCTAAGAAAATGGAATAAAACACCCAAAAACAATTTAATTAAAATAATTTATGAATAATAAATTCTCCATATTGATATAACATAATGAAATAGAACACAACATAGTGAAAATGAAATCTCAGGTCATCCTTTTCTAGGGAATAGTGAAACCCCCAACATCGATATAAAATTCCACTAGGATCAAATGGAATTGGGACAATAATCCTTTACTAAAGGAACTTGGGTTAGTGGAATAAGGATTTTAAGATAAAAAGAATAAAAAAGTAAAAAAAATATTGAAGGTTTCCATCTCACCTGAAAACATCATATTCCATCCTCAAACAAAGGATAATTTCATAATGTAAGTGGAGGAGGAGAGGTGTGTGTCACCTAGGTAACATGATAGAGGGGGAAGGAAAAAGATGTAATTCCATATTAATTTTCATTGGTATAAAATTTAATATGACACTTCCTAATTGTGTTTGTGGTTTCTCATATGGTATTCATAATCATGGGCCAATTGTGTTGTCAGTACTATCAGAGTACTAAATTGAAATATGTGCATGGTACACGGTTTAATAGAATATTTACCGGCCATGTGATGAGTCAAAAATAAGTTACAAACACCTATATGTATTTCCCTATCCTAATTCATGGTTTCCACATCCTGTGAGACAATAAAAATTTGTCCAAATGGTTTGCTCACATGGCTGACACTAACAATGAGCCAACCTTTCTACATCTACTGCAATTTTCCTAAAACATTTGTTTCCAATCCTAAACCCCTAAACACACATAAAACCTCCATAAGTGAAATTAATCCTCATTACAAATATAAAAAATGAATTTTTATTTATTCCAAAAAATTATAATTCTATTCTAAACATTTGATAATGAATTGACCTTTTTCAGTTAACCAAAAAATTAATTTTATTTTGATATTTATAGCATCTAAAACAATGGGATCATTCAATATCCCTAACATAGGGATTATCTTCCCCGATAAACACTGATATAAAATGGAAAAAACCTCCCAATTTGTTTTATAGATTTATAACATTTGAAGCTTAATTTTGTCTCTAAACATCCAATACACCTGTAAGAGTTATTTGAAATATGGGGTACGCGTGTTGTCAAAACTCGATCCATTTCCAAAACAACTATAAAAAATCTAATATATAAATTTCATTTTACCATAAAAATTCACACACAGTCACATCATCATATCTCCCATCAACCCACCAACGGAGCACCCCATCATGGGTATTGAACTACTACTTACAAAAAAATTCCATGGTACATCAACTATAAGATTATATTACTGGAACATGATCTTAGTGTAATTTTGTCCCTTATGATGTTATTATAAGGTTAAATAAGGGGAATGAAACCAACCCTTGTTTCAATCATAAAATTTAACCTCGCATTGACCATGATCAAACTAGCCACACTAACATTTGAATAAAAAGTTTCAGTCGACCCTAGAATTACCCTCATCACATCCGTACTGATCACTAAACATTGTAAGCTACCAACAACATTAAAACAATTGAGGAATTTCAAGCCAATACGAATTTATTCGGCTACTTTCAAGATCATTGGCTCTTGGTTCTAGTCACGATCATTTACTCTTTATCTAACTACCTTATATATAGGGAAAATACTGGTCAATTAGGCCGAAAAAAAAACAATATTGTTTCATATTAAAATCACTATAATTAAATATGATCCTTATTTTCTTCATCCAAATCCAAAGGAATTGATATGAATATATCCCAAACACAATCACTAACCATGGATCTATCTTGATAGAAATTAATAACCATGATCACTACCTATAAATTAATATGTAAAATTGGACCAACCCTACTAATAAGATTTCCATAATCAAAATTAACCTCAACCTATCATGTTACTAGTCGAAATTAAGCTCCTCTGGGTATCCCACCTATACCTTCTAATGAAGTATCACATGAAGATCACATGGTATATCAACTAAGCCTAAATATTAAAATCTACAATGAATGTAATGATAAAACTAACCCATGAGGAGAAAATGTCAATATTCAACCTATTATGGATATAATTCTCTAAGATAATCCTCATAAGGAACATCCCCTTAGAGGTCATGCTATAACATAGAATTATTGATGAAATAACAATCTCCCACCATATTTATATGGTAATACCCCCTAGAGATCTAGTTAAGAATAAACAATTATGTGACTATGAGCATCATATAAAGAAACATAACTAGGCCACCTAAACGAATTTATACACCCATTGATTATATATTAGAAAATCACTCTCTAGCATCATCAACTTATATTTTTCAAAAAAATAAAAATAAAATCCACTCAAAGATCCATTTCATTCTACACATATTTGTTGGTTTAGTATAATTTCACTCCAATATATATATAAAGACATTGTATAGGTTTTTAAAAAAAATTTAAACAAATGATCCTATGTAACAAAACCTTATGAGGGGTTCATAAAATGAAATTCATATGCCCTATATACATACATGGGTTACTGAACCTCACATGAATGAGGATTGAGTCATAAAACTCACCATAAAATGTCTCTACATAGTTTCCCATCACCTTCCATTGGAATGAAATATATGAACATATCATCCTAATTGAGTATAATTACACCAAAAACTTATATTGTAATACCCCATTTAGGTTTTCTGGATTATATAAAAAATATCCCTTAAATTCACTAAATATACACACATGTCACACTATATGATATTAATATTACATGTCAAATATGATGCACGATATGACTCTTTCATTTTTTTTCAAGAGTTAAAATATATCACTATAATCTTACCAATAGGTATGATCCATAAGTTGTTAAAAAATAATAAAATCCATGAAACATGTATGTTTCTAAAATAAAAAATCATATACAACTATAAAATCACAGATCAAATTAGTTATCATATATCCCTTGAGACAGTGAAGTTTTACTTCCTAAGGTGTTTTTAATGTTATATTTTGATATCCATTTGAGGTTAGAACACATTCCTAATACTCTTGTACCCATGTCAGAAATAGTAATAAAATGTGAAAGTAAACACATTTAATATCAATTTCTTATAACCTATTATAGAAACCACTATACCAGTGCTCAAAGTGATTTGTACGAAGGCCTCTAGTGTGTCTCCTCATACCCTGGAGTTTTTTGAATAGAAAAAATGGTCTATATCTTGTGTAGTGGGAAGATAATAAAAACTTATCAGTGTAACACCAGAAACATATACGGATATCCTCAATAGTAGTTATAAACATAGAGTTTATGAAATATCTAAGTAAAATATGATCATGTTGTAATGATTAATCTAATGATGTAAAGTCCTGAACAACCATCTCATATACAGAACACTAATCACCCATTAGACCGTCCACATATAAATGTGTACATAATGTTAAAAAATAAAAGTAAAACTCGATACTTATACCTAAAAGCCTACCCACGTACCTGATCATTTAATAAAAATCCAATACTTCCTTCTTGACCAGTCCCAGGTCTCATCCCTACCTGTGGGTACAATCAGATAAACATCTTCTTGGGTAAACTAGTGATATTATGGATATTAAAGGTTATGAGTTCAAAAATTAGTAGGAAACCAAAAATTTGTTTCATACATATATAAAAATATAATAATTATTTAGATATGAGATACTCATTAGGATAAAAGTAATAATTGAAACTGAAACAAGAAATACAAGCAAGAGTGTAATTAAATAAACCCTAAACAATCCCTATGTTCGTGATCCTAGATGGCTATCAATATAAAATAATATATATATATATATATATAATTGTATGTATGTATTCCCATATAAATATAAATATATATATTCATAAACATGATAAAGTTAACAAATATTTAATATCAATTGTAGTTGATCCTCGTGCCTATATTCTTGATTAATTAGCAGCCATTTGAAAATGGAATTTAATTGGACGTTATACCACTCAAGGAATTTATAATAATGTTTATCCTTGGATTTTTAATCATGATCATAAATACATATTTTGGGAAGTGCTGAAAATATCTCTGAGAATGCTACATATCAATAGAGGGAAGCATGTTATAATCCAGGGTTCACCTATACTCATCTCCAATCACCATAATGAGGTGATCCAAAAACTAATAAAAGAATCTATTAATTTTATTATAAGATATATTTCAGGCCACTCAAGCCATGTAAATATATTATGATGGTCGATCCCTAAGTCTCAGACCATAGGTGGCCATGAAATTGGAAATCAGATGATCCCTAATGTGGCTGAAACTTATGTGATCTATATAAAGAAATACTCTATAGATCCAAGTACACGCTCAAAATACATTCATATAATTTTCTCAATAGCCCCATCCCAAGGATAACATTTAGGTGATGTTGTAATGGTATATCCTCCTGACCATAGGGTAGATACTAGGTGTTCCTCTAGGGGAGTTTAATCATTATTAATGTATATATCAAATCAATAGTGAGGAATTCCAAGTCCAAAACCATGATGAAGTCATCATTATGGTAGAACATAATCTTCCATATCTCCTGAGTATTATAATAAATTGGTATTACATTCCAAAATATCATAATCATAGGTGGTTCTTTCCCAATTGTCATAGTTAATGGATTCCATGCCTCTATATCATAAAAAATAGGCCTTTAAAGACAGATGCTAGTAATTACATATTGAAATCCCAAAGAAGTATACCTAATCTTAATAGGTACATCAGCTGCAACCCAGGAAGTATCTCAGGCTATCATATATGCATCAGTAGTAAGCAAGTGAATGAAAGATCAAAATATTATAGTCTTTCAAATTATTAAAACCACCACCACTTCCCTAAACTCACAAGATTAAATGTTTAGTACTGGTTAATAGGGGACACCCACTACCATACCTAACCATAACTATATCGAACTAGACCAGGTAGATAAAACATCAGGGAACCAACTTGGTCACCATAGATAAAACACTGGAGAGTTTCAAAATTAAAATCCTCAAGGTTCCTAGTAAACAGAGGCATCCAACCTGGTTTCCTCTAAGTCAGTATTTAATTAATAAATACCTTGTGGGATCCAAAAAATGTATAAGCATATTCATCCCATAGGGGAACCTCAGTCATCATTATAGGCCTAATCATTGTGATGATGGTTTTCCATTGGGGTTGTTAGTGACACCAATATTTCATCCATTACCAGCTATTATTTTATTTAATTTAAAATGTCTTCCTAATTAAATTAAAAAAATGGATTATTCCATAGGGGAAATCTGAAGCATTTATATAATACCATAAATACAAATTAATATTAAATTGAAATAAATAAATACTATATACAATAAGTAACATTTCCATCTATTTTCCACATTCTCACAATAAGGTCCATTTCACATCCAAAATCATCCATGTCATGTTAGACTTCTCTCAAAAGAAAAAACACAACTTTTAATTACATATAAAGATACTATAATGAATTTATTGAACCCAAAAATATAAAAAAACCATGTTATTCAAAAAGGTATTAAATCTCAAAATCTCACTAGATGATTTTATTTCATCAAAAAGTAATCCTGATGCTTAGCTACAACAGGTGGTACACAATAAACCTCAATTCATATAAAATCCATAAGAAATAGAATAAAAAATTCACCCCAATAATTTAATTAAAAACAATTATTACTTATTAAATCACCATGGAGACATAAATTGTTTAAATGACACATGGTGAAGTGAATATGGCATCCCATATCACCCACATCCAATATAGAGTGATACCCCCAAAATTGGTATCATATTCAACAATGATCTGGTGGAATCCGAACCAAAATCTGCAAATAAATGATCCTTGGATTGATGAAGTAGGTAAAGAACACAAATAAGTATAATAGTGTATAATTATTTCCTCAAGGGATACCACTCACCAGATGTCATCTAATTCTGACCACAAATAAAAGAGAACTCCCTATTGGAAGTGGGGTATGATAGCATCATGTATCTAGGGTTATAAGAGAGAGGGGAAAGGAGAAAATGGAGGATTACCTCTTAAATATCATATTGTAAAAATTTTATTTTCCAATTTTAATATGACTCTTGGTTTGGACTCATGGTTAAACAAACCATGCACTAACCATGTGGTTGGCACGGTCCATTTACAAATCCCTTGCACGATCATGGTGCATGGTTTAACAGGCCATTCACCAACTATGTGACATATATATAACAAATTTTATATAACCACATAATTATTATTTTTCTACCTCTTAGCTTTCCTAGCTCATTAACCTATACAGAATGGCATACATGATTTGGTCACATAGTTAATACTAACCATGCACCAACTATATGACCATTGCTCCTCTTCACTAGAAAACTCCAATTTCACATTTGATACCTTTGGGATGATCAAAACACCTATAAGATACATACAAAAACTCATTACACATATTAAAACATCATATAAATTCATTCAATCATTTTATATTCTAATCTGATTCACGAATCAATATTTGAACCATGATGTGAAAAAATAAAAAATTATTTCTAACACTTCCATCGTAGAAAACATAGAATCATACACCATATATATTTTTTACATTATGTAAAATTTCAATTAAATATAAATGGAAATAATTAAATGGAAATTATATTATTTCCTATGGGAAGTATTATGAAGGTGTTATCCTTAATGAAAATATGGTCCTCAATATACATCAATCCCTTTGGTTTTGTTGTATCTTATTCATCAAACCCACACATGAGAGTTCCCAATGATTATAAATTTACTATTGAGAAATAAGAATTGAATAAGACCATAAAACAAATAGTTTTGATTTCCTATATTGAGTATTAACAAATAAATTAGTGGTTAATTGTTTATTGAAATACATTAATAAATTTTGACAAATAAAAGGATTTTATTAAGTAGGAAGAATCCAAAACATTTTTAAAATCATTCAAATCCAAAAATGAACCCTTATTAAATTTTTTTTAAATTTTCAATGATTTTATTCACATATTAACATCACAAAAAAGTGATAAGTTGATATAAAATGATCACTTATAAAAATTGAGAGCTAATCTTTAACGTGGTATGTTGTTTCCTATTGACACATGATCCAAAATAATAACTAAATGGATTACAGTGACTACAATTTATTATTGAAACTAATGGGTTTGGAAAATATTTACTAAAATGTATATCATTATACAACCACTATGTGATATTAGTTCTATGAAATAGAAACATGGATATTTTTCAATATAAGAATATCTTAATTCAAAAACAATATATTTTTATATTTCATTTTCTATTTGATCCCCATAACATTTAAATTTAACAACTAAAAACATTCTCTTGGTCATAAAATATATTAAAACGTCATCACATGAGATAAATTTAATTATAGATGATTATATAATTCTACAACTATATGTATAAGATTCATAACTAACAATACAATAGTAGTAGTATATTTCAATAAGAATCAATTCTTCATTACTCACCCATGGAGGGTTCTCTTTATAACCAAGTAATAATCATTTTTGTAGACCCTTATATAAATTCACTTAGTTACAATAATTAATGTTAATTTTAAATCTATATTAGTCATTTTATTATTCTATCGTACACAATAATAAAATATATACACCCTAATTTAAAAAAATTATCATATTTGAAAATCATATTAAATAACTAAGATTATCTTTTGACTTCATGTAATTAATTCTTATCCATTGGATAAACCAAAATTTAAATTCCACAAATCATATAGATTTGGGAGTTGCGGAATTAAGTGGGGTTATTTCATGATATATCCTTCAAACAATATGTTAATATCACTAAATTACGGAATCCCTCATGGATAGTAATATGTTTATGGGAATCCCGAATGTAATGAAATCGATTACATTAAATGAATTTTTATTACCCATAAATAATATTGAATTGAGATATAAAATGAAATTTTCATCAACAATTTTCCTACCATTAATATCCAGGGAAACAATTATCACATGGTTTGATCAATAGTTATAGAAAACAATCCAACAATAAAAACAATGCTTGAAACCATAACATGGTGACATTCCCATTCTTCTTCAATTCCAAATATAATCACTAGATACTATGATATAATAATAGTATCCATTATAAAAATTCATTCCATGAAGTAAAAGAATATAATAGATTCCCCCATTTTATCTTCAATTGGATATGACTAATAAAATGCAATAATAATGTAATGGGGGTCACTATGGTGGGATAGGTTTGTGTAATAATCTTCTAGGAACGACGAATATCAAATTGAATGTTTCTTAGTATGGAGATTATAACTTCTCTAATTAATAAAAAATGATGTAGTTTTTTAAAAACCACGGATTAAAGATGCTTTACTTCACTCATACTTCTTTAAACATAATTTTTCACCTTCAAACGACATATAAACACATTTATCCATTCTATTTCCCTTCAAATCATAATAAATATATTTATTCATATATTGAAAAATATAATTCATGTGTTTATCAATTATTTTAATATAAAATAAAACATCAATAAAATATATGGATTCCCCAACAGTTCACCGTCATCCAATAATTTATCCATCTATTAATCAAATATATATTGTCAAACCATTACTCTAAAACATCATACCAGACACAATTAATTAAACAAATAACATTTATAAAATTTATAAATTTGACTTATACTATTTAAAATATCTATACATAAGGTTATTATATAAATTCTTAATATTCATATGTTGATTTGTAACACCATGATATTTTTTAAAAGAAAACTATTTTTTAATTGTTTTTTAAAAATGTAACGCTAACCTTAAAGGACCCATGAAATATATAACCAGTATATCCTAGATGTTGAATTGTTAGAAATTAAAGGTATTATCTAATTTATAATTTATATATATATATATATTACTCAATATAAATTGTCGATAAATTTTGATAAAATAATCAAATAATTTTTGGAAAGGTAATTATTTTATACAAAAATATCTTTTTATCCAAAATGAATTTTATTTCATTTCATGAAAAAATATAATTTTTTTTGGAAACACTGAAAATTATATTTGATAAGTGGGATTTTTTTGATATCATCATATCATAATTGACATAGGATTAAATTTTATGTTTTTATAAAATATATTTTTTTTAGTGATTTGTAAAAATACTAAATCTTTTAAAAAATTTCATTTTTTGAATATAAATTATGTAAATTTTAAAGCACAATTAAAATCTGAATATTATTTATATTAAAAAATAATTTAATAGTAATTTATAATCTCTTTAATTAAATATGAATCATTATTATATTAAACCTTAGTAAATATTTATTTTTGGGTCTAAAAATTATATTTCTTGGAAAAATATTTTCAATTTCATAATGTTTCTTATTTTTTAATTAAATAAAAAAACTAAAACAAAATACTTTGAATAAAATTTATTTTTTTATATCATAAAATATAAATATTTTTTATACAATTATTATTATTTCACAGAGTTTTAATATAATATTATCTTTCTCTCCCAAAATATCACTCTCCATAACCCTTTTTAGTCATGTATATGGGTTTAGTATTAGATTAAATTTTTCCAATTTTCTTAGATTTATTTTATTAATATAAATTCCATATTTTTAATCAAAATAATTTATATTATCTAAAATGGTTAACTTAATTTTTTTACTATAGTGAATTGTGAGGTAAGTGATAATTAATTACCTCAATTTAGGCGATAATTGTTTTATCATGAATTAAACTAAACAAATAAGGTCCATGATGTCATAAAATCATTTATAAAATCCATTATATATATATATACCATATATTTCTTATTTATTGAGAATGATATATTTTGGAGCCGTTTCATCGGTCACAAAAAATGTGTGTAACTTATTCATTGAAAAATATAAATTTGAGACACTGAACTCACTTAAAAAAGGTCAGCCCCATACTCTTATCTTTACACCATGAAACCCATTTTATGGAAATTTAAACCTAAATTTCCTAATTTCGTCAATAAACACATTTTATAGACCTTATTGTTATCATAAATCTATCCTAATATTTCTATTTGTTCTTACATAATGACGATGTATGAAGAATAGGTATCATGCTTAATCGAGAATCTTAATTTTATTTATTAATCCACCTCCTTATAATATAAAAACATTTTTATTTCATAATAAAACAAATATACACCTAGTAATTATATTTTTTTTGATTCCATAACCTAGATCCATATCATCTTCAAAATCATTATTCATGTGTACAATAGACTACCACCTCACAATCCAATTTCATTAATTTTATATAATAACCTATTTAGGGTTGTTATGATGATATATTTATTGTATATATATTAAAATTTTAATTTATTTGAATTTTTTATGTGGGATATCACATATTACTTCTTATATTCCATTTCTGGTGGGATATGATAATGTCGCCTGTGTGTATGGTGGACTACAACACCATAACGTGTTGTAATTTTTTTCATTAATTATATATAGGGAAGGTAATAAGTATAAAATTAATGATAATAATTTCTATAAATTAAATAATTTTCAATTTAATGGAATATAAATAATTCTTAAATAGATAATATATCATTTTTAAAAAAAATATAAGAAAATGATAATGTCGTCTGTGCTTATATGCGAACTGCCACCACCTTGAAACAATGTCATGTTTTTCATCATGACATCACAGGGATAATATATATAAGTGAATTTAATGATAGTATATTTTATTTATTAAATTATTACCATTTTGGAGAGAAATAATATTACTCATATTTTTTCCATTATAATTTTTTGAAAATATAAATTTTACTCATGCATATGTATGGCCTACAATGTCCATGATTGTAATGTAGTTTGTTTTTCATTACCATATTTTATTTTTTAAAAGTATAATTTATATATATAAATTATAAATATATCATGATTATTATTATTTATATGATTAAATAATGAACTCCTTGACCACGGTCAACACAATAAATCTATTTGGAATCAATAAATACAATGTCCACAAAAAACCTGATGTAGAGTTCAGTAATTAAATATTTATATATTTCGCTAAAAAGAATAAAATAATTTTTTTATGTATAATTTAAGAAACTAGTATGATGTTCTTAAAAATAAAATAATTGATATAAAGTAATAATATAGTAGTTAAAGGATATTCATGGAATGTCAATACTCAATGTTTGGGTTTTTCTTATCTACATTTTATTTCTAAGAGACATATGAAATATTAACAACATAATTATATTATGTGGTATATATTATGACCAGATTACGTTTTAATAAAATTAATTATTAATTAGTAATGGTATTTTATGATTCTATTTGTATTATTGCGTTCAATTTGAATTGAATTAAAATTAGTCAATTGGTAAGTAAATTTAAAAAAAATATTTTTATTGTTTAAAAAATACTACATTCTTAACATTAATATACCCTATATATGTGTGTAATTACTATTAATTTTCATATACTTTATTAAATATTATTTGTTTTAATTTTTTACATAATAAAATTTATTGGTTAATTCTAAATTTCAATGGTATTATTTTTTAATGGATATTCATCTCTAATTCAATTTATTCAAGGAATACATTTATGATATACACTAATATTAACTTTTTAGGTGTATATACTACCATTTATCTTATAATATCTTGTAAAAACATATTTTTAATATATTTAATGTATAATTTGAATTTATTATCTAATAGGGATTATTATTGAAGATTTACCAAAGTAGAAAATTCTTTATGTAACAATCTTTATTATTTTCTGGATTGTTTAATTTGAATGTTCTTCTAGATGAAATCATATGATATTATTTTTGTGAACAACTTATATTTAATTATACACTATTTATTATTTTATTTCACATGTTTTATATTGATTTACATCCATTTTCAATAAGGAATCGTCATGAAACTCAATGGCATGTTATATCAATCTTGTATTCACTTTTTGTTCTAAAATTTTTCTCTTCAATATTGATATTTAAAAAAAATATTTAGAATTTTTTTTCATTTTACCATAAAGTGGTTTTTAAAAAATATTTTAAATGTATTCTTCCTATAATTTAAGTAACAAGGCACTTTTTTAAATTCATTATAAATTTTGAAAGGACTCTTCCCTTTTAATGTATTCGTCATGAACAGAACATTCCAACGTCATGAACACTCAATGTTCTATGCCATCATTTTAATATTTAAAATGATATTTTAAAAGAAATGTTTATCATTAATGTTTAATAATATTTTATGTTTCTAATTTTTCCTTCCAAAACTGAAAGGATGTTTTCCTCATGAAACGAATCAACTAATGTTTTAGAATCATTTTCCATCTAATATGGAATGACATTGATGATAGTCAAATTGAAAATGTTATTTTTCTTCAAGAAATTTTTTTGATGTTTTAAAAATATTTCTAATTTTAACATCAATAACCCAATATTTAACTTATGATCCGCTATGGATATGTTATAACGATCCCATCCTTATTATTTCTATTAATGTATTTTCAATTTTCGTGGAGATTTGTCATGGAAACTAATTTTTTCCATATTTTATTCATGTTTGAAGATATTTTTATGTAAACACGTTAGTTTCCATGATTTAATTTGGTTTCAATTTTATTTTTATGGAACCTATTTATTTTTCATGATTTATTCATCATTCAAATATATTTTCATTTAAGATGTTTTATTTCCATGGCTTATTCAGGTGATGAACAGAATAATGATTATTTCATTAATTTTTATGATGAAATGAATGATTTATGCACTTGATTTATGTTAATTGGATAGTGTAATATGATGGGTACCCACATATAGCATTGGGGGAGCTTGATATATTTTATTCTATGGATGTGCCTAAATAATGTAGGGTGATCTTGATATAGATTATACAATGGGTTTTCCTCGATAGTGCTCTAATTAATTGGGTTTATATGATCTAATATATAAAATTATAGTGAAATATGGATATGTAGTTATTCAATTTGTATTGTTTTTTAATGGTTATTAGATTATTTTCTACCATGATAACAATATGTTTTCATTAGTCTTATTATGGTTATAAGTTTTTCCTTTGATTGAGATTTATATCACATGGATCAGGACTATTGATTTTAATGACCCATGGCTTTTTGAAATCCTTATACCATGTTTTGAGGTTTTTAGATAATTGTATTTATGGCTATGAATATTTTTATGTTTTGTTACGAAAATTGGTTTTGTATTCATACGATTATTCTCATGTTATGTACACTGATGACATTCAATTATTTATAAAGATGTTTACCCTTATTGTGAATTTGAGCAAACTATTCTTCTGTTTCATTTTACCAAGGATACCAAGAATGATATTTAAAGGATTATAAGTTGAAGGTGTCCATACAAATAATGATGATTAATTATTGTTAAATATGAAAAGTAGGGTTAATTGGAAGAAATTATCATTTAAAGTCATGGGTATATTTTATTCAAGAGATTGTATTAATTCACTAAAACACTAAAAATTATTAGTTTATTATAATATATGTTATCCAATATATAATTATTATTTTTAAATTATAAATATTTGGTCTATTTAAATAGTATCAAATCCTTTAATATAAAGATAATATTTTCATCAATGTATCTGTGAGTATGGGTTTAGGGATGTTATAATTGGTATCAAAAGAGAGTTTAGATAAAATTATGGATTATGATGTTTTTATATGAGGTTATTTTAATTTTTAGTAATATCAACATATATTTTTAGATTATTATTGATAATAAGGTCAAGTTTATGACAACCAATTTTTTGTTTTATTTTATGAGATCTTAAGGTGATTAATATCACTTTTAGAGAAATTTATTTATGGTGAATTGTATGTAAATATATATTTTAATTTGAAGTATTCCATTATATATATATATATGTGTGTGTGTGTGTGTGTGTTATTTAAGGAATTTATATGATTTTGGGTTTATGTGATCTTTTATATTAATTCAATTTTGGGAAAACATGATTTATTGTATTAATGGTAATGGGATTGAAACGTGATTTAGTTACTTAGTCATTAATGCTACATCATAATAAAATATCTTTATTTTCATTATTATATGATTAAAGGTATGATATAACATTTTTTATTAAAAAAATATTTAATGTTGGGTTTATTAAGGTTATTTGGGTTATATGTTCAGTAGTATAAAGAATATTTCAGTTTTCATTTTGGGTCATACTCAACAATTTTTGAAATTAATGACATAAATGTTTATTCATTTTGGGATTTATATTACCATGTGATAATGTTTTCCATTTTCTCTAATTTCTATTTATATTAAGAATATATTTTTATCCTTTTTATGGTTATTTTGTCATTAAATGTGTATTTTAGTGCATCATTAATGAACAATTCGTATTGAATACTAATTATTTGGATTAAATTATAAAATTTTGGTGAAAATTGGAAGGAGGATGAAATTTTACTAATGAAATATGAATGTTTACATTTAATATAAGTCTGAATATATTATTAATTCCTAAAATATAGGAGAAAAATATTTGAACAACTTATTTTCCAATTTAAACCATTTCTAATTATATCAATGAACTTATCTGATCCTACATGGTTAATTTATTTGTGTATGATAACATTATAATGATCATTCACATTCCGTCTGCCAATGAACATTATCATAATAATTTTTTTTATGATTTTATTCCCTTTCCAATTATTCACTTCCCTCCCATTTTATCTTACTTGGAATCCTATTATGTGTTATTCTAGATTACACTCATACATCTATTTCTCTCTTTTGTTGAGTATGTTTTATAAACTTTTGATTACGATGTGGCTTTTAGAAAAAGGTAATTTTTTTAAAATATAAATATTTTCTTACAATGTTCAAGCTCTAATTATGAGGTTTCTAATTTATAACTCTAGGATGATGTAACACCCTAAAATTTTAGAAAAGAAAAGTAAGTTGAATAGCATAAAAGAAACGCAACAACTAGCTTCAATGACTCGTGAAATATATAACCATTATAACCTAGATGTTAAATTAGTGTGTATTTATAGTTATAAATAAAATATGATATATATATATATATTCTAATAAATATTAAAAATTTATAAATGGATAGAATATAATAAATCATATTTTAGTAAATTAAAAGTAATCTTCAAAAATATGTTTTCTTCAAAAATGATTTTCTTATTTTTCAAAAAAAAAGATTAAAAATTAATTTTCGGAAGTTTTTTAAAATTTGTTTTATAAAATTATATTCTTATTTAATTTCATTATATTTAAATTTAACTTTGATGGAATTTTGGTATTATTCGGACTATATTGATTTTTTAATGAATAGAGAAAATACTGATTTTTTTAAAAATGAAATCTATTTTCGATAAATAAATTAAATTTAAAAGTTAAATTATGTTTATCATATTTTTACATTTAAAATGTGTAATAATTGTTTATATATAATTGAATTAATTACATTTTAATCATAATTATATTGGATTTTATTATAAGTTTACTTTCTCATAAAAAATTAATTTTTTTCATAAAACTCTTTTGTAGTGCATAATGACTCACTTTTTAAATTAAATAAAATTACCATAATGAAGAATTATTTAAATGAACTATATTGTTTATAAATATAATTATTAATTTATATTAAAAAAATGTATTATTATTTATCATAGAGTTAATATTAAACCATCATTGTTCTGAAAAAAGTCATCTTGATAACCTGATTCTTAGTCACATCTAAGCAATTCATTTTAAAATAAATGTTTTTCTATATGTGAATTTAAGATGGTAAAATTGATTCCATATTTTTTTATAAGAATAACTAAAATTTATTAATATGTTTTTTATAGTTTTATACCTGCATGAAGAGTGAAATCATTAATATTTAATTACTTTACTTAAGGTAAAAATAATATTACAATGGGATTAAACTAAAAAGATATTGTTCAAAACGATTTAAATAAATGAATAAAAACTATTTAATAGACATATATAGAAATTTTCAAGACTAATCCCCTATAATTAAAATTTTTCGAGCCTGTTGGTAAGAGATAAAACCGGGTATAACTTTTTATTTGAAAAAATTACAATTGTGGCACACCCCTCACTAATTAAAGACCACCCCATCTCCACTATTATTAACACCATAAAATCCATTTTATGGGAACCAAACCTACCATAATGTACTAATAATTTCTATAACCACATATTAGAACACTTATTTTAATCATATATCAATCCAATGAATCATTTTGGTACTTACATAAGGGATTTGTGTGAAGAATAGGTAACTTTCTTAACTGAGCGTCTTTATTTTATTTCATCATTCACATTCTTAAAATATTATTAAATTATGATTATACATTTTCCTAATTATAATCCTTATAATTATATTTTTTAATTCTCTGTAAATAAATTAAATCCATGTCTTCTTCTATTAGACTTGTTATGAAATCATCATTTGTGTTAAAGATGAACAACCATCGTGGAAACCGATGTCATTAGTTTACCATCAACACTATAGAAGGATTTTTTAATGATCTATTTAATGTATATATATATGTTATTTTCAACATATTTATACTTTACAATTTATGGTATCATATATAAATTCTCAAATTACATTTTTTTGGGTGATACGATAACATTGCTCGTGTGTATTGTGGACTACTGCAACACAAATAAATGTGATTTGTTTTCAATAAAACCTGACAGAGATGGTAATAGGGATACTGATATGAATATATTGGAAATAAATAAAATAAATATGATATTAATTAAATATTATTTACTTTTACATATATAGTATTTTATTTTCATTGTTACAAAAAATGATAACGTTGTTCATGCATATGTATTGATTACCACCTCTACGAAGTTATATGACTATTTATGAATCACCCCCTCACATGGATTATATATATAGAAATTTTTAATTAAATAATAAATTATTTTTGGTATTATAATTTTTTAATTATAATATATTACATACCTTTTTTCATTAATGACCATTGAAAATGGAAATGTTATTCATGTAGACGTATGGCATACAATCCACATGATTGCAACATAGTTTATTTTTCATAATTATATTTCATGATTTATTTTTAATTTATAATTGATGTATAAATAAGATAAATATTTCTTTATTTTTATTATTTATTATTGGAAATAATGACCACTTCGACAATGGTCAACACACTGAATATATTTTAAAATAATGAAAAGAACATGTTCGAAATAACTAATGTGAACTTATAAAATTAAATATTAAAAAATGTAATTAAAAGAAAATAAAATTATTTTGGTATATAAAAGGTATTAAAAATGTACATGTTTCTTAATAAATAAAATAATTGAAATAATTTTTTTATAATGGAGTTAGAGGACATACATAGAATGTATAGACACAATGTAAGGTTTTGTCTCACCTAACTATTTATTTCTATGATCATATAGAATATTCACCAGTGGTTATTCTTTGGTGGTTTATGTACTAAGAATTTGGAATATAATAACATGAATTATAAATACATAATGATATTTTAACTTTATATTATAATTATTCCTTTCAAGTGGAATTGAAATCAAATTTACCAAGTGGTAAATAATCTATTTAATAAATTTATTTTCAATGGTTTATAATAATTATTCATTGGAAATATTACGACATTATTTTATTTTCAATGAATTTTAGTATATTATGATTTAATTATAATTAATTTATTTTGATTTAAATTTTATAAAAAAAATCAACCCATATATTGATTCTTAAAATTTAATGACATGACTTTGGAAGGGGTTGTTAATCTCAAATGTCCTTTATATGAGTTATAATTTTATTTTATACACCTTTATTAATTTTAGAGGTGTAAATACTACCCCTAGATATTTTATATCATATAAATTATTATTTTAATGATATTGAATGTATAATTTTCAGTTACTGTTATATGTGGCTTATGATTGAAGAGTTTCCAAAGTGGTAAAGGATTTATGTTAAAATATCTATTAATTTCATAATTGTTTATGTTCAAGGTTCTATTTAGGAAATCATATGATATTATTTTCATAAACCAAATAACATTCATTCTCCTCTGCTTACAAATTAGGATCACAGGTTTTATTTTAATTTCATTCCATACTTTCAAAATAATTGTCAATATAGTCCTTGGTAAGTGATATTGATCTTGTATTTTTTAGATGAGATATATTTCAATTCTGTGTTTAAGTTTTCTGAATTTTTTTCATAAATGTAATCAAACATGTTGTACTGTAACACTTTGAGGTGATTTTTACCCTTTATTGGTTTTCAAAAAAAATTATTAATGGAATATCCCTTTTTGTTTTAGAAATGGGATATTTTTTACTTTCATTACAAAAATGTGAAAGGAAATTTATTTTTAATGTATTCAACATGAATAGAATTTTATTCCATCATTCCAACTGAATATTTGAAATCTTCCCTTTTTTGTTTCTTGGGAGATTTTCAATGATTTTGTTTAATTTAATGATTAATTACAACTTATATTATAAATAATTGTTTTGAAAATTAAATGTATATTTTCCTCATTCAATGTTCTATGTGATCATTCCAATTAATTTTCCTTATAATATGGCATCCCTTTATGTTACACATATTGAAAGGTCATTTTACTCAATAATTTTTATAATTATATATTAATGTAAATTACATTATTCAATGTCAAAAACCCTTTTTTCAATTATTCTTCAGTGGGGATAGTTTTTAATGATTCCATGATCATTCTTTCTCTGTATAGACTGTGATTTTTTTGATGATATTTGTTGTTGAACCCATTTATTCTGCTCATGTTAACCATGATGCAAAATATTGTTTTGGAACCTGTTGATTTCATATGGGTTAATCATGATTCTATTTGATCATTATGGGAGCTATTTTTTTCATGTGTTAATCATGTTTCAATGTGACTTTCAAAGAACCCATTTCTTTCCCACAGGTAAATCAATTCAAGAAAGGAATAATGATTTTTATAAGTGTTTGATGATAAAAGGAATGATATATATACATTATTGATAGTTGTTGGGAATTTTTATATGATATGTATTCTCAAATAGTGTTGAGTGACCCTGATATTGCTTATAGGATGGGTAATACTAGTATCTCTAGGTGAGAATGATATGAATTATTTGAAGGGTGTGCCCATATAGAACTCTAATGCATTGGCTAATAATTATGTTCTTCTTGGAATTCAATAGGAAGTCAACAATATGGTAATTTCTTTTTTAATGGTTTTGTAATAATTCATTGATGATGATATTACAAGATAAAAAAACAATTTCATTATTCTTATTATGGTTATAAATTCTTCCATTGATCAATATATATATATCACATGGATCTGGATTATTGATTCTGATGAACCTTTCCATTGTAATGACCATATGCCACGTATTCATGTTTGAGGACCATGGTATTGATGGGAATGAATATTTTTATGTCATGCTAATTCAATTTTATTCTTTTATTATATCCTCATTCTCTTCAAATACTCAATAAAAAATTCCATTGTTTATGTATCTCTTTACAATTATAATAAATTTGAGCTCAGCCTTTTTATTGTTCTTTTTCCCCATGTTATAAATAATGATATTTAATTAATCATGTAGAGCGGTGTTTTATATAGATGAATATGATGACATGATTTTGAATAATCAAATCCTTGTTAAGTATTAAAAATTATCATTTAATGAAATGGGTATTTTTTAAGTATGTGTTTTTTCAAATTCTCCAAAACATTAAACCTAAAACGTCATTGAGTTTATAATTGATCCATTACATTCCATTTAAGGTTATATGTAATGTATTGTAAAAATTGGATCACCATTATCAGTATCAATGTTGGAAGTATAATGATAATGTTTTAAATATTGGATTTGAGAGTGTGGGATTATTGTTGTGATAGTTTAAATATGTGTCAATAGCTTGTGTGGGAAAGCAAGACTCTGTGGTAAGTGATTTAATAACTCGATATCCATTCATTAAGATATTCTATTTATAATTTATTATCATTTATAAATTTTTCCAAATATTATCCTCTTTTATTATCTGTAATTATAGTTATAAATTTACTCCAGGGAATTTTCACTTCTTTCAAAAATTATTTTTAATTGATTTGTAAAACATAAATATTGGTCGTGTAAAGGGAATATTTTAATGATTCTATCATCCTATTTAACATCATTATCAATGTATTTTATTGACACTAATATACAATTTTTATATTTTTTTACTATATATTTATTTTATTCTTCGTGCCTCATATTACATATTTACTACACTAATAATCCATTTTTATATTTCATTAATAATTCTGGATTACATATAAATATTAATATAACTATAAAGAATTATTTATTTCTATTTCATAACCATTTATTATATTTATCTAAAACATTTCTCTGTATTATATTTATTTCTATTTAATTTTAAATTAGTGGGATTATTTTTTATTAAAATAAAAATTATTATTATTTTTTTCACCATTGACCATTATTTATAACATTCTTTTTTTGCAAAAAACAAACCCAATTTATTTTTCATACATACTCTCATTATTTATCTTATATTTGTTTATCAAAATGATCAAGCATTTGAGGCTTTTAAATTTCATATAGTGGAAATTATCTTAAGATATGATTTCATATGGTGAATTTAATTTGGGATTCATCTAATAAAAATATGAAAAATTCATTAATCATTCATTTTTAAAATGTTATTTATCCCATTTTAGTTGAATATTTAAATTAATAAATAATTATAATGGTTGAACAATTGATATTATAGAACACACATATGTATGTATTTATCAGAAAATCATTGATGACACTAAAATAATCAGTCTGAATAAATAATTGAAATTTTTTATCTCATATGATGTAATGTTATGAGACATTGAGGGCCTTATAAACACACAATAATATGGTAAATTTTTTCCCCATGATGTTGTAATGGTATTTTCATTGAGACATGGTATGTTTTATTATTATATTGTCTAATTTATGTATGATATTCCAATTTATTGTCATGATGGCTTATGATTATATATAAATATGATTAACTACACAAATTCCCAAATACATACTACATTTTCTTCAATAAAATTTTTATTTCCATTTTTTATTATCAGAATCTATTTTTATGTTATTATTAATTATAATAAATTTTATGATTTGATAGTATTATTCCATTAATCATGTTATAATTAATATATTATTTTTTTCTCTTCTATTTAGATCAAATAATTATCCCTTGATAAAATGAAAATAAAAGTAATAATTAATAGGTTGTTAAATCGTCTATTCCAATTTGTAGAATTTTATATAGGTTTCCTTATGGAATAAGAAGATGAAACGTATTGTAAACCCTATTTGAGAAGAATTTTGTAAACTATTATCTAATACATAGGATAAATATCCAATATCAAAAATATTTATAAATTTCTGTTTCATAGTGAGATTTAATTAGAATATATAATGGTTAATTACATAAAATGATAATATATATATATATATTATGTTTCCTTAACATGAATAAATATTTTATTCTATTTGTTACTTTTTTCTCCATGATAAGAAGAAAAATGAAACAATCCTAGGTCAAATAGATGTTCTAATAAGTTAAAATAAAGATTCCCTGGGTAATGAATATATTTGGCCTAATTTCATATGATTCGTTATTATATTTTTATTGTTTGATTATTTTTTTACTCTCACTAACATATTTAGTTATGTTTAATGGAATGACATTGGTGGAATGAACTGTACAAAAAACATGTGGTTAATGTGATAAATTCCCTGATGAAAATATAAATGATAATGGAGAAAATATAAAAAAAATTCATAGTCCCACTTACATTGAAATATAATGATATTAATGACGGCCATAATTTTATTGAACTCTGAGGTAAAAAAAAGAAATAAATGAAATTTATCTTATGATATTTTAACAATTGACCAACATACAATAGTTTATCATATGAATCAGTAATTCAAAAATAATAGATCAAAACATAGTACGTGATATTTTTTCCCTTAAATATTTACTAATTAAATTGGGATGTTTTGTTTATTGAATTTAAATGTATATAGTCTATGAATAGTGGATATTTATTAATGAAAAATAAAAGATAATTAAAATTTCTCTCTAGAATAGGATTTGTTTATTTTGTTTTTTTTCAAAAAAAGAATCTTGGTAAATGGTATATCAAAATAGAGTGGGAATTCATTTTCTATTTACAAAATGTGGATAAATATGTTAGTTTATTTAGAAATATTTTTTTGATACAATAATGGTATTTTAAACGTTATATCATTTATCTATAGTGTAAAATATAGAATTTATTCAGTGTCTTAAATACATGTATGTTAAAAAAGTTAACGGATACATGAGTTTAGTATCTATAGATAATTTTTTCAGTTTTTGTCTTACAATTTAAATAAGTTTAAAATAATCTAATTACACATGGGGTATTATAGGAAAAATGAAAATATACGTTATGGGTAGATGATGAGATAATGAAAAATGAAAAAGTAATCTTCAATTAATGAAATAATGATAATTTAGAATAATTTCTCTAGAAATAAACTTATTGGAATTGGAAAATGATTTAATTAGAAAAAAGGTAGACCACCAATTAGGTTGTTTTAAAAGAAATTTAAAATGCTCTATCCATACAATTTAGGCTATTAATGTCTCAAAAAATAAACAACGGATACATTACTATGATGATTCATTGTTCTTGGGAGTTATGTGACTCAAAATAAATAAAAAATAGGTTGAGTAACGAAAATTGACATGAGAAACCTCAACCAAAAATATTTCATTGATGACATTACAAAATCACAACCATTTATGTGTACAATGATAATGATGTGGTGAAAGTTAAACTAAATATTCACTAAATAATTATGAATGACATAATTAATACATATTATGGAAAATTTTCATATAACTAGTATGTTTTATGAGGTAGTTGAATCTATATCTAATTGATTGAATATTTTGATATTTTTTAAAATGTTAAGTGTTCTGAATATTATTTATAAATTTTTTGTACGTGAATATTTAAGTTTTATTGAAATAATTTTATAACATTTATATTTATTCTTCCCTAGGTAGAATTTGATATGATATTAGGAAAATATTGTATAACTCAAAAAAGGACATCATATAAGCTTCTTTGAAATGATGAATATATTTAAAATTATATGTCTATTATAATGGAAACATTATTATTAATATATTTATTGATATGAAATAATTAATTATATTTTTATAAAATGTGTTGGTGGGAAATTGAATTGACGATATAATATATATGTGGGAATATATTGATTTATTTTTAGAATTTTTATATTTTCTTGACCTAGATTATGGATTCGTGTTATCAATTTAACTCATACCTTGTTTAATGAATATATAGAAGTTTCCTAATAAAAGGAAATGAAATTAATTAATGAAATTTAATAAAAACTGCAATATAATATTAACAATGATTTTACATTATAAATATACTTGATAATTGGGTAAACCAATCCTATATATTTAGATTTTTTATGTTTTAATACATCATTAAATTGATTATCATTATATTAACAGGATTAGGGTTAATAAAATGATAATATCCCCCATATTTATTAATTTTATTTATCATCTTCATCAAGATAAATATTTCATTAAGATGGATCTTAATTCTGGATATCATTAGATTATTTTGAAAATTTATTATATAGCCAAAATCTCCTTATATAAAAAATACAATCATTGTGAATTCCGAGTGATGTCATTTAAAAATTTAAAAACATAATCTATATACAAAAATTTGAATAATAATTTCATTAGGGATTACGCAGTGATATTTTTAGTAGTTTGTATTCATGATATTCTCATATATTACAGTTATAAAGAAGTGAAACATGGGAATTTAAGTGAAGGGTTAAAATCAATAGAAATTGGGAAATTATTTTCTAAATTCCCCATGTGTGATTTTTTTAAATTATAACTAATAGGTTATCACGATAAATTATAAATTTGTGGATGAATTTTTAAGATAAATGATCCCTGAATAAAATATTCCAAAATATATGGTTAAATCAATAATTTTATTAAAATATATGGAGAAAGTAGATTTATTGTGAGAAATTTATTATGATACACTAAACAAGTTGAAAAAGAACAAATTTAGGTTTCATTGAATAAAAATAATTTTATATAAATTTTAACATTATTTATAATAGTTTTATTCTACATCTATACACACCTACACTATAGTATTTAATGGTTTTTAATATACATTGGTTCTTCAATGAATGACATGTGTTGTTTTCATTGGAATGATTATATAGTGATAGCATTTTCATTGCAATAATTACATTTAATAGAGAAAAAATACATGATATATTATATACAGTATGAAACACTTGTCCCTCGTACATTATATACATGGTTATTACATTATTTCTAAAGAAACATATAAATTATTAATTTCTCAAATTTAATATGTATTGTTTTATTTGAAAATTAGGCTTATAAAACATTAATATACATTAAATACAAAGCATTATTGATCTCAATAAATTTATTCATACTATAGTATTTCATAATCCCATTAAAATAGGTGATTACCAACACAATGAAATAATAGATCAAAAAACCTCAATAAGGGTAGGGATAACAAGAATGAACATCATACATTATTCAACATGATTACATGAAATATCATTATAATAATAATCATATAATATGAACTACATTCTAATCATAAACATTTGGAGGCCATCTGAAAGGGAAATGAATGTGGTACCCATATAAGAATAAATTATCCTCTCTTAAGTATCACAGATAAGATATCTTAACATTATAGTTGAAGATAAATACACAATGCCCCCCTAAAATAATTTATAAAATGAAAATTAAATCATGAATGCACATAATGACTTCAATAGACATACTACTATAAATAATAAATATGGATTATATAAAATTATTCACTAACCTAGAATATCCTAATATTATAATATTTATGAATCAAAAATGAAAATAAATTTATAAATAAAACAATCCAATAAAAATAATTAATTTATTAATAATTTCATCACACACATATTAATTAATTAAATTTTATTTTCTGAAATGAATAAGTGAAAAAAAAATCATTATTACTATGTATCAATGAATAAATGTGTATATGAAATATATTAATATGGAAAAAATAATATGTATCATTAATGGTTCCAAAGATAAGTTTTTTATCAATATCACTCGAGGTGATAGATAATTATCCAAATTATATTGAATAATAATTTATAAAAATAGATGTAGAGAGGTGAAACCAAAATTGAAACGAATGAATTTTTGGGTATCCTTATCATATATCTCATTTTGTTTCTCCCTGATTTCACATCATTTATAATAAAATGATTATCACTAAAACATTAATATATATATAAATTACAATATTTTATATAAATTTAGAAAAACATTAATAGTTATTATTTATTTATTAAATTGAATATTTAAAAAAATTGAGACATTTTTTTATGATTTTTTTTATTTGATTTAAAATTAAGGAGTTTGAAAAAATTTATTTTTTAAAAAGATACAGAAATCTAAAATTAAGAATAATTCATAAAATTATATATTTTAATATTGTGAATATTTTATGAAATTATGCAATGCAGGAGGTGAAGAATAAAGAATCAACCTTTTACCCATTTGAAATGATGTGATTGTTAATGATTCCAATCTAAATATAGATTGGGAAAAATAATATGATATAAATGGATTATAATATATGTAGTTTATAATTATAAATTTCAAACATATATATATATTATTCATAAGTATCGATTAAAGATAAGATAATTAGTGACTTAATTACATTGTATTAAGTGGTAAACCAACCATTATTGGTATTCATAATAAAAAAGAAGATAATATATATATATATTAAATATTTTATAATATATATTATATATAATTTTATCATTATTCTAATATTTAATTATTAATTGTAATTTTTTACAAATGTTTAAAAATGAATGTATATTTAACGGGAATAGTATACAAATTAAAGGAAGATGATAACTAATTTACCATTTCTTTGATTATTACTCATTTTATAAGTCACTAAGGATATGAGGGATTGTATTTTGGTGAGGATAAAATATTTTTATGTCTCCAGTGTACTTTAAGAGAAATGAATGTAGTGAATCATTAGAAATAGAATGAATTTGGGTTAGGATTTTCCCTAGGGCGAGAGGGGAAATTTATTCATGAAGGGGATGATTATTTAATGTTAAAATAATTAGTAAAAAATTATAATAAAAAAATAATTCAAATAGTGGACTTCATTAGACTATTAATGTTATGTGAAAAATTATTTTTTATATCATTTTAAACCTTAAATAATTAAATTTATCATTTTATACAAATGAATGACATGAAAAAATATATTTTAATATAATGAATTATTTCTTAATCATTGGAAATCATATTTTATAATATTATACTAAAATTTAATCAAGAAACAAAATTGATTTTATTCATTATTACACCAATATTATATCTTTAAACATACAATATTTGAAAACTTATACCTTTACTATTTATATGACAATTCTTGTTTATAAAAAACATTACAAAATCACTCAAATATAATTTTTAAGAATTGATTCCAGAATTAAATTATTTTAATAGAATTAAATTTCAATTTTTCTATTTTAAATATATAAATGTTTACACAAAAAAATATTATTTCAAAATAAGTTAAAATAAACTAATTATACAATATGCACTTATTTATTAATTCATTTTCACAATCCCAATGCTTATTAGGGTAAAATAATATTTTAATTTATGTTATTTATTCATTTTGAATTCTATTTTGTTGTTATTTTTCAATTATAATTATTAAAGAACTCTTATAAATGATATATTATTGTTTTAAAATTCATATTACTATTTTAATGGTTTGGTTACTATTAAAGTAATCATATTGGAAATATACTTCTTATAAAAACCTCTTATTTTATTTATTAATCCTTTATATTGTTTTATCTCATATTTCTATAAATATTTTATAAAATTATAATCATATTTATCATGTATTAAATATTATTTTTTTACTCATATGAGAGATATTTTTGTGAAACTGTGTCCTTATATATTTCAAAATTCTAATTTTATTTTTTTTATTACCATACCTTTTAATGTTATTAAAAATATATAGATCATTTTTAGATCATTTTTTATATTATATAATTATATAATATGGTATCCATTAATGATTTATTTTCTCCTATGATTAAATCTATTATTTGTTACAAAATTTGACACATATTTAAATATATATTAAAACTGAAATTTTCATATTGAAAATCCTTAGTTATGTCAAAAATGTACTCTACTACATAAAATATTTGGTGTAATTATCTATATTTTGATATGGTTGATATGTATATATATCATCAATAATATATTATTGTATATATTCCCTCATAAGGTGTTAAACATGTGTCAATGGATATGGCTAGAGTGGACTAAGGATACTAATTATTTAATAAATAAATATCATGGGAATAAAAAAATATGACAGATTATCTATGAAAATATAGATTTATATATTATCCATAATAAGGAATAAAATAGACCATTTCTTCTTGTAAATGGAAATTATTTCTATAAATACATAATATAAATTATGAAATCCTACTTTTCCAAATTTATTTCTTTACCTTCACGACCTTCCCTCAGTGAGAACCCCTGCTATTCCTGTAGTAAAGATATGAGTAATCCACAATGACTGCCTCCATAAATCATGGTTAGGATACTAGAATCTTGGTAACAAATAATAAAAAAATAATTCATTATAGTAATGCACAAATATTTTAAAAGAAGATCATTATTTTTGATAGCTTATATGACACCCAAAACCAAGACTAAAAGAAATGTGTAATATAACTATTGTAATATGACTATAATACCATAGCCATTGATTTGGAAGGTATTAATATAAACAATCATATAATTAAATATATATAATTTTTTTTATTAATAACATTAATTTATTAATTTTGAGATAATAAGAACTCAATTTTTTTAGTCATTTAATCTTTCAAAAATATGTTTTCGTTAAATATATTTTTTTAGTTTTTCCCAGGGAATGTTAGATTTAATGTTTTTTTAAATTTTGTGTATGATTTTTGATTAAAATTATATATTTTTTTAAAAAACGTTTCAAAATCATCTTATAGTAAATTTTTAAAAAATTTCTAAAGAGATGGATATTATTGTGAATAGTGAAAAGTCAAATTTTTATTGAAAATGGTATTTTTTTAATGAAGATTTTAGTTACTTAATAAAATATGGATTAAAATTATATATTATTAATAATATAATTAATTTCATTTGAATCATGTTTATGATTTAATTTGTTTTAAAATAATTTTTATACTTATAAATTAATTTTCCATCAAAATTGTTTTTCATTGTGTTTTACATTTTAAAATTAAATTTAATTATACTACATCTAGACATAAATCATAAAAATTATATTCCATAAAAATAATTATGAGGTAAAAATTTGTTATGTATTTCACTTTTTTATATATATTTTATGAATTAGAATCATTGTGAATAATTATCACCATGATAAAGGTAAGTCAGTTAATAATGGATAAAAATAATATGATTAGGAATAAAAATTGACCAAAATACTTCAATATTTCTATTTTATATGTTATGATCCTCTTTGTTCATCCACGATCCAAATATATGGCCACATGGAGCCATATATCATTCATTTTGACCGCTATATTATTTAATTAAATGATAAATTCCAAAATGTCACTCTCTTTCATTAATTATTAATAATATTTTTTGAGAGAGATAAAAACAATATATATTCATTTCAAAATGATGATTTGAAATTTACATTATTTTTATTATCTAGGTAACTTATTTAAATTTTTAGTTATTAAATAATTATGATATATTCGTACACAGAGACGACACACAATTTATTCAATTTATTTGATTTTAAAAATATTTAATGTAACAAAATTTGAATAATTTATTCCGCTAAAATAATTTTGTAGATAAATATACCATTATAGTGTTGTTTTAATGTATTATATTATATTTATGATGTTATAATGTTGCTTTCCATGTAAAAAATCAAATGAACAGTTCCAAAAATAACAGTACTGATATTAAATAATAAATGATATTTTACTAACTGATTGAAAATTAATAAAAATATTATATTCATCCATTGAATTTTTTATGTTTTATAATTTCATATATAGTCCATTTATGTTGTTATTTCAATTTTTTGTATACTTCATCACTCTATTAGTGAAAAAACATTGATATCATTGTAAGTGTCAAAAGTATTAATGTGCGGTTAAAAGAAAATATTAAGGGGAAATACCAAGACTATATTTATCAAAATATTATTTTAGAAAAGTATTTTGACCCAAAAACATCATATATTTTAAATATTTATTTTTTTGGATCCATTTCTCAAATTATTAATAACTTTTATTAATTTAATAAAATATGAAATTTGAACAATATCCCTTTCCTCTCTTATTAATGTGAGCGTACTCTCAAATTTTCTTTACATATAAAAATATTTTATAATCTTACATTAGCAACCCAAATAAATTTCCAGAATAAAAATCCCCATTCCAAAATTCTTCTTGTATTCATATATCTCTCCATAGAGTGGTGATGTTGTATGGAATATGAGATTTTCTGAAGAACATGTATTTCCTTTAACCAAATTCGTTAGTTTTGTTTCTTATTCCCCCTCTTTAAAATATTCTTAAAATATTATGATATTAAATAATAATTATAGTACATATAAAGATATTTTATTATATTAATTAAATATAAATATAAATGTATATTTCTTCCTTCAAATGAGAAATTAAATAAACATTAGATTGTATGGGGAGACTGATGCCTCAAAAACTGATGTAATCCATTCTCCATCACCAACTCTCCCAACTGAATATAATGATGGATTAAATATATATATATATAATTTTTATTTAATATTTATCATTGTGTAAATATATGATATTATGTACTTTATTATCTTGTAATTCATTTTAAAAAATATACCATCATTCTTACATATGTGTGGACTACCACCTCCACGAAGTGATGTGGTTCTTTTTTACTCAAAACATTATATTTATAAAATATGTAATGGTAATTAAATAAAATTTATAAAATTTATAAAATTTATCATATTATCATTGTTATTTAGGGATAAAATAATACTTACTATATTTCTAAGATGATCATTTAATAATGGATACAGTACTCAAACTTATGTATGACCTATGGTATCAATGATTGTAATATAGTTCATATTTCATAATCAACTATCATGGTTGGTTTCAAATTAGTAAATTATATATTAAAATTATTTTTTTAATTGATTATAATTTTTTATACTGTTTAATAATGACCATATTAACCTTATATTACACACTAAAGTCATTTCAGAAATATGATCCAAATATCGTCAAAACATGCAACATGAACATAATTTTTTATAACATGGTTATAAAAGTTATAAAAAAAAGGAAAAAGGATCTTAAATATTTTAAAAATTAACATAATATTATTATTTCATCAGATAATAAAAATACATGATGTGTCAAATTTAATGAATATGACACTTTACACTAAAACCCCTATTTTAAATATATTAATCATATATTGGGTAAATCATTCACTTATATGTATATATTTTTAAAAGTAATTTATATATATATGTATGTAGATATACATGATTTATAAAACAAATATTTTGACTATTTCATATAATTTTTCAAGAGGAAATCTTTTATGGAATGATTTAATAGTCTTTACAAAAAATTTTTTTTTTAAATTTAACCTATATATAATCGATGTTGTATCCCACTGTAGTAACCATTACTTGTTTTTTGGATTAATTTATAATATTTCCTATTTTATTTAAATAAAAACTACTTTCCATATATTCCAGTTAATTTAATATCGGGTTTTAAATTTAATTGATATTTTTATATCAGTATTTTTTTCATATTGGTGAAGACAATATTTTTTTATAATAGTGAAAGAAAAATACTAGATATATTATGATTATGTCATGTTTTATGGGAATTTATTATGATGTTAAGAGATTCTATCATAATCCAATTATGGGTGGTTACATGATACGCCTCGAACACATTGTGTAAGATTGATGTTGGTATTTGACCATGATGGTTATTTTATTTTAAACTATATAGGTTATTCCATTTGTAACGGTGATGTTTACTCCATATTTAATAGTGAAACGAATATGATTCCTCACATTTGTAGTGTAACATATCTATGATCAATATATTATATTTTTTTTAAATGATATAATTTCCAAATGGTATTAATGATTTTCTTGTTAATGGAATGTGTTTCCTTATTTTTAAGGGATAAAATTATAACCTATTTGAAAAATATTTCATATGTTTTTTTGTTACATTTGAACCATTATGAGTTTTATTTTTTCCATTATTATTTCTAAGGAAATATTTTATGATATTATTTGCATTGAAATGTTGATTTCCTGGGAAAGAAAATTTTTTTAACCTAATTTAGTTTCAAAAAGATTATTTTTTGTATTCATGGCCAGACATGAATCTTTTAATATTTTTATATATATTAATGAACAGTTTTTTTAAATCCAATATTATAAAATGTATTTCATAGGGTTTTAAGGAGGAGTATGGACAATGATGATGTCAAATTGAATATATTGAATATATTTTCTAAAATTAATGACATTTATATCATAAATGATATTTTTGTTGAAAAATTAGACACATATAGTAAGTTCAAAACTTGTAATGTATGATTTATTATGTAAAATTTATGAAATAATTCTCTAAAACAAAAAAACTAAAAAACATTCTAACAATTGATGAGTGTGAATTCTCATATAGATATTCAATTTATATATTTATTAAAGCTAGGTTCTTATAATTACTCTCATATATCCCCCAAATAAATCAATAAAATCACATATCAACATAATATAATATATAAACTAATGTCAACAATAATCTCAGAGTGTAAATTTTAAAAAAAAATACATTTCCCAAAATAAATATATGAAATTAAAATAATAGGTTGTAACACCATATAAAATAACCAATTCAAAGATAGTAATGTTCAGATCGAGCCCCAAAATATCCATTGAAACCTAAAAATAAAATACATATAGAGAGGTGAGAATATATATTATACTCAATCGGATCATACTCAATATCACTCAAAAAAATATAAGGAGAAAACTACTACATCGAAAAACAAATATTATATCCAACAAGGACCATGAAATTCAACTACAATCCTACCTAATCAAGGTAGAATTAATATGTTTCAAATAAAATAAAATAATATAGTATCATTGAATATAATAACATTCTCCCCACAACAACTTCCATATTTTTTTGTTTAATTTCATGCTGCAATGAAAACATTAATAATCTATGTCCGTACTATATTTGCAGATAAAATGTGGATTGAGTCCTAACCCTGCAAAACATATCCTCCCAAAGGTCCCAATATCCTATGATAGCTTCAGTAAACATTTACATCAAAACATAAATATCTATAACCACATATACACAAATATATATACACACATTATATCATCATACCATCCATATCCTTAATAATAGGGTATCATGAACATAAAGTAAAAAAAGTAAAATTCCTCCCATATACCATGCATGAACCCACTATGTACTTATACCACCATGTACTACATCTAAATTCTAATTGGATAAGGGAGGATAACTATCATTTTCCCCCAATAACATTAGTTTTTTAAAAAAAACTCAATCCTAGAAACTTTTGGTAATGAAGAAGGTTATCTTACTCGATCGAGATGAAAAATGAAATAGAAATGAAATATATGATATATATATAGGTACCCACACACAATCCGTGCTTAAAATTTTCATATGAATACAATTGTTCAATTTTCTATAACCATCAATATTCTACCATCACCTCTCCTCGCCACTGCAGTCCACTACAACACCTCAAACAATACCACTACCCAACACAATTTTGACATATAATAGGGTCCTAATTTAATTTTTATTAATTACATTATTTAATTTCCATATTTAATTTCAATCCACATCCATCCAATCCCCACATATATTCTTGTTAATTACCCTTTCATGTAATAATTAACATTTATATTCTACCACCACATGATTATATAAAAAGAAAAACCCATAAAACCCATCAATTCCATCATTCGATTAAAATATATAAATCCCATCCTTCTATATAAAAAAAAGAAATTGTATCCCCAATGTGTGACCCAAACTAATAAACAATACATTATCAACTATCAACCATTAGACCATCCCATAACACATCCCATGATATCCCATTACAACATGGGTACACAACACAAACTAACCAACATAGCCCTACCAACCAACTCATGAAAACCATCAAGTATAAACGATTCTTTAATAATCACCTCAAAATATCCCCAACATTTACCCCACATTAATTTTCTTAAAAAGAAGAAATTAAATGACATAAAAATGTATTTTCTAATCTATAAGTTTTCTTTATTATTTATTTAAATTATCTTTTAAAAAATTTTACTATACAAAAAAATATCATTATAGTATTTATGAAAATAAATTTACGTGATATATATCCAAAACCCAATCATAGTAGAAATAATAATGTTTTAATGATTATAATTATTATTATAAATAACATAAATATGGAATAAACATATAGAGGATAATCATTTAAATATTTTCGAATATGTGATTTGACCCATCCCATTAAAGTTATATTAGATCAAATTAATTATCATTATTTAGTTAATAATAATTCTACCCAATAGAAATAAGATGAGTAAAATCCAATAGTTTAAAAAAATTGAGTTCTTGAAATCCCCTAAAAATCAAGAGATGCATAAACAATGTTCAAGATTTAGATGATAGGGAGAGAGATATTATTACAAGACAAAACCTAAATGATTGAAACCATTACCATCCTGAATAGATTATGTTTTTCATTAGATTAGAAGTAATTACATACCCCCACCAAATCATATTGGAACATCCACTAAGGATCCCAAAATAATGAAAAATAATGAATTGATATTCAAAGAGATTAAACTAAACAAGAATACTCAAATATTAATCTCTTAAAGATGATGATTAAATATACATAATAAGGGATGGAATGCCTCCTAAAATCTCTTTAGAGTCAACAATGATTTATAGAGGATTGAGGGAACATAATTGAATTTTTCGGAATAATGAAATTTATACTAATTATAGAAAAATAAAACATTGTAGTTAATATTTTTAACCATTACACACTGTAAAAGTTTTCAATAAGACTATGACACAACATATTTGTATACATCATGTTGGGTCTGACCAAAACATCCCTTTAAAAAAATTTCATTGGAAATGTATAAATCCTCCACACATCCATGGTCTATGGATCCACCCACTGAGGATGCATAAAACCTATTAGATATAGCCATTCCATAGCTTAATTTTCACATCATAGTGGATCCCAAATAACTAAGACACCAAACATACCATTTTAACCTTGAAATTATATACTAGATAAACAGAATACAATCATGTAATTACCACTACCCTAATGAACCCTCCAAACAAGGACCGAATGTAGGAGAATATAACAAATTAAGGTAATAGTTGGATCAATTTATCTTCAATGATCGACCAAAAATATCTTAAACTAAAATATATCCATCGAAACCATGTCCTCAGTAATCCACAGTAATGAGAACCATCATGACATACTCTTTCCTTTTAACCGTAATAAATACTACCCTCAAACACCACCAATATTCCATTTAATCCTCATCTAGAATCCTCCAACACACACACAAAAACTATGTAACATGTAGTTAAAAATTAAACCAATATATTAAAATACATAAAAAAACTCTTATCCAAAATAATAAAAACCAACATTTAAGTAAAATAAAAATAGACAACCGATCAAGATCGTAATATATATTTACGAACATGGGAGTTGAAGAAATTATACAACCGAACAACATTAAGAGAAATGTCTAATGAAAGTATCTATTGAAAGACACATAATAAATTTAAATGGAAAATAAACTACCACATAAATAAGGAAAATGCGGAAAAAATGATATCAATTTGAAATACTCATCGTTCATATACTACTTTTTATCCAAAGTACTCTGCTATCTAGAACAGTGCATGTACAAAACCTAATCCAAAGGGATATCAGGATATGAATTTTATTATCTTAATGATATGGGATAACATCAAGAAACTATATGAAATTTTTCTCATCCTCATAATACTAATATCCATAGTTAATGACATAATAATAATTATGAAGATAACGTAAGAGTTGTTACTTATTAATTTTTTCGATCTGATAAATCAATTATGGAAGTCCAAACTGATTCCACACCTGAATCAAATACAATACCACTAGGTAAATACCAATAAAACATAGATAAAAATTACTACCAATCCAAACACACAATTCCCCTAATAATGATAATATATTTTCAACATATGTTATCCATGCATGAAATCTCAATGCATTCTCCTTTGATCAGAATACAACTTCTTTTTATCCTTTCCTATGATAATCCACTCTCAAACCATATTAATGTTCTCCATCATGATATGAACCCCATAATTACTGAGGAATAATATATCTATTTTCTATATCTTGAATAATATATAATGAAAGGTATTTACATAAAATTCATTCAAAAAATATATTCCAATGGAACAGTCAAAAAAATAGTTATACGATAAATCTTCTAATGAAATTATTTCCCCCACGCACCACTAAAATACACGAAGAAATCTAATAATATATAATACATATTTAGATGGTTTACTCTATATAACCATCCATATTAGGATAGAAATTAATACTAAGGAGAAACTTGGTGCTAATGGAATGCTTCACTCTCCTATATACTCGCAAGGGAAAATGATAATACCATTATGAATTGATCGTCATCCGTACCCTATGAATCTTGAAAACCTCATCCACATAATTCCTCTACATAATATACAATGCTCCTGACTCCCAGAAGAAGATGATCTGAATTATCATCAAACATCAATCCTTAATTACCAAAATAATATCACATACCATATGAGATTGTGGTTGACTGGTGATAGAATTCATGTTTTTTTCTCTCGTTTCCACTTGGGTACTTCCAATAGTGGAATAAATATACTCGTAACATGATTATTTTCCTTCAAATATGGTAAAACAACCCATGTGACACATGTTATATGACTAAATGCTTCATCCCAGGCCACCAAAGCTGACCCCTAAGAAATGGTATATCCAGTAAAAAATTGGATGCACTACCACTAATGAGCTATTTAGCTTATAGAGAAACCCATAAAACACTATCAATGAATTAAAAAACCTTAAATGGAACACTATGTATTATAAATCACCCTATTAACTCCCCTTAAGTGATTCAATTAGTATGAAGGGATCCTATATAACCTCTACCTTTATATCTCATTTTTGAGACTCCTCCACCAACTAGATCAATGTGGACCGCACCATTATTTAAAAAAGTTAACCACCAACATTATACTTCTATACATCAAGATGGTTCATCAATATATCCCAGTGAATCTCTAATATATCTAGAAATTATTACAATATTATCCCATAAATTTTCTACTAAACAAATTAGTGACCACATTCTCATACCTCAGGGTGTTAGAGATATCAAACACATAGTCATAGAGATACTCAATCCACCTCCATTTTTACATATTCTAATCCCATAGAGAGAAAAATAAATTCTATTGTGATCTATAATGTCCAAAAAACATATATGTGTGATAATGTTTATATAGAGTCAAATAAGACACCATAACCTCTATCTCTAGATCATGGTTGCCATAGTTTCACCCATGGGAATGACACTACCCAGACTAGTATGATATAAATCCCACTATAACATTATTATGCAACACAAAATGAAATTTTATCTAACCCAAAACACTTGAAATATCACTATACCCTATGAAATATGAATAATGAGATCTCAAATCAACCTCTCAAATAGGAATCTAAAAGATCACTCATGCAAATCAATCCATAAAAATTCTAGTTTTTCATGGTAATAGATCTCAATTAGGCTATAACAAGAGTGTAGTTAGACAGAAACCTTTGATAATTGATTGTGATAATGAGAAAAATACATAACTCTACATAATTATTAGGGGCCACCTATGAAATAATGACTCAATCTTCATTATAATCATACTCCGACCTTGCGTGGGAAACAAATTCCCCTAGAAATGCACCACCTCCATAAAAAACACACTCTTTGAAATCATCTAATAAATTGACCCTGTTGAAGGACTCATAAAATGGATTTATGGGGAAGGACATGATATTCTATTAAACTAATTTATAAAAGTATTTAATTGATGAACACATCCAAAAATTGATCAATTAATTTAGGGAAGATGGTGTTCATGATTCTAATAAAAAATAAGGTTTTTATGTATATAATGGCATAAAAACATAAAATCACTATAAAATTATCTAAAAGTAGTCTTACTGATTTACTATACCACCATCCTCATATGGTTATGTCTAAAATACCAAACCTGATCTCGAAAAACATGTTGGATCTATTGAAATAGTTCAAAAACAGCAATCAATGGTAAATGGTAACTATTCATGATTATCACCAAGTTTAACAATCCATATTCTAGACCAAACTGTAAAATATTCTCCTCATTCTAGAAGAATCTAATAGGAGCTCACCAATGTGAAGTATTGATTCATATAATGCCCTTATATATTTTATCATAAACCTAAATCAACATATATGGTAATATATATTATTTTATACATTAAATATCCACAAACAATTAAGTATAAATTGGATAAAAAACTATTCAAGACATAATATCACATTGTGGGTGTAAATCCAAAATATCTTATAGAAATACAAAAAGGAAATTATATATCATTCTATAAACTACACTACATGTTCTTCCAATCAATCTAATCATATGGGTACTATGTTTAAAAACAATATATTAGAATATCTACAACCGATCTAGTGATCCCTCTTAGAAAAAACTGTATGTCGGCTCTCCCAATCAAACAATATTACTCTACTTTGAAATAAATAAATAAACGCAAACAATGATTTTATTGGATTGATTCCCAGAATAGAATTTATCTATTGATTCTAAAAAATAATAATTTCTTAGATAACTAAATATTATCCATTATCATCTCCCAATCTATAATGAGATTATTATGACTTTCATAACCTCAAACAATAATAGTCAAGAACAAAGGAACTAAAAGCCTCTCCATTGGTTTCCCAGAGTTTAGGCCATGATGTCTGTAATAATGGAGTGTGTTGATTCATTATAAAAAAATGAATAAACTGTGGTATAAGATAAGAAATATATATCTCAAATAACCTATATCCCCTCATGAATTAGAACATGCATCACATGATGTTTTAAAAGCCAACCACCTCTACAATGCTATAGGTGACCAGCGCTAATAATTTTGTCCACCCAATTTCCTATAGGGATATAGAAATCATAGGGATAAACACTAACGATACCATCTCCTAATGGAAAAAAATATTACATTTGTACCTGCTACTTTATAACCTCTGATTAGGCCATTATTGATAAGATGATATGGGATGTGGAGATCCAAATAATTATAATCCCAAAAAATGGATGTAAATTGTTTTTCTAATGTCCAAAACCATCTTATTAAAATAAAACAAGTTAAGACCTCCCAATGGGGCCAGCAAAACTTCTTTACATAGACGAATTTGAGGAAATAAATAGTTCAGAACAACTTCTCAATGATATAATCCTTGAAAACACTAACATCATTGATCCAATTCTAATAGAACATATTCTCGAGGATCCTTGATAAAAACCGCTCCCATTATTACCATGTATTAGTATGTGCTGTCTCAATAACCTCAACGTTGTTCTAATATTTATATAGTATGAGAATAGTCGGTGAATGTAAATGAATTTATAGGATGTGAAGCCTCCTCCAACTACTGAGCATTGGGATCCTCATGAGGGAAAAGAATAATGGGAACATGAATAAGGTCTTTAACATGATATTGGGATCTCACATGATATGGATATAGTAATTACGGGATGGAATAACCTACATGTTCTCAATATCATTATTGATACTAGAAATTTGTCATAATATTTCACATGGAAATGTTAATAGGAAATACTTGACTCCACCCCCAGATACAAGATCTTCCATGGATTCACTATAACCAACATCGTACAGATGTTAAAAAGGCATTATATACTATCCTAGAATATATACACTAAAAGTAATAAAAATCACTTCAAATACATTTCCCCCCCTTCAGAATGTAGAATTTCTTGATATGCATAGCCATCCCTTAAAACTAAAATAGATATACTGAATATCACTATTTCACATCCCCCATTCCATATCAAACACAATAAAATTTACTTGGAAATCATAGGGATCCTGATCAATATAAAATATGAAGAAAATAAAACCTACATGAATCTCTACAAATAGAATAGTATTATCCAGTCGATCGGAGGTTATGGAGAGAATGGTGTTAGTGAATGAACATTTAAAGATTTTTAATCAAAATAATAGATGCATTTAAAATAAAATAATGTATACCGAATAATGATAGAAATAAAATACATGATATTTTATGAAATTTATTATATTTTTTTGAGAAAACATCAATGTTAAAAAATAATTAAAATGTTCAAATAGAAATTATGAATATATGTAAGGTGATGTTTGATGATGTGATGTAGAAAACTATATAGAGGAAAAACACACCAGATAAAGAGTTTAAATAATGCTTTATGTTAGCCCCTACGTTTCCACCCCTTAACTATGGAGTTTAAATGTACAAATCCTCTTGCCTAAATAGAGAACAAGAACCTGATACTCAAAATTTTTCCTTTTGAGCACCCAATTTTATGTCATCTATTATTGAGTAATCCATTCTACACTTTTGTAGAGTGTGAATCAATGGTGTATAAATATTGAGGTAAGATATGATTAATTTAGTAAAAACCATTAAAAAGTATCTTATAGATATATTTATTTATTACTTACAGTGGAATATGATAGATTATGTTAAAAGTAACAGTTTTCTTGGATAATTGAGAACATGATGGATTTTTTGAACTTTATCCATTTTATGTTTGGTGATCTTTGAGAGAGCATCATCAGAATTTGTGATCACAGTGTTATTAATGGTTTGTTAAAATTCATTGTTCCAATAGATAGATTGTATACGATCTAAAAAGGTCCATGTATATTTTGGAATCAATAGGAACATCCATCCTAAAATAGACCATCTTAATACTCATTTTGTCCTTAATAGATTCTGGATCACGGGAGACTTCATAACACCATTTGGTATTGGGTGACATCCAATGGGTAAAAATTCAGTTACCTATAGCTGATGATTTATAGATAAAAAGAATAATAAATCTATTAATGGAAGATGGAATCTAGGTTACCTCTAGATATATGATCTACAAAAAATCAAGAGTTTCAACCTCCACTTCCTATTAAGTACTTAATTGGATATTTACCGATGATTCCATGTTCCTAATGTGTTGAAAGGGACATGTTGAATAATTTAACTACATATTAATGATACATTATGATTTTATTTAGTTATCCACATTGAATTTTTAAAAAAATATGTCAACACATGATTAAAAATAAAATTGGGTAACATATGCAAATATTTGTGATCAAAAAACACTATCAAAGATAGAGGTATAATAATATTAACCTTTTTTTTACCACAATCACCTAACATAAGAAATATAAATTAATCATAATTAATGAATCAAAGATACCAAAATGAAATTAATAAAATTAATATGATATTCAATGTTATCAACTGGAAAACATATAATGAATGATTCTAACAACTATAATGAATAAATTTATGTTATTTTAAAAGATCCACCTTGATAGAAATATTTATAAATAAGGGATGGAAAATAATATTTAATTTATGAAAAATATTCAATAATTCCCCCATTTAAAATTTACTACTTAATGAAATTTCTCCCCCTTAGTGAATATTAGAAATTAGAACCATCATTTACAAAAAAATACAAATGGAAAAGATAAAAAAGATAATTATTTGGAGGATAAATTATAAGGATAATCTGTTAGAAAATATTTTTGAAAATGATTTATTTAGAAATAATTATATTCTCATTGAAATTTTTAATTCCTATACCTCATAAATAATATTTTTTTAGTAAAAGAGAATAAATCAAAAAATAATAAAAATAAAATAAAATATAATGAAAAAAATTTGAAAAAAATTCCTAACATTCCAATACACCAAATAATAAGATTATTATAGAGGTAAAATGGAATGTCAAAATAAAAGAAATCTAGATTCAATGGAAAAAGGATATGATAATGAAAGCATCAATGGTAAAATAATTCTAAAATGAAAAAATATAATAGAAGAATATATAGTATATAACGATATATGAAGAATAAAATAAATAGGAATTATGAGAATGAAACTATAATTGTATAATACCATTTCCATGACACATTAAGGAATGGGTTCACATTTATTGGGAGAATTATTTTTTGAGAAACCATATATAGGTTATTGTTTTCATATGTAAAAATAAATTGAGGGATTTTATCAAAATGTAATTTTATGAAAAATTAGTCTTAATATAAATGTTATACATATATATAAATATATAACTATTTTTACATAATAATAAACATATATAAATGATATAAACACAAAAAATTGATTTAAATAATTAATAAATATATGAGTATATATAATAAATATTTAATAGGTATCCAATGTTATATTTATTATTTTAATAATATTATTAAAATTGTTTGAAATACATAATTTTGAACATATGTATTTTTAATTTTTAAAAATAGGATAAATTTTTTTATGCAGAAAAAATAAATTGATTAATTTGAAAAAAACAAATATATTAAGTATAATATGATGGTTATGTAGATAAATAATTGTCCCTAAAATTATAGAATACAAGAGATAACGTGAACATATCGAATATAGATATATGAATTAAATTTAATTTTAAATTTAAAAACAGGTTTTTAGAAAAATATTTTATAATGATTTTTAAAGATATCTTTAGTTATTTATATAAAAGTTGATGAATTTAAAAAATCTATGATTCTTCATTCATCCTTAATTATTTTAATATGATCCAAGGATAATGGTATGTTAAAAATATCATTTTTTTGATACTCTATTGGGATATATTCCAGCAATATGTTGAATTTTTGGAAGTGATCTCTTAAGAACTCATGAAGAAGTTCATTGTTTTTAGTGCGAGTCTACTACATATTTTATTTTTAGATTTAAAAGGTTTTGGTATTCTATCACTATATAGGTATATAGATTAATGTTACAAAAATTCTTTGAGAGTGTGTTGCATCAATATAATTTTGGCACCACAACTATAAACATGTATTTCTCATTCTTTTGCTGTAGAAAGAGAAACTGAATTCAACTTCTTATTACTGCATGAGATTATAAATTTTACTAGTAAATGGAAATTTCCACATGTACTTCTCTAACCAAATTATCATTGACTGAATTTATAATAGAAATGATGTCAATTCATATGATATACCTTTTCGATAAAATTAACTTATATTTGTCGATCCATTTAATTAACAAATATTTATTTTAGTTGGATTCAAAAGTTGTTCTATTATATTTTATGTGAAATTATTGAAATTATCAAAACTAAATTGGTTATTAATTTGATTAATAATATTGTAAAATATATGTACAATCATACATCTAAAAATCTTTAGGTCCACCAGTTTGCAGGATATATTAAATATATTTTTATAAGTCATACTCATAGGATAAATAATTTCCTAATAATGTTCTATCTGAATCATTCTAAATGTTCATTGGTGTATTCTATATGTATTGAAAATATTCTATCAGTATTTTGAGAAATTATAAAATCAAGGATTAATTTTAGTACATCAATAAAAATCATATAAAATACATTTTTCATTATATATTATAATTAAAAGTAATTCTTTAATGTTAGATCTAAAATTTACATCATCAACATCCATTTGAAAAAATAAATGATAATTTTAGATTGTATAGAAAATATAATTGCATTATAATTTCTTAATTTAAACCAATTTTAATGAAGATAATTTTAAAGGAATTCATACAATTATCAAGGGAATTTTTTAATCAATGAAGATATTTTTTTAGTTTGGAAAAAAAATTATTAGGAAAAGATGACTTTCAAAACCAGGTGGTTCTCCGACAAATTGTTTTAGGAAATAAAACAATCTGGAAAATAAATTTTGATATGAAAAGATAAAAGGTATCATATTAAAATGATAAGAATATTCTAATTGGATTATTATGTATTAATTTTGTTATACAAATGAATTGGTTTTACCATAGTATATTTCAACTCAATGGTTCTATCCTTTTATGATTAGATGATATTTCATTCTAGTTATATCAAAAGATACATCAAAATTATTTTGAAAATCTAATGGTATTGAATAACATGATGATCATTAGTTATTTCCATCAAAGTCCACAGATCATTACTATTATTTTGATTAAGTTCATCTAACATGTATTATACTCAATTTTTGTATTCTGATTTTGGGGTTTATGGTGAGGGATAAAGGTATTTTGTTCAAAATCATTTTTGATCACCCGACATGTATGAGATACCCCTTTTAAAACATAAATGGCATTTTTAATGTTATATTTAATAAATTTTTTGAAATATTTTGGAAACAAAAATTATTTTGTTTTTTTCATCAATTTTTTTTAAGTGTTTTATTTATAATAGTGTTTTAATAAACAATTTGAAGTAGTGTTTTCAGAAATTTTCATCAGTAACAACAGGGATGAAATTTTTCACAATTTTAGATCATTTTTTTAAATACATCGAATTATTTACACTAGTTAGAGAACCAAATATAGGTACTATCATTTCATTATGAAAAAAATTTTCCAAAATTGTTTTTGTTGTTTAAACTAAAACATTTGCAACCAAGTCATTAGAAAATCCAAAATTAGTTTTTATTTATTTTGAAAAAGAACATAATTTGTTTTCATTATAAGTAGATTAATAAGAAAAAGATTAATGTTATAACATATAGTATTAATAGCCTCATCAAAAAATTGAACAGAAAAGTATTTAAATTTTGTTTGAATAAATTCTTGAATTGTTTTATTTCACATCTATAATACCATTATTTTTTAGGTATTTGAGGATTATAAAAATAATGATTACATCATACACCAGTGAATAAGTCATTAATTTTTTTATTATCAAATTATCTACTATTATCACTTGGATTTGAAATAATTCTGAAAACTTTTTAATTTTCAACTATTTTATAAACCATGATGAATTCTTTGCATGTTTAAATTTTAATAGATCATAAATTTACCATTTTGAATCATATTAATTCATCAAATAACAAACATATAGTATTTTCCTCCTATAAATTGAATATTATTAGGGACTAAAAGGTCAATATGAATCATTTCATGTTATTATGAAGATAAAAAAATATTTAGAATTAAATATGGATTTTTATGTCTTACATTGTGGGTATACATCACAAATCATTTTATTATTTAAATTATATTAGGGAGGATTTAATTATACTTGATATTAGTTGTGTTTTATTAGTGAATTTGAGTTATAATGACCATTTAATATATATAAAATCCTAGACACATTCACCTGTTAACATAAACACTCGACATTTTTTTTGAATAATTTTATATTAATTTTATACAAATTCGGAAATCATGATTATATAAATTAACTATTTCATGTTAAATTAAAAACATTAAGAAATAATTTTCTATATATATTTTGAAATCATTTTCAACAATTAGACCAATTATTAATAAATTTATTTTTAATTATATTATAAATAATTTTTTATTAATTTTTAGTTTATAATAACTCATGCTACATTCAATGATGACTATGACCCAAGATATATATATGAGAGTGATGTGACCTAATTAATTTTTATTTATTTCAAAAAATCCAAGAGGTTTCCAAACATGTGTTTCTAGCAACCATAATCTATGTACCACATTATTTCAAATATTTTTATTGGAAGGTATTTTTTCAATAAAATTAATCATATGATGTTTTGGTACTGAAAAAAATATAGGTCATCCTACATTATCCAATAAATAATTTTTAATGGAAATTTTTTTAATCATTATTATTATTCAATGATTATAAACAAGATGTATTTACCTTTCTCTTCTATATCATGTATTTTTTTCAATCACATTCATACACTAAAAGACTAGTTATTTTTCTAAAAAACAAAAAAAAATTAACAAAATAAGTTAATGACTTATTTTTGGATGTGCTCACATAATTAGAGTGAAATAATTTGATTCAATATTATGCCATTTTTGGGGTACCCAACATTGTATTGAAATATTTATTACCATGGATGAATTTGAAATTGGAATTTGTTTATATCATTAATAGTTTATTATAGATTTTCTATATCTTATTGGTTTTTTATTTCCATGATTTGATATTAATTTTCAGGAAGAAGAATATAATTTTATTTTAAGATATTAAAATTTCCCAACACCAATTTATTATATTTTTATTCATGTTGATGATTGAAATTTTCATGTTAACTTTGAGAATATTTTAGTTCATTAGAATTTTTTCTGACTGGAGGAGAAAAAAGAATAAGATAGGAGAGAAGAACAATGATAAGATGGATAAGTGGTAAAAAAATAAATTAAAATACTTCCATTAACATATTATTTAAAATAAGATATGAGGAACTTTTGCCTTTATTCACTTAATGTGGATGGAGAAGTTGAATCTAGGTGATCATCACATGTAGTCCATGTGGTTAATATATAATTTGTTTCCCTTTCATTATATCCTTGATCTCATTATTTTAAAAGTTCATTCTTTCTTTATGTGTCATTTCCTTTTTATATTAATGGTACATCACTTTTTCTTGCAACTTTTGATTATACTTTTTTGATCATTTGTTGATATTGGACCTTTAGATGTGGTTGAAGATGTTCCCAGTTACTTGATCATAGTAAAGAACGTCATATCCATATTATTCATCATTGGTATATTTTAAGGTGATTTTTGAGTTTACATACTTGTCTTTATTGGACACTTATATAATTTTAATTTCATTTTTATATGATATGTCATTTAGGATCCTATTATTTCCATTTCCTCTACATTTTTCAAATAATTGTGTTATTGGATAGGTATCACATTTTTAAATTGGGTGGTAGGTAACCACGATAAGATTCTCATTCTGGGAACATATATAGATAATTCATCTTTAACAGAATTTCAACCCTTACATATGCCAGTATATCTTAAAAACATCCATGTAATGGAATCATTTGAGTTCATAGTAAATTCTTCCTTTAAATAATGACTCATATCTAATATAGTGTTTATGAGTTTATTTGTTCCTTTGTCTGTTTCTTTGAATAATTTCAAAATCTCTTATGTAATTTTACATGTAAAAAATTCAATAAAATCTTTTCAATCAAGACCACAACATAAGTAATTTTTTATGTTAATATTTTTAATAACCTTAGGACTCTATTTTTTTAGATTTTATGATGGTAACATGATGATATATTACAATTTTCCATATGTATTAACAAATTTTACCATGGAATGTTGACATCTGACTCTTATAATATGAATATTCAGTTCCATAAAAAATTTGACCATGTGAATTACAATTAGATTCCCCAAGGAAAAAATAACATTTAATTCAATTAAAAAATTTGAAAAACTATAGAATTAATATTTTCCAAAAAAAAGAATTGGTTTTTATAAAAACTTACTGTTTCCTTTAATAAAAATTGTTTTTTATTTGAAAAAATGAAATTAAGGAAGGTGAATTTCCTTTTTAATTTTTTTTAAATAAAATATTAATTAAAAAATTGAATGATTCTGAAATAATAGAGTATTAAATTTAATATGTGCTTTAATTATTTTAATGGTAGATTAAAATTAAAATATCATTGTAATTAAAATATAGAAATGTGAAATTGAAAATTACTTTGTTACATAAGATTTTTTTATGTATTAAATGTTAAAATGTAAGCATATTAAAAACACAATTGATATAGGGTTAGGCTGATGCTTGATGTGGGCCCCTACAGCTCCACCCATTGGCTTAAGGGGTCAATTGTAATAATTTCACGGTCTCAATAGTGCCCTAGAACTCTTCCCTGAAGGATTTGTCTTGTGAGAACCTTATTAAACATAACTTTTCATAATTTAACATGTCCCAGAAATTTCTAAAGTGTGAATAAATGGAGAATATAGGTTGAGGAATGAGCGATTTTATTTAAGAAACCTCATCGTAATGTAGAACACTACTCTATTCATAGAATAGGTACAATAAAGGATGAGTTATTGGCCAAATTGACTAGGTTAAATAGGAAATTTATAACATGAAGGCTCCTGAGATATTTTTCCCTTGACCATTGTTTTGTATTTGAGATCATGAAATTTTCAAATTTGGTTAGAAGGTTGTAGCTGCTGTTTAAATTCGGAAGGGTCTATGAAATACATTTAATAGGATTTAAAATGTCCAGAAAACTTCTTGAATAACTAGTTACATAAAACCTAGAATGGAATGACATAATAACATGTTTAACTATAATAAATGTATGCTATATTTATTCTACCTAATGCCGCTCTGTATCTGGTATCCTTTAAAGGGTAATCAGTGGGTTCCCTATAGCTAAGGATTATTAGAGAGCCTCCACAACTGAGCCACTAATCTCAAGATATAGGCCAGTTTCCCACAAAAATCATTGATGCATTTACAGTGGATCCACTAGCATAGTGATTCTCCTCCACCATTTATCTGGTGGTCTTATTTTGAAAGAGGATTTATTCCACCATTTTAATTGGATGATGGAGCAGCTTACTGTTGGCCGACAACAAATTTTTAACATAAATTTCCATCGAAGAACTTATTTGGATTTTTATGGATGATTAAATGTTCCTGATGATTGGAAAGGGATACGTTGAAGAGTATAAAAATTATTCCATGATACATGAATATTCTATTTATTTCATCACATTGAGATAGTTAAAACCCAAAAAATCACTTTAATGAACTTCTTAGTATGATAAATTTCTATCTTTGATCATGAAAACCCAATGGGAGATAGATTTAGCATATATCCAAAGAATTATTGAACAAAATTTATTTAATTAGTATCATTTATTTGGATTCATTAAATCTCAAAAAATCATCCACAATTCCAAAATAAGAATAATATGAAATGATTTATCTACCATTATTAGGTAAGTACCATGTAAGGAGAACCATTTCAATTGGATGTTTGGTAAACTAGAGGTCCTTGCATTGGATCATAGTGGGTCATTAAATCATATCTCCTTCATATACTCATTGGATTGTGTCATGAACCAAGATCAACTAGTACCCTTTCTTAGCTATCTGATCAAATCCCCACTAGAGTGTAACTCCAAACACCATATTAACTCTCAACCAAAAGATTTAATATAGCTATGTCATGATGCTTACCCATTGGGATCCACAGTGTGGCCTAAAGTTAACATAATAGTGACACCTAAGGTCCCCCTCTAGCAGGCCTCACATTAGGTACTAGAACCAAGGGTATATAACATTAAAAATACAATAATTAGCCTCATATACATATAAGAAAAAACTAAATAATATGACTAATACATTCAATAATATAAATTTACAAATATAAAAAATAATCCCACAATTAATCATATGACATGGAAATATAGGTCGCTGAATAAAATTGGCAAATAAAACACCAAGGAATCAACTTTATAGTAAATACCCATCTATATTCTTATAATGTTGATATCAGTCACCAAATCCAATTTGTATAATTCAAAATAGATTATATATATAAGGGCTAGAATAATATGAATACTCAATTGGATTGTACTTCTGATCTTTTGTGTAAATATGGAAAGGGTATACAAATTAATTAGTAAAATATAGATTCAATGAGCCCCATTAATGTTAAATACCACCCTTCTTCACTAAGGTTGACTTACTAAATATCACATATAAAGTAGTGAAGTTTTCTAATGAACTATTATAATATTTTCTATGCAACAACTTCCCCGTTTATTTTTTTATCTCCCTTACAAATATTAATTTCTCTAAACTCAATCCCTTCAACATATAAAAATCGTTCAAGGGTATGTTCACAACCATACAATCTCCATCCTCTCATGGGGAAAAGTATTTTCTATCAACATCAATCCAGTGTCACATCACCACATCTATGTCCAGAACTACATATCCTCATCCACATATCCACATGTCGTCATCACAAAATCCATATACACTATAGCACAGTATCATGAACATGAATGAAATAAAACTCATTCCCTAATCCTACAATTCATGACACCCTCCACATAACAATACAACTATGAAATATTCCCAAAGGTACAGAATTAAAGAGGGAGTATCCATCCATTCTCCTTTAATAAACTTGTGGTTGGGGAGAGCACCAAAAACCCAAAAAATCTAATCATCGGTAAGGTTATTCAAAATGGGCTGAGTGATTAAATATGACAAAAGTAAATTAATCACATATAAATATATTAATTTAGATGCACACATTTCCCATCCTATAGAAATCTCATAATCTGAAATGATATCCAAACTACTATCGCAACACACTACAAAAACTTCTAACTAGAGAACTTCAAACAAGCCTATGTTCCAAAAAAAATCTCAAAAAGACATTTAAAATTTATGATTTGATCTATAAATTACATTATTTCTTGAATTATTGTTACTAACCATGTTATGTTTAAGGATCCATTTAACCCATTATTTATTAACAAAAATCATCCTTCAAATATGTGATGTCCCATCCCAAATGGGTATGTGTCATGACTAAAAAAATTCCACCACCAATAGGCTAGGGGCATGGATTACCATCGAGTCATAATATCCCACTAATGAGAGGAATTATAATAATGTGACTTTACACATGCACAAATCTCCAAGAAAAAAATGACAAAATGAAAAAATATTAAGTAATCAATGCATGAAAACCACTGTATCTCAAAACTAGAGTACAATAATGAAAGTACTAAAATGTAAAACGAGGTTAAAGCAAGACCACCAAAAGGAGTCTTTAACCACAAGTCAAAACATCAAAAAAATAAGTACTCAGACTACTGTCTAGACCACATGAACGCACCACATCTCTCTGGCCTTGCTAAGGACCACCTGGTCCTAGGCCACATAAGACTACGAAAAAGGTTTGATTTCCTACAAAAGACACGACGCATGCGGGAAAAGCATATATATGGGTGAGTAAAACAATAACCAGTAGGGCACCACAAAACCATAAGGAAAATACCACAATTTAGATACCACAAAATAAAAATAAAGTCATCTCCACATAGGTATATTTCTGCAACACATATTGCAAGAATATCCGGATATACTCAAGAGAGACACCATGCCATCTGGTGGTCATAGTCAAATAATAGCCATTAGATTCCACTCTGATTATGCTTGTACAGATAGAACTCACTCATCGAAGAATGATATCATTAGAGATGATAATGAAGAGTTTTACCTCATTTTTGACTGACCTGAATGAGAACGTATTACTCATGTAATATTTTGATACATAGGGAGTGGATCCTACCTAGTCATGATAGGTCATACCGCTAACCCAATCTGGATCAATTCGCAACATAGGGTATCTTTCCAAAATACATAGGGGAATCCCACTAACCATACTGATTCATCTCACTAGACGGGGGACAAATCCCTATCTCTTAGAGGTTACATGAATCCACAAAACTCCATTGGGGATGATAACGGATCGCTCTAGTTTGACGGAGGGATACCATAACTCTATATGTGACACAACCTCTAGAGGTGACTAGAATCGAGTAATGAGGATATAACATTATTCTAAACCCTTGAGGAAATGATTGAGGGAATGATCTCAACCTATACTAGTCCTAGCTATAAACTCACCACATTATCTAAAAATGATGGTATCAACGTCTGGGTCACACCGCCGTAGATGGATCGTATAATAGACAAAAATTTTGAATGTTAGAGGAGTTTGAAGTTTCCAAATAAGGAGGTCACATGGCTCATGGACCAACCGCACAGTTAGTCTACTAAACATGGAGGTCGACCACCATGGTCAAACACACAAACTGGCAGTTGTAGTCGACTGCACCCCCAGCTACCATAGTCATGTAGAAGCTGGAACAACCATGGATCATGGTCAACTATAGTGGTCGACCGTGGACCAGATCCGGCCTGATCGACTAGAGTCATACCCAGGTTTGACCCAATAAACTCGCATGGGCCCGTTCCCCCATTTCCTGACCTAGGAAACTTGGCCAGCCTCACTTGGTCCCGACCCATCTTCCATTAACCATCCATCTCACATGTGGGCCACCAAGTACTACACTGTGGACCATGTTTTCAAGACTCACCTGATCCCACATGGCCACCCACAATGCTCCACGCTGCATACTCCACTGCCAAATCTAATCATCGTAACCACCTCACCTTACCAGATCACTACCTCACCTCGCCTGGTAGTCATGCCTGAACCACACTAGTGTTCCCTTCCATTGACCACAAATCCAACTCAGATTTCATAAATTTTAAATTGTTTCAGATCTGATCTCATCAGTTCCTGATCTATATAGACCTGACCTCAATTGTTGATTTTCCCCCAATTTGGGGGTCTCGTCACATTGGGATCAACCCAGCGTGTTGAACAATGGCTAAAGGGTTCCATATAAAATTAATGTGATGAATGGGGGAGGTAAAAGAAAAACTACTATGGGTAATGAACCTAATTCGTTTTTCATGTTGGCCTCAATCCATTTCTGTTAGAAGGAAAAATGAAGATGAAATCAAAAAATCCACAAAATAAACACCGTGATGGTAAACCATCCTAAAATAATCAAACAATGGATCAATATATTCATTGATTTACCCAAATTCATCCTGGAAATCATGATTGGTGATTTCACAAAGAAAAAACTAACCAACCTTTATTTGGATCTGTCACTAATGAATAATGATTATTGCATCGTCGCCATTGATGAGGTTCTATAAAATCGGTTGTGTGTTGACCATCGATCCATGAACTATCACCATTTGTGTGAGAGAGTACTTTATCCACATATTAGAGTAATTATAGGGATATGGTGATAACCCTAAATTCCTAAAAAAGTATTAATATCAAGGAAAATTAATTCGTTAAAAATTAATTTTAATAAAATAAAATAAAATAAATTTTCTTCTTCCTTTACATTTTCTATAGATAACCTACACTGATAAAATTAATGTCATGTATAGGGTAATCCCACATATAAAAAATCAATGATTCCATCATATTTTAGATCCAGGAACCCATTTATGAGTTAATACACTTTTCGAAGAAAAAAAATACCATGTGCTATTAAATATTTAATATTTTTCAAAAACAATTGTTCTACGAAACTATGGATTTGGAATCACACATCACCTCACCAATTGGTCTTGAAATAAATTGATATAATTTCTAGAAATAATATATAGGAAAAATATAAGACACTAAATTCACTCCACCTTCAAAATTTAGTTCCCTAAAATCCAAAACAAGGGCTACTCAAACAAATGAGGGGTACTGAGCATGAATCTGATTCTCTCTCTCCAATGCATTCTCCAAGATATTCTTGTGATACCACTAGAAATGCACTAGAGGAATTGGCCACCAAGGAAAGATTATTTCCTATTGATCCTCAGTTTCCACCATGTAATAAGAAAAAGATTCCTCATCCTTGATGTCTAGCATAGCCCAGCTGATTATGTGTTATGGGTCACGCACGTACCTCCTCAGTTGTGACATGCTGAAGACGTCATGTACCTGATCTTACTAAGGTGGTAGTTCCTTGTGGTACACCACCACTATGAATATACAAAGTACCTATAAACGGCCAATGAACCAAATAGATATATTTCCATCGTAAGAAAAATATCCATAATCCCCTTCATGGTGGTAGCCGATGGAACACATGGTATTTATCCTCATACTCCATTGGCCTCCATTCTTAGTCGGCATAAGACTTCTGATGGTATTTCAAAGTCTTCATCCACCAATGGATGATCAGCGACTTCTCCATTGTAGATCTCACCAACTCCATACCCATGAGTGTCAACACTCCTCGGTAAGTCCAGCAAAGTGTTGACCTGAAGGGTCGCCCGTACAGGGCCTTGAATAGTGCCATACCAATGGTGGGGTGATAGAAATACTTTTATTAAACACCAATAGTGTTAGTTTAACATCCTAAATAAGGACAAAATATAACATCCATGCTTTAAATATTTCATCTAATACCTGAATGGTACGCACGGTCTGGTTGGCCATCTGTTGGTGAAAGGTTGTGCTCAAGTGTTGTTAGGTACCAAATGCATCCATTAATCCCTTCCACAATTAGGATGTAAAGAGATCAGCATGATCTAAAACTATTATCTATGGAATACAATGGAGTTGAACTATCTCTTAAATATATAGGCTTCTTAAACTCTCTACTTAAGACATCTCTCGGATATCTAGGATGTGGACCGACATGGGGAGTTAGTGAATGATCCACCAGATGGCATCATGTCACCTAGATGTACACGGTAAGCCTGTCACATAGCCCATATATATTCCATACGAATTCAATTTTGACACCTCAAGGGGTTGAGTTAACCCATTGATACCTGGAGTTCATACGTCACATGATGACAAGTGAGGAATCGAGAGACAATATTTGAATTCCCCATCCATATCCTTAGACAACAATACTGACATTAGAGGTCCTAATATATCTTTTCCACACTGGTATGTATGTCCAAAGGTTATGTATAGAACTCCATCAAAACCTCATCCTACAGCCCCAAAGGTACAACTGTGCATCATCTGAAGTGAACAGTGTGCTCCACACTATCATAATATCCATAAAGAGCACACCCTTTGGACAACATAGCACATAGGTTCTTGTAGTCTATATACCCAATTTGTGCCTCCCGGAGTTACTATAAGAGTGGAGGGGTGATAACCATTGACTGGATGTTGGTTTCTCCATCACCATCAATAAAGGATATCAATAATGGGGAGAAAATTTCTAATGCCTCGTTCAACAAATGAAAACTCTATCTCCTTTTAAGAGAATATTCCACCACGTTACCCTTCCCTGGAGTTTAACAATCTGAAATTCATACTCTTGGAATACCTCTTTTGGATGACCCTATCTCATGTTCAGATCATTTTGAGAGAATATATATTTGAGACTATTGTGATTAGAGTTATTGATAGGCCACTCATCCATCTGTTTGTGTTGCCAAATCTTCAATGTGAAGACTACTACTACTAGCTCAAGATCATGGGTCACATAGTTTTTCACATGTGGTATCATCTAGGATGAACCATATCCAATCATGAATTTCTCCTATATTAGGAAAAAATAAATCCCAATCCCAAATGAAGCACAAAATCACAAATACCTGACACCTTCCACTAGTAACATCATGATAGTAGCACTCATCAACCTCTACCTCATCTTTTAAAAGAAAATCTAGAACATATATATCCACATGAAAGGTATACCTTTTCATGTCAAAGATATCAATGGTGTTTCTACTCTGGATAAGTTAAATACAAAATCTAGTAGTACCCATCCTAAACCATGGAAACTCCACACCTTAGTAACACTTTTGGTTCGCTCCCAATAAATCACTACCTCAAACTTCATTGGATCCACTTCAACTCCATCCTACGATATGATGTTCCAATAAAATAAACATCCCATTTCTAGAATTGACACTTAGAGAGCTTCCTGTGGATACGGTGATCTTGGAGTGTATCTAGGACCATACTCAAGTGTATTACTTTCTCCTTCTTGAGTTCCTAGTATACTAGGATTCCATTGATTAAGACCACCACGAATTTGTCCACGTAAAATTGATCATAAAGAACCATCTCTCCCCATTGAACTGATAAAGGAGTTCACCAATCCTTGATAGTGGATACATTTTCTTCATGGCCACCTCGTTCAAGTACTGTCAATCCATACATAACCACAGTCTACCATCTTCCTTTGTGCCAAATAGAACAGGGGATGACCATGGTTAAACACTAGTTCCCATGAAGGAATCCCTCTACATGCCCTTCATCTACTACCTTTGTTCTCCAAGCACTATCAGAGCCTTCCAATATTTTGGTGTAGATATAAAAGTCATGATAGGTTGTAAATCATTGAACAATTACATATCCCTTTGTGGAGGTGAACCTATAACAAATTCAGGGAAAGATATCCTCATACTCTTCCACCAATGTAGGAAACCGAGAACTCATATCTTCCACTACACCAATGGTGAGGATATCTAATTGATGAGTAAACAGATACACCATCCAATGTATGATTCCATCCTATGATTCATGTCTCTCCTCTTCAAAAAAAAGGAAAACATGATTCCATCATTGTGGAAATCCAAACTATAGGTCGAAAAAAGTAAAATTTAGAATGAACTATGGATAACCAATTTATACCAGGAATGGCATAATAAGGCCTCCACACTACTAGCATGAGATTCCAACTGAAACTCAGGCCTCCAAGAGTCAAGGGGAAACATCACCACCAAAATGTCATCATCAAATCTCCTCACATGTGAGTCCCTATGAATAAGGATCGTGTCAATAGTTCAACTAGAATCTCTATATACTGAACAATGATTGTGGAATGGAATAAATAACAAGAACTTGTGTCTATAAAAGATACAACTAAGGTTGAAAAGTCATAGATCATACCTCAAATTCACCCTAGATACTTTGTTTCATAAGCCTCTATTACCAGCAACTGGCCTTGTCCCTATCCACCAGCTCCCTGATCCTAGTGTGGAACACCTGTTGGTGGTGGTGGAAATATTTCAATCCTCTATCCACCTCATGATGCTCTTCATGCACCTCTTCCAGTTCTTCGGCCCTACGTACCACCCTGCTATTGTCTATGCATTTTCCATGATGATCTATCAACCATCCCTAGATCAGTTGTATGAAGGGTCAAGAAATATTGTTCCAAATGTCCATGACCTCTACATGTGTAACAATGTCTTTCCATGGGCAGATTGGATCAAATCTTGGAGCCATGAACCACTGTAACTGAGTCCGGGGGTCATCTCCCAATGTTCCTTCCCTTCTTGGGTCCTAGTGACTATCGTTGGCTACCTACAACCTAGGTCTCAACTACCTGCTTCACATTAATAGCTCCCACTACTGGTTCCTTCACCTCTTCAAAAATCTACAATATTAGGGCTCAATCATGTTCCCAAGTATAGGTAGTACTGAAAAGGGATACCATCAATTCTATGATGTCTTGGCATAAGACTTGCTCATAGGATTGAGCCTTGAAGAATGGGTCTCTCACATTTCCCATGGAGTAGCATGAAATATCAATAATCCACATTGAATACTCTTCCACACTCATACTAACAATCTACAAATGAAGAATCTCTTGAATTTGTATAGATCAAAGATTTGTCGTATTGAACTCCTCCCTAAATAGGCTCTAAAAGTCTGTCTATGTGAAATTTTTCTTGTTGTGTGTCTGAATATCTAAGCTCCAACACCATCACATGGAGCCCTAAAGATGACTAACAAGGAATAATTCTATATAGTTTAATGGAATACTCACAAGGAGTAAATCATTGTTGATTTCCTTTATGAAGTGCCCCAAAAACTACCAGTCTGGCTCACCTTGAAACATTGGAGGACACTGCCTTTGAAACATGTGTATTGCACTCAGCCTGCATACATACTCATCTAGTAGTTATGGTAGTATATGCTGCTAGATGGGTGGTGTAATAGATGGTTAACCACTCGAGGTTTCTATCTCTAGTATATTCCACTTTACTAATGCCTTGTTAATAGGTGGATCGTCCTCGTGATCACTTATTGGAATAATAGAAGGATGTATTCATGGAAGAATCCTGAAATAAGTCCAGATGTACCATGATCAATAGAGTATATTTGGAGAGCTGAATCAATAAGGACATGGAATTTACAATGATTCTTTTATGATAAAGGTACCATTATTTCTTATAACAACTAGTGTACTCGTGTACCGAGTAGCAAATAAGGTATTCAGATTCCTGGTGTATGGATATGTTTGTTGCCACACAAAAACTCGATTCACTTGCTTGAAATATGATATTCATGTATATAAAACTATTTCCCCAAATCAACATCACAAAATCCTATTTCTAAAGTATAACTGACCTCCATTAATATGTATTTGTCATGACGTGTCCTAGAGGTGACCATGCCCTGACTACCTTAAGCCCACCTCCAATAGGATAGGGGGAAGTGACTAGCATCGAGTAGTCATATCCAAATAATTGGTGGCATTATCCTAAATTATCTATATGGATGCACACATATCCCATACAAAAATACTGAAACTTAAAAACCCTAAGTAAGGAATGCATTCAAACCATTGTATCCTACAACCTAAGTACAATAGTGATGGCACTACAATGTAAATAGGGATTAAACAAGCCCACCATAATGAGAATATAACTATAAGTACAACCAATAACATAAGAGGTATTGGGAAAACTATCTAGATAGCTAGAACACACCTCCTCTGTTTGTCCTTACTATGCACCACCTAGTGCGAGTCCACCTAGGACTCCATCAAAGGGTCGATCATCTTCACAAACAAGACACTTGCTGGAAAAGCCCATGAATGAGTGATTATAAAAATAATTAGTAGGACACCCCGAATCCACAATATAAAAACCAAAAAATAGATACAAAAATGGAAAATATAGTCAGTTCCACACAGGTATATGTCTACAACAAATGTAGGAATAAATTCCAGATATACTCAAACAGTAAGCTACAGGCTCTTCGCAATAAGATAGATCAGGTTATAGTTCTAATTCCTCATAGGTGAGTACATTTATTTGGTTTGGCATGTATTTTCTCAATAGCAATACATGGAATACATCATGATATTTGGAAAGACATGGCGAGATTACCAAATGGTAAGCTATAGTCCTAATTCGTTCTAGAATTTTGAAATGTCTGATGTACCTGGGACTCAATTTTCCCTTCTTACCAAAACGTATGACACCCTTCCATGTAGATACCTTAAGGAAACCATGATCTCTTACCTGAAATTACAAATACATCCTTCAGTTATCGGCATATCTCATGTGCCTACTTTGAGATGCTTTGAAGTGGGATTGGAATACCTTAACCTTTTCCATCATTTCCTCCACATGTTCTGGTTCTATATGTTTTCTTTCGCCAACATCATCCCTACAAGTTCGTGTGTGACATCTCTTTACGTATAAATCTTCATATGGGGCCATATGAATACTTGAATGGAAGCTATTGTTATAATAAAATTATACCAGAGGTAAATATTGATCTCACATACATTAAAAGTCATGATATCATGATATCAACATGTCTCCTAAGGTTTGAATAGTCTATTCTGATTGTCCATCAGTTTGGGGGGTGGTACGAAGTTCTCAAATGAAGTTTAGTATCAATGGAATTCGAGATACATTTCTAGAACCTTGATGTAAAATAGAGATCACGATCAGAAACAATTGATAGTAGTACTCCATGAATTTTTACGACATCGTTAATATATATTCTTGCTAAACATTCATGATGAAAATTATCACTTATAGAAAGAAAATGTGATGACTTGGTAAGATGATCAATAATGACCCATATTGCATCATTTATTCTAGTAGTCTTTGTTTGTCTCATGACAAAGTCCCTCATGATATCATCCCTTTTCCAATCAAGTATGGGAAGAGGTAGCATGACTCATATAGGTTGTTGCCTTCCAGCTTTTACTTCTTAGAAAACCATACATCTTGAAAGAGAATCATAAATCCCCCACTTCATGTTGTCCCATAAAAAATGTTCCTTCAAATCTCTATACATCATTATTCTACTAGGGTGTATTGAGATGTTGGAACTATGAGCATCATCCAACAATTCCCTTTATAGATCAGGTATTCAAAGAACACAATATCTCTTCCCAAATTTCAAAATTCCATCTAAATATAAGAAGTCACTCAATATCCCATCATTCACATCTTTAATCATATTTTGAAACTCCTCATCATCAACCTGCGAACTTTTAATCATTTCTAGTAAATATTTTTTGGAAACCATTAGAAAATGAAAAGATGTTTCACCTTTCATGGTTATTACCATATCCGTCTTTACTAGATCCATGAAAATAGGATCCCTTTAAAATCTCATCTTGTTCAAATCTCCATGATATTTTCTGCTCAAAGATTCTTCCACCTTATTTTCCTTCCCTGGGTGGTAGTGTATCATGCAATCATATTTCTTGAGTAGTTCAAGCCATCTCATTTTCCTCATGTTGAGTTATTTCTGTGAGAAAATATACTTCAAAATCTTGTGATCGGTATTTATCACACATTTTCACCACAGAGATACTGTCTCTATATCATCAAAGCAATTATTATATCTGATAACTCAAAATCATGAGTAGGATAGTTTTTCTCGGGAATTTTTAGCAATCGTGATGTGTAGGCAATAACCCTATCATTCTGCATAAGGACACAACCAAATCCTTTCATTGATGCATCACTATAAATAACATACCCATCATTCCCTAATGGTAGAATCAATATAAGAGAATTGGATAATATTATAATTATTTATTCAAAAAAATTCACAATAATTTGTCTAAACAAATTTAACCACTTTTCGTGTGATCTATCTTAATGAGTTAACCAACCGGAAAAAATTCTGGACAAAATGTCGATAAAACCTGGTAAACCAAAAAAACATCGTACATCTGTTATAATCATCGGTGGTGGATATTCATGGATTTCCTTGGTCTTCGAAGGATCAACTAAGATTCCATCGTTTGAGACAACATGACAAATAAATGAAATCTCCTAAATCCATAATTCACACTTGAAAACTTCCCATTTAATTTGTGTCTTCTAAGAGTCTTTGTGATAATGCGCAAGTGATTTTCATGATCTTCGTAGCTTTTAGAGTATACCAAGATATCATCAACAAATACAACTACATTGTCATCATGATATTCCTTGAAAACTCTATTCATTAGATCCATAAAGATTGAGGGTGCATTAGTAAATCCAAAATAAATTACTGTAAACTAGTAATGCACGTACCTGGTTTGAAATGTTGTTTTTGGATGTTCTTCCTTCTTCAAAAACAACTGATGATATCTAGATTGAAGGTCAATCTTTGAAAAGTATTGATCTCCATGAATTTGGTCAACTATATCCTCAATGCTAGGTAGGGGATACTTGTTCTTTATTGTTAAAGCTTTTATCTCCCTATAGTTAATGCACAACCTCATATATTCATATTTCATCTTAATAAAAGGGATAGGCTCTACATGGAGAAAGACTAGGTTGAATAAATCATTTATTACTCAATCCCTATAGTTGTTTCTTTAGTTCCACTAATTCCATCGTGTCCATTCTATAAGGGGTGTTCGATATGGGCCCTGAACCAGGAATTAAATTAATGGAAAACTCAATTTCTCATTTTGGAGGATGTTGAAGTAAATCTTCTGGAAACACATCAACATATTCTTTCATAATAGTTACATACTCTATTTTAACTTTCCTTTCCTTGCCCATAGTTATTTCATTATTTTACTCCCCAATAATTGATTTTAGTTGAGCTAACGGGGGTGGATCTAGATAAGAATTAGGTGGTGATGATTATTCTCTAAAGATAAGGTGTTCTTTATCATCGTCATCAACAATAGTTACCTCTTTCTTATTACAATTTATTTTTGCATCATGGTTCAAAATCCAATCCATTCCAAAGATTGTATCAAATTCAATCATGGGTTTGATGATGAGATCGTCAGATGAAGAACATCTATATGCCCTAATGGGGAATGATTAACAATGCTTTATTACGATGATACTTCTCTTTGGAGTTTTGAATGGAAAATATCTTGTTAAATAAAATTGGAAATATCTAATTTTCATAGAAAACTGGGATGATTTGGAACAATGTGATGATCCAGAATCCAATAATTCATTCTCTAAACATAAGGATACAATTAAATTACATGCGACCATGTCTTTCGGAGATTCAACCTCAACAGTAGTGATGGAATAATCTTGGCCTTGATCCCTTTGCCTTTTCTGAGGTAAGTTCCTCTGATCCTTAGGAAATTCATTCATATAATGCCCCCTTTATCTAAAATTGTAGCATTAAACATCAATAGCCTCTTTCTTCCCATTGAAATCACGAGATTGGTGGCCTTTTTCACCACACTTGTAAAAGACTCTCATTCCCTTCAGGAAAGTACCAGGGTGTTTCATCACACATTTATTACAGAATGGATATTCAACTTTTACTTTATTCCACTTCTTTCCATTTCTAGTGTTTTCAGCAGATCTCTTCTTCTCTTGCTTCTCTTTAATGTTTTAAGACTTAATGAATTTTTTTCTGTCATGATAGCAAAGGAGAAAATATCTTCCTGCAATGAGAAGGATTGTGACACTAATGTTAGAAGGAGAAATGGTTTTAACCCATCCATGAACTGATCACTCTTACATCATTGGTTACATATATAATCTGTAGCATGCCTTGCTAACCTTGTAAAGTCAGCTTCATACTTTGCGACATTCATATCCTCATTTTGCCTCGGACTCAGAAATTGCATTTCCATATCTTCTCGATGGTCACGAGGAAAGTATTTTTCTATGAAAATTTCTTCAAACTCCCTTCATTACATATTTTATAATTATTCATCTTCCTTTGTGTTTGGAATCAATGACCACCATTGATCATCATCTCCAGTGAAGCGGTAAACTGCCATGACAAATTTTTTCCTTTCGCTACTCCCTAAGGCATGGAATATTTTTTCTAAGGAATTTATCTATTGCATATAAACTATTGGATTTGTACCCCCATTAAATGTTGGTGGTTGTTTCCTCATGAAGCGATCTAACGGTGATCCTCTATGCTGTGGATAAGGGTGCTCCATACGGGTAAGGTTATTATTCATAACCTAAGTGAGTTTCCCAGTATGGTGATTAGCAGATCAACACTAGTTGCATCATCTACTCCACTATAATTATCTTGAGTAGGAGGGAAATCCCTACATGGAGTGCGTCCATTGATACAGTTTTCAGTCCTTAAACTAGGATCCATTTAAAAACAATGGCATAAACAATATTAGTTTAATAATCAAATTACAAAATTCTAAACTTACAAAACACATAAAATAAATTGAACAGTTTATGGATATAATCCACAATCATAAAAATGTTTTATTTGTGGAAGTATATACTCATAAACCCTTCATAATATTTATTAATGAAAATTAGAATTATCCTAAGAATATCCCCTAGGAGTGTCGTGACCAAGAGTGCATCAAGGCCTGCTGTCGTGCACCAGTTCCCGTTCGAGTCTAGCACAAAGCAGTGTTTTTGGGATTTACCCCTAGGTACTTATGTTCCATAGCTGCCTCTACCTGCTCGTATCCTGACAGAGATTTATTTCATGGAAAACTCACAAAAACTCTACCATACCAAAATTCTAGGAAGTTCTTCTACACTAATCCTCAAAGTCCATCTTAGGGGAATGTTCTATAATCCGAGTTTTCTAAATCTATCTTCCAAGGTTTGTACTAAACTTCCTCTGATTCAAACTATAATTCCTTGACCCCAGAAGCCCATAGTTGGTGAATTATTACATATCATTGGCATGATCCCAAAAGATCAAGTCTTGAAATACCGATTAGTTTAGTAGCCTTGGATGTACTAGATTCATTCATAAGGTTTACATTACATCATAAAATGGAAAACAAAAACAACATTGTTTCCATGGAAAACACTGAGATCTCATATATTATCCCTGCCACTCAGTCATAAAATACATCTTCACATCCTAGGAAAAATAATACATATAAATGGTTGAGCGTAGATGCTCAGTAAGGATAACAATATAGTAGAAACATTAATCAATAAGAATAAACATTTAAGGAAATGTATAATACTAAAACAAAAGCCTTGTAAACATAAACATGATCATAATATGGAAAATATAAATCAAAATAATTCAATTGACTTACTCACATGGATATTCTACTAGTCAAATAATCACATTCAATATCAATAGACACTTTCATAATGATGGAATTCCTAACACCAGAGTTCATAACCACATAGTCAAGGACTTGTGCTATGTCTACAAATAAGATTTTTTCAATGCCTTATTCCAACACACTATTTTGTCTCATTAGACCTACTGATGAATCAAGGAGATATAATGGGCTCCACCCATCACTTACTATGTCTAATTCATTACTCATATGAAATGGTTTAATCGTAACATAAACATTCATATTAAAAATGGCATATGAAATGTCAATACATTATCCATAAACCATGAATGTTATGAAAATAACACATCTATAGTGAAACATATCACAAGAACGTTCAATACAATGTGGAAATTTTGTATCATAATAAATCAACTTCAAATAAGCTTAAATTCCATTAAAAGATATTGACCTAGATGAAATCAAAACATTTTTAGAGAAATATCAACTTCTATTTAAAATAATTTAAGAAAAAATTTATTTGAAAATATTATTATAAGCTTGTATGGGATTTTTGACAATGTTATAATGGTAGAAAATATCTTCACCCATCGTATAAGATAAAAATCATTCTTACATTAAATTTTTCGAAAAGGTCAAGTGGTACCTAGTTTGGAAACGGACAGAGAGATTAATTTCATGTCATTTTATAAAAAGTAAAAAAAGTTTATAAATGAATTTAATCTATAGTCTAGTAAATTTATAAAATGTTTTGGAATACATTTTTAAAAAACATGGATGTGGATGCAAAAGAGGTCCCAGTAGATACATACTTAAAAACAACCTTAGATAATAAAGAGATTGTAAAATTAACTCTTACCTTGTAATTTTCCATGGCATAGGGTAGGTTAGCATCATTTATAATAGTGAAATAATTGTTATTAAATTACACAAGAATCATATTCATTAATATTATATCATATAGGATCTTTCAACATTGGTTTGTTAATAATATCTTAGAATTATCATCGTTTCAGGTGTTAACTGATTCATTTTCCTTTATAAGATTTGTTACATAAGTAGTGTTTGTTATGGATAGGAAGTATATTATTCATATTAAAATGATATTAATTCCTTAAACATAATTATTAATCATCTAATGATAATTAGTCTTGAATGGATTCGATGGGGAATGAATCTCATCACATTCGGGGAGACGGTAATCCGTATGTATGCACCAGGAATAATATCATTATTTTGATATAATAATAATATATAATTGGATGTTATATCATATATATATAACCAATATCATGTTATATTTACTATTTAAATCAATTGAACATCATTATTATACCCATCCAAATAATAATGTATTGAATAACAATTATACCATGACCTGGAGACGGTAAGTCGTACGTAGGCATGTATAGTGACATGTCATTAAAAGAATTCATTAAATATTGAATATTGTTGTACCATATTTATAATAACATAAAACAAATACAGAAGATACTGATTTTATTATTTTAGAATGGAAAAAACGAAAGAGGAAGTGGAAAAAGAACAGAACATGAATGATGTTATGAAATATTTACCTCTTCTTGAGGTTCTTCATTTTGATTTGATCAAAATGGCTCCATAGGTTGGATTTATGACTAACATATGTCCTCTAGAATGAATAGAGGATAGTTTATATGGTATTTTGGTAGGGTTTGGCTGGGCCATAAGACTTATAACGTGTGAATTTGAGGGAAGGGGGAGTTCCCTTTTATAAGAGGGGTGAGGGGCACCTTAGGAAAAGCAAGAAATATTATTTTATAATAAAATCATTTTCGGTTTCTAATGACTCCAAAATGAATTATTTAAAAGACAAAGATTGTATGGGGCTAAAACCACTCAACCAATAGGTTTTAGATAGGTTTGTGTCACTACATTAACCTTGTCTTTTAGATTTAACTCTTAGTTAAATAGTTTGACAGTTACTATGTCTCTTTGTATTTTTATATTATATGGTTAATAAACATACTATAAACTTCCATGTAAACCCAAAGTGGATCATTAATGATACAAATATAATTATTTAAGTCTTCTGGCCACACCTTAGATTTTTATGAATAGAATATAAATTAATAATATAATATTTGTTTAAAAGACTCTTTTATCTCAATTTTGACACTATAGGGTATTTTGTTTTTGAATATTCATAACTGCATTACAACTTCGATTAAAATACATATAACCAACCCTAACATGACATATTAACCTATAAAATAAGTGTAATTCATAAAAAGTCTCAAATTAAATTTATTTGGATATTTATAATATCAATTATTTTAATATTTCATTTATTACGTAGTTACGGCCTCATCATTATGTCATAAATAAATTAAATTATTTAATGTATAAAAATTGAAAATAAAATAACATTATGTAGGAAATATTTTTAGATTTCTATGTAATATTTATAGTCAAATTTATCTTATGTGTAGCCTTATATTTCAAATGGATTAGTTATTAAACATTGAATTTAACACTTTAAACTCTTCTTTGAATTAAAAAATAATAAATGTCCTAATCTAATCCAAATGGACATAAAGGATCATATTTTAATCCTAAGGTTTTTATTGGTCGAATTACACTTATCCAATAGAATTAGGACATGTGATAGGTTAATAATAGTATCATTGTTAGCCATAATTAACCTATTTACTTTTAAATGTGGTAAGTAAAAGTAAAAAGGTTACTATTCACCATAAATTATTTTCGTCATATTGAACCACATTTTACTTACTAATATAAACCATGTCTCTTGGATTTTTGAAATTCAACTCACAGAAGCAGTAAAATTATGTTTAATGTAAATTTTCAAATGCTCCTAAGAGGGGGATAAAAGACGGTCAAATGATCAATAATATTTTTATATATCTATATTACTATAAACACACTCCAATGAATTACATTGAACTTATATAGGTATTATGTATCATTTTTTACTTAAAATAAATTTAAATAAAATAAATAATTATTTAAATAAAAATTCAGTTTTAAACTATAACTTAGTGTTTTTCACTATTCCTACAAAATTGAATGTTTTCAGAAAAATACCACAAATTCACCCTAAGCTACATTCAACATTATGAATCCAAAAATGAAGTCCATTTTGAATGATAAAAGTTATGAAATTTTAAACAATTGTGTATTACTATTCATAAGGGCTGGTTTGATTGGCTGTGGTGTGTTAGAACTCGACGTTGCGTATAACATATGCTATTGTATTATTGAAAGAGAAGTGTATAGTGGAAGATTGGGGTGTTACATGGAGGACCAATGACCTACTCTCGGTGGTTACATCTATTCCACAAAACCCCACCTGGTGAGAGAGATGATCACCCCAATCCCACTAAAGGATACCATAACTCTATCCAGGACATGGACTTTTGAGGGGACTATAATTGAGTAATGTGGATGTAATGATGCAATGAACCCTCAATGAAAGTACTAAGGAAATTCTCTAATCCTATACTGGTCCATGTTAGAAAATCACCACATTATCTCAAAAGGACTGGCTCAACGTCAGGGATAAAATGTTGTAGAAACCTCAACAAATGGGTGTACCATTTGAATGTAATTGAAGTGTGACTTTTCAAAAGAAGGGAGTCACTGGGCCTATGGAATAACCACACGGTTGGCCAGTTATTGGGGTGGTCAACCACCGGGATTGATTGCCCATACCATCCACCCTATAACAACTGTGGTTGACAGTCCTAGTCAACTGTGAACTGTCTCCAGCATACCTGGTCTTGGCCAGGGCCACATGGGCATGGCCCACCTGGGCCTTCGCACGTAGCCCACCTGGCCTTGTCGACAACTTCTACTCCATGCTTCCACTTTCTGAGATCGACCCCGCTGACTCCACAAGTGACTCTGATCATTGTCGTCACCTCACTTACCATACTTCCACCTCACATTGATGGGCTTCTACATCGGACCTGCATCAGGGGTCCCATCAGCATAGCACCGATCCACCACCAATTACCAAAATTTGAAATGGGCTCATATCTACGTTCCTCAGGTACCGATGTATATTTTCAGGAGCTATATTGTAAATTTTCCTCCAATCTGAAGGTCAAATCGCATTCGAAACCACTCGTTAGGCCGAACCCTATTCATGGGGTTCTGAAAGTGATGAACTTAAAGAAAAAGGGATAGAATAACACATATAGAAACATCCAAGGATAATTTTTAAACAAATCATCCAATATATATAATCAATGTTTAGTCCCACCACATAACCCACTCTAAACACCCAACTAATATCAATAGTCAAACACAAAACCAACCCACAACACAAACCATTCTGACCAATTTTAGTCTATCTAATAAACACATCCCAAAAAATTATTCCCCACTTCCCATCATAATGCTGACAAAACATGTTATCCCAAACCTAGAAAACACAAAAAAATCCCAACATTTAACCTAAAATCATATCTTTAAAATTACAAAATTTAATTATGAAGAATAATATATTCCAATATATATTGAATTAATTTTTTTATTGAAATCATGATTTCCTATCAGGTTTTTACAACAAAAGTGGTCTATTACTATTATTTGTTGTTTAACCTATAAGTATAGGTGCATCCACAATGTAAAAACATAAATAACAGATATGGTTCATCATCAACAATTATTTTCAATATTATAATAAAAAAATTAAAATATCATAATAAATATCACATAAATTGATAAAAACAATAAATATTCCCCCATTACCATCACATTACATTAGATCTAGATCATTATCACTATTATATCTAGATTTACTCCTCCCCTAATGGAAAAAGAATCATGTTAATCACAAATTTCACACCATAGAAAGTAATGTTTTCAAATCCTCATCCACGAAACTAACATTAAATTCAAAACAAAAGTGTGAGATAAGAGAAATAGATTATCTAAAAACCAAACACATCCCACAAAATATCAATAAAACTAAATCACAATAAATTTATTTCAAATTTATTTCCCTTAAATGACCCCCAATCAAACCCATACATTCACTGAGTGATATTATAGAATTTGTGAAAAAAAACAAGAAGGGTTGAATGTGACCACACCTTGCATCCCAAAAAAATAAATCTTTAGAAGTTGAGGGTCAAATTAAAGGATTTGGGGTGGTAATTACCCCCAAATTCAGAATATAGTCATGCAATATTCATGTAGAAAAGAGGGAAAAAATGAAATGAATGGGAACACATGAATTTATACATAGTATAGAAAAAAGATGTCCTTGATGAACTACCTTGGCCACAACTAAATGAATATTTTTTTATATAGTAATATGATACCAAATATCCCTCCTTGACATAATGGGCTCAATCAAAACCACCATATATAATGAATTTTGTTTTAAATTTTTTGATCTGATAAAAATTTATAAAAACCACAATGTAAATATATACTATAAGGAATAATTTAAAACCATCTATAAAAGTCCATGTTGTTTCAATATTTGTATGCTATATGGGATCACAAAATAATAGGCCCACCAACCCAACCCCTCCAAACTCCATTATACAATAATGAGGGAAACACGAAAATCCTGGATGTCCCTCCACCCTGATGAATCCTCTGACTTAGCCCATGATTTATCCAAATCGACCCTAGTACAATGCCTGCTAAAATAAAAATTAATTATATATCTACCCCCAAATGTGACATGATGAAACTATATCATCCATTGCATAACCATAAGTCAATTTGATCAAACATGTACAACCATAGTGAAGAACCATCCCCCTAGCTAAAAATTCTACTCAAACACCATTGATCGTCCCTCAAACATCCAATAGGAATATTTATTACCCAAAATATAAATTGAATGTATGGAAAGTTATATTTTATTATATAAATCATTTATCTATGTGAAGATAAACTATAAACTGAATAATGAATTAGTGTTTCAAAATTAGGTGGAATATATTAAGGAGTTTCACGTTGATCAATATCTGGAAATAATATTCTTTTCAAGGATATATTTCTCATCCCTTCTAGGTTATAAGATAGAGAGTTTTTTAAATGAATATAGATCACCATTTTAAATTATCCTAGAATGAAAAATTACATATATAGATCCAAGGGAAAATTTCCATAGAGTAACATGAAGAGGGAAATTAAAAATAATTCAGGATAATTCAAAGTTAATAATAATGATATATCTTGTAATAATATTTCCAAGGGGAAGATGAATCCATTTCCAATATCTATATGAAAAATATTTATATTTATATTTATTTTATGATAGGTCATACAAACACTTCAAAATCAATATTTCCTTTTGGGTTGTCATTTTTCCACTTTTACAGTTGAATAACATCATTGTTTTTTAGTGGACATCCTACTTGACAAACAGGTCAATATATAATCAGAGGAAATGGGAAGATTCCATGGTGTTGAGGAATTTATTATATATAATATTGAATCCTAATTCACCAAAATGTTATAAATTAGTATTCAAAAAACACTGGGAACCGACATAGATATTTACACTGATTTTAATCCAAAAACCTGTGGTCAATCTAAAATGGCCAAAAAATATTGTAATATAAGATGATTTAAATCATGATGAATTTTATTGTCTACTGGTATCAATAAATTTAATTATTCAGTTTCTTATACCAATAAACCTTCCACTCTAGTATTAAAATGGCACATTATGATGTTCGTTATGTGAATAGAGGAACAACAATGATATGAATATTTTTTGAGAGAGTATGTTAATAGGTCCATCATGTTAATCATTAATGGAAAGTATTATTCAAAAAAATCAGTATCATATTAACACATCATGGATTAATTAGAATATATTTATTAAAAATTGTATAAATGTTCTATTGTTTCTTATTGCTAAAAACAATATACTTTTAATATATTCATGAAAATGATTAATGGGGTTTGGGAAGAATCAAATGTTGATCTATAAATACATATTTCCATTTTATTTTCATGGAAATATAGAGACCGTAACCTATCAACATATAAATTATTTGATCCTATCACAGGTTCATATTATATTCCATGTATCACTTTATGGAAAATACATAACATATTTTATCCTTGAATTAAACACAATGGTCAAATAATTAATTCATGATATCACTTTTTAGTAACAACTGGTGGAGATCACAAATCAAAGAGAAAATATACTATGAATCATGTACACTCACCGTTCTGAATTTATTGTGAAAAAATATGTTCAACAAAGAAATAAATAATAATGAGGATATAATTAGACAAAAATACACTAATATACTTTCATCTGAGTAAAGAAATATTGGGTGATGTTTTTTAAAAGGGTGTAGAATATAAAACTCTACATTTATGTTCTGAAATTTTCATTAATAAATTCATCAATTAAATAATAAATAATACATGAAATACCATGATAAAAAAATTATATCTTTTATTAAAATAGAATACAATAATATAAAGTGAATTGAGTTGAAATACTATAATAGGTCTTTACAGAATGAAAATGTAAATTTTAATAAGGGAATAAAATAACATATAAATAAGAAGACAATAATATTGATGTAACCATATATATAGTTCTCATTAAAGATCGTAACCATGAATATAAATATTGAAAGAATCAAATCATATAGATATTTGAATGAAATATGTATTATGTATAAGGAAAAATAACTATTAAATAATCAAGTTTTTTAATAGTAATTTAATAGTTTAGTAAAGCTCTTATATTTGTGATGGGAATATATGGCCTTTAAATATTTATTTTTATAGTTAATATTTAGAAATTGATCATATAAATTATTTTGGTATATAGTTATCCATTAATCAAAAGTGATTGATGGGATATCTTATTTTTATTTAATGAATTATTCATAAAAAATTAATGTTATAATGAGATGTGACCATATATATTTATACAAAAATATATATTTTTTAGTTCACATAGTGTGCTATACATAATTCATTTTATAGTTCTTTCCTCATTAATGTCCACCCAACATATGAGACCCTTTGTATTTCCTTCCCAGTTTTTATTTTATCTACCATGATATCCCCACATAACCATACCATATTTATTGATTCCTCCATAAACCTACTAATACTATATTAATACAATGGTCACCTATTGATTTCAGATTATGCCTTCATCCTCCCACCAATAATACTTTGTGTGAATTCTGATTACTACTATGTATTCCTTTTGATATCTATTTTCTCACACCATAAATTTCCCTGTAATAAATTTTCATTAATTTTTTCTTATATACCATAACATAAAATACTCATCTTTCATTTCAAAACTTTTTATCTCTAATATATTTCTACATTTATTAAACTATTATTTTTCCCTAATTTGTTTTTTCAAAAACAAAAAGACATAGTATCTGCAACATATCATAATTCATTATCTACCTAAATTTATTATGTAATACTCGTGATGATGATGATGATGATGATGAAAAAAATCATGACCATATAATTATTTCTTAGGATTTGGGGACTTCCATTTTTGAACAGCATCACTCTATGAATTATGAATATAATGACCCAATACATTCAGATATTTGACCACTAAATGAGGCCAATGAATCCATTTTTAAATCCCTTATCTCAAATTTAATAATTTCAATTTCCACTTATACCACAAAATCTATAACTTATTTATTTCAAATTTCATTTACTATTATAATTTTATCACTATCAATTTTAAATTAAACTTATAATAAAATTTAAGGAAAAATCATTTTATCTATTATAATTAATTTGATAAATAAGGAATTTGTTATTTTATTTCCCACTTTTAATAGTCATATATTTTTTGTTAAATACTTTAACGGGATATTGTATTTGACATATTCAATGTGACATACACTTATACATTTTTGAATAAATATTTGGAGCATTGTTTCAATAGAAAACTGAATTTCATTTCCTTATAAATGATATTTAATTTATAGTTTCTCAGGGGATAATTAATATTATCGTGTTTTTCGGTTAATTATGTGTTATGGTTATAGTGATATGTTATTCCAAACTAAGAGAATTTTTAAAAAATGATAATGGAAGTGTACAAAAATGGGAGAATAAATTTCAGTAATTTGATGAAATTTCCATTCCAATAAATTAATGAATTTCCATTTTTAGAATTGGAAATGAATTTTTTATTTTAATTCTGTTAATATTTCTATACATTTTAGGTTACCAAACATACCCAATATATTATTATTTTTCCTTCATATACTTCACTAAAATATTTTTTAATAAATTATGATTTTTCAAAATATAATCATTTTATTTTTATATAAAAGACATACATATATTTATATTAATTTATCTACCCTTTATGATAACATTTTCATCATATAAATATTAAATAAATTAAATAAAAAAAATATTTTCTTTTAATATTTCTTTTTAATGTCAATTGTCTTGTTGAATATTAGATTCATCGATAATTTTTTTTCAACATAATAAATTCAATTATAATGATATTATCATTATTTTCAATTTTATTGATGTTAAACATGATAAAAAATTAATAGGTATGATATATTCGATTAATTACTTATTAAATATAATGTATATATATTCCTATGATTTTTTTCAATAAATTTATTACATTATTTTTTATCAGTATGTGTTAACACTAACTGTCCCAAATATTATTTTTCATAAACTAACATTGAAGGATATTTTAAACAATCTTCTTACTACTATACTTTTGTTACTATATTTTTTGATAATGTTTTAAAACTATATACATTCTTTATGAAATCCTATTTAAATAAAAATATAAACATTCAATAAAATGCAGTCGGAAACCATGATGTTTAAATTATATTTGGTGGAAACATTACAATGAGTGGTTATGAATTTTAATGTAACGCCCATTTATTTTGTGGTATGTCACATTTTAAATCAAATCTATTATATAACATACCTTACATAGAACATCATGCTTAAGCTAACTGTAAAATAATATTATTTTAACACAAATTTTATAATATAACCATTTACTTACTAGGAAATAATATTATTGATGACATAATCAGATATATAATAGCCCAACTCCATGTTAATTTCTAAATTATATCCTTGTTAATATGAAAATTTTTTTCAATAAATCCATTTTTTTCTCAGATATATGTTTTTATAAAAAAGTTGTCCTTATTCCATTCTATGATAACATAAATATAATTTTTCTACACTGAAAAAAATATTTTGAAAAAATTAATATAATTTTTTATATAAAATTTCATAATTTACTTCAGATAAATTTTTTATAATCTTTAAAAAATATTATTTTTCGGTGACTAATAAAACATACCATTTTTTTGTAAAAATGTCATTTAATTTCCAATAAATTAATCAATTTAATTTCCCTATTCTGTTTAAAATAAGTTTTAATATAATAAGAATATTTTTTATTTATATTTAATTAACTGAAATTCCTTTCAAAAACATTATATTATATTTTCTAATATGTTTTTCTCATTTTAAAAAGTAATTTTTTTAAAATCTATTTTAAATTTCATAACGTTTCTCCATTTTAATAAAATAAAATAGTCCATAACTCTAAATGTTTTAAATTAAATTTATATATTATATATCATTAAATATTAAATTATTTTCATCGAATGATAAAAAATATTAATATAGTTAATATTAAATCCTATTTTTCATATAGAAATTCACTTCTTGAAACCTCGCTTTTTCCTCACCTATGTTTGTTTTGTTTTAACATTAATTTTTCAAATTATTTGATTTTAATTATTTGAATTGTATTCCATATTTGAAAAAAAAATTATAAATTTGTTAGTATGGACATTTTCATTTTTTTCATCAAAACATACATGGATAACAAATATTTAGCGCGGTGTAGGTAAAGCAATGAATTGAATTAAAGGTAAAAGGTAAAAGCATAAAATACCTAAAACTAAAATATTAAATTGATATTTGTTTTTTAGATACTATAAAAACAATTTAAAAGATAATTATCATTTTAATTCATTTGAATTGATTCCACCCATATGTGGTTGGATTTAAATATAAAATAATCACCATTTAATAACTTAAAACAACTGCACCAAAATTATAAATAACTCTCCTCACCTCCCAATTTATACTAAAAATAATTTAATATAATAAAATATATTCAAAACCATATCTTCCAAATTATCACCGTATCCAATAGTATCTAGTCTCACAAAAATACCCATTATATGTTCATTGAGGGACCATTCAAGGAGGTTATATTAAAGAGTTAATTTTCTCAAATCGCATCTATTAATTTATTATCTCTTCATAACTCCTACTAAACTACATCATCCCATAAATAATTATAAATCAAATATCAGGTATATTATATAAATTTTATTCAAATGGAATATATTATAGACATCCCTTTTATTACCAGCTATTTTTGAATGAAATAAAACCATTTTCCAAATTACAGTCGTAAATCATCTCAGTGGATAATGATTTTTGATTTTCCATAAACTCATTCATGGATTCTCCTAAAATTAATATAATATTAAATCAGATTTTAGTAGGTACATAATATCATATTTCATGTTTTGGATCAAATATATTCACATAATATGAAATAAATTGATACTAGTTCATGATTATAGGAACAAACTACCATAGTGAACTAAACATTTATCATTATCATTTTATAAGATGAATCTGTTGGATCGAATATGTATATATGTATGTCTATTAGATGGAACAATACAAGAGGGGGTGAATTGTAGGTTTAAAAACCTTTTGAGTTTTAGCACTTAAGAGATTAGTTTAAATGATCTTAAACTAATACAAATACAAACACCCACAATTTTATTGAAAATAAAAGGTATGATGTAATGTAAAACTAATGAAATGTAAAACAATTGTATTCAAGATGAACACAATAATCAAAGTAATATAAAGATGAATTATTCTACCTTAAAGCGTATAGAATCAATCAATATAATATCTAATAGAATGGATGTAATTGAAACAATTACAAATGTATAAGATATAGAAACGGAAACAAAAACAATTTCTTTTCTAATACAATTAGCAGTGGAAATGTAAAAGAATGAAAATTCTTTTAACCCAAAGAGAAGGGTTATCCTTTCACCTAGGATAAAAGGTCTATCTCACCAACACCTTGGTGAGCCCTTGATATGATGATCGGTTCTTCCGTCTGCCTATCCCCAGCAACCCTCGATAGGATGATCGGTTCGTCCGTCTGCCTATCCCTGGCAGCCCTCGATACGATGATTGGACCGTCTGTCTGCCTATCCCCGGCAGCCCTCGATTTTGTAGTTAATCGGCACTCTGTCTTTCAATCACTTGAAATCCCTCGATACGATGATCAGACGCACAAAGCACAAAGAATGAGATAAGTCACAACATATCTCTCTAGAACTTGATAGAAGAAAAGTATCACAGTTGTATCACGCTTGTTCTTTGTTGTCTGTTGTTACTCTCAGCTTCAAATGACCTCCTATTTATAGGCCTTGGGTTCCAACGGTCACATCTCCTCCAATAGTCATATTTCTCCAAATAACTCAGAGGGACTTGGACAACTGGCATCATAACGGTCATATTGAAACAGAAAGCACGACATCGTTTTGATTAGTTTGTAACTAACTCAATGACATCGTTTTGGGTAGAACAAGATATATGAATAAGATAATAATGAGTAAGATTTAAATGAAGCATGTGTTTTTGACAAATTACCAAAACAAGTATGAAATGAAAGATATGAGTAGCAGAGTCAATACAATTTCCATATTCAGTATGATCATCATGGTCAGTACGATCAGCATGGTCAGTACGATCAGCATGTTTAGTACGATCAGCATGTTTAGTACGATCAACATGTTTAGTATGATCACCATGGTTAGTACGATCAGCATGTTTAGTATGATCAACATTTTCAGTACGATCAATATGGTCAGTACGATCAGCATGTTCAGTACGATCAGCATGGTCAGTACGATCAACATGGTCAGTACGATCAGCATGTTCAGTACAATCAGCATGGTCAGTACGATCAGCATGTTCAGTACGATCAGCATGGTCAGTACGATCAGCATGGTCAGTACGATACGATTAAAAAGACATTTGTGATTTCCAAAAAAAATATAGAAGTCAAAAGATAACTTTTGACTCAACAATCTCCCCCTTTTTGGAAAGCACAACACACAAAGTAAATATAATAAGAAATACTTATCTCCCCTAAGTTATTGGAAACTCTTCTGAATAAGAAATTTGAATACAACTAACTCCCCCTTGGGTGTACTTTCATAAGGATTGTATTCGTAGATTTACCTTAAGTGTTGAAAAGAATTTTCAACTTTTATAAAACATTCTGCCCCTTTGTAAACATTCTCCCCCTTTGTGATTTAGAAAAAGAAATGGGTAAACTTGAATTATCTGAACGATTTAGAAAAATAATACAAGACAATGGATAAAAGAAATTTTATTACCATATCAATAAATTCCAAACTTGAAAATAAATACAAGTCACTTGTTTTCTCTTTCCTTATCCTTTTTGATCAACTCATGAAGAACTGCCTTCATATTTTTTATCTCCTTCATGTCTTCAGAAATAGTATCACCCTGAGACTTGAGATGGTCGTGTTGATCGGTAAAGAGTTGATCCTAATTTTTGATTATCTCTTCCTCAACTTTTATTACTTCTTCAAGAGTATAAATTCTGTTTTGCAAATTCTTGTTATCTTTGGATAACACAGAATTTTGCTTCTTCAACAAAACCATTTCATCCTTGAAAGATGAAACCTTCGAGGATTCAGATTGAAAAGAATTCATTCTCTCCTACAAGTATTTTACTGATGGAACATCGGCTCGTTGAGAAGACAAAATATTCAACCTTTCAACTGTTTCTTTGTCCAGCTTATTGAATGAAATTGCAAGCTCATTTGACAACCTTCTTATATAATCAATTTCTAACTCATGATCATTGACTGAGCTCTCTGTTTTGTACGACCACTTGGTCATCTTGTTGCAGGCCTTCTTATGGGAAGCCGAACTTTCTGAAAGGACTTTCAAATCGGGTTCGACTGACAAAACTTTATTTCTCAATTATTTTTCAGATCCAAACTTCTTCTGCTGATTATCAGTAATAAAATCAATCTTCCCTTCCATCCTAGGGAATATGGAATGGTCTTCTCATCCCTTCTCAAAACATGGAAAATGTAATCACTCTTCTTGAGAGAGATTGTATATTCTGAATCAGTATCTTCATTGTACGATGCATGTTCATTTGATCGGCTTGAATCTACAACTGGCTGTTTTCCTTTTTCTTTTTCTTTCTGCTTTATTTCTTCTTCCACTTTATCACTAATGACAAAAACTATATTAGTGTGAGAGGATTGAGGACCTTGCTTTTCTTGGGATGAAATTCTATCCGGAGTTCGTGCTTGATCGGCATAAAGAACTTGTTGAACACCTTCACTCTGCTTTTAAACTGATTCCTCTCTACTTTTCTTCGAACTCTGAAGGAATTATAAAAGAAAATATTCTTCCTCTTCTTCAACTTCTTCTATCTCTTCCATCATTTGTTTTCCTTTTTCTTTCTTAGGAAGACTCTGTATGATGGGCTCTTGATGCACTTCTTCCGTTAGTTGAGCACTAGCATCCTCAACCATTTTTAAGACTTTAGAGATATCAAAGTCTTGAGCCTTTTTTTCAAAACAGTTTTCTTTTTATTTTCACCCTTAAGGGTTTCTTCTACCCTTATTATTTCTGTAAAAGCCTCAGCGAGGTCATGACCGAACTTTGGATCACATTCCTTTATCTGTTTTTTATCCTTTCTCCATTTGGATACAACCTCCTTACTGTACTTTGGATTTGTCTTAGGCTCTGAACTGGTTTGAGGATCTGGCTTTTGAGTAATAACAATAGGTTGAATGTCTTTGGCTGGCATAGGTGCTGATTGATTCTGAGGAGATTCAACTTCGACATCCTTATCAAAATGTTTTGAATTCTGATCAAAACAAACATTCAATGTCGTCATAGTACATTTGCTAATCCAGGATGGTTTTAGATCTATCAGGTTTCCTTTGAATGTGATGTTGCAAAACTTTATACTCTCGAGAATAAACTTTGTAAGAATGGATAGATACAGAATCAAATGAGATTTGATTGCCCCTGACATTACATTCTTAATTGTTTCGAAAACATACCCATTGAGATTCACTTTTCTCATGTTGACAAGATAGACCAACATGAAGATATCAGAACCATTCAAAGTTTCTCTATCCCATCTCCATGGGATAAGAACACATTGCATCCATAAAGTCACAAAAAGATTGTCTGGAGAAAGATGAGCCACGTTTCTCTTCTCTTCATTTATAACAAACAAAGACTTCCCAGTGCTTTCTCTATTAAATGTACCGACTTCCTATTGTAGTTAATGATATGGACAGAAAGAATCCATTTCTATTGGGAAATTTAGAAAATGAGCCGCTTGTTTTACAGACATAGATAACTTTCTATCATACATAGCAAAATTTATATTCATATTCTTGTCAAAAGATACAGTTTTGTAGAACTGACAGACTTCATCAAAGAGAACCCGATATTGAGAAATAGGCTTTTCAACACACAAATTCTCCCATCCTTGAAACAAGATAATCCTCTTGATAGTAGAATCATATAAATCATAGAATTCGCGGGAGACTAACCTTTCCCTTAAAAGGTCTTTTCCCGAGAAAGCCTTTGAAGACATATTGGCAGGAGTGTTGGCAGAAGACTTAGACATAGAGATACTGCCGATGAAAGATCGTATGATGATTTAAAACAGTGGAGCATAGCTTCGCCTCGAAACCTGAAAAATTGATGTGGGTTTGGGGAGGGGGGGCTATTTTTAGGCGATACAGGGGTGACCATTGACCTTCTATGGTTAGGATTAGAGGAAAACAGATCCATGGTTAGGATTAAAATGAAAGAGAAAAAAAATAAAAAAATGAAAACTACCTTCCGGAGAACGTAAGGTTATTGTTGGTTTTATTAGAGTTCAAAAGGAAACACAAACGTACGAAGTAAAAAAAATTAATCGTCATACCAATGGAAAACAAATTCGTTACCATTAACTGACAAGCCAATGGAAAACAATCTCGTTACCATGAACTGTCAATATGATGGAAAAGAAAAACAATACCCTCGTCGGTCGGTTCGATGGAAAATAAAATCATTACCATCATCGGTCGATACGATGGAAAACAAAATCATTACCATCATCGGTCGATACGATGGAAAAGAAAATCATTACCATCATCGGTCGATACAATGGAAAAGAAAATCATTACCATCATCGGTCGATATGATGGAAAATAAAATCATTACCATCATCATTCGATACGATGGAAACGAAAATCATTACCATAATCAGCCATAATGATTTAAAAGAAAATCATTACCATCATCGGTCGATACAATGGAAAAGAAAATCATTACCATCATCGGTCGATACGATGGAAATGAAAAGTGTATAAAAATAAAATATTCAATACGATAAACAAAAAAACAAAAACACATACCAGGAGAGTAGATAATTAATGATCATAAGATAAAAAGAAAAAAATCATAGTAAGAGATGTCCTCCCCCTTTCAACGGGAGTTGTTTTCTGTAAGGAGAAAAGTAAAACATGAAGTGGATATGAATGATTATTTTAATTTAATCATTCCAAGCTTATGTTTTATAAACTCAAACCTATCGGAAGGCAATGGTTTTGTAAAAATGTCTGCATGTTGTTCTTGCATTCTGATAAATTGTAAAACGATGTATCCTTTTTTTTGTGATCCCTAAGAAAGTGATGCCTAACATCTATGTGTTTTTCACGAGAGTGATGTGTTGGGTTTTTACTAAGAGCTATGGCACTAGTATTATCACAAATAATTTGAGTTTTGGAAAAACTTAATCCATAGTCAGTGAGTGTGTGTTGCATCCACAATACTTGAGCACAACAACTTCCAGCTACAACATATTCAGCTTCAGCAGTGGATAGTGCTATTGAGTGTTGTTTCATTCAGGACCAAGAAACCAAATAATCTCCTAAGAAATGAGATGTTCCAGATGTACTTTTTCTATCCATTCTACAACTGCCAAATTCAGCATCTGAAAAACTTTTTAAAACAAAATCATTCCTAGAAGAGTAAAAAAGACCTAAATCCATATTGCCCTTTAAATACTGAAAGATTCTTTTTACGGCTTTTAAGTGAGACTCTTTTGGATTTGATTGATATCTTGTACATAAGCATACAGAAAACATTAAGTCTGGACGACTAGCTGTCAAGTATAGAAAACTTCCTATCATACCTCTGAAATTTTTTTGATCTACTGGTTTCCAAGTTTCGTCAGGATCAAGTGTATTTTAGGTACCGATTGGAGTGCTAATACTTTTAGTTTCTCGGAATCCAAACTTGCATGGATCCAGAAGGGTTAGATAAAATAATTTTAAGAATCCACATTTGTTTTTCAAAATGAGGTTTATGAAATAATAAAGATTACGTTATATTAAGAGAACAATCTCTTCTCCAGTGTCCTCCAAATTGACACTTAAAACAAAAAGAGGCTTTTTTAGGAACAAAATAGTTATTACTAAAAACAGGTTTGGAATGAATATATCCACGACCAGAACGATTTCTCAAAGGTCTAATTTGAAAATACATCTTTTCAATGTTTTCCATTCCATGAGTAAAGTTTGAAAAACATTTTTTCATGGAAAAAAATTCTAACTTTAATTTTAAAACCAAATTCGTATTTTCCAAAACATTTGAATTTGAACTAGAGTTAGGATCTAAAATATTTTTCTATGAAATTACATTTTCAAGATCCTTAGAAAGTTTTTCCTTATCAAATTTAACATTCTCAGGGGTTTTTAAAAAACTTTCAAAATCATATTTTTTCACATAAAGATCTTTAGAAAGATCTGATACTTCATTAGTCAAGATTGAAATTCTAGAATTTTCTTTCTCAAGATTCTTCTTGAGTTTAGAATTTTCATTTTCAAGTAATTTAGAAAATCTATATACTTATTAAAAAGAAAGTAATGTATCATCTTCTGATGAAGAAGATTCATCATTTGAAGATTCATAATATCTATTATAAGTATAATTTTCATTCAAAGAGACATTTGTAATAGATTCAGCATTGTGTACCTTAGCCATGAGACAATGATATTCAATTGGTAATCTGGCTAAAATTACAATATTCCTCTATCCTGAGGACTCATATTCTGAAGAATCATCTGGTGAATCACTACCACTTGCACTCCAGGTATCATTTTCCTTCAAAACATTCTTTGTCTTATAAAACCATTTCTTGTTTCTTTCAGAGTGTTTCTCCTTTCTGTCTTTCCTCTTCAGTAAAGGAAAATCAGGCCATATATGTCCTTATTTCTTACATTCTTAGCACGTTACCTCTGAATCTTTCATATCGTTCCTATATTTCATTTTGAATATATATTGGAAGTCTTTCTTTCCCACAATCTTGTTCATTCATTGAGCAAGATTGGCTAACTCTTTATCCGAAATATTACAATCACATGAATCAAATTTAACAACTTTCTTGGATTTGGATCATGTAATCCTTTTTGGTGTTTTAACTTTAGATTCAAAGGCTACACTTCCATTCCCATTCTTCTTCTTGTTGAAATCAGTATCTCTCTTCATTCTTGTCTCATGCTGTAGAAGAGTTCCAAAGAGTTCATCAAGAGTAATCTGGGAAACTTTTCTATTTTCATCAATAGCTGTCCTTTTTTACTCCCATTCATTTGGAATTATATCTATAATCTTATCTACTAGAGCTTCATAATCAAGGCTTTTTTCTCCCATAGATTTTAAGCTGTTGACAATTGTCATAAACCTTTGTTACACTTTACATACTGGCTCTCCATAAGGAAAAACAAACCCATGATACTCTGCACAAAGCATTGCTCTCCTTGTTTCTATAACCTTGGATGTTCCAAAGTGAGTGACTTCCAATTTCTTCAAAATACAGTTGGCTGCTTCACATAAATATATCTGACTACATATATTCCTGGTCATAGAGCATAATAAAGTATTGCATACCTTGTAATTCAGTTGATATTCATGTTTCTCTTGGTTAGTGAAAGTACTGACTTCTTTGTCAGGAATTTTATAACCTCCAGTAAACATAATAAAATTGCCTACGCTAGTATTGATAACGAACGTCTTCATATGATCTCTCTAATACTCATAATCATTTCCAACAAAGATAGGTGGTCTAGAAGGATTTAGATTGTCTATTGACCCAATATTCATTCCTTCCATCTAATAAAAACTTTTTCACTCCACACGTTAGTGTAGTCAGTAGAAATAGAATAAGAAATACAAATTAGTGGAAAACCTGCTCTGATACCAATTTTTGGATCGAATATGTAGATATGTATGTCTATTAGATGGAAAAATACAAGAGGGGGGGAGAATTGTAGGTTTAAAAACCTTTTGAGTATTAACTCTTAATAGATTAGTTTAAATGATCTTAAAATAATACAAATACAAACACCCACAATTGTATTGAAAATAAAAGGTATGATGTAATGTAATACTAATGAAATGTAAAACAATTTTATTCAAGATGAACACAATAATCAGAGTAATATAAAGATGAATGATTCTACCTTAAAGAGTATAGAATCAATCAATACAATATGTAATAGAATGGATGTAATTGAAAAAATTACAAAATCATAAGAGATATAAAAGGGAACAAAAACAATTTCCTTTCTAAAAAACTTAGCAGCGGAAATGTAAAAGAATGAAAATTCTTTTAACCCAAAGAGAAGGGTTATCCTTTAACCTAGGATAAAAGGTCTGTCTCACCAACACCGTGGTGAGCCCTCGATACGATGATCGGTTTGTCCTTCTTCCTATCCCCGGCAGCCCTCGATACGATGATAGGTTCGCCCGTCTGCCTATCCCTGGCAGCCCTCGATACGATGATCGGACCGTCTGTCTGCCTATCCCCGGAAGCCCTCGATTTTGTAGTTAATCGGCACCTCTATCTTTCAATCAATTGAAAGCCCTAGATACTATGATCGGACGTACAAAGCACAAAGCATGATATAAGTCACAACATCTCTCTCTAGAACTTGATAGAAGAAAAGTATCACAGTTGTATCACGGTTGTTCTTTGTTGTCTGCTGTTACTCTCAGCTTCAAATGACCTCCTATTTATAGGCCTCGGGTTCCAACGGTCACATCTCCTCCAACGGTCATATTTCTCCAAAAAACTCGGAGAAACTTGGACACCTGGCATCATAACGGTCATATTGAAACAGAAAGCACGACATCGTTTTGATTAGTTTGTAACTAACTCAATGACATCATATTGATTAGAACAAGATATTTGAATAAGATAGTCACGAGTACGATTTAAATGAAGCATGTGTTTTTAAAAAAGTACCAAAACAAGTATGAAATGAAAGATATGAGTAGTAGAGTCAATACAATTTCCATATTCAGTATGATCATCATGGTCAGTACGATCAGCATGGTCAGTACGATCAGCATGTTTAGTAAAATCAACATATTTAGTACGATCAGCATGTTCAGTACGATCAGCATGGTCAGTACGATCAGCATGTTTAGTACGATCAGCATGTTCAGTACGATCAGCATGGTCAGTACGATCAGGATGGTCAGTACGATTAGCATGGTCAGTACGATCATCATGGTCAGTACTATCAGCATGTTTAGTACGATCAGCATGGTCAGTACGATCAGCATGTTCAGTACGATCAGCATGGTCAGTACGATCAATATGGTCAATACGATACGATTAAATAGAACTTTTTGATTTCTAAAACAAAATATAGAAGTAAAAAAAGATAACTTTTGACTCAACAGAATCATCTTCATGAAAGAAAGGAAGATCATATATCAGACCATTTAATATTTTTTTATTAATTCCACTTAATTATCTTATGGAGTTTTATTTCCATTTGATAATAATATCCATAATTATACAAAAATGAAGTAGAAAAAAAACCATGAAACCAAGGCACCTAAAAAAATAAAATTAATTAAATATTGTTAATGATAATGTGGTATGATGTTATAAAATTATTATAAAAAGTATTTTATATCAAATTATAGTTCTATATTGAATTAATAATATTATTTAATCCTTTATACATGTGGTAAATGTACATAAATCTAATGGGGATAATGAGATAATGGTTTCTCATCTCACTTCTACTTCTGTGATATATATTCCCTATTCACGAATTAATTATTGGGCGTAGTTTATGTACTTCCCTTATAATATAATTATTCTCCTTATATTAATTATATTCAATGTTAAATCTTATAATTGTAACATTTATGGGGAATATGATTCAATTTATTACAAAGTGGAAATGGGATTCTTAAACCAATTTCCATTCATTGTGTTAACCTTTTAGGTCATTTATTATGTCATTATGGTTCTGTGTGGGATGAAATTTTTTTATCTTATAAATGATTTACACATTTTATATTTAATTTTCATGAATAACAATAATTAATTAATTTTATTAATTCTCACTTCAATAATATGACATTTATAAGATATTTTCATTTAAAAATTACCATGTTAATGTTTCCCTTAAAACTCCCCTTTTCATCCCTTCTCGTGTATTTAAAAAATTATTTCCAAAATTTTTTAATGTTCATTTATGATTTTACGGATACATATTTAATCATATTTTAATTTTATAAAAATATTTTGATTGGATTCATTTTTTCATTTTTTAATAAATTGTATTTATGAATTTTTAAAAAATTTGATCGAATTTGTTTTAATATATTATACATGGAATATTTTCCCATCATCATGAAGGATTAATGTCATCGGGATTACATTACAATACTACAAGGATTATTTCAAATAATATTTTTTCATTTTATATATGTGTGGAATTTTTAAAATATGTTTTTAAAATAGAAATGATATTTTCCTCATGAAATATTTCAAGTGATTAGCCAAAAGAATCATTTTCCTATCTTAGATGACATTATTTGATTTTACAATTGATTTAATGGTGAAATGATTTGAGAGTATTATTATTCTTACATTTTATCATTTTTTATAATGGCATGATGTTTATGAATCATGTTTCTTTTGCTGAGTTATGATATAATGAAGAAAATATGAAACTAATTTATTTATATGTGATCATATTTGATGAATACCTAATATTATTGTGGAAAAAATATTTATGGGTTTCATTATTTTATGGGTGGGACCATGATATTTCTCTAATTAATTGGTTAATTATTGATAGGTCATGATTTAAATATTTTATGTGTGAACCTGAATTCATGTTCATAATATAATTTGTGGACATAGCTTTTGTAACACACTGAAATTTTGAGAATTATTTTTTTCGAATAAATTTAACTTTTAAATATTGTTCATTTCACATGACACTTCAAATAGTTCTTTATATATATATATATATATTAAAACACTAAGTCAAAATTTTAATTAACCAGTAATATAAACTTTTCTTGCACTGCATGAAATACCTATATGGCTTGTGTTACACGCAATACCCACTTAGCTTATGTTACACACAACCCCAACTTGGCATACAATACACACCACACAGTTTTTCTAAAAAATACATATTTTTAATGTTTTAATTATTTAAATAAAATATTTATATCATATCCATGAAAATTATTAATAGATACTTTTCAAATATATTTGTTTCATATAAATAAAGCATTCTAATAATGATAGATAATATTTTTTGTAAAATCATTTTATGGTAAAAATATTTTTTTGTTAAATGAAACACTTTTTAAAATAAAAGCAACATTAGAATCATTAAGAAACTAAATTGGAAAAATAAAATTGATTTTTCAATTTCGAAAGTCTAAATTATCCTAGGTTGAATTTTTGGAATTTTTCTGAGAAACATCATTTTCTATGAATAGTGAATGCACTAATTTTTTTTATAAAAAACTCAATTTAGTTATAATTAACTATTAATGATAAATTATAATATAAATATGTATTATTTCTCATATTAGATTAATATGATATATAAGAATACATTTTAATTAATTATAATAAATTTCACATTGAAACTAAATATAACATCTTAAAAAATTATTTAACTTTTTCGTACTTTGAAACCCTATTATTTCGTCTCGTCTACAGGATTAACTCTAATATTAGTTTTTTCACCTATGTGATTGGAATCTAAAAATAAAAACACACACCATTTTTTCTTTCTAATTTTTAGAGTCTCATAATACCATGTAACTTTTTTGACCAAAATGATTTGTAAAAGTGATTAAAATTATTCAGAGCAGTAAAAGCCAAATTATGCTTAATTACAGACTAAAAATTAACATTAATGTCCCAATTGACATATACACTTGTACAACACCCATTTTATCTCCATAAATCGACCATAAACATTAAAATATTTATTCTCGTTGGTTTGGTATGACTTTTGTTAAGTTTGAACATTTTCACGCCCAATTTGTTTATGAAAAGTATATATGACTCAATTTTCTTCTCTATGAAAGGCCACCACGTCTACCCATTTATCACAACTCTCAAAACATTTTTCTTTATCCAAGATCAGTCCATTTATTCTCTGAAAAATCCTTAAATAATATTTCAAATCCTCCCTTTGGGTAGACACCCTCTCAAGGGATCCTTTTGGCACAAAACAATAGGAGTTACCTGATTTAGAGGCAACATCTTATCTCAAACTCTTTCCCTTTATTTTTATTCTCCAACCCCTCCAGTATCTTTATTCTCTTATTGTATGAAAACATAAATATCATCCCTATTCATGTATTTTTTTTATGAAAATGTTATTACCTAAATAGAAACACACCTCAATATAATGTATCACGAACATACTATTTCTGTGTACGAAAAACTACTGCCTCATGAAATAATGATAGTACATTTCTCATTTTCCTCCAATAATAGTGGGCATTAGGATAGAAAACCAATTTATATAATTAATATATAATATTTTTTTATTTGTATAATATTATGTATTCCATTTAGAACACAAATCTGTTTACCTTCCTTTTTGTGTCAACATGATAATCTCATTTGAGAAAGTGTGGACTACTGCCCCTTAAAGCGATGTTATTCATTCACACACCACATAGTTTGTATTAAGGATGGGTTTAATGAACATTTTTTTATACATATGATATATTTATTCTACTATAATAATATATATATATATATCATTTACATACTTCTTATCAATACAATAAAACAATGAAAAACATTCTTGTGTATATACTGCGTATTGTCTCCATGAACAGTGTATTCCATTACGTACTCCATTATGCTATAGATTTTTATAATATAATTATAATGAATAGACCTAATATTTATATCATGTTCTACATTCTTGAATCATGATATAAGTATAAGGATTAATGTTATGACAAATTAAGACACATGTGAAGTACAAAGGGAATATTAACCGGATTAAAACCATGACATATGATCATTAACTACTGGGTAATATAAATTAATAATAAAAAATATATAGTAATAAATAAAATAATATTATTCAATAAATTATTTTAAATAAACTTATATTTATTATACAGGAATCTTTTATGAGTACGGAGAGTGTCATGACCCAATGTAAGGGGATTTTAATCTCCCTTTTAATTTCTGTGAGATAAAATCTATGTTCCCCACAATTTCCTTTATTTGGTTTATGTAAATAATGTGATTGTATTATATGTATATTGTACATAAATGTATTTTTATTAAAATTCCCATTTTATGGTCTTTCATTCATGGGTTTTATGTTTCAGAAGTTACAAAATTTGTAAAAATGGTTTTGTCTCAATTTGCCTTCTTTGAGACTCATGTTTTGTTATGCATATATACTATTTTTCAGGGTTAATATAGTTCCATTTTACAGGCCATATCCTGAATATAAATCTTTTCATGATGTTATATTCTTCATTTAATTACCTTTCCATACATGGAGAGCAGGATCATATGACATCAAGTTGTATGTTTTTTTCGGAAATCTCATTGCTTTTCGAGATTGTATATGTATTTGATTCCATTATTGAAATATTATTATCAATATATTAGGAAAATTAATGAGTTTAATTCTCTAGTATTAGGTCATGATATAATAATTTATTGTTACCATTCTCTACTCTTTGGTACATAATATAGTGAAGAATGTGTATTTTGGAAATCTTAATTTACCCTCCCTTCGTCAGAAATCAATGTTTTCAAAAAAGGGTTTTGCGGAAAAATATACCATTATCCAAAAACATATAAAAGATATTTTTACCCATTTTTTATTTTTCCAATATCTTCAATAATATCATATTTTTATTTCCCAAACAACGAATCATTCCACCATTTTTTACCATATAAAATAAATGTTCTTTTTTACATTGTATGACATAAGGATTATCCCAACATCATATCATTACAGATTCCATTGAATTTTTTAAAAGGATAATATTTAAGAAATTTTTTTTAATTTTATTTTACAAGATAATTTGTTCTCAAAATCTTTCCAATCATATTTTATAATTTTTGTAGAAATTTAATATTTCAAAACATTTTCATGCTCGATTTATAAGAATTCAAAGTGCTTTCAAAGAAATGGTTTTCAAAACATTTTCAATATTCGTTATTAGTTTCCAATAAAATGATTTTAAAAAATGTTTCAATATAACATTAAATTTTTAAAATGTATTTTCAAATAAATAGTTTTCAAAAAAAAGTCAATATTTCATTAAATGTTTTCATGTGTTTTCAAAGACAAATATTTTTCAAATGTTTTCAAGATTATTTTAAATATTTTCATGAAAAAGGGTTTGAAAACGATTTCAGGTCTTCATTATATGTTAAATATGTTATAATGGAAAAATATTTTCAACATATTTAATGAATTAATAAGCCTTTCCCAAATAAAAAACAATACTTTCCATAAGAATTATTGTTAAAGGATGCTTCAAAATTGTTTTCCATATAAGATGACGTCTATTGATGACAGTCATACATTTCTAGGAAATGATATTAAGGTGACACTCATATACATTGCATGAATGTTATTTTCTTAATTTCATGGTCTTTATGATTCCATTTTCTCCTTCTCTAGTTATATTCTTTTGAACCCATCTTATTTTTCAGGTTTTTCATCTGATGAAATGATTATGAATCATGTATGTTTTTTCATAGGTTGTGATATGTTTAAATGTTTATGATTCCAATTTCATTACATGTGTTATGTTTTGTATTGATCCACATGTATGTATGATTTGATTATGATATTTGTGGGACCCATATACCAATACAATGCATTGGGTAAAGATTTATATCTCATTAGATTGACAAGGATGTGATGAGTGTTTACTTCGTTCAGTAATATAGGGATTGAAGGAGGGATTACATAATTCATTAATATATGGATATAACGTGGGTTTACATGGTTTACTAATAGAGGGTGTGAATTAGGGTTTAAAAAATTTCATAATACAGGGATGGAATGAGGGTTTACTCGGTTCAGTAATGATGGGATGGAATGAGGGTTACTCAGCCCAATAATACTGGGCTCGAACAAGTGTTTACTCGATTCTATAATACCATGAAAGAATGAGGGATTAATTGGTTTATTAATACAGGTCTTGACATAGGGATAATCATTTTAGTAATACAAGGTTGGAATGAGGGTCACATAGTTCAATAATATAGGGATGAAATAAGGGTCGACCGGTTCAGTAATACAAGGGTAGAATGGGGCCCACCTAGTTTAGTAAATGTCTTTTTCTACATAGATGGTCTCAGCATTGATTCCTTAAGTACTATGGAATTCATTATATGATTATGTGTTTTCCATAATTCCATGTTTTATTCCTAAATTATTTTTTTATGTTTTATGTTCGTTATTTTATATGATTCATGTCTTATAAGCTACTAATATTTTTTCCATGACCTATTTTATGAACATTTATATAAATGTTATGATCTTATATTTATAGTATCACATTCTCATAAGCTTATACTCATGTTTATGCTTACATGTCTCCTTTTTTAACCTTTACTGGGAATTTGAGATCACCCCTTTTCATGCTTCCTTTCTACAGGTTATGAAGAATGGTTTTATATAGATGTACTAATGTTAAAGAAATATATGGGAGATGTTGAAGACCTTTCACCAGGATAGAAAAATTTGTTTCCTTGTTTCCAAATATACAAAATTATTAAAAACCTATGGCTTGTATTTTTTCAGTGTACTTATTATTTATCTAAAATTATTTAATATCCATGTTTTTTAATCCTGGGTTGAAATTGTTCGAATCAGAGGAATGTTTTAGTCAATCATTAGAAACTAGGATGATATAACCTTATTTATATCCCTATGTTTATTTTGAATGATATATCACGTTATGTCTCTAAGGATAAAAATAAAGACGAGTTAACGTTTTGGAAAATGTGCTGGAATTTTTGTAATGGATAGAGTGGGTGGTATCCACAAAATACATTGCTCTATATATTCAATAAGTGGATGTGGCTCTAGAATAATTGTATTTTAGGTTAACAACATTGGCAATATTTTTTTATCTTGACTAAGGGAAATATGATACATAAAAAAGGGCCTTTCCGGACACTTGGTTTGACACTCCTAGAGGATATGCTTTGGGAATTCACTAACTCTTTATGAACAATCATGAAAAATTTAGATATAACTTAGATATGAATATCTGAGGATAAAACCAAGGTGTCACATATTATTAAAGGTTTCATGATTTAGAAATCATATAAGTAAATATTGTCACGACTCTTTTGTTTTTTGTTATGACATGTAATGATTACACTAGGCTTCTGGTTTCAATCAATGGGGAGAAATAGAAGGAACTGGATTAATCATAAATGTGATGGATGATTTTCTCATGAATAGAAATGTGGCAAGATCGTTGGAGTGACAGAAGTCATGATCATTCATACCCTGATTTCATTGAACTAGATTAATAATGTTTACCATAACTGACTCTTGGAGTCACCAATTTAGTGAAATAATATGTTTGATAAGATTTTGGGTAGTAGAGACCGTAGTGGAATAAATATTTTATTTCCTTTGTATAAATAATATGGAAAAATCATGTATTTGAATGTCTTAGAGGAATATAAAGGTGTATTGACATGGAAAAATGGCAGAAACAATGTGAATATAAGGGAAAAATGTAGATTTCATTTCATGAAATGGATGGGAATTTTGGCCTCCCTAAGTCGTCATTGATGGTTAAGTGTTTTTTGTGTGTGGAATAAATGATAATTATGCATATAAATGTCCCAAGATAATAGTTCATGAAGATAATAAACAAGGTATTGTTAATAATGGTTTCATTACTAATGATGAAGAGACTATATATGATATGTGATGGAAAAAAAGTACTACGTAATAGGATGGGGTGTCATTTTTAATGGGTTAGTGATGATGTAAATTAAGTATTTATGTATTTGGAATATTGAAATATGATTTTTTTATTGTGTATGTATTGTTCATTTTATGTTTTCTTGAGGATTTACCAGAATATATTGAATGATCATGATAGACTAGAAAGGTTATCGCATGAAATTTATCATTTAGATGAATTTAATATAACCCTCAATATGTTCTTAATGTTAAGATAATGTTTAATGGATAATGATATGGTTTATATGGATAATTATGTTAGATAGTACTGATTTCCTTGGTAGTAAGTAAGGACCTATTTATTGGTGTTTTTTACAACAACTAATTTAGTTAACAAATTTTTTTAGCGAGTAAATAAGATATACATTGGAATGAGGAATCATGCATGTATTCCAAAAGGATTTATGGTAATTCATAATTTAACCATGTTTCAATTGAATATATAATGAGGTTATTCGCATGCTTGGATCAGGAAAACCACAAGCTACTTTTTGTTATACAGGGGAATCAATCTTAATACTATTTTATGACTACCTTTCTAAAGATTCGTATTTTCACCTTTCTGAAGGGTTATAATGTTATTTGTTCAAGAAAAAATTATGTTAAACATCAGAGGAATTATTTGTGCAATGAGTTTCCATTGAATTCCTTGGTTTAAATGATAATTTATTATTAAAATTATTTCTATTATTTCCATAATATGAATTATATTAGTGAATTTTTATGAAAATGACATCATGTATGTTGGGTGACATCCAGTAATGTCTTGTATGGTCGTGGGTCTTGATCCCATGACTGAAATACGGTAAGGGTTTCATGCAAACCAATGGCCTATACGATTTCCTAGGTAATATTTATTCATTTGTATTGAAAAAATATATATAAAAAAATATTAGAGATAATTTTTATAGATAAATGCATTTTTTTAAGTGACAAATTGTTAAACTTTTTATTCTTTCATGGGATTTATGATCCCTTAAAATTTTATTTTAGTTCTTTACGCATCAATGTTTACTTGTAATCATTCATTACATGAGGTAATGTATGTATTAGAAATTGTTCAAAGCAAAACCCATAAATGAATTTTTTTTATATAAATTATGAATAATTACTTATTTTTCAAAAAGTGATACAAATAACTATTTTCCTAATACCTTAAATTTTTTTGAATCAATGGGTTCTTGAATCATTAGAGATTTTTTACATTGAGGACATCAAAATTCCTATTTATCATTCATATTTTTGGGATTGATGACCACAATCTCTCCCTATAAGTATTAATGGTTTTCATCCATGTCAAATCTTCACTCTCAACCTATGTTCTCATATGTTGAAAACTAGTTATAAGTTACTTTGGGTAACTATTATGGTACCAAGTTTCACATTTAAGGGAATTTTTAGTATAAAGTTTTACAATGTGGGTATCTATGAATGAAATATTAAATTATTAAACAATTAATAACCCAGATAAATTTTGGGGTGAAATTAATTATGAGGGTGGTAGAATGTTTTATCATGATATTTTTAGAATTTTTTTCAGATTAATTTATCTTTTAAATATTATTCATTTCACACGACCCTAGAAATAGTTCATTATATTTATATATACAAAAGCAGTAAGTCAAATATTCATCTCAAATGAAATAACAAGTTGTATTGTGCTACATGAAATAAAAACTCGGTTTGTGCTAAAAGCAATGCTTACTTTGTAAAACCCCAAGCTTCCACGGTACGCTTCTCATTGAAAAATACAATAGCGAGTGTTGTACGCAACTTCGAGTTCTAACACACCCCAAAAAATAAAACTAGTCATTATGAATATTAATAGACACATTTTGAAATTTTATAAATTTTACCTTTCAAAATGTACTTCATTTTTTGGATTCGGAATGTCAAAATTATCATAGGGTAAATTTTGGGCATTTTTCTGAAAACATTCAATTCTTGATGAATAGTGTAAAACACTGAGTTATAGTTTAAAATAGAATATATATTTAAATAATTATTTGTTTTATTTAAATTTATTTTAGGTCAAAATTGATACATAAAACCAATATAAGTTCAATGTAATTCATTGTAGTCGGTTTATAATAATTTTAGATATATAAAACTTTTATTGAACTTTTTACCATCATTTACCCACCTCCTAAGAGTATTTGAAAATTTACATAAACCATAATTTTATCACTTCTGTGTGTTGAATTTCAAAAATCCGACAAACATGGTTGATATCAGAAAGTAAAACATTGTTCAATGAGATGAAAATAATTTTTTGTGAATAGTAACTTTTTACTTTTTTTTACCACTGTTAAAAGTTAATAGGGCAATTAATGGTAAAAATGATATTATTATTACCCTAAAATATGTCCTAATTATATTGGATAAATGTAATTAGACCAAAAACTATCTTAGGAATAAAATATGAAACTCTTTGGTCCAATTGGATTAGATTAAGACATTTATTATTATTTAATTCAAAGTTGAGTTAAAAGAGTTAAAATCAATTTTTAAAAACTAAAACATTTTTAATATAGGTTTACACATAAGTTAAATTAGACTATAAATATTCTTTATAAATCTAAAAATATTTCATACATAATTGTATTTTATTTATATTTTTTCGACATTAATTATTTAATTTATATATGACACAATGTTGATGTAGTAATTACCAAATTAATGTAAGATTAAAATAAATGACATTATAAATATCCAAATAAATATAATTTGAGGATTTTATGAATTACACTAATTTTCTAGGATAACATGAAATATTAGGTTTGGTTAGATGATTTTTTTTCGAAGTAATAATGCTGTTATGAATTTAGTAAAAAAACAAACTACCAAATAGAGTCAAAATTGACATAAAAGAATTTTTAAAACATATATTATATTGTTAATTAATATTTTATTCCTAAAAATGTATGGTTGGGCCAAAAGAATTAAATAATGTATTTTATATCATTAATGAACCACTTGGGGTTCTCTTGAATTTATATAGTATGATTATTAATCGTATAATATAAAAATACAAAGAGACATGGTAAAGGTCAAACTATTTAACTAAGAGTTAAATCTAAAATAAAACGTTACTATTTTGACCCAAAACTATCTAAAACCAATTGGTTTGGTGGTTTTCAACCCATATCTTCTTTATCCATCATATAATTCATTTTGTATCCTTTAGAAAGTGAACTTGATTTTATTATAAAATAATATTTCTAGCATTTCTTAAGGTTCCCCTCACCTCTCATATAAAAGTGCACTCCCCATTCACTTTAATTCACACCTCCAAAGCCATTTGGCTCGGCCAAACCCAGCCCAAATACCCTATAAACGTTCCTCCTTTAATCCTATAGGACTTTCTTTATTCATAAATCCAACCTAAGGAGCCCTTTTGATCAAATCTAAAGGAACAACCAGATGAATAGGTAAATATTTCATCACCTTTTTCTAGTTCATTTTTTTATGCACATCCTATTTCATTGTTTTTAAATTGTAAAATAATATATCCAGTATCATCTATATAATTTTATGTTATTATAAATATGGTACAACCATATTCATTATTTTATCTGTCCTTTGAATGACATGCCACCATACATGCGTACGTACGACTTACCGTCTCCATATTGTGGTGTAATTGTTATTCAATACATTATTATTTGGATGGGTATAATAATGATGTGTAATTGATTTTAATAAAAAAATAACATGATAATGATTTTGTATATATGATATAAAAACCAATTATATATTATTTTAATATCAAAATAATGATATTGTCGCTCATGCATATGTACGGATTACCGTCTCCACGAACGCGATTAGATTCATCCCCCATATTATACATTCAAGAATAATTTTCATTAAATGAATAAAAATAATGTTTAAAGACATAATATCATTTTGAATATGAATAATATACATCCTATCTATAACAAAAATTACTTACTTAACAATGCATGTAGGGAAAAACAAATTAGTTAACACCTGGAATAACGATATTTCTAATATATTATTAAAAAAGAAATGTTAAAAGATCATATTTGATATCATATTACTTTATATGATTATTTTATAAATTAATAACATTTATTTCACCATTATAAAATAGTTTATCCTACCCTTTACCAAGTAAATGTACAATGAAATGGTTAATTCTACAATCTCTTTATTATATGAGGTTGTTTTTAAGTAAGTATCTACTGGGACCTCTTTATCATCCACATCCATGATTCATAAAAATGTATTTCAAAACATTTTTATCTATAAAAATAGGTAAAGTAATTTATACCCTTATTTAACATTATATTTTTTGAATGGAATCTTTTTATCGTTTTCAAAACAAGCTACTTTATGAATTTTTTTTGACAAAATTAAGATAAGAATATTTTTTAACTTATACGGCAGGTGTGGCTCTTTTCCGCCATTATATCATCCCTGATGCTTCCCTTAAAAGATTATAAGAATATTTTCAAAATAATTATTTTCTATATATTTATGTGACTATTAAATGACTTCAAAATAGAAAATGATATTTCTCTAAAAAAGGTTTTTATTTCATCTATGTCAACATATTTTGATGGATTTTAAGTATATTTGAAGTTGATTTATTATGATACCAAACTTCCATATTGTATTGAAGGTTTTGCGATATGTTTGACTATGAGGTGTTCTATTTTTATACCATTCATGGTATAGGGTTAATGTATTGACATTTAGTATGCTAGTTTTAATACGAATGTTTATGTTATATTTAATCCATTTAATGTGAGGAATTTATTGTAATTATTAAGTGAAGGTTGGAGCCTACTATATCTCCTCGATGCATCGGTAGGTCTCACAAGACAACTTGATGTGAAATTGGCTGAGGCCTTTCCCAATTTGATATATGGTTTTGGCCGAGGCCTTAATCATTTTTAGACGTCTTTACTGAGGTCGTGGCAAAATGTTTCAGGATGTCTGACATTATACATTACCTCATTATGAAAATAATATTGATGGTTCATGTTCCCATTAAACTAGTATAATTCCCATGATTCTGTTTTATTATGGCATAATTTACTAAGCTCGTATTCCTTTCATAAATGTATTCATGTTTGTTATAGGTAAAGGCATGTGGTTTCAATTATTCACCATTCATAATATTTATGTTATCTTCTGCTATATTTCATACCCTTACTAAGAATTTGAGTTCACCCCTTTCTTATGTTTCATTTTCCCAGGATATAAATAATTTAGTTATGAGTGACTTGTAGGCATAATCTGGGTGGCATGGATGTTTCTAATTTTCAATTCGGGTTGTATTTCATTTCAAGTTGTAAATTTGAACTTATGTATGAATATTTTTTCCAATAATACTAAACTAATCAGTCTCTCGATAAATGATTTCCTTGTGATCATGCCAATGTATTTAAAAAATGCACCGACTCTGGGCTTCTGGGGTCGGGGTGTTACATATGTGCCATATGATGCCCATGATAATGAGTTCCAACAAAACATCTCTTTTTATTTTTATAATTATTTAATTAATGTAATTATAACCTAGATTTTAATCTTTGTAATAAAAAATTTCCATAAATTCTTGTTTTAAATAAATAAAACATATTGAAAATGAAGGATAATATTTTTTGCAACGTCCTTTAATGTTAAAAATATTATTTTCATGAATGAATAAATTTTATTAATAAAATTAATTTTAAGAAAAATTATAAATATAAATGGATAAAATAATATGCTTTATTTAATTTAGAATGTCAAAATTATCCTAGGGTGAATTTTTGGGATTTTTTTGTGAAAATTCATTTTTTGATTAATAGTAAAAAATATTATTTTTTAGTTGAAAACTGCATTTTTTCTAATTGATTATTAATGGTAAATGATATAATAAATATTTTATAAGGTAAGATTATTTTAAAATAACATATATTAATATAATTTAATTCATTATATTTTATTTCTCATTGAAATAGAATAAAAAATCTTCACTACCTTTTGAACATTTTCCTACATTAAATCCCTCTTATTTCGTCCCATCTATAAGATTAGCACTAATTGTAATTTTACCTCTATTGAGATTGGAACTTAATAAATAAGAAATATAGTATTTTATTATATAAAATATTTATATTCTAATAATAACATGCTAATTTTGGACAACAAAGATTAGTAAAATTTATTAAAATTAATCACATCGATTAATGCCAAATTAAGCTAAATTTGGGACTAAACATAAAAATTAAGGGCCCAAATGACGAATTCACTAGTCAAAAAACCATTTTATATCCACTTTTCATCCATAAACATTATATTATTGATTTTGGATTGTTGGTAAGTCTTTTTATAGGTATGTTCACAACTAATTTTATTCTAAAAATTCAATGTGAGTCATTTTCCATCCCTATAAAAGGCCACCACCACTACCCATTCTTCAATCATCTCAAACCTTTTATGTTCATCGAAGATCATCCCATTTAGCCTCCAAAAAATCATCCATCAATCCTTGAATCCTCCTGTTGGGTAGAAACCCTCTCAAGAAAGCCATTTGGCATAAACCAAAAGGAGTAACCTGATTAAGAGGTAACGTCTTCTCTCAGTCACCTTACCTTTATTTTCATTCTCTTTATTCCCTTCTGGTGTAACAAAACCAGAATCCTACATATACAATAATTTTTTATGAATGATTTCGGACCTAAACTTACACATACCTCCATATAATGGATGTTGAACATTTTATTTCTATGTACGGCGAACTACTACCTCACGAAACGATGATTATTCATTTCTCCTTTACCATCAGTCATGTCGGCCATTATGATGGAAACTATATTTATATATGTAATATGTTATAGTAATTATGTATTTAATATTATTTATTTATTTGGTAACACACATCTTTTTACCATTCATTTTGTGTCAATTCGATAATCTCGTTTGAGGAAGTGTGGACTTCCACCCCCTAAAAGCAATGTGATTCGTTCACACACAACATAGAATGTATTAAGGATGGGTATAATGAAATTATATGATATATATGATATATTAATGATAATATAATAATATATATATATATACCTACATCAGTTATACATTCTTTCAATATGACAACATAATTAGGAAACAACATTCATGCATACGTACGACTTACTATCTCCATGAAGGGTGTATTCTATTATGCACTCCATTATGATATAGATTAATATAATATAATTATAATGAATATACCTAATATTTATATCATTTAATATATTATTTAATGAGGATATAAGTATAAGGATCAACGATATAAATAATTAAGACACACGTGAAGAACATATAGAATATTTGTTGAAGTGAAACTTTGACATATGATTGCTAACAACTAAGTAATATAAAGTTATTATAAAAGAATATAAGGTAATAAATATTTGAATATTAATTTTATAATATGTATAATAGACATATATTTATTATACATGAATCATGTAAGAGTATAGAGATAGTCATGACAGACTGTAGGGGATTATCATCTCACTTTAAATTTCCATAAGATACTAGGTATATTTTTCAATATTTCTTTCTGTGTGGTGTATACACTGACCATGATTGAATTAAATTTATCTTGTATTTAAATTTTTGGGTATTATCATTAAAATTTTAAAATTCTTCATTCATTGGGTATAGGTTTCAAAAGATAAAAAAATTGGTAAAAATGCTTTAGTCTCAATTTTCTTTCTTTGATTCTCAAGTTTTGTTATGAACCTAAACTCTTTTTTGGGGTGTATAAAAATACATTTTTCATGAAATTTCATGAATATAAATATTTTCAAGATATTATTTACTTAATGTAATTACCTTTACTTACATGGATATAATGGTCCAAAGATACAATTTAATAAGAGTTTATTGAGATAATCTCATTGCATTTCGAGATTGTTTATGTTTATGCTTCTTTGATAAAATATTATGATCCATCTCTATAAAAAATTATAGAGTATCCTTATTCTACATTAATTCATGATATACTCGTTTATTGGTACAATTTTAAACTAATTGGCATAAAAGATAGTTAGGAAAGTGATTTTTTGAAAGCCTGACATTACCCTCGCTAAGGTCAAAAATCGATGTTATATAAAAGGGTTGCCATGATTATTATACCATTATCCAAAAAGATCTAATAGAAATTTTTGCCCTTAATTTCTTTGATCAATCATTTCAATGGAATCTTCTTATGGTTTCCTAGTCAATTAATCCTTCCACTGTATTTACTGTGTAAAATTAATGTTCATTTTTATTTTGTAAAACATGTAAGGTTTTACCCACCATTATTCCATTGAAGATTCCTTTTCTGTTTTGGAAGTGATAAAATTTAATAGAATTATTTTAAAAGTAATTTTCAAGATTTTATTTTGAAAAATGTTTTGAGTATTATTTTATAAGTTTTCTATAAAAATCTTCTTCAAAAAATTTCAAGCATTATTAATATGGTTTGAATGTGATTTCAAATAATTGATTTTCAAATCATATTCAAAATGCTTAATAAGTTTTCATGAAAAATGAATTTCAAAACATATTCATGATTTATTTATATGTGTTCAAATTATTTTCTACAGAATGGTTTTCAAATCATTTTAATGCTTTCTCTAATAGTTTTTAAGTGTCTTATAAGAATTTTTATTAAATATTGTGATTATTATTTTAATTGCTTCCGTGGAAAAATATTTTCAGAATAATTTCAAGTATTATTTATATTTGTCAATGTTATTTTCTTTGAAAATTATCTTCCAATGGTTTTAGGAATTAATAAGCCTTTTTTAAACAATTATGGATATTTTCATCCTGAAAATGTTTTAACTGAAAATCCAAAATAAGTTTCCTCATAAAATTACATATATTGATTTTAGTCATCATTTTCTAAGAAGTTATATTATGGATCCATAAATATCCATTCTATTTAATGAGATATGCTTAATGTCATGGTCTTTATGAAGCCCTTTTCGATATCAAGGGTAATATTGTTTTGAAACCCACATCATTGATGGATTATGATTTTGATGAAATTATTAAGAAACCTATAAACTTTTCCACAGTTTATTATATGTTTACATGTTTATGAAACTTATATCATTTCATTGGTTATGTTATGTTTTTTAGAATATATTTTTATGATTTCATTATGAGACAAGTGAGACCTATATTTACCTCTGATTAATTGAGTAAATATTTTTATCTCATTACATGGAAATGGATGGAATGATGGTTTACATGGTTCAGTAATACAAGGATGAAATGAGGGTTTAATCGGCTTAGTAATTTATGGTGGGAATGCGGATTTAATTGGTTTATTAATACAGGGTTAGAATGAGGTTTTACTCTGTTTAGTAATACAGGGTAGGAATGAGGGGTTATATGGTTCAATAATATATGAATAGAATGAGGGTCACTCAATTTAGTAATACAATGCTGGAATGATGGTTTTCTCAGTTCAGTAATACAGTAATGGAACAAGGTTTTACTAAGTTCATGAATATAGCATTGGAACGAGGGTTAATCAGTTCAGTAATAATTGTCTGGAAGGATGGTTACACAGTTTAGTAATACATGGCTGGAACGAGGTCCATCGGTTCAGTAATACAGGGCTGGAATGGGGGTTAACCATTTCAGAAATGGAATTTGTCGACTAATTTTTTCTTTTTAGTGATGCCTTGAATATTATGGAAATCATTTTATCCTTTTGTGTTTCCCAAAATTACATGTTTTATTCCTACAATATGCTTCCATGGATTATTCTTTTTATTTAATATGATTCATGTCTTATGAACTGCCAATATTTATGAACCGATCTATGTAATAATCTCTAATCTGAAGGGTATGGTCTTTTATTTACAAAATAACGTTTTCATACCTTATAATCGTGTTTATGCTTACATGTCCCCAAATGTTTACCCGTGTATAGAATTTCAGCTCACTCCATTTCATATTTCCATTCTCTAGGTTATGAATCATGGTTTTCGATAGAATTTCTAATGTTGGAGATCTTTATGGGAGACGTTTAAGATATTTCACCAGGATAGAGGATTTTGGTCCTATGTTTCCAAAGATACTAAACTATTACAGTCCTCTAGCAAGTATTTTTCTACAATACTAAATATTCATCTAAAATGATGTAATATTCATGTATGGTACACTTTGTTATCTATAGATTTTATTTCCATAATATTATTTATGGATGTAGTTTCATATCCTTATGTTCATTGAAGTGATTGAATTCTTGTCCTCATCCCAATGAGTGAACATGTGTCTATTTATTCATGTTCATAATATTATCTGCTTATGTGTATGCAATAATTTCATGTTTCAAGTTAATGAAATGGTTATACAGATTATGTTCATTGATTAATTTATGATTCTTGTATTATGAAATTATAAAATTTATTCTATGACCCAAGATTATGATCTGTGGAATATAAAGTTTAATTTTATAATGTTATGATTAGGTTATCACAACATTATGCATATGTTATAACAGATATCTCTCTTGATTACCCTTACTGAGCATCTGAGATCACCCTTTTCTTATGTTTATTTTCCACAAAATATAATGAAAGGTATTTTGAAATAAATTTGAAAAAGGGTACTAGGTATGAATGGATAAGATTGAGACAATGTATATTTTTTATGAACCAGTTGTTTTTGTCTCTATTTTTACAAAGACAATAATCCCATAAAGTCCTAGCATGGATATTTTATGTTATGTAATGAATATTCATCTATTTAGATTTATTTTCTTTATATGAAATGAATGGGTAGTTATAGTGATCAAATACGCTTATGATTGAATAATTTGAAAAAATAGTTATTATTTTAAGATTATTTAATCATGATTGTTCCCTTCTATAAATCAATTGTCCATTTAACATTACAATATTTATAAAATATTTCCAATAACTTTTTTTATTTTTATCAGTATAATGTCAACATTTTCGATATCGTAGTGGGGAAAATTGTGGACAACCTTCATGAAAATTTTTAAAAGATATTTAATTTATTAGATAGTGGAGATGAATTAATGATTCATTATGATTTATAAAAATTTAATAAATAATTATTTTCAATTTTAATATTATTTATTTGAATAGATAATTTTCTCGTTGTTTTTACAAATTAAATAATTGAAAATATTAATATTTAATTTTCATTAAATCGATGGATGAGGGGGATTTATATTATCCATGAAATAGGATGGTTCTCTCATAAATAAAATTTTTAGATGTTATTTATGAAAAAATATCACAATATAATTTTATTCTGAATATATTTTTCACTATATTGGATGAAACAAATCTAAATATTTTATTTTGGTTTGTGTGGTATTTTATGTTAATGGAAATGTAACAAAACATATATTATTGAATACTAAAATTAAATAATCTTTTTTTAGTTTAGAGTTTATACTATTTACAATGTAAATTTTGGGATAATGAATATTATATATACAAAACATTAATTTAACATATATATAATTTATATAAAAACATTTTTTTCTATGTAATCTAATCTCATATATATTTTTGATGTAAATTTTTATATAAAACATATGTTCTATATATTAAGAAAACATATATATAGATTATATTTAAATATATATTCATAGAGAACATATACAGAATGTATATAGTTCTATAGAAATATTTATCCAACGTTTAGTAAATATATATTTTCTTTGTATACAAAAAGAACATATAAAATTTCTATAACAATATATTTTATATATATATATATATTGATTATATATATTTATTCAATATAATATATATTAATAAATGTTTTCAATATATCTATATATGTTTTATTTATTTTGAGAGATATATATATAATGACTGTATTGACATGTATGGCCATAATATGAGGAATATATATATATATACATATGTTATATATATATATATTTTATGTCTACATATATGTTTTGGAGATTAATATATATATATATATATATATATATGTGGTATGTCTATATATACGTTCTAAAGATAATATATTTTTATAAATGTATGTGTTCTATACATCTATAGATATATATAATAATTATATTAATTTACATGTTCTGTATACAATCATGACACATAAAAATTCCTATGCATTGCATATAAATGAAACCAATATGTACTAAATTCAATTTTCATATTCCTGTACTATATTCCATTTTAATATTCTCACATATGTTGTTAATCCAATAATGGATACATTCTTCGAGATCTAACCAATTATAAATATACAATTACTCATAATAATATTCTATATGGACCATCATAGTTCCATTTTACTTTTACCTAAGAATTAATGGTTTCATTATACATTTCATTAAAATTTCCTGTATATGTATTTATCTTATTGTTTTATTTATCATCATTCAATTATGATTTCTAGAAACTAGAATATAGAGACAGATAAAATAAAAAGATTATATTTAATAGTACATATAATATTTATTCTATGAAATAAACCTTCATAAAATTCATGCAAATTTTTTCATATTACATTCCATTTAATACCCAAAATAATATATACATTGTAGAAATATTTTTATAATATTTTGAAAATATTTTGTATACATGAATTAACCTATTCAATTCAAATCATAGAATTTATTTTTCCAGTTATTAGAATATAAAAATTACTTCTTCATTAAACCTAACACATTCTTCAACATCTTAATTCTTAATATATCATCTAACATATACTTCTCGTTAAATATTATTATTTTATATATTATTGTAATTCATTGTTATTTTGTTTCAACATATCATTCAACAAATGTTAATACCCATGGGGTATTAGTTATAATATGATCATTGATATTTTTATTTTTAATATATCTAATCACATTGTAAAATTGTTATACAAATTGGTGCAATACAAAATCAAGAAAGAGATATTTTCTATATGTGGAATATTTTTTTTTCATAGGAATATGGTTCCAAACATAGGATTTTCTCATTTTGAAGCATATGAAAACTTTAAAAAATCCAACTACAAGGAAATTATATGTGAGATAATATAAACATCATAGAGATCACTATGATATCGATGTTAGTTGAATAAAAATATGTATCTACAAAATTACATTTCTTAACATTATTAATTGTGGAGAAAATATCAGTGGTATTGTAACTAAATTATAGAATGTTATTAACATGTAATTAACAATGTGATAAAATATTTTTAAAAAAGTTTTTTTTTTATTATTTGTATTATTTTATAAAATTTTATATCTTATGATTTTTATTAAATATACATTATTTATATAATAATTTTATAGAAATTTCTTGATTAAAAAAAATATTTTATTAAAATTCAATAAAATATTAGTAATTGGTGAAAAATAAGTGTACCGAAAGAAATAGTTAAAATTAATTATCTCTAATAATATATTTTTATGTGTTATGTTTTAATATTTTAAAATATATATTTTTTAATTTAATTTAATAAATTATATTTAATATTTTGATTCATATAATTTTAATATCTTAAGTTTGATAATTTCAATTTTCTGAAAAAAATGTGTTCCTAATGTTAAAATCTAGTAACAATAGTGATGATAAATATTATATGGATAAATTAATGTGTAAATTGAAAAAATATCTCTAAAACATATCACATAAATGTTTTTATGTGATAATAAATGAAGTATTCCCACCCTTTAAAATTTTTTCATCCTCTTTGATTATAAACATTCATTCCTTGTACATTGTGGAATATTTATCATCAGATACCCCACTAATACATATCTTTAAAGGACCCCACATCGACAAATTCAAAACTATACCAATCATTCCATTTCATCTCCAATTTAAATTAAACATCATTCTATAATAATCATCCAAAATGTATAGGATTTTCTAACCATTACATGATTTCGAAAATCTACCATTTAAAAGAAGGTCCCTAAGGGAAGATTCAACTCATCTATAGAGGTGTAATATTTTACATGATAAATTCCATTATATTTATCCTCAATCTCGACATGATTGTTAACCACTTTAGTAAAAACATTAAATGATTTTACATTCATAAAATTTTTATTATAATAATACTATAATGTATTCTCACTCATTCATGTGTTATAGCATGTTCTTATTTGTCTTAATTTAGAAACACATATGAATAATGGCATAATATTTTCATAATTGAAGGTTATCATGTCTTAAATAAAGGATTAATATTGTATTTATGATAAAATTATAATACTTTGTAATTTATTAATAGTATTATATATTCAATTTCTTCACATTTAAAAAAACTATGGGTCAAATTTTCTCAAATGGATGAATCACAAAATATTTATCACAATTCATAATAATAACATTCATTAAATAATAAAGGGATTAAAAACACCATAATATATATATTTATATCATTTACATGGACACATTGGAAGCGATTAATTTAGGAGAAAATATTATTTCAATATACAACATTGTTGACTGTTATGTGAGAAAAATTTTACAATTACCACCAAATGATTAATATTAATCATGAATTATTACTAAATAGGTAAAAAAAATCTATGTGAAATATGTTATGTCAATTAAATTTATATAAGGATATTCTAAAAATTATAAATTGATATTTTTTTATAAGTGGAACGAGAGGAAGCTTGATCAAGAAGGAATCTAGGGTTAGGGGTTAATTAACGCATTCTCAAGTTATTGAGATATAATATTTATTCCTTAAATTAATTCATAGAAATTGAATGTATTCAAAAAAATATTATTATTTTATGGTTTATTTTCACTTTATTAATTCATTTAAATTTCTACATCAAAATCCCTTTTGTGATTCTTTATTTCCTCAAAAATTATGACAACACAAATTGAAGACATAAACTCTCTATTTTGGGTATTTAATGTTCATATTAATATTCAGTCCTACCCAAGGTTATATGTTTACTTGTTTTGAATTATATTTATAAATTTTCATAATTATATGTCATATTAAACATTTCAAATATTTTAAATTTAATAATATATACATTTCATTGATGTTGGTTATATTATAAAGATAAGAAAGTAATACTAAAAATTTTATCCAATTTCTTTATAATTTCAAATAATAATCTTATTATTTTATTTACATTACATTAATCCCCTTTCGATGTTACTATATTGAGATGTATTATGAATAAAATATTTTTTTAGAAAATTTATGTTTCATTTAAAAATTATTTTAGATGAAACTTATAACCTTGTTTCTATGAAAATGATTTAATAACGATAAAAAAAGGTTTCAATATATATCTTTCATTTTAAAATGACATTATAAATTATTTATAATCATTCATTGTTATGATTTTTGAATCACCGTCAATATTATGTTATTATTTGTTTTTTTGGACGATTGAATTTATTGGAAAATCCATTCTGATTTTATGTAAACTCTTATGTTCATCCCTGTAAAACAAGTTTTATAACCCATTAGTTCAATAAATTTATAATGTAATAATTTTAACATACATATGGATTATTTAATTTAATATATATATATTTTTATTTAATATTCAATGGTGGGTGGACCTAAATTTATATATACCCTCTTTTTATTGAGAAGTGTTTATATCTTAGTATAAGACATGCTTCAAGATATGTGAGGTTATACCAGTACACTATTAAATAGAGTTTTCTGTCAATTTTTTATATGATTTTATTTCTTGGGATTCTTTATATATGTTATTTTTTAACTAATTAATTTTCAAAACATATTTATTTTCCATCACAATGGTTAATCGTTAATTATTATTTTTCTACATTCTTATTCCATGGTATAATTTAATCTTGAAAATTATAATTTTTTGATTCAAGGTATCTATCTCATGATAAATTTTTATATTATATTTCATAATCATTAACATTGATGAAATTCATATTAATATTATATATGTATGGAATCATTATAGAAATAATATATGAAACATTCCTATGATTATGGGTTAGTTAGGCATGATTGATATTTTTTTGGGTTCTATATAGGTAAATGTTTATGGGATCTAAGAGAATATCTTTTGAATGGGATTAATTCTAGGAATCATTATTTACCATTCACTATATGGCCCTTTTAATTCACAGGATCCTTAATCTTGAAATATATAGATACAATGAAATTACCATAGAGGTTTTGACTACATGACTCAAAAGTAAACCAACAATGAACTTTAACATAAGTGCATAAGGCATATAGGTTAATTATATGAAAATATAAATCTATCTTTGTAGAAGAAATATATATCAATTCCTCATAGACTATATTTACCTAAACAGAAACAATGATAGAAGGAACCGTTTTCATCCTCCTAACCAATACCCCATTGAGTACATAGATTATAAATAACTGTGAAAATTCATTCCAATTGGGATAGCCCACGTATATGACAAACAAAATTGATGCATCCCTCCTTTGTGTTATTTCAAAGAGTATAAACCAACATTCTTAAATGTAGACGATAAATAATAGTAGAAACGATAATATATAACAATTATAGATAAATATCATGTCATATCACAAAATAATCATAATAAATAACAATCCATATATAAAAAAACATCAAGAATACCACAATAAATGGTTAAACACAAAAATCATCCAATAAAGAATCAATCATTGGTCTTCCTAGGCTACAAGGGAATGCTAATAACCATTACAGAGTATGTGTTAAAGACATGGTCTTCCTACCATAAGTGCGTGATGATCCTTTGAAAAGGTTCACCACTGACGTCTAGATGAATCAGTGGAATCTAGATCCAATCTTGAAATAGTATGATTTAGGATCCATGGGTCATGGCCATTGAGAAACCAAACCCTAATTTTTATTCAAGGCCAAACATACAGAGGGTGATAAGTTTCCAATAATAGTCATGGTGCAATGGTTGAATAGAGGCCAATTCACTTAAATTGGTTGTCAACTCTATCCAAGATCAATGCTTCCCTTTTTTCAACATAATATAACAATTATAATCAATAAATACATATATAATAATACATTTTTTAATCTTGTATAAGATAATGGGATAGATCTTGAATGATGAGGAACTCACAAGATGAAGAATTCAAGATCAAATTATCCATCAGGCATCGAACAGAGGTGTTGGAAGTGTGGAAGAAACAAAATAATCATCAGATTGGATATCAAGGATTCATAGAATCAAATGGGTTCTAAAAGAATAAATAAATACTGGTATAGGATATAATATTTAAATATTACATGTAAAATTGGCATGCCTTGTAGACTCTATTGATGGCCACCTCCTACCCGATGGATATTGGGTATATTTACCTCAACTCATGGGAATCATTAAATATCTTGTAGAAATTTTATAGTTTAATATAAAACATTAAATCCCCCATCCAATCCATCATTCCATTTTTGACTACCCCAGAAACTGTAACCCACCCCATGTCAACTTAAAACATGATAACAAGCTATGTTAAACCCATAAAGAAGCACAAACAAAATTTCATTCAAAATTTTCCCACTTATGTTTTCTCAACCTCAATAAGTTTACCTAGAGGTCAAATCAATCAACTCATCCACTTCTATTGAATTTCATTTTCATGCTCCCATGTTTCTTTCAAAATACAAATGTGAAACCAAAAAACCTGAATAAGTGGAATGACATAACCAATCACCATATTATAACATTGTTTCACTAGCAGAACATGTCATTCCATAGATGATGCATCTTAATCCTACTTTATATCCCACATTAATGAATATCTATAAGATCAGGAAAATTATTCTGATGTTGTGACATATGGAAGACGCGGTTCATACCATGGTACCAGGGATGAAGGGCCCTCTGATAGGTGACAATCCTGATATGATTGAGGATCTAGAATGGGCTAAGATGCCACTATGAAAATGTATCCAACCTCTTCAGTCTCATGTTCCACTACTTGGGGACACCATCCAAAAAACCATGTCATGATAAATGAATTTAGGGGGATATATCCTTCAGTTGGAATATAAATTCTTCTTATTACGAGAAGTAACTAATAATTTTTGAATTAAAGAAACCCTCTATGAAGTCTCATTTAAGATATTCATCCCAAAATTGTTAAACACTCCTTCATCATACTAAAAAGTGGAAAAAATCATGTCCACCCATATAGAGCCTCAAGCCAAGATATCTGAATCAAGGACTAAAATTAGATACTATGTAAGAACTCTTTTAAAAATAGTTGATTGACACAAGATACTATGAAATTTTGAATACATTAGTGTGGAATGTCATCTATTTTAACGATAATTCTCTCCAACTACATATTTGTATGAGGATTAAAGGTTATTCTCATCTTCAACTGAGTACCAATAAACTTATCTGACCCTTCATTAAATTTATAGGTAAACCTAGAATCTCTATTAGACAACATGATAAATGTAACTCCATAAAGCCACATCATATATAAAACATTTATGTTTCCAACATTATCCATTGTTAGTATCTCTTATATTAGTATAAAGTTATATGACATAGTAGAATAATCTACTACCACCCAAATGGTGTCTCAACTAATCAAGTTACTCAGTAACCACATCCAAAATTCTATCATGACCTAATCCCACTTCCACATAGGTACTACAAGTGTTTGGAGTCACCCTTCATGACTCTAATGTTCATCCATGATTCTCACACACATCATAAAATGATAGAGAAAACCTATATATTCTATCTTCTTGTAGAGAAACAAGTACGTCCAATTATATTCATGATAAATCTAAGTCGACCCTACATTCACAAAATAATATGATGCATTGGATGCTCCTATCATGTCCTTTTTCATTGTATATGAAAACATAAAATGTATGGGAAACAAAGTCACTCTATATATTTCCAAATACAAATCTAAATAGAACCCCATTTTTTTCAAACTGTCATCATATTGTACCGCATTCCAGATCAATATTATGAATCAAATATAGTCCTGCCACCTATGAGGAAGTGAGAAAAAATAGTACATAAACTACTTCTTCTTGTTTCTTATTTACTCCAACCATCTATTTTCCCACAAGAACATGAGCATCCATCCCCTTTTGATGTTAATTTTCTTATATCTTATATCTTCCTACATTGGGAATCTCCACCTACATTTAAATTCCTTTGAGTATATTCCCCCATAAAAATCAAAAATATAATAATAATACATCTGACACCTCTAATGAAGGTTCAGGTCATTTTGGGTGATGATTTATGAAAGACCCTTATCATCATCATACATGAAAAATATCTTAATAGTGAGGTAGTTCCACCACCATTTCAATGCATAAACCACTTATACCAAGTAAATGTATTGTGTATGGTTATTTCTCCAACAAGATTATAGTTAAAGAGACCATTAAGACACTATATTATAACCATGTATTAGAAATGATCCTATGACAATTCCAGATGCATCACAATAATCTTTATACCAAAATTATGGTTTTTAATGATTCATGATTAGAGAAAATATCAGCCGCTTATTCAACATTATGGAATTTTTTTCATAATAATATAAAAAATTAAACATGATTTACATCATGGTAAGGCCATTCATGGGATCCTATTGGTAGAAAATATCCTGAATAAACCTCTTACAGTATCCAGCTAGTGCAAGAAAACTAGAAATGTGAATCACCTTCCATGATATTTCATAATATGTAACTACATCAACATTATTTGTATCAAAAAATATTAAATATTTATAAAAAAACATGCCCATGAATGATCACTCCATATATCCATATGTGGAATTTCAATTACCTTTCTAAAATTTATTGTAACTGATGTGTAGTTAATATAATTTCCAGGTTTCTGAAATTTGATGATGATGCTATGGAATATATTAGGATTTTATCCAAGAACACCATGAAAAAACAGTCCAATAATGGGGGAAAATTATTACTCATAAGATCCATGATGACATCCATTGTATTTTATAACCCAATGGTAATAATGATATACTAATACAAACATACCATAACCTATATGCTCCCTTATATATTTATTCCACCCTAACGTCGAACTAATGGTAACCAAAACCATGATAAATTTATGAAAACCACTCGGATCCTCTAATTTGATCACAAAAGTAATATATTCTTAGAAATAAGTACTTTTCCATCATAGTGAACTGATTTAGATTTTGGAAGTCCACACAAATATTAATACTACCATTCAGATTGTTGGTTAACAAAAATAGACCATGATAAGGTGATGTTCCAATTACGATGATGCCTTTAGCATCAATATCAACCAGTTATGCCATGATATATTTCAACTCAACTAATTAATGGCCAAATTATGTAGTGTAAATTTGTAAAATACTATTCAAAAAATCAATCATAATTTCAAATACCCTATGTTTAGGCAACCCAAAAAATCATCTTGAAACACTACTCGATATAGATCAACAATCACAGGGAATAAATATAGATTCACTTCCTAATCCACTATTTGAATCAAACTATCTAATTATGTTAAAATAATATATCTATAATGAAGATTGTATCCCACTTTTCCTACCTTGATTCCCCATTAATTAGTAAACATGAACTTTTACCCATCTATTAATGAAATTTTCATTCATTTTAGAAAATAGTCATGGTTGTCATGTTAGTAGTTATAACTATCAATTCCATGTATCACATAAAAACATGTCATGTCCATGAATGTGAATCTATAAACATGCTCCATTCTTAAAACCACCATTTAACAGAATGAAGGGATATAACAATGATCCAATTTTCTTCCTAGGGTTCCCCATTATATAGTATTTTCAATGATAATTTACCATGGGAATATTACCCAAAAACAATATCAGATGACATAAAGGAATTGTATTATCTGCTATAAAACATAGTAATATATAGGATAAAACAAATTAGGACCTTATACTACACTATAAAATTCTCCTCCAAACCATCTACTCAAGTCAGATCAACTTTGTAATCCTTTGCAACCACCACTCTGAGGTCTACCAGAGGATTCTGATTTACCAGATTTACTAACCCTTGTAGGGTTAGTAACAGCTCTTAGGGCCTTGATTCAACTCCTGGAGTACAAATACATAATTAATGATCCTATAACCACACTATATTTCCCTATTTATGACATCGATGAGAATTCATGAGAGGATTCATAAAATACTATAGAATGTAACTCTTATATTTACTATTATAGAACATAGAGGATAAATCTCTACCATATGGAGTTTAGGAACATTTTATATACTCAAAATATTGAATTTTACCCTATAATACAAAAACTGATAGTATAATATTGTTACTTGAGTAGGAAACTAGTAATATATTAGAAAACCTATATATTAGTCAAAAAATATAAAAATAAGAATTGAGTCATTGTATTATTCAATTCTCTTCTTGATCATTAGTTATTTATGAAGAACTATTACATATGATGTTTCATAAAATTTCATAACCCAATGTTTCAGCACTACGGGATGACCAATCTTGAAATTTTAAGCATTTTCTTCCTTATATACCTCCTAATGTGGAAAATATTGAATTATCTATAATATAAATTATTAATATTTTTACATCATTATCAACCCCTACTAGAGATCAATGAATTCCTTGGAATAATCAAACTGAAGTGCACAATGGATATAAAGTCTAGTGTATTTGGACTCAGCTAAAATACAAATGTTTTTTATCTTTTTATCATCTACTGCAAGATTTGGTTTTAAAATCATGAATTTGAAAGACGTTTTTCTAGTTAGTTTCTTTTAATGTGTTGAAAATGGGCTTGGGTAATGGCAGGGAGAGTTTTCCAGATTGCAGGATAGGTTTTGGGAGCACCACACTTGGAAATGACGTTCTCATGGGTTGTGCATGGTTAGTCAAAACCATATAGGTCAGCCACGTATAATAAAGAAGGAGTCATGTAGTGGACTCATGGTCTATGCATAATCTAACAGACTGTGAATATCTAACCATACAGTTTACCCAGTATTGAGTTTCTGGTTAAATTAATTTATTTATATTTGTGGTTGAAAGGAATTTTATTAAATGAGTAGTTGTGGATTCTTTTAAATAAATTAAATTATAGAGAATTTAATTAAATGAAATTGATATGGAAATGTTATTTAATTAAACTGATTTTAAAATAATTATTTTTTAAAAATGATTAGGATCTAGAGACATAATATAATTAAATTTGGTTGAAAGTAATTTAATGAAGTTATGTTTTAAATATGGTGTTGGAGTTTCATTTAATTAAATTCAAAGATAAGATGAATTTAATAATTTGATGAAAAATTTGGGTTTTATTGAGTTATGTTTTATTGATAAAATTTAATTATTTAATGATTTGTTGGATAATTTACATCATTAAATTTATTGGAGGAGAAATTAATTTAATGATGATTAACTGGGGTGTTTTGGATTTTTTTCAATGAATCATTTTATTAAATCATAACAATTACAATGGTTATTATTATGTCAGTTTTATTTAATTAAATTGAGGTTGAAAATTTTAATTAAATGATTTGGGATGGGTAATTTTATTTCATTATATTATGTAAAAAAATAATTAAATTATGTGAAGTGGGGGTTTTATTTAAATAATATTTTTGAGAATAATTTAACTAAATAATGTTTAAATTGGGAGTTCTGTATTTTAGCAATGTGGTGGGTTATTAAATTATAATATTTATAATGGTTATTGTTATGGATGATTTATTAAATTAAATTATGGTTAAGGAATTTAATTAAATGTAGTTATATAGAGATTATTATTTAAGTAAATTGTGTTAAATGTAAAATAATTATATGATTTGAAATTGGGGTTTTATTAAATTAAATTCATTTTTAAGAAAATATTAATCAATTGATGAGAAATGATTGTTTTAATTTAATTAAATTAAATTTTGAGAGAACTTGATTACATAACATTAGTTGGAGAATTTATTTAATTAAATTCATTTGAGGATAATATGATTAAATAATTTGTAAATGGGAGTTTAGAGTCTATCCAAGGGAAATAATATTAAATGTAATAAAAAATATTATGGTTGTTATTTTTATTTTTATTAGATTTTAAATTAGAATTATAATTTTTTATGGTGAAAATAAGAGGGAGGATCACCTCTCCCTCCTCATACAGGTGGCACGATGCACCCATGGTGCAACACCCCATAGTGGTGCACCACCCTCCTCTCCAGATCCCTCTTCACGTATATATCTCCTCCTGGAGGCCACACAGAAGTTGTCTATCTCATCAAGTTATTTCCTTCTCTGCATGTTTTGTTTTTTGCATTGGCCTTCTCCACTCTCCTTCACCTGGGTTTTGATGGGTCGAAACCCAAGGTTTGGGATTAACCCAAATTTCTTTTTTCATGTGATCTTATGTGGTGTGGAAGATATCTTAGGACCCATTGGGTTGTACTTCGACAACCATCGCCGAAGGAACGGCAGTGTTAGGGTTGGTGTCCGAAGAACCTACTGTATTGTAGTTTGATTACATGAATATTGACTTATTATATATTGTTCATTGTTTTACATGACTATAATATAATAATGTCCTGAATATTTTTTTGCATTGATAAGGTTGTGGAAGATCCCCACTATGATAAGAACCTTGAAATGCTATAACAATATTCTCAAATAAAGTTCTACAGTTGGATGACATACTATTATAAGACTCATAGTATGTAGACCGTCATGTATGAGTACTTATAAGAAGACGAGACTCTCTCTCATGGAGTTTGCACATGGTAATCTCCAAGATGTGAGATTATGAGAACAGACCCACCAGTAGCAATTCTATATGTCTTGGTGTCATCGTACATTTCTATCTACGAGCGTGTGTAATGGTCCTTAGACTGGATGATTATTATTAACTCATGTCATGACTCACGCACTAAGATTTTCTGACAAAAACTGTCACGAATAGAGTTGGTGGGAAGTAGGGTATGTTGGGTGCATCACAAATGAAATGTTGTTAATGGATAAGTAGATGAAGGATTTTTCCCTTCCATATTTATGGAAGTAGTTATCTCTTGCCCTATGATTAAAATAGAACTGTCAAACAAATTCTATTACCATGGTGACATGACGACTTTATTTCTGGAAGTCAAAGAATTGCAGATCAAGCATATAGGTTTATGACACTTCCATGAAACCTTATTGATGAGATATTAAGACAAAGTGATTAAATTACAATGTAAGCATTCGTATGAGGTGACACGTCAATGCAGCATCAACTTCTTTGTCTTGGGATCCATGACCCATTGCTAGACATTAAACATTGACATTAGGAAAACCCGCCTAATACCTACGAGAAAAGTCCTAGAGGGTCACACACTAATTGTATTCAAGTATCTCAAGTAGAATAAATATTATTCTCATTCGTGGTTTAATAATTATTAAAGGAAGCCTACATAATTTTAATGTCTGAGGAAGAATGAAATGAAAAAAATTGCATGCCATGTATTAATGATTACACACCATGTAGTTTTTATTTTGTAAACAAGTACACACTATGTATTATTGAATCTACACGCCGAGTAGTTTCCATTTTGGAATGGAAATGAATAAATGAAAACAAGATATACACTTTGTGTACATTGAATGTCTACGCTGTGTAGTTTTCAATGAAAAATAGGTACACCACGTGTATTTATGATTACACGCCGTGTAGTTTTTCTAGTCGCGATTTTGAGGAAATATCAATTTATTAAATCATATTTATTATAATTAGGGTGGGAGCATGTCCTTGAATTAATGACATGAAATGGGGTTTTCAAAAGAGTTAATGAATTAAATAAAACGCATAACGAGTTTATTTATTGTCACAACTCTACAGCCTCAAACCCGATTATAAATATCCTCATGACCCCAACTCTTTTACTATTAGAATCTTTGTGCACAACAATTCTGGAGAATTATCTGAAGACCGAATGAACTCTGTTATCCAGAAACACTCTTAATACCGAGATAGATCCACCTCCAATAGATCACGATGATCTATGGTGGAAAATGCAAGAAAAGTATTCTCCATGTTAGCACCCAGAGATTCCTTTGGCGACGTCTAGAGATATGTGGGGCATGTGTGGATCACTGCTATAGGAAGTCTATAGTTGGCTTCTGCGACATAATGACGAATCACATTGGAATGTGATCAAAAATATAAATGAAGAAAGAATGCCGTAAAAGTTATTTCTTGTCAATTAATTAAATTAATTATAATCATCCATTGATGATGCACAATTATGGTTCCAGGAATATTCGTCATCTTTGTCTTTTTATGTGATTTGATCATTGGAGTCTGGTGATTATCATCATATTAATCCTAGATTGATCATTATTAGTGACAAAAATACAAGTATACACATCCACCCACTACCATCTGCTGCGCCCGGGACCTTCATTTGGTATTAGAGGGAGGATACATCATTGATTATAGTTATTTAATTTTCATTGATAATTTACGCATTTATATTTGATTCAATTCAAGATAAATAATTCTATAAAACTAAATGAATGATATTTGTTATTCCTCCTTTGATTCTCAATTCACATCATAGAAATGACTTTTTAAATTTAATTTTGATTAAATTAAAAATGAGTATCTCATGCGGAGGATCCGCTCTTTCTGTCCGTCCAACCTAGGAATACATGTCATGTAGTGAAAACTACACTCCGTGTACATAGGTTCAACGAACCGGTACTGGTCCACCAAACCACACCGTGTGAATTGAGTATACCTGAGTTTTATTACACCATATTGACCAGAATTGAACGGAACGTGGAAACTAGAGTACACAGCGTGTATGGTGAATCAACATGTCGTGTAGTATGATCTGGTTGAGGTGAAACCTTGTACAAGGAGAAGCCGCGTTCCGTGAACATGGGATTTCTAGGTCGGTAACCGCGCAACAAGGAATTACATGCCATGTTAGATTAATCTACACACAGTGTACTCCAAAATTTCTGAAGTACAGAAAACTCACCAAAGCCCCCGGTATGTACTTTGGATAAAGGGTGATAAATACATGGCATGTAGGATATATTACATAGAGTGTACTTTCTAGAAATGTAATTTCACCAAGATTCCTTAAAAAGTACAAAGACATGTACAAGGAATACATATGATAATAATTATCAAGGTTATTCATAAAGGAATTTAAGATAAATAATTGATTAATTATAAGATCGTAATTAATTGAATTCAAGCACGACTTATCAAAAATAATATAATGACTATAATAATTTTAAAACTAGATGTGTTTAAATGTCGTTGCATGCTCTGGATGATCATGAGCTAGACCAAAGACCCACTGTATATGTGTATGGTTTTATTTAAATTTGTTTAATTTAAATTTTGTTGGCTTGCGAGCCTTCTTCCAATAAACTATGGGGCATGTGTGCCCATGGTTTCATTAATGTAAACCCCATGTAATGGAGTATCTCGCAAGCTAGTGGAGACAGTTCAAAAATAAAAAGTCAAGGCGAAACAAACCCAAGAAGATGCAAAGGTGGACATATGGGAGCTGCAAAACATGAACCATTAGGTTCATGGTGTTTTCCCTTGGTCAGGGTTATCTTATCAAACTACTAGATAAGCTAACCAATAGAAGCTCATGATCATATAATCTTATTTTAATTCTGTTTGATTTCATGGTTTATTTATTATGTATGTGTTTTCATGATCCCATAATTAATGAATTAAACAATCATGCAAAGATTGAATAAAATAAAAACCGGACTATGCGTAAAAATTTTCATAACATGGTTAATCAGTTAAGAAAGCATCACATAATATTAACAATCATGTGATAATTTGAAACTACTCATAAAAGAATGAAATCCCTCAAATTAAATATTAATTCAGACTAAGCCTTCTGTTACTTTATTAAGGGAAGGAATCAATAAAACTATGTGTTAGAACAACCCTTCTTGGGAAAGTTACTTTTATAAACGAGGCACTTATGAAAGGTTCGGGATGACTTAAACATTTTACACAAAGAGGAGTAGCCCTTTCTAGACTTGTTGTAAAATAGAGGCAAGTGTTGATGATATCCAAGGAAGGATTTCATGATTGGGGAGTCCACTCAATAGATCAAGGAACTGTTAGCTCACAGTTGGAGAAGACCGGCCTACCTAAATACAATCAAATAGCTTGACCACCCTTGTTGGGGTTTTGCGAAGTGGAAAATGGATCATTTTCACTATAATGTCAAAGCAACTGGACATTCCGAGTTCAATGGAGAGGGACATTGAGACATGATAAAATAGTGGGAGAATTAATAATAATTTATTATTTCACATAAAAAGTAATCATGAAAGTACTGATAAATCTTCTCTTTTAAATTGTAGAATCAAATATAACAAGCTCATCTACCACATTTCCACTGTGATAAATTATGGATAAAGACAATATCCTCACCGATAGTAACATTCAGGAATGGTTTTGGTGCCTTCGTGTTATCTTATGCCATGAATGAATGTTTTACGTGATGGAGTCCTCACGTCCTGATTCTCCTGGACAAGGGTTCAATGATCATGATTTTTTGATCTATGATCAACATTTGAAATATTCACTCGACATTCAATGTTTGATGCTATCATCAATGTCTAGTGAGCTATTGAAGTCTCATGAAGACATGGATGCCTATAGCATGCCCAAGCACATCCGTTGTCTATAACAGGAGAGAGAATGACTGGAAAGATGTGATATATCCAAGGCTCTATTTCAGAGCAAGCTTGGAGTGGGCGCCCCAGTTGGGCCTCATGTAGTCATGCTCATTGGCTACATTGAGCGCTTGGAGGTTCTAGAGTTTAAACTCCCGGAGGAATTGGGTACCTTTCTCATTCTCACATCACTCCCCCAGAGCTTCTCTAACTCTGTTGTAAATTTCATCATGTACAAAATTGAGAAGTCTCTATTTGATCATCTAATCCTTATTCACCAAGTGGACATTGATATGAATCGTGAAAAGCCTTTTATCCTTGTTTTTTATAAAAGAAAACAGAAGGAAAAGAGCTTTAAGCGCAAATATTCTTAAAGGACTTTCATGTTAAGGAAGATAAAAGGGGAGGCAATAGAACATGATTCTATTTGTTTCGCATGTGGAATGAATGGCCATTGGAAGAAAAACTACACCCAGCCAAGGAAGCAAGGGGAAGCATCAGGTGAGTTTGTCATTGAATGCAAACTATCTATTATAATAAATTGGGTATTAGATATATCGTGTGGTGCTCACATATGTATCCAAATACAAGAAACAAGTAGATTCAGGATGATTGATCAAGGGGAGGTAGATGTATGAGCAGCCAACGGAGCCAGACTTGCTACTGTAGCTGTCAGGGAATACCTCCTCCCATTGCCAACTGGAATGATCTTGGTGTTAAAGGGTTTTTATTAAGTGCCATCTATTACTAAAATAATTATTTCAGTATCAAGATTTGATTCTTATGGATTCATCTTCATGTATGGAAATTAATGTTGCTACTTTTATAAAGAAAGCAGTTTTTTGGTAGGTCACATTTATATAATGACCTTCATTTGTTATACTACACAAACCAAGTAATGGTAATCGATGACAATGTTAATTCACATGACTCATACCACACTGAACTTTGGAATCACCAGCTAAGACATGTCAATGATAAACGTTTGAAAAAATTACATCAAGATGGGTATTTAGATTCTTTCGAACTAAAACCACTTGGTGTATGTCAGGTGTGTATTTAAGGAAAAATGACCAATGCCCCATTTAGTGGGTAAGGTGAAAGGGATAAAGAGCTTCTAGAATTCGTTCACAAAGATGTGTGTGGACAATTTCCAGATGAAGTAAGGGGTGCGTTCTTATACATCACAACTTTTACTGATGATTTCAGTATAAATGGGTATATTTACATAATGAAATTTAGATTCTTTTGATTGGTTCGAAGAATACATGATTGAAGTTGAGAACCAGCTTGGTAAGAATATTAATAATCTCCGCTCAGATGGAGGAGGATAATATCTTAATCCGGTCTTCATTCATTTCTTACAGGATTTTGGGATTATATCTAAACTCACTCCTCCTTACAGGCCGTAGTGGAATGGCGTAAGTGAAAGTAGGAACCACACCTTGTTGGACAGGGTCAGATAAGAGATGAGTCATGTGAGTCTTCCATTATCCTTTTGGGGATATGCATTACAAACAGAATCACACATTCTAAACCAAGTACCAACTAAATCGATAAATGGTATTCCATACGAATTATGGAGGGGACACAAATCCATGTTATCAAATTTACATGTGTGGTGTTGCGAAGCATTTGTTATGGCCTCTTCAGGTAAAAACATTCAACCCGATGCACAAAGTGTATCTTTATAAGAAATCCCAAGGAAATATAGGGATATTACTTATACAACCCCTCAGATTAAAAGGTTATAGTGGAAATACATGCTATATTCTTTGAGAGGTATCACATCTCCAAAAGAGATAGTGGGAGCGAGATAGACTTTGATGAAGTCGTGGCTCAAGATACACAGGAGTTGGTACAAGAACCGATTCCACAAATCCCCGTGGAAGAACAATCTGTTCCAGTGACACATGAACTATGTTGGAGATGGAGAGAGGTAACAGAACCAGAATGATATGGTTTTCTTGTCACTAAGGATGGTGAGTCATTATTTGTTGACAATGATGATCCTCTTACCGATATGAAATCAGTTAAAGGCACAGATGTTTCCAAGTGGCATGAAGCCATGAATTTTGAAATGGATTCCATGTACTAAAACCAATTCAGGATTTTGGTAGATCCTCTAGTTTACATAAAGCCTATTTGTAATAAATGGTTATTCAAGAAGAAACTAGACATGGAGAGGAAAGTCAGCACCTATAAGGCACAAATGGTTGCAAATGGTTTTAGACAGCATCGAGGAATTGGCTATGATGAAACCTTTTCACCATTTGTGATGATGAAATCCATCAGAATACTATTGGCCATTTCCACTTACCATGACTATAAAATTTGGAAAATGGATGTCAAAACATAATTCCTTAATATGAACCTCCAGGAAGATATCCACATGATACTACTTGAAGGGTTTGTGACTCCAAAGGATCCCAATAAAGTATGAAAGTTGCAGAAATCTATTTATGGATTAAAGCAAGAATCATGGTCATGGAACGTTCTTTTTGATGAAGCCATAACAGAATTTGACTTTATTAAGAACGAATGTGATCCTTATTTCTACAAAAGGTTTAGTGGAAGTGAATTTTTTTTCCTAATAGTATTTTTTGATGACATATTACTAATTGGAAACGAAGTACCTATCTTACAGGGAGTTAAGGCATGGTTAGATAAATTCTTCTATATGAAATACACGAGTTAGGCGGCATATATTATTGGGATCAAGATCCATCATGATGTATCCAATTGAATGACGGGCCTAAGTCAAAGTACATAAATTAACAAGATACTGAAGAGATTCAGTATGGAACAGTCCAAGAGGGGATTGTTTCCACTGTCACATGGCCTTCATCATTCCCAGAAAATGTGTCCTCAGACACATGAGGAATGAGAGAAAATGGAAGGGATCCCTTATGCATCTGTGATTGCATCATTCATGTATGATATTCTATATACAAGGCTAGATGTTTCTTACGCATTAAGTGTGATAGGTATATATCAAGCTGATCCATGAGACCGCCATTGGATGGCAGTCAAGACTATCCCTAAGTATCTGAGGTGTTCAATGGATATGTTCCTGGTTTATGGAGGAGATGTTGAACTAGTCGTCATAGGACATGTAGATGCTAGTTTCCAGACTGCTCAAGACGACATGAAGTCGCCGACTATATACATCTTCAGTTTGAATGGAGGTGTAGTGAGCTGGAAGAGCTCAAAGTAAGGTGAGGTCGCAGATTCTACAGCAGATTCTAAGTATATCACAGCATCTGAGGCAGCTGATGAAGCAGTATAGATGTGAATATTCGTCCATGAGATGGATGTTGTACCAAGCAGTAAAGATCCTATCACACTCTATTGTGATAATACTACAACGATGGCACTTGAAAAATAGCCATGGACAAATCAATGAACAAAGAACATACTCTGGAAGTATCATCTCTTAAAGGATTTTTCTTAGAGAGGTGAAGTGGCAGTGAGTAGTATTTCCACATAAGACAATACGGTGGACCACTTGATGAATTCCTTGACTCAGTAGAAACATGATCATCATGTGAGGTCTAGCAGACTAAAAGTCATATGCAATTGGCTCTAGTCTAAGTGGGAGTTTGATAGGGTTGGTGTCATGAGAACCAACTGTATTGTACATTGATTATATAAATGTTCACTTATTATATATTGTTCATTATTCTGCATAACTATAATATAATAATGTCCTTGAATATTTGTAGCATTGATAAGGTCATAGAAGCTCCCCGCTATGATGAGAACCTTGAAATGAAATAACTATATTCTTAAATAATGTTCATTAGTTGGATGAAATACTATGATAGGACACATAGTATATATATCGTCATGTGCGAGTATAGGTAAGAATATGAGACTCACTCTCATGGAGTTCGCACTTGGAAATCTCCAAAATTTGAGATTATGAGAATAGACCTACCAGTAGCAATTCTGCATGTCTTGGTGTCATCAGGCATTGCTATCTACGAGCATGTGTAATAATACATAGACTGGAAGATTATCATTAACTCATGTCATGACTTGCGCACTTAGATTTGCAGATGAAAACCATCACGAAAAGAGTTGGAGGGATGTAGGGCACGTTGGTTGCGTCATGAATGACATGTTGTTAATGGATATGTCAGGGAAGGATTTTCCCCTTACATATTTATAGATGTATATATATCGGTCCTTTTTATTGAAATAGAACAATCGAAGAAATTCCATGGCCATGGTGACACGACGAGTTTATTTCTGGATCTCAATGAATGACAGATCATGCATAGAGGTTTATGACACTGCCATGAAACCTTCTTGATGAGATATTGAGACAATGAGATTAAATTACATAGTAAGAATTCGTATGAGGTGAAATGTCAATGTGGAATCAACTTATTTCTCTTGGGTGCCTTGACCCGTTTCCAGGCATTAATCTTGGACTTTAGGCAAGCCTGCCTAATGTCTACGAGAAAGAGGCCTAGAGGATCACACACTAAGTGTATTCAAGTATCTCATGTAGAATAAAGATTATTCTTGTACGTGGTATAATAATTATTCACGGAAGCCTAAATTGTATTAATGTAATATAAATAATGAAACGAAAACAAGTACAGGTCGTGTATTAATGATTACATGTCGTGTAGTTTTTATTTTGAAAACAAGTACATGACGTGTATTATTGAATGTACAGGCCGTGTAGTATTCATTTTGGAAAGGAAATGAATTAATAAAAACAATATATACATTCCATGAACATTTAATGTACATTCCGTGTAGTTTTCAATAAAAAAAAGTACACTCCATGTATTGTGATTACACGCCTTGTAGTTTTTCACGTCAGGATTTTGAGGAAATATCATTTCATTAAAAGATATTATTTATAATCATGGTGGGGGAATGTTAGGGAATTAATGAATAGACATGGTGTTTTCAAAATAATTAATGAAATAAATAAAATGCATAACACGTTTATTTATTGTCATTACTCTACAACCTCAAACTCGATTATAAATATCCTCACAACCTCAACTCTTTTCCTATGAGAATCACTGTGAACAATAATTCTGGAGAAATATCTCAAGACCAAAAGAACATTTTCCTCCATGAACAATCTCAAGACTGAGAGAGATCCACCTCCAGTAGGTCAAGGTCATCTAAGGCGGACAATGCAAGCATAGGCTTCTCCATGATAGCACCCAGAGATTCCATTGGAGATGTCTAGAGATACATGGTGCATGTGTGGATCACCGCTAGAAGAAGTCTACACTTGGATTCTATGAAATAATGATGAATCACATTGGAAAATGATCAAAAATATTAATAAATAAAGAATTCCATAAAAGGTATTTCTTTTCAATTAATTAAATTAATTATAATCAACCTGTGACAATCCACATTTATGGTTCCAGTACTATTCCTCTTCTTTGTCTATATCTGTGATTCGATTCGTGGAGTCTGGAATTTATCATCGTATTAATCCCGGATTGATCATTATTACTGACAAAAAGCCAAGTGGGCACATACACCCACGAGCTTCCGCTGCGCCTGGGACCTTCAGGCAGTTCGTCTTGATTTGGTACATCGCCCTCATTTTTTAGTAAGGATATAATCCCAGCCATTTGTTGTCTTACCTTTAAATTAGATGATTATGGTTTTCTAGTATTGTGGTTAATGTTTTAAGTGTGTGTTGGTCCCCACCGCACTATTTATGGATGTTGGTTAATGTTTTTTTGGTGTGGCAATTAATTACTAGTGCAGGTTCATTTTTTGTGAGTTGTGTGTACGCACGAGGGTTATAGTTTGAGTTGGGAAGCTCTGGCTTGGCCAAATTCATTGAGTTTGGGTTCTAAAATTATCCTAATTAGTAAAAAATAGTTTTATGGGTTTACTTATTTTTAAAAAGATGATTGAAATGTTGGATTAAATTTTTTATTGGGGGAATGAGATGATTAATTATGAATTTATTTTATGCTTTGTGCTTGTAAAATAGATAATTAATCAGGTGATTAATTATGAGTACTAAATTTCGTTATGTTGAAATAATTAATTATTAATTAATTATGTGCTTTAAAATAATAATTATTCAGGGTATTAATTATGAGTAATTAATTTGGTTATGTTGAGATAATTCATTTTGAATTAATTATGTAGTTTGAGATGATAATTAATCAAGGGATTAATTATGATTAATTTATTAGGTTAATTTGATATAATTAATTATGAATTAATCATTCTATTTGAGATGAAAATTATTCAACTAGTTGATTAAAATATATTAGTTCAGTTATGATGATGTAATAAATTATGAATTTATTCAATTTTATGGAATGATAATTAATCAGGTTATTAATTATGATTAATTAATATGATTAAGTTGAAATAATTAATGAGTCATTAATTATGTGCTCTATTATGATAATTACATGGGGGATTAATTAAGAGATATTAATTTGGTTATGTTGAGATAATTAATTTTGAATTAAATAATTTTGTTGAGATGATAATTAATCATGGAATTAATTATGAGATATTGAACTAGTTTAGTTGAGATAATCAATTGTGAATTAATTATGTTGTATGAGATTATAATATAGATAATTAATATGTGGGTTAATTATGAGATATTCATTTTGGATAGGTTGAGATTATTAATTTGTGAATTAATAATGTGATTTTGAAATGGTTACATAGAGATAATTAATTTATGAATTAATTAAGTGATATTGAGATAGTTTCCTTTTTATTATTTAATTATTAGATTAATTAGATAAATTGATGAGATTAATTGATGGTTGAATTAATTAATTTTATAGTAATTATTGATTAATTTTTGAGTAAACTAATGGAATAGATGTGTCTTGGACTTAATTAATTTATTTATGAATTAAATAATGGATGTGATATTGGCGTTCTAGACTTGAAATTCTTTACCCATGATATAAATATATTAAAATGATTGATAAATGGGTTTTGAGAGGGATACTGATTCTCCAAATACACATGGGGTGCTAGACATGGCACTCTACACTCAGCTTGCATGAAAATTTTCTTTTATGGCACATAGACTGATGCTCCAATTTCCCATGGGTTCTGAGACAAGGACTGATACTCTAAATACAAATGTGGGTGCTAGTCATGAAGTTCTACAACCATTAATTAACATTTGATTGTGGTTCCAATTGGACGTACCTGAATATAATTAAATGGATAATGAAATCTGGTGTGATATGATGATTTTTTAATTGAATATGTGAAATGGTATAGATTCTAGAATGGATGAGTTAGGTATTAAAATTAGAGTGTATAGGGGAACCCGCAAATTTTTTGTGGTCACGTAAATAATAAAAATTGATGTTTTAAATAGTTTATTTATGCATTCTGTAAATAAAATTCCTATTAAAACTATTATTGTGGCTATCAGTCCGGCTAACGGTTTGATGGTAAGAATGTTTAGGACGTTATAATGGAATTTCACATTAAACATGAGATACAAAAAGGTCTACAATTTAATCCCTTCACATCTAATGAATTTCATCATAACTTCTCACCATCTTACAACCACACCTTAAAGCATAAAAGTCAAAAGATTAATATTTGGAACCTAGGTGGTATCTAATTTTTAAAAAATATTCCCAATAACTCAAATATAGTCCTTAAGGCGAGGAGGTCCTCTAGTGCACTAGAATGATTAGTGATTTTGAATCTATAATTATAGATAATAATTATACATCATTGGCGCAACACTATGGGAGCCTCCACTATAAAGGTTCACTAGTTTATCGAGTCATAGTTTGATTGATTCTGTAGCTTTATCCAATACAGAAACTAAGTGATCATACCAAGTTGTATCCTCCTACAAAATATTGATAAAACTAGCTAAGAAAGATATTTTTAGGGGGTATTTCCTGAAATTCCATCCCAAACCATTGTTTAATCCTACAATTTACCCAATATTAAATGATAACAAACATTTGAATTCTCAAGGGTTAATAACAAAGATTAACCTAAGAGCATAAATATAAGAATAAGTCATCAACCCCTACGAACAGAAAATAACCCATGAAAAATATTTTTTTACTACACATCAGTCATTCTCACATTCATAAACACAAATATATAATAAAACATTCAAATATATCAAATGAAATAACTAATTACCTAAATGAAATTTTATAATTAAAATAATTATTATTTTGGGTTTGTATAGTTTAGGAAATAGGTAAATGGAATGTGATCTAAATACCTAACAAGTTGCATGAACACACACCAAATCCCCAAAATTAACATAAAAAACATGGAGACACTAAATTTCTATTTAATTAATGCTATTATTGACCACTAAAATCATGAAATTTCTCATTACTAGTAACTTGAAGGTCCATCATACATTTATGGCTACAAAGTGACATAGTTCCCATGCCTATGTTCCAAAAATTTTGTTCCTAAATACCCTATCCCAAATCATGGTGATGGTAAAAAACATCTTTCTGAACCCAGAACTCTGATACCACTATCTAACACTACATCCTGAACCACCCTGATTGATTTATGGTTGCAACATGATTTCATGAAAACCTACCTATAGGAATGATGTTTATGACTAGTGGAGAGAACCAATGGAATAATGTGGTGACCCAATTCAATTAAAATAATTTTAATATTATTGTATAAAAAATAAGTAAAACACATAAATGAAAAAATGAAAATTCAATGAATAACTATTTGAGTTGAAATATTTAATTATCAACCTAGTCCACATGGTGTCAATATGTTTTTGCGGAAACCAAAAATATGTAAAATAATATTGTATATGTGTAATAAAATAATGAAATGTGGTATAACCAATCCCTAGGTTCAGCCCACATTATCTTAAACCTCCTACTATCGAACTCAACCATCCACCATAGGTCCCTTTACCATCACTAGATCTGTATACATGAAATCCAAAACTGTACTAAAATTCAGATATTTTGGGTGAAAAAAAATAATTTTTATGACTCTATCAATGGACCTTAACACAAGTACCTAAGGTATAAAACTACATTCCAATAAAATAAAAAGAATAAATATATTAAATATATATCACATAATTTCTAACGTATGTTGGGTCCTTATACAGCCAGCCTTCCTTGTTTGGTGCCATGTAGGAAGGAACATCATTAAATCACCTGACACATTTCACTTTGGGGAAAATACCTAGAAACATAAGTGAAACATCCCAAAATCTTTGATAGATGAATTTATTATCAAACAAATCTTGAAACATCCATATTTGGGTATAGAAAAAATAGTCCCAACCATTATCTTAAACTGTAGATGAAAGAGAATAGAATGTATGTTACATAATACCAATGACATATAAAAATCATGTCATTTTAAGGAAGATTCGTAATCCAAAGCAATAAACATGTGAGAAACTATTAGGATTTGGTCTCAGTAAGGATACACATTCCCCCCTATTATGATCAATCCTCAAGAATAGGTCCAAATAGGTTATAAAAGCATGACATTAAGAATAAAAACTCATATAAAATATGATCAAATGTTAAGGGATTCTAGACTTTGGTAAATGATGAGTCAGTAACAAGGGTTACCGTCAATGTACTGAAGCACCACTAAAACATATTACCCATCCCAAAATTGAATAATTAAGGATAATATTATCATGTTCAAGGAGAAACAAGAACTTAATTGTAGCCAAAGGTCAAACATAACGAGCATGGTTCCCTTCAAAGAAATATCATGTTTGAAATTTTTTGCAGGGGCCAGTTCTCTTATTTTGGGTGTCAGTTCTGCCAATGATCCATGATACCTTTTTAGATCATACAAAAACCTTATAATCTATCAAATATCCAATAATATAACGAGAAATATTCATGAATAAGATGAAGATATCAATATAGAATGAATAATAAATCATTTTATGTATAACATATGATAGTGTCATTGTTAGAGTGTTGAACATAGGTGTTGGATGGGAGGAAGAGAACCTAAAAATATAAGAATAGGATTATTGTGGTCTTCAATGTCGAATGGCTATTAAGGAATAAATAATATTATTATGATGACTTAATTTTAAAAAAAAATCATACAAAATTGATATCCTCGGTGGGCTCTGACAAAGGCCACAGGTGAGACGATAGCCCTCGCCGGCTACCTGGTGGCCACTATGCATATTTATCTCAACATGGAAGGCTTGATGGAGATCCATTCTAACTAATGTAGTAAAAATATATATTTTTCATCCCATATACTACAAATTATTCCATTTAGATCTCCCATACTCCTCTAATCCACCCCAACACATTCTAAATTATGTTTAAAATTTATATAAATGGAATAAATGGGAATACATAAAAATTGAGGATTCAAATAAATAATATTTCATGGGGATTTATAAGGCACTATTAATGAATGTGAAGGTTAATTGGGAGTTGTTTTCAAATATATATTGTTTATAAATGATTAATATTTTTGGGATCCAAATTTGATAACACTATGTCCATAGGACACACTTTTTGATGTTGACATTAGTGTATGATATGAGGGATCAGTCTGAAGTAGTGTATTTTACTATCAAAAAATATAATCCATACCCTATTTTTTTATTGGATATAGATATTAATTCTCAAGGATAATATATCAAATTTGACTAATGAAAATCTATGAGTTAACTTGTGGTAGTGAATAAGCATTTGGACTTTCACTTTTTATAGTAGTTCCTCATTATGTTTTTTCCTAGTTTTTGTAAATGGGTTATATTTTCATTGATACATGATTATTTAGTTTGTAATTGATTTCCTATATTTGATTTCATTTTCATTTAAAAAAATTATTTGTGGTTGGGACTTTTTAATTTTATGTTATTCTATAGGAGGTTATGATCGTTATTTTTAACGATATTTTATTCAGTGGTTATTGAAAAGTAGATGGAGAACCAAAGGGTCGGTTTGGAATCCTATGAGAGTGTCATTGTAGATTTTTTGTGATATATACATGAAAAAATAATTAGTTATAATATGAAATATTTGGTACTACCCATCATATGGACATGAGGTTTTTTTTGTTTAGGATGAAATTTGGGTGGGATGTGTCATGTGACTGGTTGTACTGATCGGGTTTCCATGGTGTATGTGTGTGTGTTTATTCAAACCAAATTTCCAAAATTATTGATAATTTTAATTCATAAAATGGTTAATAATTCAATGTATGTTTATTTTCTTCCAAAATTTCAATTTATATAACTCATACATGGGTATTCCATTACATGATCGTAGCATGTAGTTTGTCGGGGAGAGTAGTGAACCCCTACTAGGTCATTGGGATTATCCCACATTCACATACAAAACATGGGTTTCAAAAACATATGTAAGCCATAATATCCTCAATTCAATCATATGTGTCATCTGGGTTATGTATGAATGGATCTTGAAAACAAGTGTCTCTATGAATGATGATTAAGTTGGGGTTATCTATGAATTCAGTTTTTAATGTATATTTTTTTTATATACATATGTCACAAAAATTATTCAATTTTTTTATTAACTATTTGTATGTAATATTTTTTAATTTAATTAAATCTATATATGTATAGGTTCATGTCATGTATAATGCATTATTTAATATTATGAATGGCGAAACACCCTGTTATATACTAGTCTTTATTTGAAATGTTTTGGTGGTATCTATTACTCTGATGGGTCGAACAATTTTTTTTATAGGTTTTGAAACAACCCTTTTCATTTTATTTTATGGCATATACATTCAATGATTGATTTCAGTCCCCATAACTCATCAAATGAATATAGGTTATTCATAGGTTCATGTGAGGACCCATGGAACCCCCTTTTGTTATTATTTGTGTTAACCATATCATGGAGATTACAAGTTGTATAAGGGAATGTTTTTTTATTGAGACAATGTTAGGTAGTGTTTGATATATGATGGAAAAAACTGAGCATAACGTCCTGAGTTCTCCTGTCGAGTGTGGATTTAGTTATATTCCATGTTTTTTTGATATTTAGTATTGGTTATAGGTACACAATCTAAGAATAATAATTGCATCTAATAGTCAAACTATAACATATATGAGACATGTGACGATCCTCATGGAATTACAGTGATTTAATTATATTTTTCATGAAACAAGATAGTGGTATTCAGAAGTCCTGCGACATTTTCCCTTGTGAAATGTTTTTTTCATGATTACATTATAAAAACCACTAATAATTGCATTTATATAAAATATTTTTCAGTATTTTTGAAATAGATTACAAAAGGATATTTGATGGGTGGAGAAAAACGGGAAGGATGGCAAGAGGGGGGTGAATTGCCTTTTAAAAAAAAGATTAACAAATTAAAATCAAAGTTGAAATGCAGCGGAAAGTAAAGAGGCAAGACACAAGAAATTGATAATGGAGTTCGGCCTAAAACCCGGCCTACGTCTCCACTCCCAACTAAACCGTTGAGAGATTCCTACCGCTTGCTTTTCAATGGTTTTAGCAAGAAACCCGCTATGCTTTGAGGTAGCACTAGGACCTATTACAGCTTGCTTTTGGTGGTTAAGCAAGAACCCACTTGCTTTTAATGGTTTAGCAAGAACCCACTATCCTTCTTACAGGTGAAGGATAGCTCACCTATGTCTCAAGCTATTTAAAGGAAAGTTTGACAACCTTTGCACACCTTAGTGGTGATGTGAAACCCAAAATAGAGAGGATGAGAAAAGGAGTTGGGGTTTGTAGGCACAAACCCAATTTTAAGCTCAAAATAAATAAAACACTAAAAACCGTAATTGGGAGAAGCCTTGGGCGCCTTTGATTGATTGATGATGTTGAAGGACGCTTCCAAGCTTCTTTGAAGGAGCTCCTTGGATGTGGAAGTTGTTGGAGCAAGGTGGGTTCCTTGAAGGAAGTCCGCCGGAGGTACGCCAAATGATGGAAAATGTGTCAGTTGGCTTGGTATATTATCCGGGTAGTGTCCGGGGCTTCCTCAGCCTTTATTTATAGGCATGGAACCCATTGGGGGCCTTCGGAGCCGTTGGAGAAGTCTTCGGAGCCGTTGGAGGCCAAAAGAGGGTTGACTGGTCAAAGCCAACGGCTAGTTTGACTGGGCTACCGGCTGGCCTGTACAGGGCCACCGGCTGGCCGGTGCCTTGGCAGAGGAGAAGAATTTTGGTCCAGGCTCCACCGGCTGACCGGTGGAGGAGCCACCGGCTGGCCGGTGGGGAGACAGTAGCAAATACTGTTGTGCTGGGTGCCACCGGCTGGCCGGTGACAGAGCCACCGGCTGACCGGTGGAACCTGGCAGTGGGCAATGCCTCTGCCAGGTCCACCGGCTGGCCGGTGCTATCACACCGGTTGGCCGGTGGACTGAAATTCAGTCCACTTGATGTGCTTCATAGCCCATTTCCTTGGCAATATTTTGCCTATAAAACAAAAACACTTAAAACAATGTTAGATAAATAAGAAAGTGATTGTGATCATGAAAATTAAACCACGAGGGTATACGAGAGGTACAACAATCTCCCCCTATTTTGATGACCACAATCACCGAAACAATCAAAGTAAAATACTGAAATTAAAGACATTCTTAAAGGATAATTTGAAAATAAATCAAAGCATGATAGAAAATATTCTCCCCCAATCAATCAAGAAATTTCTCCCCCTTTGTGATTATCAAAATAGCATGGGGCATAAAACTTGATTGAGGGAAAACGTTGAAAAACAAGATATGAGAATTGAAAAATCAATTGAGATTTTTGAAATTGAAATGAAAATTTGAATAACAATTTGAATTGAATGTTTTGAATCAAAAACCAATTGAAATTTGAAATTTGAAATGAAAGTTTAAATTAAAAAATGAATTGAAAGTTTTGAAATTGAAAGATTGAATAACAGTTTGAATTGAAAGTTTGAAAACAAATAAAGAAACTTTCTCCCCCTAAATAAAACAAAAAATCATCGGGGAAACGAAACTATTTTTGGCCTGGAGAGACTCGCCAAAATGGATTTTTCAATCCAAATTTGTTTCATGGCGGGTCTTCTCCTAAAAAACTCGTCCGAATAAAAAATAGATTTGGGTTGACCGTACCGGGCATTTTTGCAATCACACTCATAAATGAGGTGCCCGGGTTTTTTACAATAATTGCAAAATTTAAAACTAGGGCTCCCCCTTACAAAAACAGTTGGAGCATGGGAGGAGGAAGCTTGGTTGGTGTAGCCGAGTCCATGTGTGGTTCTAGAAACCCTTTGAGAACCCAATAATTTGGTCAAATTTTGTTCACCTTGGGTGAACTTGGCTAAAGATTCTCTAAGGTCCTTGATGGTTGATTCCAAAGAATCAACATTGGGGAAATTTTGGATTTTTAGGGAGAGTTCCTCCTTCTCTTTGAGAAGTTTGTCTTTTTCGGAGGAAAGCTTTTTGAAATTCTTTTTTAAAGCAACAAATTTTGAAGAGAGTTCATGAAAACCATTTTCAAGTTGATCTCTAACATGTTGGAGTTCCTCATAAGATAAATTATTAAAAGAATTTGAAGAACTAGAAGACGAGGAAGAAGATTCGGAAGATGATACCTCATGATTTGCCATTAGGCATTTTTTACCTTGGTCGCTCGAGGAGAAGGAGGAGAATGAAGAGGTGGAGCTATCACTCCATGTTGCCTTTGAAGCCTTCTTCTTTTTCTTCTTCTTGGCCCTTTTCTTGTGAGGTGGGCAAACGGGCTTGATCTTTTCGTCGGGTTCTTGCTTTTGATCGGATTCTTGCTTTGGAGCCTCGCTAGTACCTTCATAGGTTAGTTCTAAAAATTTCCAAAGATCGTAAGAAGTAGAGCAAGTAGAAATGCAATTAAAAACATTACGGTCAAGACCACAATGAAGAGCGTTCATGGCTTTGCCATCAAGCTCAAAATAAGGAATGTCATTGGGGGTCCATTTAGACTCATCGGGAGAGGAGAGGGAAAATCCTTGCATAACAATTTTATAAATTGGATAACCAATACTTTTTAAAAAAGTGGTCATGCGGGTTTTCCAAAAAGAATAGTCGGTTCCATCAAACAATGGAGCACGACCCAATGAATGACCTTTGAGGGTTTGAGAAGAAGAAGCGGTAGAATCCATCAAAAAGGATCTTTAATTTGAAACCGTTTAAGGAATTATTCAAATACTCCCTCTGATACCAATTGTTAGGTGGAGAAAAACGGGAAGGATGTCAAGAGGGGGGGTGAATTGCCTTTTAAAAAAAGATTAACAAATTAAAATCAAAGTTGAAATGCAGCGGAAAGTAAAGAGGCAAGACACAAGAAATTGATAACGGAGTTCGGCCTAAAACCCGGCCTACGTCTCCGCTCCCAACTAAACCGTTGAGAGATTCCTACAGCTTGCTTTTCAATGGTTTTAGCAAGAAACCCACTAGGCTTTGAGGTAGCACTAGGACCTATTACAGCTTGCTTTTGGTGGTTAAGCAAGAACCCACTTGCTTTTAATGGTTTAGCAAGAACCCACTATCCTTCTTACAGGTGAAGGATAGCTCACCTATGTCTCAAGCTATTTAAAGGAAAGCTTGACAACCTTTTCACACCATAGTGGTGATGTGAAACCCAAAATAGAGAGGATGAGAAAAGGAGTTGGGGTTTGTAGGCACAAACCCAATTTTAAGCTCAAAATAAATAAAACACTAAAAACCGTAATTGGGAGAAGCCTTGGGCGCCTTTGATTGATTGATGATGTTGAAGGACGCTTCCAAGCTTCTTTGAAGGAGCTCCTTGGATGTGGAAGTTGTTGGAGCAAGGTGGGTTCCTTGAAGGAAGTCCGCCGGAGGTACGCCAAATGATGGAAAATGTGTCCGTTGGCTTGGTATATTATCCGGGTAGTGTCCGGGGCTTCCTCAGCCTTTATTTATAGGCATGGAACCCATTGGGGGCCTTCGGAGCCGTTGGAGAAGTCTTCGGAGCCGTTGGAGGCCAAAAGAGGGTTGACTGGTCAAAGCCAACGGCTAGTTTGACTGGGCTACCGGCTGGCCGGTACAGGGCCACCGGCTGGCCGGTGCCTTGGCAGAGGAGAAAAATTTTGGTCCAGGCCCCACCGGATGACCGGTGGAGGAGCCACCGGCTGGCCGGTGGGGAGATAGTAGCAAATACTGTTGTGCTGGGTGCCACCGGCTGGCCGGTGACCGAGCCACCGGCTGACCGGTGGAACCTGGCAGTGGGCAATGCCTCTGCCAGGTCCACCGGCAGGCCGGTGCTATCACACCGGTTGGCCGGTGGACTGAAATTCAGTCCACTTGATGTGCTTCATGGCCCATTTCCTTGGCAATCTTTTGCCTATAAAACAAAAACACTTAAAACAATGTTAGATAAATAAGAAAGTGATTGTGATCATGAAAATTAAACCACGAGGGGATACGAGAGGTACAACAATATTATTATATTAATGTCTGTAGATTGTACTTATATGATATTGATGATTTATTATGCTTGATAATCTATCATATGGAAATTTGTTTTTGGGTTATTGGTAATTGAAAAATTAAATGGTTTAAAAATAAAACTGTTCTAACTATAAATTTTTCATATTACATTATTTAAAATAATATTTGGATTATGTCATGGATTTAGTGATTTTGAAATTAAATGGGGAATTTATATAAGAAAATATTTTTGAAAAACATGTTATGTGTTTTTTTACAATGTGTATTATCAGTTTTTATGTGGATTTTCAAAAAAATACTAGAAATTAATATTTTTTCGAGTTTACATTTTAAGATAATAATAAAAGGTCAATATTAAAATTTGATATTAACTTTTTTGAAATAGTAATTATTTTATTGTAAAAAATCATAATTAATATTTATTTTTATTTTGTTTTAATGATTATATATTTTTGGAAAGGGGGTTTACTATAAAACTCAAGTAAATTTTTTAGTGTAAAACATAATTTCAGATTCATTTCAAATAAGTTATTTGAAAGATATAATATAATTATTATTATTGATATAATATGGAATATTAGGGGAAATAGTGTTTTTCAATACATGTTTGGAGTTATTTTTATGAATAAATTGAATTAGATGTCTACTTTGGACATGAGAGATAGATATTTTTTGTGTCTTGATACAGTATGTGTAGAGACTGAGGTCTTCATACATTTTCTGATTCAAAACATCATTCTTATAGGTGAATTAATCATTAGAAACACTATTTGATGATATTCGATTTCAATGTTCTATTCTTATATTTTATATAATTATATATATTTTTTTTTGATGATAAGATATGTTTTTGGATCATGTAGTGTATTTATAGAACACCTCTAACTGAGGATTATAAATAAGATAAGGGAACTAAAGTTATAATAATAATGTTGTGGTATAATTTTGGGATAAATATATGTAAAATGAGTCTATGAAATTGATAGAGATCATGGATAATACAATATAATCTGTATTGATCATGTAACAGAGATTTCAGTGTTTTATGTGATGATATTTAAGAGTTACACATCAGAATAGAAAATTGAATTCTCATCAATGAGATGGTGAAAAAATTATGATTTCATGGCCATTTAATTAACATACCATTACCATTCTGATTGGTGCATCTTAAAACTTTTCATTGTTTCACATTTTCATTGTTTGGATAAGGGTTGAATTTGGATTAGGAGGATACCTATAATTTAAATGTCTGACACTTGCTAGATTTTTCAAATTTAAACAGGGTGTTTTTGTGAATTTCCAGTATATTACAAAAAACGTAACTACTCCCAGGTACAATCCATGAAGTGTTTTTCTTGGTGTGATGGGTACTTGTCGTGATTTCCCATTACATGACATGAAGTATTTTCAGGATAGTTTTTATTGTTTAATGACGAGGTTTTCATCAGTTGTGAATATCAGGTATTACATGACGTGAATAGGGGTTATAGGTCATGTAATACCCCAACATTAAAGGGGCATTAGAAATTTGTCGCATTTTCACCATTATGAAAATTAATTCATTCACATTGTGTAACTAGATTACTGGTCATGTAATTCACCCAAAATATCCTATAAAAGGAGGATGTGTTATTAGTTATTTTGTATTCGCTCCGCTTTAATTTCTCTTCCTTCAAACCAAGGTATTCCCCAGAAATTATTATATCCTTCCAAACATTCTAGATCCAATCCTATAACAATCAATTATCATTTCATTGGTTATTATTATCTGGGTAAGTGTCCTTCACCATTATGCATCTATCTCTCTTTCTCCGCCTATGGGATTTCTATGGATATCCTAATGTTGATGGTCATATTCTCTATGATGTTGTATATTCTTCTACGTTGAGTCTCAAGATCTTATACTCCTTCATTCTTATTGACAGGTGTCATTACGAGTGTCGAGTTACATGAAAAGTCAAGTAGTTATATCCGAATTATCCAAATTGATTATTCCTAAATTTATAAATTTATTTCAGTTTTTGATTTAAATTAAATACCTCACATTTTTTTAATTACATTGATAAAACCTTATTAAAATTAATTAAGAAATTTGAAATTGTTTTGGAATGAAAATTAGGAAAAACACCAACTCTATTAAATTATGGTGTGTTTATGGAAATTGACTGATTTAAATTATTTGATTTAAATTGTGTATTTTATGGAAATAATTTCAATTAATTTTTTGATTTTAATTGTGGAAAGTGAATTTTCAAATTGATGGAATTGTTTTTTAATGGATTTCAATCTTGTGAAAATGGATTAAAATTATTTAACAAAAACTCATTGGTTTCAACATTTAAAAAGAGAATGTTTTTCTTAAAACCCAATTTTATTTTAAATGGAAAATTTTGAATTTTGAAATGGATTAATGGGATTTAATTGTATTTTAAGCAGTCTTAAAGTAAATTTACCATAATGTAAGACCATGTGAAATAATTAGTTATTTGGTGATTTATTTGGATACACTCTATGAAATTACAACGTTCTAAAATATAGTTGTGGTTGGTCACATCCTTGATGGGATAGTGAAAGGTTACCTCTAGACAGTGTCCATGGGACATGAGTATACTAATTTTACTGAGATAACATAGTTATTGTGGATTCATATATCTAGTTAATATTTTCTTACCTTTTGGAAAATGACCATGTTGCTCGCATTTTAATTTATATATGAGATATAAATGTATAATGTAGTAAGAATTATTTAGATGAATTTGACCAATTTACTGAAACATTATCTTGTAATTGGTTAATTTAATCATTTGTTTTAGAAATATTCCAACACATTTAAAGTAAATAATATTCTTTAAAATTATTTTATCACCAATTTGAATAGTTATTAGCTTGTTTTGTTTTATTATACTTTTGAAATAGCAAACCTGTAGATTTTTAAAATAAAAATATTTTCTTTTGATAATCTATATTTGGATTATATTAGGGAATCATTGGTTGTATTATTCTAGGAATAGGATCATATGATACATTTTCCGTCATGTGTTTTTAGGCTTTCTTCTTCCAATTTCATGCAATGAAACATGATCACTTGGAGGTGGGTCTAGCTATTGAGTATGGGACTTGGTGTGTCATTTCCATAGGGACATTGAGCCTCTATTCTCTATTTTTAGAACATGAGTTATAGTACTTTTGGATTTTTATTCCTTGTTTTATACTAGTACCATACTCCCAGTGGAGTTTCTTTTTTATTCATATTGACTTTATTGTCTTACTTCCTCTATGTCTTGTGGAAAAAATCATTCCCACATGCATTGTGTATGATAACATGTTCTAGCCACCGACCCAAGGGTATCAGTAATTAATTTTGGGATATGTCAGGACAAACTCAGTTATTAGGTAACCTGGTTACTCAGGCTAGTTAGTGAAAATTTTATATTATATGAGGTTTTTAGGCTTTTCTCTTGGAGACAATATGCATTTTTTTAAATCATTTCAGTACTCATGAGGTAGTTAAAATTGATTTCCGGGACAACTCTCACAGCAATGATCTATAAGTCACTAGGACTGGATAGGGAATTGATTATTATGGATTAGTTCTAGTTGTTTACCTATTATAATTTGGAAGGAGTGGAATCCAAATCTGGGATTTCCATCTATTTTTAATAATTTCCCATATTTCCCTTTTTGAACACTACCTAATGCCTTCGACATTTCATAATGATGATGTGTAGCATCATGACTCTGAGAAGATGTGAAAATCAGATCCAGTAGGAGGATACAACAAGACCATAATAATAAAATCCACCACTGGACCCAAATCTCGTTGAGGAGATCGTACGTACTATCCAAGCACTAGGACCAGAAGCACATCCATTACCCATTTATGCTCCAGTAATGCACCCTCGTGGGGAAGTTCCTCTGAATCGTTATCAAGAGATCCATCGATAGAATCCACTAGTTTTCAATGTATCCACTAATACTAAACATAATAAGGAATGGTTGACAATGATAGAATGTTTGTTTGAGTTCTGGGAATCAATAGATGAGATCGAAGTAATGTGTTCCCCCTTTGTGCTAGAAGGAATGAGCTGGATATGGTGGAACATGATGGTGATGGGGAAGAAACATGAAGTCTGATCATGGAGAGACATGAATGATCTATTCAACAATCATTTATAACTAGATTCAATGGGGTTAGATAAGGCTTTTGAGTTTTTCAAACTTGACTATGTTAAGAGTATTGTGACTAATTATTCACATCTCTTTACTGGGTTTTTGAAGTCTTCACCGGATATTTCTTCAAAATAGAGGATGAAAAATTAATGGACTGAGTTGGGACATTGAATAGATATCTGTTTATAGTATTTCTTGATAAATATTCCAACTTATGGAGATGTGATGGATATAAATATAATGGTTGACATAGACCTAGTAGGCATGTCACGGATATTGGGAGTTTCTTTTTCTCATAGTGGCAGCATTGGTTCCTTCAATGGAAAATCGAATCGTTATGATTTCCATGAAATCTCTTGGTGGCAGTCATCCCAAACCACCTACAACACGAGGAGGATGTTCTTGGGTTTTCCACTAGTGTGGAAATCCTCAAAATTCTAAGGGGGTTCTCAGTATGGCACCAAATAACTATAGCTCCTATAGATTTTCTAGACACATACAGAGATTATACCATCATTTCTATACTCCGCATAGTTTAATGTAGTCATCATATCCTCCTAAAACTATGTGGTAGTCAAATTATTCACATTAAAAATTTTTCCTTCTAGAGGCTTCTAGATTGAATCATCTTCACGTAGTGAAATAGTTTCCTAAAGGAGAATAATTATGTCCAGTGACCGTGAGAGATACCATTACTATAGAATCATCATTATTCACAACTCTATTTGATACTGGTGTATCTCGTTCAATTATTTCAACTAGTATTGTTAATATTATTAATATTCTTATAGTTATTTTATCTTCTACAATGGATAGTACAACACCCCTTCGTACAAAGAGGGAATACGGTCCTTGTAATCCCACATGTTTCTTCCCTCATTTAGTTATTGAGCTTGATTGGAGTTTTCTAGTTACCATCATGAAATATCTTGATGTCATATTTGGTATGGATTCCCTCATTTTAAATAAATCCCAAATTTATTTTTATCATTTACAGGGCTAACTAATAACATCAAATGTTGTGGCAATTTTTTTTCATGGAGAATGGGACCCAAGGTCAAACCGAGTCAAACCCTCATTTCATGAGTTAGGGAAACTGATATCTAAGTTTTCATTGGATTTCTACTGGGATAAAGTGAGTGAGGATCTTCTACCATTCATCATCGTGTTTCCTGATGTGTTTCCTTCTTATTTATCTGCTCTACCACTAGTAAAGGATGTTGTGTTTTCTTTTGTTTTAATTCTAGGAACTCATCCAGTTTCAATTTCCTTTTACCGAATGAATCTAGGTGAAAAAAAGAGCCAATGTACAAGTTTTATGAACTTCTTGAGAAAGGATTTATACTCCCTATTGTGTCACCTTGGATGGAACTAGTTCTTTTCTACAAGAAGTATGATGGTTCTCTTCACATATTTGTAAACTATAAAATTCTCAATCGACTTTCGATACAGAAAATGTATCTTTTCCCACGTATTGATGATCTATTTGATCTGTTGAAAAGAGAAATGTGTTTTCCAAAGATCACCTTTTTATATCTACTTACCATCAGCTAACAATTAAGGAATCTAAAATTCGGAAAACATCATTTGGAAGATGTTATGACCAATATGGGTACCTTGGTATTCCCTTTGGTCTGACAAATGCTCCGGCATTTTACATGGATTTAATGAAAAATATTTTCCATGTGTATCTTGTTATTTTTTAGGAATTATTTTTTATGACACACTTTTTTACTATAAATCTAAGTAGGACCATGGGCAACATCTGAAAATAATTTTCAGTTTTCTGAAAAATATCCAACACTATGGAAAACTGATAAAATGTAATTTTTGTATAGGGAATGTGAAATTATTGTGTAATATTTTTCAAAACAAGATATATTAGTTGATCCTAAGAAGTTAAATGTTATTATGACTTTGGAGAAACCACAAAATATAATAAAATTTGATGCATCTTTGTATTAATTAGATACTACCATAGGTTCCTGAAGGACTTATCAAATTTTGACTTCTTAGATGACTACTCCAACATGGAAGGGGTTGAAGTTTGTTTAGGATGATAAATTTTAGAGTTATTTTGTTGTGCTAAAATGTATTTTGACTAATGCAGTAGTGTTGACTCTTCCAGAGGTCAGACATGGATCTGTGGTCTTTCACGATGAATCGGGTTTGGGTAGTGTTATAATGAAGGGTGACCATGTAGTTGCATATGGATATCATCAGCTTAGGCCAAACTAGAAGAAATATCGTACCCAAGACCTTGAACATGTAGTTCTGATGCATGTTCTTAAGACATGGGTGCATTGCCTTTATGGAAAAAATATTATTATGTTTTCAGACCACAAAATCTTTAGATATATCTTCTCTCATAAAATTTGATTCATCACCAGTGGCATTTGGTGGAGTACCTGTAGTCATTCAACATTGACATTTACTCCACCTTGGAAAGAGGGAATGTCATTGTAGATGAATTAAGGAAGAATATTACAACCTATGAACTGCAAGAATCTTCCGAAGAGTTGAATTTTATGGCTCTCTATTCACAGTTTCATATTGGAGTTCAGGAGAATGGAGATGAGGTTTCTTTTCCCAGCATTCAGTTATCATCCACTCTTCTTGAGATAATTCTTCATGATCATGATCTTGATGATGAGATCTATAGAATTAGAGAGTCTCTCTATTATTGGGAGATATTTAACCAGTGTTCATTCTCTAATGTGTGTGTTCTCTGCTATAGAAATCTCAATATTGTGCCGTTAGTGGAATGAAAGGATGTAATAGGGGATATTCATAATTTCCAAGGGGTTGTGCACCAAATAAAACTATCTTGCTCTATGATATATGGTGGTAGTTATGGTGGACTGAAATGAGAAGGGGAATTTTGGAGTTTGTTTCCCATTGCTATACATTCCAATAGGTGAATGTCGTGTTCAAAAAACCTTCTATTTTACTTCAACAACATCCATTCCCAAATTTATTGTGGGATGAAATCTCTATGGACATTTAGGTTGGGTATCCACATACCATGAGGAAGAAGAATGTGATATGGGTTTTGATTGATAGGATAACCAAGTCAAATCACTTTATTACCATTCATTATAAAACTAATGTTAATGAGTTTTAAAATCATTACATGAAAAGATTATTTTTTCACAGAGATCCATCTCCTAATCTCTTATAGGGATCCTTCATTTATATTCCATTTTTTAGATTCCTACAAAAGGAACAATGATATCATGTTCATTTGAGCACAACCTATCATCCAAAATCATATTTCTATACAACATGATCTATACGGATTCTTTAAGATGTTCTCTGCGATTGTGTTCTCGACTTCGACGGGGATTGGGATGTTCACTTGGGAATGGATGAGTTCTCTTATAACAATAGTTTCCAGTCCAAAATCAGGATAGATCCATTTGATTCCTCGTATAGCCAACCTTGTAAAAATCTATTGTGCTAGTTAGGGGTTGGTGAATGTTCCTTGGTTTGGTCAAGCATGGTACAAGAGAAAATTGGTTTGATCCAAATGACCCATCAAATAATATTGGTAGCATAGAGCCGAAATAAGTCTCATTTCAATTGATATCATACGCCTTTGGAGTTTTTTGATAGCGATCTAGTGTTCTTGAATGTTTCACCCCTACATGGGTCATCGACAACTTGTGAAGTAAGAGAAACATGATACACGTTTTCTGGGACCTTTTGAGGTTGATGAGCAGGTGTTGAATGTTTCTTATCATTTAGAACATCAACCACAGCTGACTTCAATGAAAAATGTTTTCCAAATATCACTACTGATAATGTATATATCAAATCTATCTCACATTTTGATATAGATTAATCCTTATATTGAGCCTAACTTATCATTGACTCAGCAACCAGTCAGGATCATTGACTTAGATAACAAGGTACTTCATGGAATAATGATACCTTTGGAATGTGTAATATAGAAGCGCGGTTCAGATATTCATGACATTTTGGGACATGTCGTAATGATGAGTGATTAGTGGATTCATCTTTGTGGCATGAAAGATTCCTTATTTTATTTCAATGGACAAAGAAGATCTAATGGTGGGGAGGTTGTAACACCCCGTTATTCTTATGACAGGTACATCTTAATACTTTTTGTGGTTTCACATTTCATTATTTGGGTAAGGGTCGAGTTTGGATTTGGAGGATGCCTATAATGGTAATTGCCAAAACATATTGTATTTTTCAACATTAAACATTGTGTTTTTGTAAACTGTTAGGATATTAAATTCCGTGTAACTAGGTTACACACCATGAAACAACTACTGAAGACTAGCCATGATGCGTGGTTCATGGTGTGATGGGTACATGTTGTGACATCCCATTACATAAATTGAATTATGTTCAGGCCAATTTTTAATCCTTACTAATAGGGGATTCTTCATGTCATGTCCCCTCCCAACATTTTGTACCCCTCCTAGGCCGAAAATGTGTGATGGAAGATAGTGACCCCCTGAGTCCCACCTCTAGTATCCTTTTGTTGGCAACTAGCACTAAGGGAATAGTAAACCCACAAATGGTAGGCATTACCCTCTAGTAGAACACATGCAGAAGAGAGAGCTAAGACAGAAACTAACCAACTCCAACTAATATTGCATCATAAAATAAATCCCAGGTAGACATATGTAATTCCCTACCAAAACTAGATTAACTGAAATGGAAAACTATAAATACCAAGAGAAGGTAAAACAGTACAAACCTTGAAGCCCGAACAGCTCCCATAACCCCAAGATATTAGTAACCATCATGATCTTCAAACTTCACCAAGTGTCCTAAAAATTATATATATATATAGGGATAGTATAACAGTATACTCAGTAGGATCCTCCCTAGTGCCTCTCGTGCAATGGAATAGAATGCATGATAATGAATAGTGAACAACAAGGGAAACTAACACAATACCCTAATAGGTATAATAGCTTCCAAGCCTCACCATGGATACTCTCACAAAGTATCACATACAAGAATATAAAATATAATAATGAATATCAATGGTAACACCTACCACTTCCCCTTTGGTTTATCACTTTTCCCCAATTCCAAACGTCTAATGAATCTCTCTTCAAAAAGGATTGCTCGCAGACACCTGGGTATTGCACCACAACATTAACCTCATGAAACACAACCACTAAGTCCACATAAGCCAATTAAACTAGTTGTTTCTGAGAGCCACCATAGTTCACATAACATGTATCATGTCACGAACTAGTCCAGGTTGACCTTGAAACGGTCACCCAGGCCGCTTCGAGACAAGTCCTAAGAGGTGTTCCAGGTCCTCCCAGGATGGCGACAAGCATTGAGGGAATTAGTTAGAGTGACAGGGGAACGATTTCTCACAAATATAAAAATAAAACAAATAAAATAAAGAATAGGACCACCCAATACACATTTATATAAACTAAACAGATCATCATGTATACAACAAATCATGATGTACAACTGAATGATACAAATAAACCAAATAGAACTACTGACCAACTAACTCTATGTGACCCCTCTAATCACTCTCCAACACAACCATCACATGTTTCTCAAGGTGATTGAACTCAATCTAAAACCTGTACAATGGATAAAAATAGAAATGAACTATATGCGTGAGTATTAAAACTCTACAGGCAAGCTCGATAATATATTCCCAATGAAAATCCTTTAAAATAAATGAAAAATGAATTTAATGTTTGAACTAAAATATATAAATGTAAGATTTTCTAAAACATTATTCAAAACAACGTTCAACTAATTACCCTAATTCATTTCCAAAATAAGATTCGTTTAACTAGTGGGTGAATAGCATTTTCAAGGGGAACAAGATGTTTACATTTTTATATTTTTACAAAGAGTATAAAACAAATTCATTTGAAAACCTTTTTCATAAACCATAAAAATACATCCCACCACTCGCCATGTAAAATAATATAGAATAAGGCATGATTGTAATCACCAAACTATGTCAATGTAAATGTACATAGAAGTATAATATTCATCACTACATGAAAATGAAATGAAAATAGACATGGGTGAACCTAAGAGATCAAGAATAATCCAATAGACACTAATACATGAGTCATCTTCCCCATTGACATGTATCACACAATGAAATAAAAATTCTCAATAATATTGGCCATCATTAATCATATAGGCCTAGGGAAAATCCCTTAGCAATAAACTCAATATATCTACCTATTATAGGCCACTGTTCAGTATCATAACCTACCATTATAGTAATAATACATTGAATAATCCCTTAATATGCTAGGTTCCTATGTCTCAAGAATCTAAGGGGGGTGAGCCAACCGATTCCATCTGAGTATCCAATCGCAATATATATATAATTATAATTCACAATAAATATCACCCTAAGTAACTCTAAGGACTGATCTTATGCCATTTATCAAAAAGAACATAAAGTGTCAAAACCTAGGCACAATCATAATGGATCACAAGTATTACTCATTAATTATATCCTATCCATTATATACATACAATAATTTCATGATACACATGCACATGAAAATTTCCAAATAAACAATTTCACTATTTTTCACAATGTTTCCAAATAGGCTATTAAGAATTTCTCCATACTAACAATTGAAAAATGTAAAAATTCCAATTTTAATAAAGTGGGGTAGAAACAAAATTTACAGAACAAAAACAATTTCATAAATCATTTAAAACATTTATTCTACCAATGAACAAACATTTTTATAAGGATGCCAAACGGTCCATTTTCCGGCAACTTGTGGGAAAAATATTATAAACCAAAAAACCCATTCATTTATATATCGTAATTCACATAGGAAACCCATATAATGAGCCAAATATACCATTTTTTAGGCCATCCATGCATTTAAAAATCCAAACAAATCATTTTAAATCCCACTTAACACATAAACGCCAACCGGGAAATTTACCAAACCCATGGAATGCACTATGTAACCACACAATTCATTTTAAGCACATAAAAATGAATTAAAATATCAATTTAAAGCCATAAATATATTCCAACTATTTATAAATTCTCAAAGTAACCTAAATAAGGTTCTAAAAATCCCAAACATGGTGTGAATGATAATAGAAAATTTAAACAAACACTTGGTGTGTCCTTTTAGAACAAAAACAATACTTCTCAAAAAACAAGGCATACACACCACATTGCACACCAAGTAATGTTTTTCAAGGATTATAAAATAATACTAATAATTTTATGATGGTTAAAATTCCATGAAAAATGTGAATCATAAATATAAATTACATGTGCAATGGGAAACCTACCTTAAAAACAAGGCATAAAGGAAATGAACACCTGATATCACCCACCACAGTTCCCAACAATATAGATCTAGGAAGACCAACCTTAAATGAACCCAAACCCAAATAAAAAATCACGGGATAACATAACCTATTGTGTTTCATGACCATAGTAGATGATGAAACCCAAATAATGTGGAGGAGAAGAGAATTAGCAGAAAGGAGAAGGAATCTCACCTTGGAAACTAAAGAAATAATCATCATCCCTTAGATATACACACTTAGAGGAAAGGGAATGGAATGGAACTACTTTAAGAGGATCTATATATCTAGAAGAACTAGGTAATGAAGACTTGAGGGAAATATAAAAAATAAATTATTCTTGAAATATACAAATTATATTATAAAATCATGAAAACTTCAGAATCCTTGAGAAATTTTACAATAATCACCAACTACGGTAAGATAAATATATGGATAATGGAACAGGGGGGAAAACTAGGGTTTTTGGGCACTATTGAGAGGTGGAATAAGATAAAGATCATAACAAACTAATATGATTTAAAAGAAAAAAATTATTTATTTAAAAACTGGAAATGGGCTCATTTGAAGGCCCAAGACCTGAATAAGTAACCCAAATCCAAAATTATTATGAATTCATAAGGGGTCTAAATTGATATGGATGTATCGAATAGTTCAGGGAAGGCCATGAAGAAAGGGGAATGAGTGGAAATTGTTTAAAAATTATGGAGTTATAAATTAAACATATGTTGTTTTTAAATCTGGAAATGGGCTCACAGTTGGCCCAAATCTTGAACAAACTACCCTTTTCTCCCAAAACACCCAGAAATATACGTGGAACCCATTGTTGGATTATAATACATAGACAAAAAATAAAAAATGATCAATTTTTTAGGATATGATGCCTTTTCACAAAAATTCGAATACACCATTACAATATAGAAAGTGGGGTTTACAAGAGTCTAAAATACAGAATCATTTTACAATCATTTTTATGTAACAGAATATGATTAGAAGGGAGGCCTTCACACCAGGTAATCTCATGGTTTAATCTCATGTTGTCTAGTCCATCTGCAACTATGTTCACTTCACGATAATCATGCATTAAGATATAATTGAGATCGTTATGTGAGCGGGTGAAATCCATCCAACAGGTTGTAATTGGCCTAATGATATGAGCTATGACATTCAAAATCACTTGCATGATTTTCGTTGAGTCACATTCATTCTAGAGGTAGTTCCATCCAAGGTTCTTGGTGAAAGAAATATCATGAATTAAATCAACATCTCGGCTTCAAGAGAGGCGGTAATGCCATAACATCCCATGAAGCATCCAATAACTTGACATAGGTGATTTCTATAGATATCCCCACATCCCACAGGACCAATATTTCCTTTGGAGGTGCCATCAAAATTGATTTTGATCCATACAAGAATAGGAGATCTCTAGAAAACATTCAATGTGTGCCAGAGTTGACTTAAATTCCCATTATTCTTATGATGTTGTAGAATACCAAAGTTGTGCATAGTGTTGTGATAATGTCCCTATTGTACTAAAGCATCTTATTTTAAGGAAATAAGGATCCTCATTCAAATTAAATTTTGATTCAGTGAGTAATTATGTTGAATAATACCATTCAGATCATACCGGAACACATGTTGAAGCTCAACAACTACAGTTAGGAAAATATTCTTAATTTTCTGAGGGAATTTCATTTCATCAAATTTCATTATATGATTATTGAAGGATTCATGAAATTACCATCTTCAATAAAAAAATATCAAGAATATAGTTCCAAAGAGTAGAATAAGTAGCAAATTAATGAAATAGATGGTTTTCATATTCTCTATGATAGTTAAATATTTTTCACTTAGAGCAGAGATAAATTCAAAATTATTCAAGGCACGTATCTGTGTGAAGACTATTATGAACAATATTCCAAATGAGATTGAATCTTGAAGGTTTAATCCAAGTCTTGCTTAAATTTTTTATCATACTGTAATCACTCTCAGAGATAAAAAAATAATGATTGTAGAAATTTTTAGAATTAAGAATCCTATTGGGTGCAGGTTCCCAAATTAAGAAATCATTAGTGTTCATGAAAATGTTGTTATCAATTATGCTTATAATAGTATTAGGGAGGTGATCATGTTGGGAGTTTAGTATTCATGTAACATAGTAGTTGATGTTCTCAAGGGAATGATCTAGATATATCAATGAAATGAAGGTCATGCTAGTCTAGTTTTCCAGCCAGAATTTCATGTCCGAATCTCTCAAGACCATTCGTCTAGAATTATTCATAATATTGGAGTAGGATTGTTTGATATTTTTCAAATAGGGGGAGCCCATGAAATTCAATTTTCACAACTTTTTTTTTCAATAAATCTATTTTTGGGAAATGTAATAGCTTCCCAAGTGTTATGAAAATGGTTCTAAGTGAGACAAGCTTGTAGGGATCCATTAAAATATTTTGTATTTTATACCGATACAAACTTTTTCAATAGGTTTGAAACTAGTTGTCCAGGGGACAATGACAAGATTCATTTCAAGAGTAATACCAGTCCAGATGATGTTCTTTATTGTGGTGTATTTTTTATAAGACTAATGCGCCATTTCTCAACCATCATGGAGTAGAGAATCTTGGATAAAATAGTGGAATTGACAAGGGAAGTCTGAACTTCCTTAGAGATAGATTTACCATTCTAATATGAGAGATGGATTAGAGTTTGGTCAATATTAGGAAAAAATGGCCAGCCATGGTCTGCCCCAAAAAATGGGTAAACCAAGATAAATGAAATGGATACTACCTTATTTTATACCAAGGACATTGATGATTCAACATTTTCTGTTTGGAAGAAAATTATTCCCATTGAAGATGAAGGATTTGTTCCAACTAATGGTTTGACCAGAAACAACTTCATAGTGAGAGAGCACAGATTTGATATTAAGAATGTTTATATTATCATCTTTAATGAAAATAATGATATCATCATCATAAAAAATGTCGGTGGGAGCATTCACATTCCTAGAAACTTTTATGGGATTCAGCTTACTCTGGTCCACCAAATGGGTGATCAAGAGACTAAGATAGTATTCTGCTATTGACAATAGAATGGAAAAAAGGGGATCACCTTGTCTAACACCATTGGATAATTTAAAATAACCTTTGGAAGAGACATTGATCAAAATGTATATATATGCCAAATTGAAAATATTTCTGATTGTGTTTTAAAATGAGACTCTAAAACCAAAAATATGAATATCTTTGAAGATAAAGTTACAATCAATGGTGTTAAAAGCTTTTCAGAAGTCATTATTGATAGAAATATTTCCTCCTCTTTTAGCTTTGTTTAAGTTATTGGAACAATCAGAGGCAAGACAAATGTAGTCCTGAATGGATCTACCCTCAATAAAACCAAATTAATTATAGGAGACAATTTTTTTTGTGATTTTTGAAATTCTATTTGCAATGATTTTTATGATGAATTTCAAAAGAGTGTTAATGAGATTAGTGTGTCAAAAAGATGAATCTTAGAAGCATTAAACACTTTTTTGGATCAAGTTGAGATACTAATCATTAAAAGCATGCGGGAGAACACAATTGAAAAAATATATATTTGACATGATTACAAACATCATCATGAATCACATTCCAATAATGTGAAAAAAACCATTGTTGAAGCCATCCGGATCTAGATCACTGTCAAAAATCAATGTAAAGTCTATGTTTTTAATTTTATAGTCCTAAGAGGAGGTAAGAAGGAAGTTTTTTTCCTCATCATTGATCATCATTGGAATGATCTCAAGAAGTAGATCCTTGTTGATAACAGGACAATTGACGAGGGATTCATTGTAGGAGATTATGTGGTGAGCAATGTCATCTTCATTTTCAAGAATCTTTTTCCCATCATTTTGAATGGTTAATGGAATGCAAGTCTTCCTGATTCATTGAAGGGAGTTATATAACATGGTATTTCTGTCACCATAAGATAACCATTTAAAATTAAATGATTTTTTCACATATTTTCATTAAAGTTGAGAAAATAGTTAATTTTAACCGAAAGGTATTTTTTATGAGTTCGATTAGTCATATGGTCAGAACTAGTATTATTGTTTTGTTGAGAATTGATTTCATCCTCACGAACAAGGAATTCATTGTTAATTTTCTTTTCCTTGAATCTACATTAACTTTTTATAGTTTTTTTTTAGATTTTTCAATTAATCAGTACAGGAAAATGCATCATTGGTGTGTGACATGTAAGGCCAAATGTTTTGGATGACATTGGTGAAATATACATCAGAGAACCGCACATTGTTAAATCTAAAAGGTAGATAGGGTTTCATTTCTTTGGTAGGGATATTGAACAAAATGGGGTGATGACCAGTGTTCCCCTTGTGTATAGTGGTTCTTGAGAATGTGTCCCACTTATATAAATCATTGAAATTTGTGAAAACTCTATCTAACTTAGAGGTAGCCACTCGATTGTTATGTCTTCTATACGAAGTGTATTTTGCACTATTGAGGTTAATTTCAATCATATTTTTATCATCAATCGAGGTTTTAGATACTATCGATGATATATAAGCATTAGATGGTCAAATTATTTCACTAGCGTTGAGAATGGCATTAAATTATCCTATATGAAACCAAGGGGAATTAAAATTAGTGCCTAGATATGGAAGGTAATTCCATAGAGTACACATTTATTAGTATCTATTCTTAGCATAAAAAGAGAAAAACAATTATGTGCCATCAGTATTAAAATTGCATGAAAAAATCTGATCATCGACATTGAAAATTTTGACATTCTGTAAAGAAGAATGAAAAAAATCTATAGAGATTCCATGTTGGATATATTTTTAATTGAACTGGAAAAAATATAATTTTGCTGACATAAATGATAATATTTATATGAGGAGGTAATATTTGGGTTCAGCAATAGAAAATAACATAGGATGAAGAGTATTAACTATTCTTTTTAGAATAGTAATAGAGTCGGAGTTGGAAAATAACATAAGAATTCGAAAATAAGAATCTTCATTTGAACATGAATATAGACTTAGAACTCCCCTTTTTCTTTTTTCTTGAACATTTATTTCTATAATTCCTTCTAACATTTTGAGCATTATAACTATTAGTGGTCTGTTCTTGTTCATTATTTAATTTGGGAAAGGTTCTATTTTAATTTTTTGCCTTAAAAATCCCCTTAGTAGGTTCATTTAATGAGATATGTAGTTATGAGTCCATACAGTTCGGGTTGCACTACATCGAAGGGATGTTATTTTTAATAGATTGTTGGTTTCTAGAGTTCTCTGGATTATCAACATTGTCAATAATTGGATAACTAACCGAATGGGAGATTATAGATAGAAGAATAGGTGTACATGGATCATTTGGTGCCTTTGTGTCCTTCTATTGGACATTATAGTATACTGTAGTGTCAACTCGTATCTTCTCCACAATAAAATCATGATGATACTGAAGTTTGATAGTATCTAGAGAAGATAGAAAACACTACATCTGCATAGTATAGTAACTATTGGCCAGCATTGTCATACTATCTTGTATCGATGGTGAATTATACTTTATTGGTTTTATATATTCAAAGGTTTGAGTAGTGGTTCTATGAAATTTGTTATTTGGGGGTTGTGATTTGAGCTGAACATCCATTATGATGGTATCTAGGCTCCCAAGTTTTACAGTATTTGTACTCAGACTATCAATAGATAAAAGTGGTGGATCCTTTGAGATAGTTGAATCCTATTGTAGGACAGTGCATGGAATTGAGGGGTTTTCCCTAGGCTTCTCTACACCAAAGACCTCCACGATAGATTATGTTTGGACAGTACCCATTTTAGGTAGAAGAATATGCATATTCTCAGTGGTGTTATCCTACATTTTCAGAGGGTCTGGTACTGATGGTGTTTCCCCCATACCATATTTTACATATTCTAGGGTCTTGGTAATAGTTTCAATAATCATAGAAGTGTTGGGTTGTGCCAATGATTGATCAAACTTTAGGATAGAAGGTAGTCTAGTGATATCCAAACATTTAGAGTTATTAGAAGAAATGTTGTGATCATTGGGAAAGGAATATAAATCCTTAACTTTACATTGGATCTCATTCTTTTTCCATTGGGTGGAAGTGGAGTTTAAGGAGGTAGGTTCCTGGATCTGTCCCATACCCAAAGCTAGGGAGATGTGTAAATTCACATTTTTTCACAGAGGTTGTGCCTATGTAAAAATATTCAGTTAATGTTTTGTATGAATTTCATTAATCTTGATAGTTTGGAGGCATTTAATCCCCTTTATCCAGCATATTTGTAGCATTACTGATGAAATTAGAGCACAAAACCAACTCTGGATGATAAGTACTAAGGTCTGCTTTTTCAGTTTTTTTATTGGAATCCTTGATAGTATATAGAACTCAATTCTTTATTTCATCAAAGTGGTATTTTTATTTAATAGTTTTAACTTCCTATTCATCAACATCTACATAGGTTATACCTACATTATCCTCTAAATGTACAAAGTTGTATGAATTTTCAACCATACATCGGATTTTTGGGTACGATCAGGTATATCTAACATGGGAGCTGTATTTTTCCTATTTGTCATTATTTATTTAAATTATTTTTCAATTGGATGGTTTACATTCATTATAACCACCCTAGAACTGGAGATTGTGTGTCCAATGATCTTTTAATGTTCACAATATGGAGGTTTTATTTCATATTATTTTCTAATTTTAGTTTTGTAGTCATTAGAATTAAAATTAACTGTGTTGGGAAGCTTGGAATCTAAGTTGATTTCCACTATTAATCATGAAAAGAGGCCAAGGTTAGCATGAAAGGTTCTTTGATCAATTTTAAGAGGAGATCCCAAACTTGATACAATATAATTTAGTATTTTGGGATGCCAAAAGAACCAATTCAGGACATGTAGTTTGACCAAGACTTGTGACATGGTATTCCCAAGTTTTTGTTGGTTGAAACCATATCCCCAATCACATAATCTAAGGAATCCAAGTTTCAGATGATGATTTCCTGTCTTCCAAACCTTATCTATATCATCCTTTGATTTATGCAGAATGTGAAAATAGCCATCACCTATTGGAATCAATTTACAGTTTGAAGTAGTCCAACAATGTGCAATAAGAAAATTTAAATCAAGTAAGGGCCAGGGGTGGTCACCATTAATATAATAAATCTATCCCGTGAAAGAGAATTTTCACAGCTCCATGTGTTATTGAAGAGCATATGGGTCTTCTTCCACTAGAAAACCACCACCATCAAGTCTCATGAAGAGGGGAGGCTCCGTCATGATGTTTTTTCCCAGATCAGGACACATCTGGGCATCAAGGAAAGAAATCCACTATGTTCTACCGGAGAAAAAATCGGTATGAAAACATCCATTAGTGACATAATCTTTTAGATTTTTGACCATGATATCTTTCACATTAGGCGTCTGTTTTTTTTGGGGGTCGCAAAATGATGGGATTCAAATCTCTCGGGCGTGAGAAAATCTGCTGTGCAGATAAAGATATTAGAAAACAGGCAACGAAGACCTATGTACATGTGATTTCTAGAGAGATATGGTCTCTCACATCTCTAAATTCTCTTTATCTTATTCCCAGTAGATAATTCCAAACTGAACATTCATCTCCCCGAAAACCCATGAAAATTATTTTTATTTTCAATAAACCTGATAAAAACAAATACATGAAAAACCAGTTGTGACATATCATATGTCGGGTATTAAACACCAAATCATTATATTGCATACAACATGTTAGGATACTCAAGCCATCACTTCTTATACTTGTTACACCTATAGTAGTCCATAAGAAACTATACCCAGAATATATGTGTGTGAATAACCACAAGTCATTACATCCCTCTACACACATATGTAATGAAACTTAATTTTCTACCTACCAACACAAGTAACTGACTAGAATAGAGAGCAGGGCCAAAGTGTATAGTCCTCCATCCCTCCTCCCATAATGATTTTGTGGAAAACATTAACACCCCAATCTTCTATGGTACACTTCTCTTTGAATAATAGAGCAGCGTGTGTTGTACGCATCCTCCAGTTCTAACACACCACGACCAATCAAAGTAGCCGTTATGAATAGTAACACAAACTTTTTTAAATTATATAAATTTTCTATTTCAAAATGGACTTCATTATTGTATTCGTAATATCGAAATTATCATAATTTCAATTATTTGTAATTTTCTGAGAACATCCAATTTTCTATGAATAAAAGAATACATAAAAACATATTTTTTGATAAAAATAATTTATAGTGATAAATTATCCTATTGAGTGGTTTTAAAGTATAATTAGAATATGTTTTTACCATTTTTTACAATGGTGTTCATTAGAATTAATTTCACATTGAAATTGGACAGAAAAAATTGTCAATCTTTTGATATATATTGTTTCCTAAAAACAGGATATTTGTTGTGATAGTAGAAATTAATTATTAAATTAATTAATTCAACATATATGTTTATAATTTTGTAAAATAGACATGATTTTTGAATTCAGAATATCAATTATATCTTAGGGTGAATTTTTTGTATTTTCTGAAAAACATCAATTTTTTTATGAATAGTGAAACCACTATGTGGTAGTTTAAAAATTAATTTTTCATATAAATGAAACATTACCACTTCTTTGTATTGAATTTCATAAATCTGAAATACATGGTTGTCATTTGAAAGCAAAATGTGGTTCAATGAGATGAAAATAATTTTTGATGTATAGTAACTTTAATGTTTTATTAATCGTGATTAAAGGTAATTAGTGAAATTTAAGATAAAAATGATACTATAAAAATATCAAAATATCTTGACACGTGTCCTACCCTTATTTTATGAGTCATGGCAGACCAAGAAAAAACATGGGTCAACGTGGGGACCCCATGGAGCCACTTGGGTATGAAAATGACATTAATAACTTTTTATTTAAAGTAAAAATAAAATTGTCACAAACATGTGTTGTTTTACTAAAAAAATTATTACATGGGGTTATATAAGTTATTATTTCGACTATAAATATTAATTGGAAGGAAAAATATATCTACTACATCATGATATTTTTTTAATTTTTACACATTAAATATATTAAAAATTTTATCACAACATGATGATGCAATGATTACCTCATTAATTAACTATTTAAATAAAATGAAAATATAATGTAAAATCTAAGACATACAGTTGTCAAAAACCTATTGAATAAGTAGGTTTCCAACCCTTATCACCTTATCCTAGAAATATATAATTTTGGGACCTTTGAAATCCGAAATGCACTTCATAATAATGAAACATTTCATTACATTCCCAGTGTGCCCCTCCTCTCCTCTTATAAAAGGCCCCCACCTCTACCACCTTATTCATACCATCAAATCAATTTTTCTCGGCCAAACTATGCCCAAATACTCTCTCAAATTCCCTATCTTACTTCTACAAGCCCCAAATTGGGCAGAAGTCTTCCCAAGGAAGCCTTTGTCTCAAATCAAAAAGAGTATCCCAATTTCAAGGTAATGTCTTCTCTTATGTTATTTTGTTTTATTTTGATTCTCCAACCCCTAAAACTATCTTTATTCCTTTATTTTGTAACAAAACCAGTATCTTCAATATATTATGATGTTATTATGAGATGTATTTGATTTACACTTACACACACCTTCGTCTAATGGTTAAAGAACATATTGTTTCTATGGGTGGCAAATTATTGCCTCACGAAACGATGATTGTTCAATCTTCTTTTAACACCTCTCATGGTGGACATTGAGATGTCACTATATTTATATATGATATATATTCTGTTTATTTTTTCCTTATGCTTCTGTATTTTTAATTTATGGAATACCTTTATGATTTCCATTATGGGTAAAAGCGATAATTTCATTTCAGGATGTGCGGACTACAGCCCCATCAAAGTGATTTGAGTTGTTAATGCCATATTTGGAACGTATAAGGGATGGAGTAAATGATATTATATATGATATTATACTGGAATTATAATATACTTTTATATCATTATGATTTAATTCCATTAAATATGAAATATAAATGAATGTAGTGTTCATGCGTACGTATGGCTTACCGTCTCCATGAACGCTGCATTTCATTTCCTACCTCTAAATGTTATGTAATAATATAGATGAATGTATATAATGGATATATATGATATCAATGATATCTACATCATGAATATAATTATGGATAGATCAGATACTTTACCACATGATCAACAAGTAATTATAAGAAGTTTATTTTTGACTCAAGTACAAAAGATCGACAAAACGACCGTTATTAACTTAAATAATTACATAATGTTCATAACATGGTAATAAGTGATATAAAAGGAATAGTGAACTTGAAAATGGTTCTTAAGAAAGTAGAAATTAACTCTAGTTTATTATTTAGGAGGTTAAATAATGATCGAGTCAAGTCGGACATGAGGTAAGGGACTTCGTCTCAATCTCCTTTCGTTGAGGCATATTTTGTTTTATACACAACTTTATTTTATCCGGTGTATAAACCCCTTTGACTTTTACATATATTCAAAATGAATCATTTTTATACAAAGTTTTTTACTAAATGACAAAAGGTAATGTTTTTTTTTCGTACGTATGCGGCAACAACGAATTCTCCGCCACCGTGACCATTATTTGAGTTTTGGCTTCCTGTACATGCTATAAATTTTTTTAAATGAAAAATAAATACCAAGTTTTAATTTCCTTTTTTTTGTATCAAAAATGTTTTTGAAACTATTTTTATTATATCAATGTGTTGTATTGATAACTTGTTATTGAAATGTGGAAATGTTATATTTCATTTATTCTGGTTTTATGTGATACGATTAAGTTATGCTTTATGATATATTTAAACCTTTTCATATAAGGAATGCATTGTACATAATAAGTGATGGGTGGAGACCGCTATAGCTCCTCGATGCATCAGTAATTCTTATGAGACAAACTAGTGTCTTGGCCCGAGGCCTTGACAAAATCTTATTTGTAGTCTTGGCACGAGGCCTTGTCTACGTGGTTTTGATAGTCTGACATTATGCATTCCATCATTATGAAAGTGGTTATTGATATTTCATGTAATTATTCGACTAGTAGAATATCCATGTGAATAAGTAAATGGAATTATTTCATTTCATTTTTCAATATTATGTTGAAGTTCATGTTTAAAAGGCTTTTGTTTCAGTTATACATTGCCTTAAATGTTTATGTTAATTTATGAAATTTTATGCTATATTGTTATCCTTACTGAGCATCTGAGCTCACCCCTTTCAATGTTTTAATATTTCCCGGATGTGAAGAAGTATTTTATGAATGACCTGCAGGGATAGTCTGAAGGGGATAGGAGTGTGGAATATTGAGACTATGTTATTGTGATTTTTTACTTTATGGTTTAATGTAACATTTATGAATGTATCTAGTGTTTCTAAGGCTACTAAACTAATCGGTCTTTCGAGACATGATCTTTTGTGATCATGCCAATGTTACATAATAATGCACCGACTCTAGGTAATTGGGGTCGGGGCGTTATAAAAACACCCTCTCCCAGGGCTCAGAATCCATAGCATTTCAGTTTCCCTAACCGACAGGGTGGAGAGTTATATAGAAACACAAAAAACAATAATATACTATATCTCACAACCACATAATGGGTATAAACTAGTCTTATAATAGAATACACCTAACGTCACTTGAACTCCAGAATTCCATTACTAAGACTGGGTATCCTATAATCACACACTAATTCAAAGAGCTACATAAGATTACTTTATCAATTTTTATCTGTTCCACTTTTTGTTTAATTAATTATTTAACCATTTATTAACCATTATTAATTCCACATTTCATGTTATTAGTATTTTAACCAAGATCCATAGTTCCTTTATAATTTAACCTCATCATTGCATTACATCAAGTTCCAACCCCAAGGGTTAAAATCATTTATTCAATCATTTTTAACAGCATTATTGCATTTCCGTATACCAAGAAATTCTGGAATAACATTTTATGATACCAAACACAAGGGAATAAACACGGAGAGTATATGGACTACCCATCAAGTCATTTCCACATATAGTAGGAGTGTAAACTCATCCTCCCTCAAGAATATAATCCCAAAAATAATGTTTCAAACCATCTTCATCTTCGCCCCTTTTGAAAGGTGGTTAAGCAAGACTAGCAGCCTTGAACAATAGGGAAAGTAAAACTGATAAACTACCACCAAGATTCAAAAAGCATCTAATCCTTCACATCCAACACATTTTATCATCTCCAGTATCTTCCCTAACACCCAAATGCCTAAAACGATGCACCATGCCACTATAGGTGTCCACTACTGCCACATTCATTGGGTCTCCCTACCCCCAGATCTCAAAACATCCATCTAGGCTCATAAAAAATCACAAGAAGTAGAAAAAACAATGAAACTAGGCTCTTGGACATAAATAATGCATTTTTTATTTAGAGGAAACAAGATCTCATTGATCAAAAGCAGAAGGCACTTGGCCTTAGAAGAAAGAGGGCAACTCTGAACCATAAAATGAATTATCTTTTATCAGACAATCAGTTCAATAATCCATATTTAATTATCTGATTAATTACTAGGATGTTCTAACTATGGGAATCCCAATCATCAATCTATAATAGCTATCAAAAATTAATTAAACATGATTACTGCATCAATTTGATTATCATAAATTTACAACAGCAACAACCGAAATCATTTACATTCCCTCTTATCTTCGGAAAAATAATTTTCAATTAATCCTGGTTTACATTCATTATCAATTTCTGTCCAGAATGAAATTATAAACATGGAAATCATAGTAATCACACTGTCAAGAAAAACAAGAGACAATAACATACGATCAATATCAATTTATTTATCAAGTTAAAATATATATTATAAAAATTCCATTGTGTTCTAGTGGGCTAAATCATGCTAACTCTATGATTTCATGTTTCTAATTAGAGGAGAATCAAATACCCTACCTAAAAAGGTTCTTCAAATTATTTACATGAGAATGAACAACATAATAGATCACAACCGCCTCCCCTCGTGAAAGCTGCATCGACCCGAGGATTCCGCAGCACAACCTCACTAAACGAACCCCATGAAAACTCTATTAGAAACATGGATATCACATGCCATGACATGAAAAGTAGAAACAAGAGAATAAGGTTCAAAGAAAACACAATAACGAAGGTATATCATACCTTCTTTTGAGGATAGATCGACATATGTTTCTTGTACCAAAATACGGGTTATGCATATAGAGGGAAGAAACATCAAGGGGAAGCGATCTAAGGATTAGAGTTCCATCACACCATCATATGGGAAGAATGTATTATGGTGCCTAACACCAAGAGAAAAGAGAAGGTATGAATGAAGGGATGGTTCCCGGCATGGAAGGATTTGATCCGGGACTAGTGGTATTTGAAATGATTTAGAATATTGATTAATGCAGATCAAATTAATCCAAGTTCTTTGACCTAGTAAAGGAATACGGATCCATGGGAAAATTAATATAGGATTGATGGGATTTGAATCATCCTTAAATTAATTAAAATAAGGGTTTGAAATAACTTTTTCACAAAAAACTATAATGGAGTGAAACTGTAGGAATCTGGAAACATCGTACACGTACCGACGTTTAGAAACACTATACACGTACTGTTATTTGGAAAAATTGTACACTGAAATATGTCTCGAAACATTGTACACCTACCGAGGTCTGGAAAAACTATACAACCAATGATGTTTGGAAACAGAATACACCGACTGACATTTGGAAACAGTCTACGCCTACTGAAGTCTGGAAACACAGTACAACTAATGATGTCTTGAAACATTGTACACCTACAGCCATTTTGAGACACTTTACACCTATTGAATTTAGACACATTGTACCCTCACCGACATCTAGAAGCACTATACACATACTGACGGTTGGAAACACTATGCACCTACTGACATCTGGAAACACTGTACACCTAGTGATGTCACGACCCGTCCTTGGGGCCCGTGCCGTGACTACCCCAAGCTCGCCTTCCCTAGGCCAGGGGCTGGTGACTAGCACCAAGGCGTAAATCCCAGAAAAAGGGAAGGCATTGCCTTTGAAAAGTAAACAAGCACCATAGAGTAAGCAAGCGGAAAAGTAAACACTAATTAAAAACTGTATCAAGCTGTGCTGAAAGTAAAAGGGGCCGGAAATACAAGCCCAACTATAAAGTACAACTGAATGGGAAAAACAGAAACTGAAATGAAAATCCGCAGCATCGATCTGTCCTCTGGAAGTCCCACCTGAAGGGTGAGCACAAATAGCCTCCACATCTCCTCGGTCCAGCCGTCCGCTCCGAGTACGTCCCGCCCAGTGGTCCACCTCCAGGTACCGTCCTGCTCCGCAAGCCTCCACCACGATTCTGCTCCGCTGTCTGTCATCTGCAACCAACACAACGAAGTGTGGGCATAGCCCGTGCAGGGGTGAATATAAGCTACTCAGTAGGGACCCCAAGACCCCTGAAGGTCTCTCGAAATCCACAAATGATAAAGCACAAGGAAAGATACAATCACGAAGTAACGACAGACACTGTTTAGGTATATGGCCATACAAATACCTAAGTCATCAATTCCCATTCGGCTCCAACATTCAAGCCCAAGCACAACCCAATCGACACAGGAAAGCAAAATGTATACTCACACAGAAAAGCACAACACAATCCATGAAGGAGAGAAAAAGCAATCCACATAGGAAGGTAAACAGTAAATCCACACAGGATAGTTCAACACAATCCACAAAGGAGAGCAACAGTAAATCCACACAGGATAGTTCAACATAATCCACGAGGAGAGTAAATAGTAAATCCACACAGGATAGTTCAACACAATCCACAAAGGAGAGTAACACAGGATTCAGCTCACACAAGTATACTTCTTCAAATGATGATTGGGATGATCAGATGTAGCCACTGATTCATCTAAGACATCGGACCCACAAAGGATCGGTAGGTACTAACCCCCGAAATGACCCAAACAGGAACGATCATGAAGTTGAACCCAAAGCTATTGGGAAACTCTTTCTCCATCAATTACAGTGGTAATGCCTCTATGACCAAGCGCTTCCCTCTTACCTTGGACTGCTGTAGTACTCCACTTATCGGGTACTGTGGGCCTGCTGCTATAACCAAGTGCTCCCCCGTGCCGCTACAACCAAGTGCTCCTCCGTTGTGGGTCTGCTGCTACAACCAAGCGCTCCCCTGTGCCGCTACAACCAAGCGGACCTCTGTCGTGGGTCTGCTGCTACAACCAAGCGCTCCCCTGTGCCGCTACAACCAAGCGCACCTCTGTCGTGGGTCAGCCGCTACAACCAAGCGCTCCCCTGTGCCGCTACAACCAAGCGCTCCTCTGTCATGGGTCTGCCGCTACAACCAAGCGCTCCCCTGTGCCGCTACAACCAAGCCCACCTCTCATAGCCTCCAGAGGTACTCCTTCTATTGAGTATCGCGGGTCTGTCCCTACATCCAAGCGCTCCTCCTCTATGGGTCTTCCACTACAACCAAGCGCTCCCCCCTGGGCAATCTGTAACTCACCGAGTCATTCGATCAGCAGTCGTCAAGTCTCAACCGGCTCTAGGGTTTCCGCACACAGCATGCTCGTTCCGGGAGGGTCCACTCCACGAGCTAAGAGGTCGATGCATCAACTGACACGTAGTCCGGAGTTGACATATCCCAAGATGTACCGTAGTAGTCACTTCCAAAAATACGGAGGTTTCCCGTATGGTTTTCATCATCGTCGCAGTCGAATCCACTGAAGATCTCTATACAGTCATCGTCGTCACAGCAGCAGTAGCAGCTAGCTCTAGGGTTCCCACACACAGCAAGCTCGTTCGGGAGGGTCCGCTCCACTAGTCGAGAGGCTGATACATCAACTGACTCAATGTCCAGAGTTGATGTATCCAAAAGTTCCGTATTGTCAACATGAACTCAACGTCGCAGACGGCGCGTCAATCGGACGCCCGGTCTGAGAGTTAATGGCTTTTTCGTCCTAGGGGCCCGGTTGGTTTTTTTAAGGAAAACCAACCCGACAGTACTCCACCTATGTCCAAACCTGGGGCGGAGTATTCCAAAAGATCTGTCTCACTTAGAGGAATCCACCAAAGTCGACGGCACGTCAATCGGACGTCCGGATCTCAAGATATGAGTGTTTCCACTCTGAGGGTCCGGTTGGTTTTGTGTACGAACCAACCCGGCCGAACCCAAAGTATTTTGAAACCATGAGTGTGATATACCGAAAGGACCACCTCGATCCAAGGATCGCATCACCGCTGACGGTGCGTCGTTCGGAGGCCCGTAGCTCATGTTACGGGCAAAAGACCGAAAAAGGTCCGAAGACGGGGGTCTGGGCCCGGGCCGACCCGGCCCGACCCCCTTGGGTCGGCCGAACCGGGTCGACCCGATCCGGGTCGACCTAACCCGGTCCGACCCGGCGGGACACGATCCGGCCAGGCCGGGGTGCAACATGGCTCGGCCGGCCGGTCCGGCTCGGCTCGGCCGAGCGGCTGAGCAGCGCGGTGGTCCGTCCTGGACAACGGACGCTTCAAAGGCCGCCTCCCGTGTGTGCGCCGGACCCGCGCGGCCGCGGGTCCGCTGGCGCCGCTGCCGTCGGCCGCCGGTGGCTTTTTCGGGCTACCAGAGTTGCTCTGGTTGTCCGTTTTCCTTTCCGTCTGCGCCGCTGTTCCTCCCGGGTTCCGTTCTTCACTACGGGATCATCAAAACGCCCTTGCGTCACGTTTTGTCGTTGCCCGCCAAATCCGCACAACAACGAAGAATGGTGGAGGGTTGTCGGTCCGTGTTCGTTTGGCTCACACCCTCTGCGTTAGATAATAACAGTCGGGAGAATTATTCAACACATCAAACAAAAATTTTAAGAAATTAAAATTGTTCTTATGAAACCGGGTTCTTTATTTTAAAAGAAATGATCACGGGAATATAAAACATTCAAATAAAATCCCTACCTCGTCAAGTGTCGCACACGCGTTCTTCGCTGAAGTGATCGCCGCAGAAAGAGGCGATCGTCGCGTCGCGGAAGGCATCGCGTCGTCGCAGAAGGACGTCGCGTCGTCGCGGAATACGGTGCGCGTCGACGAACTCAACGGATGGTTGAAGATTTTTTTGTGGATTAAGGAACGTCGCCGAAGAATGTCGCGGGAGAAAAAACGTCGGCGTCGCGGCACACGGCGTTGCGTCATCGATTTCCGCGGGATCGGCGTTCTTCATCGGAAGCCGGCGTTCTTCGTGTTCTTCATGTTCTACGCATTCTTCGCATTCTTCGCGAAGGAGGATGAAGAATTCTTGGTTTTTGTCAAATCCTCTCAATGAACATTTTTCCAGAAGTCGTGCGTTGGTCTTATTTTATTATTACGCCAACGGATTTGAAACAGGTTAAGAAACGAATAAATTAATTCATAGAATTAATTCAATGAATAAAACCGCCCAATTAATTAGTGCGTTAAGAAATTAAGAAAACGCGTCAGTTGACTTTCATAATGATGGGTTTTCTCGGGTGCGTTACTTAGCGGAATGAAACGGTGGGGCTCGTACGGGCCCCACCTCCCAAATATCCTACCAAGAGGGTAGGATATTTCTAGATAGAACTCTATCCGCATCAACTCAGCTTATGCTGCTTTAAGTGGATTCAAGTGGCTTCCATGCGGCTTAAGTGAAATAAAATAAAGTTTTTCGTACAATTTATTTTATTTCTTAACTTTAAGCCCAAAAATTAAAAACCACAACCGAGCAAACGCAACTCTGGAAGAGGCGTTTCTATGCAAATACCGGTGCTGCGATTTCATCGGTGCCCTCGAAATTCGATTCCGAGAACCAGTTCAAAAGTTAGAAAAACTCGTTCGTTCGTTCACTGAACGTACCCGAGCCAAACTTTGGAAAATGATTTCGGGCACACCGGGCCTCGGAATCAGGTGTCGTCATAAGCTGCGTTCTTGTAAAATTCCAAAGAAAATTAAGAAAAAAATTTCCATGAAAATTACTGGTCTTTACACCACTCCCACCACAGGTCTTTACGTCCCCGTAAGGCTTCACCACAAACTTAAGGATATAAAGGCGGTACTGAGCACGCATCTGAGCCTCCCGCTCCCAAGTTCTCTCCTGGAGGTTCCCGAGCTGCTATCTGAAGCGCATTAGAGGAATCGATCGTCCATGTAGAACCCGCTCTTGTCGATCCTCAATCTCCACTGGGACCTCCGCAAAAACCGCCCCATCATCAAAGACCAGCTCTCCATTGTCAAAGATTTGCGTCGGGTCTGCACATATCTCATCTGCTGAGATACATGGAAAACGTCATGCACCCAGTGCAACTGAGGTGGTAGAGCCCGACGATCAGTCACCTCGCCAAATTTCCGTAAACCCCGTCGAGGTGAGACCCGAATGAAGACATGGTCGCCATCCTCGAACTCTAGTGGCCTCCGTCTCCTGTCAGTAAAAGACTTTTGTCGGCTCTGAGATGTCCTCATCCGCTCCTGGATGACCTAGACCTTCTCTGTCGTGGCATGGACCATCTTCGGTCCCACAAGAACTGCTAATATTTCTTCTTTGCCGATAAGAGAAATCTGGTCTCATCCCCTTGATGAACCACTTCCATTGCCTAATACAGTCAATCCCGACATGGATGTTACTAATCCATACCAAAGATGACGTCGTAAGGCCTCGATGCTACTACCAAGAGATCCAACCGTTACTCTCGCCTCCAAGGGTTTAGTCACACTATCGGCATTAGTGTGTGGTAACTGGGTCTCCACCAGTAGATGTCTCACAAGTGAGGGTCAAGTCAACAGTCTAACTGGAACCTCTTAGTAACAACACAAAAGAGGACAGGAATGAAAACATCACAAAGGTAAGTGTCTTTTACTATTGCATCTCATAATAAAAAGACACTACACAACAACAACAAGGAACTATAAGTACAAAAGACGTATCCACTAGTTCCGCTCCTGTCCATCTGCTCCCGGAGCTCCATGATCATAGGCCTCAGCTGCCTGAAGCTGAGCTCTCCCATGTCCTCTTGTCCCCTGTTGTCGGGGTGGACCTCCTGGTGGTGGTGGTGGAAACACTCTGAAGCGTCGTCCACCTCCAACTGCACGGCCAGCTCCCATGCCATGGCTGCCGGCTCCTTGAGGCCCGCCCTGATCGATCCTCTTCCTTTGCCTGGGGGGTCCTTCATTCATCTTCTGGTCATCCGTATGGTGGGTCGGACAGTCACGATCCATGTGACCAATCCCGCCGCAGGAGTAACACTGCCCTCTCATGGCAAGTCGTTGTCCACCCCGAGTGCCTCGCACAAACGATCCAGAGTCATGCAGTCGACCACCGGTAGGTCCATTCCTCTTGGACCGCTGCATCATCTGTCTACTGCCCGCTACAGAAGACTCTGCCGCATGCTGGCTAGTGGTGGGTCGTGCTACGGGAGACTACTCAGCAAGGAAACTCTCCACTAAGAGGGTTCGATCCAACACCCCTGTCTGTGTCGGAATGCTGTGAGAAATAACTGAAGCTATGATCTCTCGCCTGAGCCCCTGCTCAAAGGTTCGGGCCCTGAAGAATGGGTCTCGTACCAGTTCTGTGGAATAGCACGAGAGATCTGTAAACCTCGCAGCGTACTGGGCTACTGTCATGCTGCTTTGCCGCAGCTGTAGTAGCTCCTGAATGCGCACCGCAAGGAGGGTCGCTGGGATGAACTCGGAGCGGAAGATGCCCTCAAAGTCCGTCCAGAGGAGATATGTCTCGTCGTGCACCTGGAGCATCATGCTCCACCATCAGCCTGCTTCCGCATGCAGGAGGCTCGCTGAAAGGACCACCATAAGGTCCGCTGGTGTCCTCACTAACCAGAAAACTCGTACAACAGCCTCCAGCCAGTCCTCGGCTACCTGGGGGTCCGTCTCCCCGCGGAACCTAGGCGGTCGCTGGCGCTGGATCTCGTGCAGTGCACTGAAGCGACGTGCATTGTCATCGGCTGGGGCTGGTAGCATCGGTGGCTCGGTGGATAAAGGTACCGCCGGTGCCTCTGCTATCAAAGGGCCCTGTACCGAAGCCTCGTCGCTCGGCGGGCTGTCACCACGCACAACGCTCAGAACCCTAGCTGGCTACCGTCATGGGGCCATCCTGAAAAGAAACAGGTGCGCCACGGTCAGAACAGTGTTCCTGGTGAGCTGACAGAAAGTAATCACAAAGAAAACATGAAACACACATGCAATGAATGTTTTCGTGCATTAAGTCGGAAATCAGAAGTCAGGGTCCTGGTGTACGGATAGGTCAGCCGCCGCACCAACACTAGACTCCCTGAACTGATAACCACACTCAATACGCTAAACACTATTGCTTCACATAGTGGAAAGATCAGAGTATGCGGTAGAACCGACCACCTCTGATGCCAATTTGTCACGACCCATCCTCGGGGCCCGTGCCATGACTACCCCAAGCCCTCCTTCCATAGGCCAGGGGCAGGTGACTAGCACCAAGGCGTAAATCCAGAAAAAAGGGAAGGCATTGCCTTTGAAAAGTAAACAAGCACAATAGAGTAAGAAAGCGGAAAAGTAACCACTAAGTAAAAATTGTAACAAGTTGTGCTAAAAGTAAAAGGGGCCGGAAATACAAGCCCAACTGTAAAGTACAGCTGAAAGGGGAAAAAAACAACTGAAATGAAAATCTGAAGCGTCGAACCATCCTCTGGAAGTCCCACCTGAAGGGTGAGCATAGATAGCCTCCACAGCTCCTCGGTCTAGCCGTCCGCTCCGAGTACGTCCCACCCAGTGGTACACCTCCACGTACCGTCCTGCTCCGCAATCCTCCACCACGATTCCGCTGCGCTGTCTGTCGTCTGCAACCAACACAATGAAGTGCGGGCATAGCCCGTACAAGGGTGAGTATAAGCTACTCAGTAGGGACCCCAAGACCCCTGAAGGTCTCCCGAAATCCACAAATGATAAACCACAACGAAAGATACAATCACGAAGTAACGACCGACAATGCTTAGGTATATGCCCATACATATTACTAAGTCATCAATTCCCGTTCGGCTCCAACATCCAAGCCCAAGAACAACCCAATCCACAGGGGAAAGAAAAACGTATACTCACACAGAAAAGCACAACACAATCCATGAAGGAGAGAAAAAGTAATCCACATAGGAAGGTAAACAGTAAATCCACACAGGATAGTTCAACACAATCCACAAAGGAGAGCAACAGTAAATCCACACAGGATAGTTCAACACAATCCACAAGGAGAGTAAATAGTAAATCCACACAGAATAGTTCAACACAATCCACAATGGAGAGTAACACAGGATTCATCTCACACATGTATACTTCTTCAAATGACGATAGGGATGATCAGATGTAGCCACTGATTCATCTAAGCCGTCGGACCCACAAAGGATCGGTAGGTACTAACCCCCGCAATGAACCACACAGGAACGATCATGAAGTTGAACCCAAAGCTATTGGGAAACTCTTTCTCCATCAAGTACAGTGGTTATGCCGCTATGACCAAGCACAGCCCTCTTACCTTGGACTGCTGTAGTACTCCACCTATCGGGTACTGTGGGCCTGCTGCTACAACCAACCGCTCCCCCGTTCCACTACAACCAAGTGCTCCTCCATCATGGGTCTGCAGCTACAACCAAGCACTCCCTTATGCCGTTACAACCAAGCATACCTCTGTTGTGGGTCTGCCGCTACAACCAAGCGCTCCCATGTGCCGCTACAACCAAGGGCACCTCTGTCGTGGGTCTTCCGCTACAACCAAGCGCTCCCCTGTGCCGCTACAACCAAGCGCACCTCTGTCGTGGGGCTGCCGCTACAACCAAGCGCTCCCCTGTGCCGGTACAACCAAGCGCACCTCTCATAGCCTCCAAAGGTACTCCTTCTTTTGAGTACCGTGGGTCTGCCGCTACAACCAAGCTCTCCTCTTCCATGGGTCTGCCGCTATAACCATGCGCTCCCCACTGGGCTATTCGTAACTCACTGAGTCATTCGTTCAGCAGTCGTCAAGTCTCAACCGGCTCTAGGGTTTCCGCACACAGCATGCTCCTTCCGGGAGGGTCCACTCCACAAGCTAAGAGGTCGATGCATCAATTGACACGTAGTCCGGAGTTGACGTATCCCAAGATGTACCGTAGTAGTCACTGCCGAAAACACGGAGGATTCCCATACGGTTTTCATCATCGTCGCAGTCGAATCCACTGAGGATCTCTGTACAGTCATCATTGTCATAGCAGCAGTAGCAGCCAGCTCTAGGGTTCCCGCACACAGCAAGCTCGTTCGGGAGGGTCCGCTACATGACCCGAGAGGCTGATACATCAACTAACTCAAAGTCCAGATTTGATGTATCCAAAAGTTCCGTATTGTCAATAGGAACTCAACATCGCAGACAGCGCGTCAATCAGACGCCCGGTCTGAGAGTTATTGGCTTTTTCGTCCCAGGGGCTCGGTTGGTTTTTTTAAGGCAAACCAACCTGACCGTACTCCACCTACGTCCAAACCTCGGGCGGAGTATGCCAAAAGATCTCTCTCACTTAGAGGAATCCACCAAAGTCGACGGCACGTCAATCAGACGTCCGGAGATCAAGATATGAGCGTTTCCACTCTGAGGGCCCGGTTGGTTTCGTGTACGAACTAACCCGGCCGAACCCAAAGTATTTCGAATCCTTGAGTGCAATATACCGATACGACCGTCTCGATCCAAGGATCTCATCGCCGCTGACGGCGTGTCGTTCGGAGGCCCGTAGCTCAAGTTACGGGCAAAAGACCAAAAATGGTCCGAAGACGGGGGTCTGGGCCCGGGCCGACCCGGCCCGACCCCCCTGGGTCGGCCGAACCGGGTTGACCTGACCCGGTCCAACATGGCGGGACACGGTCCGGCCAGTCCAGGGTGTGGCCGAGCAGCGCGGGGGGCTCGCTGCCCCCGCGTGACAGCACCGCGGCCCCCGCGGGGGGCTGCCCTTGTCAACGGATGCGGAAAAGGCCTTGTCCCGCGTGTGCAACGGACCCGCGCGGCCGCGGGTCCGCTGACACCGCTGCCACCGCGGCTTCAGCCGCGGCGGCCTTGTTTAGGGGCGCACCGGGGCGCCGCCGCCGCCGGCGACCCGCGCCGCCGGGGGCTTCCGCGGGCCACCGGAGTTGCTCTGGTGTCCCGTTTTCCTTCCCGTCTGCGCCGCTGTTCCTCCCGGGTTTCGTTCTTCACTGTGGGATCATCAAAATGCCCTTGCGTCATGTATTGTCGTCGCCCGCCAAATCCTCACAGCAACGAAGAACGGAGGAGGGTTGTTGGGCCGTGTTCGTTTGGCCCGCACCCTCTGCGTTAGATAATAACAGTCGAGAGAATTATTCAACACATCAAACAACAATTTTAATAAATTAAAATAGTTCTTATGAAACCGGGTTTTTTATTTTAAAAAAACGATCACGGGAATATAAACCACTCAAATAAAATCCCTACCTCGTCAAGTGTCGCACGTGCGTTCTTCGTGGAATTGATCGTCGCGGAAGGAGGTGATCGTCGCATCGCGAAAGGCGTCGCGTCGTCGCGGAAGGGCATCGCGTCGACGCGAAATAATGTGCGCGTCGACGAACTCAACGGATGATCGAATATTTTGTTGTGGATTAAGGAACGTCGCCGAAGAATGTTGCGGTAGAGGAAACGTCGGCATCGCGGCACACGACGTCGCGTCGTCGATTTCTGCGGGTTCGCCGTTCTTCATCGGAGGCCGGCGTTCTTCGCGTTCTTCGCTTCTTCGTGAAGGAGGATGAAGAATTCTTTGTTTCTATCAAATCCTCTCAACGAACATTTTTCCAGAAGTCATGCGTTGGTCTTATTTTATTATTACGCCCACGGATTTCAAACAGGTTAAGAAACGAATAAATTAATTCATAGAATTAATTCAATGAATAAAACCGCCCAATTAATTAGTGCATTAAGAAATTAAGAAAACACATCAGTTGACTTTCATAATGACGGGTTTTTGCGGGTGTGTTACTTAGCAGAAAGAAACTGTGGGGCTCGTGTGGACCCCACCTCAAAAATATCCTACCAAGAGGGTAGGATATTTCTGGATAGCACCCTATCTGCATCAACTCAGAATAAGTTGCTTTAAGTGTCTTCTAGTGGCTTCCATGTGGCTTAAGTGAAATAAAATAAATTTGGTCATACAATTTATTTTATTTCTTAACTTTAAGCCCAAAAATTAAAAACCACAACCGAGCAAAGGCAACTCCGGAAGATGCGTTTCTAAGCAAATACCGGCGCTGCGATTTCATCGGTGCCCTCGAAATTCGATTCCGAGCAACGGTTCAAAAGTTAAAAAAACCCGCTCGTTTGTTCACTGAACGTACCCGAGCCAAACTTCAGAAAACGATTTCGGGCACACCGGGCCTCAAAATCAGGTGCCTTCAGAAGCTTTTTTCATGTAAAATTCAAAGAAAATTAAGAAAAAAATTTCCTTGAAATTTACGGGTCTTTACAAGTGATGTCTGGAAAAACTATACACCTACCAATGTCTGGAAACATTGGACACATACTGATGACTGTAAATATTATAAACCTATCAATTGTTGGAAACACTATATTCAAAATAGGAAACATTTTAAATATAACAATAATTTTGGTGAAGTGTTGTGGATAAGTCTACTTGACCTCCCAAAAGACCTCGAAGACACGATTTCAGAAAAGTAATGTAATAGAGAGGTTTGTTACATTACATCAGAAAACTCTCAAACATTATCATCCTCATGAATTAAAATTAATCCTAAAATTTAACCCAAAAGTGTTATAAATAACCACATATAGAGATACCTCTCAAAAGATAGAATCAAAAAAAAGTAATCTAATAAACATGAAAGTTATCCAATAACAAACAAAAAACTTTATAAGAAAAGTGATAAACAATAAAAAAACTCTGGGTACTGAGCGTGTATCTGCAACTCATGTTCACATGTACTCTCTTACACACCACTTTGTCTCTATAAAACATGGACCAATGGGATAACACACCCTCACAACAACTTCTCCTTGCGGTCATGGATCACTATAGGCCTCTCCTCGAAGGTCGCTTTATCTTTATCGTTGATCCATAATTAATAAATTATATGAGTGTCATCATGAAGATAATGATGGAGTTGTAACAAATGAAAAGCATCATGTTTCTAGATCATCTTCTAGGAAAGTTCCTCCCGATACACAATGTCTCAAACAAGATCCAACACCTCAAAAGGCCCAACAATCTAGGGGGAAAGCATACTCCCAAAACCAAACATTTTCTACCCATGACAGGGAGTCACCTTTACAAACACATTATCACTAACATTAATCTGTAGTGGTATACTTATATGGCTATCATAGGAATTAAGATGATCTTGTGAAGAATTCATCCCCTCACAAATTACCTAAACCATCTTGTTCATATTATCTACCAGTTCTATTCGAGAATTGTGGAAACTCCGACCCCAGTCCAGCACAATGGAGAATAGAATGGTTTTCCAACAAAGGATTCAAACGGTTCCATACCTATGGTGGAGTGAAAAATATTTTTTTAGAGAACTCCACCAAGGGTAAGTGCCTCATCCATGAACATCCAAAATACATGACACAAGAGTTCCACATCTCTTCAAGAGTTTGGATAGTTTTCTCTGTATAACTGACTGTAAGTGGATGAAAAGTAGATCAAATACATATCTTAGAACTGAAATCATGATAGAGACCTCTCTTCACCCTACTGTTATAATGAGGATATCTATCAGAAATGATCATCCTCATGGCACCATGATTTCTCACCACCTCCTAGAGATACTAAATGCACTTAACATCCACGGATCTCGACTCCCTAATTTCTATGATGTGGGATGATTTGATAAAACGATCCATTACCACCCATAATGTTTCATAGACATCCTGAGCTCGAGGTAAATTAAAGACAACGTCCATTGAGATGTCCTCCCATATCCACTGAGGAACATCCAAGGGCTAGAGAAAACCACCAAGAACACGGTGCATGGCCTTAAAATTCTGGAAAACCAAACATTAGGATACAAACTCTACAACTACAAGCTTCATCCCAGGCCACCAAAACTTACTCTTCATGGCTTGGTACAAGTTGGTCATTCCAGGATGCACCGCTAAAGGAAAACAATGGAACTCCATGATAACCATCTCCTACATCACCAAAATAATGAAAGGAATTCTCTAATACAACCCTTGGTATTTTTCATCCTCATACCAACCATTAGGGGCCTCTCCATAAACAACTCGATCTCTCCAGAATTCAACCTCTAAGTCCACCAATTGGGACTCTTTAACCCACTTCACCAAAGATGACTACATCATCATCTAAAAAATTCAACCCCTGCCATTGATTTATCCCTTATCTAGATGAAATGATGATCTTCATCCATTTCTCTCCAGGAATCACATCATTCATGCACATCATCACTTCGAGACTTCCAACTCAACATATTTGAAACACTATTCTCATTTCCTTGTTATTTGAGATGTGGATTACATATTTCGATACGAAATCCTTCCATCGATGCTTTTTCATGTTCAAATAATTTTAGGAGAAAACATACCTCAGGCTCTTATGATCGGTGAAAACCACAAAGAGCTTTCCAATTAGGTATTGTCACCACAACCTCAGAGAAAACACCACTACTACTAACAAAATATTAGGAGTGGCATAGTTACGTTCATGGAGATGAAAATACTAAGAACCATAAGAAAAAATTGATCCTTTCTGTGTTAGAATGCAACATAACTCCAAATGAAAAGCATCACAGTAAACATCAAACTGAAGTCCCTCTACTAGAAGATAAAGAACAGGCGCTCAGATCAACTTCTCTTTTAGATAATTGAAATCCATATGACACTGATCAGTCCACACTAACACTAGATCCTTATTGGTCAACACTATCAGAGGATTCACCACATGAGTGAAATCGGCTATGAAAATCCAATAATAGCATGTGAGGGCATGGAAACTTGTCACCTCTCCCACTGTCTTGTGGGATTCCAAAGAGACAATTGCTTCTATATTTCAAGGATACACCACTAATCGTAGTTGGGACTCAACATGAACTAAGAAAAAAACACCTTGATCCAAAAACTCAATCTTTGACACCTTCCCATATTGATATTGTTGATGAAGAACTCCCAAAATAGTGTGCAGATGCTCTCCATGCTCCTCCTCAAAGGCGGAGTAGACAAGGCTTTCATCGACAAAAACCACCATGAAATTATCGTTCATTTCCCAAAACAAAAGGTTCATAGATCCCATGTACATATCTTGATAATTCATTACAAAATACATCACTATAATGACCTCTTAATTCCGATGACAACAAGGAAATGTAGCCTTTGTGATATCCTCATCCTTCACATGCATTAGATGATATCCTGACGGCAAGTCATTCTTCAAGAACCAACTAGTACCCTTAATTTTATTTAATAAATCATTAATCCATGGAAGAGCATATTGATTCTTCACTAAGACTTTGTTTAAAAGACGATAATAGATCCATAACTACAAACTGTTGTAGTCAATCTTCATGAAAAAAATAGGTGCACCCTGTGGTGACATGCTCAGCTATACAAAACCGCACTGTAACATACTAGCAGGATATATTTGTAGCTCTCGTAACTCAGAAGAGGCCATACTATATGGATAAATAGATATATGATATCCTCATAGATGTATCCTAATCCCAAAAAAATATCTCTCATTGAGGGGGTAATGCTAAAACTCTTCTAGAAAGACATTTTGGTACTCTTCTATGACCCTAGGAAATGCCAACTACTAAACCTCTAAGGAACAGAGCATCAGCTTAGACAACAAGGATGAAAATGATGCAACATGCCTCTAACCCATATAAGGGTCTCAATCTCCATCAAACACTTATGGCTCTCCATTAGTATCAAATAAAGTCACCCACCTCTCGAAGAAATCTATGATTGCCTGCACCGAGTATATCTAATCCATTCCATGGATGACAACATATGGTTGTATCTATAACCATAGGAAATGTCCACAAAGGAGGTGTTTCCCTAGCACAAGATAATATTCTCTAGATACTTTAACATGTCATCATGACCTCCAACTAGAAGAGTCAATGCGAATGGAACTAGAATCCCCTATACCTCATATACCAAATAATGGACATGGGAATGTGATATGAAGGATTGTGTCTCCTTGGTATCAAACAAGGAATAGACCAATTTATAAAACTAGAAATGTGTACCTCAAATGACGTCTGTCTCACCTAGCACTGGCAATGTTAAATCATGAAGCTAACCACAACCAACTCCATGACCACTCTGACCCCGATGAAGAACACCAACACAAATGAACACTACTCTCTAATAATGGGGTGAATCTCGAGTATTTCCTTTTCCTACCCCATCATCTCTATGTTGATCCAATGCTCGGGCAACCTACCACTGCTACCTCGCATAGAAGTGCCTCAATAGAGGAACCTGAAGCATAACACCTGACAGACACTGAAAGATTTGAAAGTTTTGGAACTCTCATTGTTTACAACCTTAGCCTCTAAATGAAAAAAACACATGATATCTTTCCATATGAATGAGAAATTCTACCCCAAGAGAAATGAGATACTGAGGGCTGGGACCTACCCATGACCGAACAAAAACTCTTCTACCCTGAAAACTAATACCCCTAGATCACATCTCTACATCATGAGGAGTACTAATGACTCCCCTCTCAAGAGGATATGATTAGAGAAAATGTACTCTCAAAGATATATGCCCTCACCAGCACCTCAAGATATGTGTTCCGCATAAATATTGTGACATGGCACTAGATCATTAGACCCAAATCCACCTTGAAATTCCTCTCCCTAGATTCCTCATATGGAAATAGGTCAGAAGCATATTGTAAAAGGATCCTAAAACATATTTCAAACTCTCTCACATAAGAAATTCAATGTCTCAATGGTAAGAAGCTACTATCAGTAGACATCATTGTAATCAAAGAAAGAAACTCAACTACGAACATGTCTTGGAACTCCTCCCATGACATCCATGATTCCATGTGATCCTAGGGGACAAGAACCAAAACTAACACTTTGTCCCATGAAGAATCATCACAACCAAAGACACCTAGTGCTCCTTTAGAGAATGGATCGAACCGAAGGCTATCTCCCCCTCCTCTAACCAGTATTACATGACAACATCTAAATGGGAGCTCTCATATTTCTATAGAAACTAGCACTAAAAATTATAGAGTGTCATCCTCTATATGTTATCATTGTCATGGTCCACTACCCTGTGAAAATATATTTGTGTAGCCTACTGGACATCATCTGTGTGAGCCTGACGAAGATGTGGACCAACATCCATACTTTTAAAATAAAAAATAGTTAGATCTCCTAAAAATGGAATATGGTAGAGTCAATATTAACAAATTAATTGTTTTCTTTTATTCAATTTATATTATCATCTCCCGAGGTCCATCCATTCAAACACAAAAAGACAGAAGAATTATGTATGATCCTTTTCAAGGTTTGTACCCTGCTAAAAATATCACCTCTTTTGGTGTCCACTGTAAAGTTAAAGGTCCTTGCTTCAGATCATAGGTGTCCTAAATGCCTATGTATCACTAGGTTTCCATTGTTTACATAACATTCTAAACAAAAAAAACATCATTTCCCTACAAAACCATGAAACCTAACTCATTACTAACATTAAACTCCATCATAACCCTCAACCATCCCTCTAAAACCACATTATCATGACCTCCTTCCCACAGGGTGTACCCATCATGGGTCGGTAATGTGAGAAGGGAGATAGTTAACCTCGATTCCTACCTCCAGTAGGTCCCAGGATGGCAACAAGAACTAAGTGTAGAATGGACACACAAATTGGAGGAATTAACCTATAAAAGAACATGTGTGGAAGAGATAGATAAGATAGACACAAACCAAATCCAATTCATACTAAAATATAAAATAAATTCCATGTACACCTATGTAATACCAAGAAAAAACTACTACAACTAAAAGGGAAAACTGCAAGATCCAAAATAATGTTAAATACTAGAAACTACAAAGCCAGAATAGCTCGTGTAACCCCAAGCTAGTTGTAACAAACCTGATCGCCAACCAGCTCCATGTGACCAAAAAAATTGTTTATATATACCTAGGATGAGTATAAAAGTTTAATAAGAAGGATCCTCCATGAAGCCTCTCCTACAATGTAATTAAAATATGCTAAAGGACAATGAACAAAAATTGGAAATAACTTTAATCCCTAAATTGTATACTATATTCCATGCCTCTCCCAGGATACTCTCATCATGTATCACATAAAAGAGTATATAATATAATAACTAATATAAAAGATACCATACAACCTATTCCCCACTAGTTTTCCACATTTCCCCAATGTCACAGGTCCAAAGCATCTCTCTCCAAAAATCATTCCCACATACAATTGGGAGTATAACCACAACATGAATCTTGTGGAAAACGACCAATATATTCACGTAACCAACCTAACCAGGTAGTATAGAGGACCTATCATATCTCACATAAAGTGTACCATATGTCGGGTATTAAACCTCAATCCATTCTAGACCATACACTGAGTAAGGATCCTCAAGCCATCACATCCAATACACGTTACACATATAATAGTCTATAAAAACTATATCTAAAATATATGTGTGTGAATAACTGCAAGACATTATAGCCCTTTATACCAATATATGGGGAAACTAATGGTTGTTCCAACCAGCACAAGTATCTACCATGTAAAGAGAGTGGGGCCAAATGGGGTAGTCAACCATCCATCCTCGCATCAGGATATTGGGGAAAACACCCCATAGGGCTCATAATCCATGGGGTGTCTGTTTCTCTAACTGACATGGTGGAGTATCATATAGAAACATAAAAGGAACATGAATATACTATATCCTAGAACCAAAATATGGTAATTACCTAGTCTTAGACTCAACTACATCAAACATCATTCGATCTCCCGACAACCACTGCTATAACTAGGTATCCTTCAAGAACACACCAATTCATATAGAGAAATTAGATTACTTTATCCCTTTTTATTAGATTGAAAATACATTTAATTAATTTATTAAACATTAATTAACCATTATTAATTTCACATTTCATTGGGTTAGCATTCTGACCAAGATCCATATTTCCTTTCAATTGTAACCCCTTTATTTCCTTACACCATGCTCCATCCTCATAGGATAACTTCATTTATTCAATAATTTATTAACAACATTATTAATTTCCCATATTCCGAACCATTCTAGAAAAATAATTCTATGCTACCAAACACACAAGTCACATCATAGTGAGTAGATGGACTACCCTTCATGTTTTTCCACCTATTGCAGGATTGTAGATCTATCCTCCCTCGAGAAGATAAACATGTCATTCTCATGGAATACCCCGTCCATGTTCTCCCATTTTAGAATTAGGGTAAGTAAGACAATATTCTTTGTGTATTGGGGAAAATAAATCAGATAAACAACCAAAACGTTTTAGCAAGAATATAACCATTCACATCTAACCCATTTCGTTATCTCTCTTGTGCTCCCAGATGACCACATGCATAAACTGATGCACCAAGCCACTATAGGAATCAACTTCTTACACAACCACCATGCCTCCCTACTCGCACATCTCAATAAATACATTCTGAATCATAACACAGTAGATGTAGTAGGAAAAAAATGATACTATACTCTTATCCCAAAATAATACTTTTTTCCATCATAGGAACTAAGCTCTCGTGACTACAATGTAGAAGGCACTCATCCTTACAATAAAGAGTGTAACTCTGAACCATACTAGGAATTATCTATCATAAAAAAATCAGTCCTTTAATCCATATTGAATTAACATGGTCATTATTAATAGGTTCTAGCTATGGGAATCCCACCCAAAAAGTTTTCATAGCAATCTTAAATTAATTAAACGTTCTTAATACATCTATTTGTTTCTCATTAATTTACATTATAAATTACAATATTATTTTACATGCCTCCTTATATTTTTCCAAATAATTTAAAATTAATCCCTATTAACATTCGTTAGCAATTTTTATCATAAATGACTTGCTAAATAAGGCATGCATAGATATCACACTATCTAGAAAAATAAGATGTAATAACATGCGATCAATACAAATTTATTTACCCGGTTAAAATATTTATTATTTCAATTCTATTATGATATAGTGGGATAATCCATTATAACTCTATGATATTTTGTAAATAACTAGAGAACCAATGAATCCCCTATCTGAAAAGGTTCATGGAATTATTTACATTAGAATGATCCAAGAAACGAATCACGATCACCTCCCCCAACAAGAACTGCATCTTTATGAGGATGTCGTAGCATTTCCGCACTAACCAACAACAGATAATACACAATTAGAAACATAGAGATCATGTTTAATAACATTTATAAGAGATATTTGAGAAGTGGGATCAATGAAAACACAATAACGGAGGTAGATCATTCCTTTTATCGATGATTGTTCGAAACATTCTGATTGCTCCAAAACAGGGGGTGCACATATAATAGGAAGAAACATAAAGGGAACCCATCTATTGATTATGGTTCGATCACACCACTCCAATAAGATTAATTTCATAGTGCACCTCAAACTGAGAGAAATGAGTTGGAAGGAAATAAGGGAATCTGCCCAACATAGAATGATTAGATCTAAGACTAATGGGATTTGAAATGGTTTCAAAATTCCATTAATGTGGATCATAATAATCCATGTTTTTTGGCCATGTAATGGAATCCCGAGCCTTAGGAAAATTAATGTAGCGGTGATGATATTTGAATTGGCCTCAAATCCCTTAAAAAAAGGCATTCAATGGGTTTGTCGTCAATGAAAATGCTGATGGGTAAAAACCATAGGAAGTTGGAAACACCGAACACCTATCAACATCTAGAAACAGTGTACGCCTATCGACAACTTGAAACACTATACACTTACTGATGTTTGTAATCATTGTACACCTACTGATGTTTGAAAACATTGTACACATACTGATGTCTGGAAACATTTTACACCTACCGACGTCTGCAAATACTATACAACTACTGATCTCTGGAAACACTACACACCTATAGATGTTTGGAAACACTGTACAACTAATGACATATAGAAACACTATACACCTACGAATGTTTATAAATTATGTACTGCTATCGATTTATGGAAACTCTATTGAACTACCCATGTTTGGAAACATTGTACACCAACCGATGTATAGAAATTGTGTACATCGTCCGATGATTGGAAATACAGTATATATACCGATGTCTAGAAACATTGTAAACTAAAAGACATCTGGAAACACTGTACATCTATCGGTTGCTGGAAATAGTGTAAAACTATTGATGGCCAGAAAAACTATGCATAATACTAGATATACTATTCAAAAAACTAGAAATTTGGAATAGATTTTGTGATAAGTCACCTTGACCTCCCAAAACACCTCAAACAACATATTTCAGTACAGTAATGGACCAGAGAGGTTCAGAAATTACACTTCAGTTGTAAATATCAAGATTGGCATGGCGTGAATAGGGGTTAAACATCATGTCATACCCCAAATTTAAAGGGGCATTACAAATTTGACTCGTTTTCACCATTAAATAAATTAAATCTTTCATGACATGTAACCGGATTACATGTCATTTAACACCTCGATAGTAGCCTATAAATGGAAGTTGTGTGATGGGTTATTTTTCATTCAGTCCTCTACAATTCATCTTCCATGGACCCAAGTCCTTCTACAAGAATTCATAGAACCTTTCATCCTTTCTAGATCCATTCTATTGGATATCAATCAGCATTTCATTGGTGGTAGATATCTACGTAAGCATTCTTCACTGTTTTTCATCTATATCTTTTTCTCCCCTATTTGGATTTCTATGTATCATCCTATATTTTAGGGATCTATTCTCTATGAGGATTTATATAATTTCTAGTTTGAGTCTCATGATTGTATACACCATTGTTCTCATTGACGATTTCTATTACGAGTGTCAGGTTTCACGAAAAGGTAGGTGGTTCCGTCCTGACTAGCCAAACTAATTATTCCTAATTTGAATAATTTATATAAATTGATGATTTATATAAAACTAATCTCATTAAATTAAAATAAATTTTCAATACTTGATTCTAGTGAATTGGGATATTTGAAATGTTTTTTGAATTCAAATATGGAAAATCCCCAATTCCACTGAATTGAGGTGTGTTTATAGAAATTGGGTGATTTAAAATTTTAAATTTAAATTTTGGATTTTATGAAAATTATTTCAATTAAATTCATGAATTTAATTAGGTAAAATGAATTTTTAAAAGGATGACATTGGTTCCGAATGGATTTCAGACTTGTGAACATTTTGTAAATGATTTGATTGAAACCTAGTTGTTTTATATTATGAAAAGGGAATGTTTTTTAATTAAGTTTCATTTTGATTTCAAATTGAAAATTTTAAATTTTGAAATTGGTGAATGGGATTTAATTTTATTTCATGATGTCTGAATCTTAATTTTCTATCTTGTAAGAGAAACATATTGGCTTAGGTAGTTGGTGAGTTATTATAATACACTCTATGCTATTACAACATTCTAAAACATTCCTACAGTGGGTAACATCCCCAATAGGAAGTTGAAGAGTCACCAATGGCTAGTGTTAGGGGGAAGTCAGTATATTCATTTTTTTTATATAACATCGAGAGTGAGGAATCTAATAGCTAGTGAATACAATCATATATTTTGTTATATGACTGTGTTTCTCACTAGTATATTTATATTTCAGATATAAATGTATGCCAATTTTTTAAGACAACATTACATTACTTTTGTAGTTTTACATAAACTATTTTATGTAACTATTTTATTTAATCATTAATTGTATAAATATTCCATCTCTTATAAAGAAAATTTTCTTCTTTAAAATAATTTTTCTATTATTTTGAAAATATAAAAAGTGTTTTTTTAAATATTCTACTGAATTTCCAATCAAGTTGACTTTGAAAATATAACGATTTTAGTTGGATAATATATATTTTATATATGTTATGGAATCAATGGTGGTATCCTACTAGGAATAGGGTCACACCTTACTTTTTTCATTTGGTGTTCGTAGAATTTCATCATCCAGGTTCAAGTAAAGGAAATGGATCTATTTGAGGTGGATCTAGATGTTGAGATTAGGACATCATGATTCGTATCCTTCTGTACCATGAAGATATTTTCCATATTTTTAGTACATGGGTTGTAGTACTTTGGGCTCTTGATTCCTTTTTGTATTATGTTACCTTTCATATATTGGATCTTATTTTGTATGCATATTGAATTTCTTATATTACTTCTACTATGTATTGTGGAAAAAATTATTCCCACTAGAACCTCGTCTAATGTTAGGTGCTAGTCGATGACTTGTGGAGATTGGGTATGAACATAGTGATATGTCAGGAGAAGCTCAGTTATTAGGTTACCAAGGTACCAAGTCTATTTCATGTCTGATTTTGTTGAGTTTTAATGATGATTTATTTTAAAGGATTCTTAAGAATGAGAATAAATATAGGGAATTTTTTACTGAAATGAACCATCATAATTAATTTCTTCAATGGGAATTGTATACTTTTTTTATTTTATGGAAAATTGCATTTAAATTTTTTTATTCAAATTTATGTGAAATTGGTTTAGATATGATTTAAATGATACTTTTTATATTTCAGTGATGTAGAGATTGATGAAAAATATTTAAAAAATTAATTCCAAATAGTGATTAAATAATATGAGGTGTGGTGGAGGATTCAATATATTATTAGGTACCTAATATGATGAAATTTGTTGCATAGTAGACTAAACAATGGGATAGATAGAATAGTTGTCCCATAAGGTCATATATTTTTCATCTTATATTTACCCATTGAATAAAGAATAGTTTCTTGAATTTGTGATTGTTATATCATCTTTTACAATGATAAAAATTAATCTCATAAAATTAATATTTAGTTTCTTAGAAAAATTAGATACACATGACACGAGTGAATATGAAAATTTTATGATTTTTTAAATATTTATTCTCAAACCTTCAAATGAACATTATAACCTCATTAAAATATGTAATCATGTTTTCACATAATGAAAATAGTGGGGGATAAAAATCCCTATATCAGAAATAATAATTAATAGGTACATGAAGAAAAAAATATATGATAACATAGGTGAACATATTCCTTAAAATCTTAAAATTATCGTAGGATAATAATTATAATATTAAAATGAGAAAACATGAAAAATGAAAAATTCAAAAAAAATGAAACATCATCACATAAGATTAGTCTTTTGACAAAGACACCATAAAATTATTGAAAAATATCACCATGTCATGTAAATTTATTACATCATAATCAAATCCAAAGGAATTATTATTTTTTAAAAATATATAATGATATATAATATGTTACCCAATCAATAAAAGTTATATTTAATTTTGGGACTAGAAATTTTACTATAATATTTAAAATAATTAATTCCACCTAAAAAGTTTACATATATCAATTGTAAAGATTAAACAAACCCTTGATAATAGTATGGGTTAAATAATTCTAGAAAAACGAATATGTAGACAATTAAATATTGTGGTTATCACAAAATAATGGAAAATATTTTGTATATTCATGGTATGAAAAAACATAGATAAGACCCAATCTTAAGGGGAGGATAAAAAAATTTGGGTTTACTCGTACCCATACTATCGTTAACAAATCTAAAAACATAGAATTTAAACATAAGCATTGATTCCTAGTAAGATTGAACTAGATAAACATATCATCAATTTACGAAAATTCCATACGTTAATCATCACATCTCATAATAATCATAAAATCTATATAACTAATGTTTTAGTGACTTTGATAACTATCAATATAATAAAAACATACCATACCATTGAAAAATTACCTATATTAAAACCACACTAAACCCCCTTCTATTATAAATGTTGTTTATACTAATCTTCACAGCCTATGGAATGGAAAAATAATAATTATGTGAGATAAAATTAAATGTTAGTAAAAATGTATCAATAAGTCAATCGGGTTAGATTATTATTTTATGACATAAAATGAGAATAGAGGAAATATATTATTAAAAATAACATTGAAAAATATGATTTTTATAATTCCTGATATAAGGGCATGAAATCACAAATGGTAGGATATATAAAATTTATTTTTCTTAAAAAAATGATGGGAAAATAATCATGAATCATGAATCATGAAAAATAAATATAATATTGAAATGTTGAATAATAATATCCATTAATATTCACAACATTGTGAACACACTCAACCACGTAGAGTTATTTCTCAATCTTGTGAACATTTTTAATTATATTATGTTTATTCTCAATATTGAAAAGATAGTTATATTCATTGAGTATACTATCAATCATTTAAACATATTAAAGCAAAACATGTCAAAACAAAATTGTTTTAATATATCATACTAAATAAATTACAATCTTGTTATTGTGAAAATGTTTGTCTACCTAGAGTTCATGATCAATCATGGGGACATCACTAACCACATAAAGCACCCCCATGATCTTCTTATCATATATAAATGCATCATCATGGAAATAAATATTATGAACATAGCTACCCACATTGATTTTATGATCAACATCATTATATTATCATGTATAGGAAATTGAAAAATTCATTGGATGTTTATATAGGACCACACCAACCCACATTCACAAATAGTTTTTCCATAATATAAAATATATTAATCATATTAAGAAAACCCATAAAAATAAAATATATTTTATATAATTTCTGAAGTTTATTTCATTACTTGATATCAAAATTAGTTCAGGTGATACCAAATATTCAATCACAAAAAAAATAATATTTAACAAAGGAAATTGGATGTTTACTAAAACAATACTCAAATGAGATAAGTATATTTTATTCAAATATGAAATTGGATGTTAAATCATAATATGTGTTTTCAAAAAATAGTTTTAATATTATTAACAAAGTGATGTTATATGTCACTTTTAAATGTTGGTCTTGATATGTTGACAAGTAATACATTATTAAACATAAATTTTAGACTAATATTTATCATATAATCATGAACAATTAGTAATGTTTTTTTGAATGAACTATGGAGTTAAATATATAACATAATATCAAGAAGATAAAAACCTTATCAAAATTTCAGAAAATACAATAATTAAAACACACATCCTAAAATGTTCTAAAAATGTTTCATTTGGAAATAATTAAATATAAATTTTAACATAAAAATAAATGAGTAATATTATTATTGGATAATAATGAAGAATAATATTCATAGGGATTGTGAAGATAGATATAGAAGATAATGTTCTCATTTGGAGAGGAAGGGAATTATTATTAATGACATAAAATATAATAAAGACCCAAATCCATATATGAATATATATTTGAAGTGGAATTTTATATAATACAGAAAATAATGAGTTATGAAATTTAATATTTACAGATGGATGAATAAATATTTATGAACCATTTTCGAATAAGAATAATTATGTCCAATGAAAACCTGTTGAGTCATGAAAATTTCTTCCAAATTTTGATATAAATGCTTCAAATGTATTTAAAGGATGGATAAGTTAAAATTAATATCAATAAAATAAAGTAAACATCAACACCAATAATAATATAATCCAATGGGGTATTAAGTACACAACACAATAAAATAATATTTGAACAAAAAATAAAATGTGTCTCGATTAATTTAAATTGAGTTAGAATACAATACAACAATGGTAGCTCCTGATTAAAAAACACATGGGGTGTAAACTACGAGAAATATTTTTTAATATATTATATTTCATGAAAGAATCAATAAAAAATCTATTTTTGAAGTATATATTCATAATAATATAGAGATATAATTGAATAGTTCAGATGTCCCAAATAATTGAAAATGAGACAATAAAACCTTTCCACAACTCTCAACGTCCATAGAAGCACATTAACCTCCTATATATTAATAAAAACTATCATAAAAACATTCCCAAAAACATTATTCATATATATAAAATATTTTATAAATTAATTATAATAATTTTTTATAAATTTTTTAGATATTTGATGTTTTATTGTGTTAGATGTTAGCAACATGTATTGTTTTATCTTTCTTTAAAATGTTGATGCTAATTCGGATTCACTAATACCTTGTTCACCATTCCTATTTAATAAAATATACAAGAATAAATTAAATATAATTACATTCATCTTTTAAATTTCATTTTATTAGAATTTTATTCCTAAATTTTGAAGACATAATGTTTGATAAGAATGTTTTGGTATCATTTGACAATTAATGTTGGAATATTATGAATGAATTAAATAATAATATAAAATTTATATATGATTTAATCATTCCATAAAAAATTTATTTAATTATACAACTTCATAGAATCCTTCATGTGAGGTGGTGTTGAAAATTGAAATTGCATAATTTAATTGAAGTCATAGAACACACATACATATATATGACATTTTAATTTTTTAATGACCTAAAAAAGGTAGAAAATGATTTATCCTTTGTGAACTTAAAATATATAATGAATATAATTTTTATTCATTAAATATCTTTTTCTAACTGGACATGTAATACAGATATGTAAGATGAAATATATTTCATCATGGTGACTATAGTAGACCACTATGCATGAACGAAATTATAATTTTTCTATGGAATGGAGAACTGTAAATAATGGTTTTACCATTATCATAGAAATATTTTGGAATATTAATAATAATGATTTAATTTAATTTTATTAAAAAATATATTTGGGTTAACACCCTGATATTTAATAATATATTTTTATTTGAATAATATTATTTCATTATTAACATGTGTTATACACATCATTAAGTTTAAATAAAACTATATTTAATACTAAAACGTTAATATTTAATGACACTTTCATCACCTAGCCATCAGATTATATTGAATGAATAATATTATATGTATTATTTAAAATTATGTTCTAAAATATAGAAAATATATATAATTATTATCAATTAATTAGAAATAAAACTAAAAGCCTTTTGAAATTAATGGAAATGTTATTCATAGAAAATGAAAAAATATATTTATATCTTAATAAAATAAATTAACCACTATTTGCGAATGATTTTGATGAAATTAGTATATTATATATCTATAATTAATTTTTTATAACATTCATTTTATATTTCACTAGACATGGGAAAATAATAAACTGATGTTTATGCTCATAAATTGATATTTCTAAAAAGATATTTCTATCTCATTTCTCAATATTATTTTTGTGACTCACCAAAATTCTAAAACAATGACATTTTATTAAATATGATATGTTACATGTAGAAACGAAATTACAATATAATATAATACCCCGATAATTTAAAATATATTACATTTATAAAAAGTTTAATTACTATAATAGATGACAATACATGAAAATAATAGTTTCATCGATATATTGTGTCACATCCAAGACCCTATTTTACAAAACAACATTTAACTATTATAATTATTAGTATTTAATGTAAAATTTAACTCATATCAATTGAAATAGAGGTTAGGAATTGGATTAAATGTCAAATGAAAATATATTGTGTACAAATTTTTATTAATTATCTATTTATTACTAATAAAATTAATTATCATTTAAATAAAAAAGAAATTATTTAGGAAAAATTTTATTTTTCTCAAATAGACAGTTTAGTAAACATGTTCAAACATAATTTAAATTTAAATTTTATAACTTTTATAACATTAATATGAAATAATTACAAAACAAATTAATTCATATTGAAAAATATTATCTTAGGACTATTTTTCTAACATTTTTTGAAAAGATTCTATTTTTAATGAATAATGAAAAATTATGAATTCTAATTGAAAAATTATATTATGATTAAATTAATTATAAGGTTAAATTATATTTTTATTTTTTTTAAATTAATATTAGTTCAATTTTACATCAATTAATATAATTTATGTCAATTTAATAAATTTAATATTTAATTTAGTAGTAAAAAAATTTTAAATATTTTAACATTCTCACTTTAAAAACGTGATCTCTCGATATGTCTATAAAATTAATTTCAAATTAAATTTTTTTAATTATGAGAATTTAATTTATAAAAAAAAATCAATATTTTTAATAAGAATATTTATTAATATATAATAAGTGTAACTTAAATTTTAACCAAAATGATTCGTGAATGAAGTAAAAATTAATAACTATTGTTAAGGTAATAAAGTGATTACCAGGGTGTTGATCAAAAATAATAATCCTAAAAAATGGATCATAAACATATAAAAAACAATTTTCTAACCATATTTATAAACTAAATATAATAATTTTTTATAAGGGTCCATATTACAAACTTATGACATATGAAAAATGTGGCAGCACTTAGTTCCTTTCAAAAATTACAATTTTGACATCTCTCCTACATATAAAAGGTCAGCCCATCCCCTCAAATCCTCACAACATAATACTAATTTGTTTTATCTAGTGCCATAAAAAATAACCCTGAAAATTACCTTCCATAATTTTTGAATAAATATCTTGGAATTAAATTCATCTAATTATGGATTTTGTGCAATCATTATGAGGCTACTACGAGAAGAGGTAATGTTTATCAATGAACATTTTTATTTATTTATTTATACACCTCAATAATTTTTTACTAAACCAAATATTATTAATAATAAAATAATAATCCAAATAATTACTATTTTTTAAATAAGTTAATGAGCTAAAACCATATCCTCTTCCATCAAATGAGATATGAAATCATCATTTTTGTATGACGAACTATCACCTCGTCAATCGATGCCATTTGTTTTTTCATTTCCACCTATCATGGTTCTTTGATATGATAGATATAAATTAATTATATTTTATTTATAAAATTTTAATACTTATCATGTCATTATATTATATATATATTTTACTTTCCATTCTTTTGGAGATACGATAACATTGCTCGTGTGTACGGTTAGATAATGCCTCACTGAGCGATGGGAATTGTCATTCGCTAATGCTTCATATGGAAGCTGATAAAGGTAATGTTAATGGTTATATATCACATAAGTTACATAAATATTATATAAATTAAATATTTATCATTCATTAAAGATAATAAATACAGTTTTCTTTCTTCCCTTTCCACTCACATAAGGATGATAACATCATTCATATAGATGTGGAATTCCACATTCAGGAAGCGATGTGAATCTATTTTCATCATCCAAAAACATTTATGATATATATAATTATATAATATGGTATATATATAAATATGATCAATATTGAATTTTAAAAAATTTCGTACCTTCTTTCCATAATTTTTTTTAAAATGGGTGTTTTACTCAAGTGTTTGTACAACGTACTATCTGAATGATCGCAACCCACTTCATTTTTTGAAAAACCATTATTGATGATTGATTTTAAAGGTATAATTGAAATATAAATATTAAAATTTTTAATAATTAATATTCAATATATGATATAACTATATAATATACACATGAATCAAAATATTCTGGACCAAGAACACAAGAGAAGACAAGGCAATTAAGACTCGAAACAAATGACAATAATGAATGGTTATTAACGAATGGGTGATAAGATATTGTAAAAGAATAATTTTGACATTTATAATTTTAATATGGATCTCATGTAGGTTAATTACATGTTTAAAACCAATATACTAGACAATAAGTAATGTTCAACCAAAATAAAGCATTAGGTATGTTATTTAGTCTCAATGCATGTTCCATTGAGGATTATTGGATATTATTCACCAATTCACTTTTACATTGTGCTTATACATCACATTGGACATTTAATTTCCTTATTTTTCATTATCCATGTAATATTATGTTCCAATTTGAATTATTTCATCCAACGGTATTTGAATTTATATTAACCAAGTGATAATTTTTTTCGTGAAATATTACATTCTTATGGGATTGTTATCATTCTATTTAATCAATCAATTTATTATATTAATTTTTCTTTAGAAATTAAATTAATATTAGATATCATTATTTATGTGTTATAAATATGATTATTTCCTAAACAATATAAAACTTTTACATTTTTCTCATATTTAATTCTATGTGATTATATGGGGACATATTAGTAAATCCATACCCATTACTCAATACAGATACATGATGATAAGGCACATGTATTATTAATTAATTACATTATTCTATAGATAAAGAATTTTTTAGATATGGGATACATGGTTTGGGGAGCATTTGATGAAATCCACTCAATGAATCTGTAGTCTCATGGGAATAATTAGTTGGCCAAATAAGATTTGTTTTTACCTAGTATGTTTTAAACCATCTTGTGAAAGGTCTTAAAGGTAAATATACCATGAACATAAAAATTAGAATCTAATAAATTTGAATTTCATTAATTTAGTATTCATTCATTACTACTGATGAGATTTTCATTATGATATTATTTTTTGATAGATTTTATTACTAGTAATTGATTTAATGAAATGTGTTCTTAGTTATTCAACTACACATATTGATTATAACTTACCTATTAATACAATGATGTTTTGAAATGGAATTTGAGTTTAGTTATCTAACATTTCATTTTAATTATTATTTTTGATTCATGACATATTCTGTTATACATAACTGATACTAATAATTTGATATCACTATGATTTTTTTCCATTTCCCTTTATTTGAATATGGATTCTTGGGATTATTTTCAAGGATATTGACATTTTACTTTTGGTATATTTTATTTTACTGATGTAAAATGGTATCATTTATATAATCCAGTTATCCAAAGTTGTTGAGATATTCGGTACTTCATAATGGGTTTCCTAGTATATATTACAATGTGATAAAGTAATAAATCAGCTCTACGCTACTAGGGTAAAGATTGTTACAGTTGTTATTAGAGGAAACTTAGTAAAAACCATATAATCAAGATATGGGAAATTTGATATTAGGACACTAACCGTATGAAATAAATTCAAAAAAAAGTATATAATAACATCTTACTATTTTTTAAGGTAGATATTATGTTATTCTCTAGGAATTACATCCTTATATCCATAGAACAAGTGGATGTTTTTTTAAAATAGAGGAACCTATGGGAAATGTCTTTGAAAAGGAGAATTAGTTAGGACTCGAGCATTACATGGTACACGACAACGATCCTTAATGTGAAGCTATTTTGACACTCCTAGGCGATATGATTTGGATAGTTTACATTTTCATTACAAACCACTATAAACGATTAAAAAGTAAATATGTCCCTAACGAAACTAATGTTTATGATTCTGGGACTAAAAATGCATAAATACCAATCTATGAAAAGTGTTATTCATTATGACTTAATATTCATAATTTTATGAGCTAATGTAGTATATTATGTTACATATAAATGGTTCTTGGAATGATGATGGGTATCAATGCTCGTGTAAATGTATATATTTCCCTTCTGTATATTCATATAACACTAGTATTCCATCATAGAAAATTGGGGATCAAAAAGGGAAGCTTAATTAGGTAATGATAAAAATCCACATCCCAGATAGAGAAAAATGTTCCATAGTGAAAGTCTCCTACACTAGATAACATTATCTGACATAATCCCCAATCCTTTAGTAAGAATACTAATCTAATTATATAATAACAATGTATTATGTCTCTAGGGAAGATATTAATCACCATGGGAATTGGTGAAAATGTAAAGGTAACGCTTTAATTGTATTATCTAAAAGCTGATGTTGATCAATGGTGTACGTTGATCGAGAATCGTATGGAGGAAGTAGAAATAGAACATATAAAATGGAAATCTTTTAGTGAAATTTTTTTTGAAAAATATTTCCCTCAATGTAAAAAGTTTATATTAAGAGGAAGTTACATAGCTTGAATAGAAAAGAAAAAGAATGTATTATTGTTTTTGATGCAACCTTTACAAGTTAATTAGTTTATTTTATCGATTATATACACAATAAAAAGTGAAATATTGACTATTTCATTGAAGCAATTTAGCCAATTACCTAAATTTCACTAGTCTGGAAAAATAATTATCCATAAAATGAAATAGTATTAAATTCCATAACGATGGAGAAAAAATTATCCCAGAATTATGGATTAAATAGAAGGTAATATAAAATTGTGGATGGAGGGAAGAAGGGAGTGAATGATTTTTCAACATGTGACAACTATGGAAAGCATAACATTAGTAAATTCTGGAATGGAATTGGTGTTTGATATAATTGTTGAGAAAATGGATAGCTAGAAAAATAGTGAAATGAATAAAAATAACACACTTCGATTTGGTGTTTCATCTATATGATGATGGGGAAAAATGATAATGAGTGTATCAATAATTGATTAAATATAACTTAGGAAGATCTATGGGATCTAGGGAAATATTATTCTATTAATACAACCAATTTTGAGTGATTAATGTTCTTTGGTATTTTTGTCCCACCAATATGTCCTAAAACAATTTTATTGATGATATTTTATTCAAATTAATTATGAGATATATATGGATTGTATTGTCATATAATTTCCTTAATTAGATGAGAGTATATGTTTAATGGTACCGAGAAAAGTGAATTTTTACAATAGTTGAAATTTTTGAAGATCACATTGTTGCGGTAAAGATAACCCTTTATACAACCCTGATGTTCAAATAATGATTTTTGGAAATAGATTTTATAGAGAGGGATAATGTTCATTGGATACTACTAACTACCATGGAACTCATTAATTATAAGGTAATTTTTGAAATATAGTTACCTTCATTCAAATGTTTTGGGTCATAATATTTTTGAATAGTCATAAGGTTAAAAAAATTATGGAATGGATTAACTTGAACATCGATTTAGGTTTTAGAGATTATTTAATTACTATATCGTATAGTGATTTATTCATATTAGATCACACGTGCTAACCATTTTGTAATAGAAATAACAATATATCGATGGAATAACTTATCATTCTATTATGGACATTAATATCTGTTAAAATTGATTTTTTTGTGCTTAAGGCATAAAATATTCATTTTTGGAAAAATTAATGAATTATAAAATGATCACGAAACATCCAAAATAATAATATTTTTCATATTAAATGGAATAAAATAATGTAAGTATATCTTCTCATGAAAGTTCATCATCATTACAAGAAGGATCATGAAACAAAAAATTCATCCTATTACCATAAATGTTTATGATATCAATATCCATTTCACCTCTATTTAGTTTATAATTTTTCTGGTCATTAAAATTCTCTAGATCTCCCAATTTTATATGATCAATTATCATTTTCACTCTCTTTTAATCCCTGCGAATTAGCATTTTCTTCTGTGTAAATGTTTCTATTTCCTATCCATGTTCTCCTTCATCTAAACCTTATTGTGTCATTATTCAGGATGAAGTTCATACATACCATTATCCTTTATTAAGGTGATGTTTTTTATCTATTTTACTATGTGGGTATTTCAATAAATATATATTCAAATATCATACATTATATTATTGAGATCATGTTTAAATTATGAGGGAACAATTTATTTAATATGGGGAGAATGTAACACCTCAAAATTCTAAAAGAATAATTTTTTATTCGATCGCATATGTGACATGCCTCACGTAGATTACAATACAATATAACACCCCAAGAATTCATGACATGAATCATTTAGAATAAATTTAATTTCTTTGAAATCTTATTATATATTCAACAATGTGTTTCTTCAAGAGATTTTGGGACACACAAGATCGGGTTTTTTAGAACGATAATATATTATTAAATTATAATTCGATAAGAAATTTAACATCTAGATGTTTCAATGGAGAGTATTAATAAGATTAAATAACTCATGAAAATATATTTTTTAAAACTTTTATATTAATTATCTCTTTACTTGTAACAAAATAATTATCATATAATAGAAAAATAATTGTTTTCTGAACAATGGTATTTTTCCAAAAGATAGTATTATAACACTTTGGGAAATTAAATTAAAATTTATTTTTAACCCATTAATAAAATATTTTTTAAAAAATAAACCAATGGTTTAATTATGGAATAATAAATTATCTTAGGGTTAATTTTTGTATTATTCATAAAACAATTTCTTATGAACAATGATAAATACTAAATTCTAATTCAAAACAGCATTTTAATATAAATAATTAATAAATAAAAATTATATTTTTAATTGTATTAAATGAAATATAAGTTGAAGAGTAGATAAATTAATTTAATTTTGTTCATTGTAATCTTTTTCATATTTAATTAAGGTACAATATCATTGTAATCTTTTGAACATATTCACTGTAAAAAACAACATTCTCAATATGACTGTGGTATTAATTTAAATTTATATTTGAACACATCTATGAATATAATTTGGAAAAATATATTCCATATTTTTAATCATAATAATTTATACTATATAATAATTTCATGTAATGTTTTTACAAAAAATGAATAGTGAATGTAGTAAAAATGAATTACTGCTATTAAGGTAATAATTTGTTTACTAGGGTTTAAAATAAAAATATAAGGGAAATTTGTCCTATAAAATGCTAATAATACTATTTTATGGATATATTTTGACCATTAAACCCATATGGTTCTTTAATGGTCTATTTTGGGAACTTTTGACTTCTAAAAAACATGGGATCACTCAACTCTTTTCAAAATTACCTAGTGTTTCCTCACCACCACTTATAAAACACCATCCCTCGCCATACATCCATACAAAATAACACTAATATGGATCAAATAATAAATTAGAAAATCCACATCCAAAATTCCAGCCCCTAATTAAATAATATTTATCTTAGTAATATAGACAACCAATATAGGATTTTGTGAAAACCTAAGGTGGTTACTCGAAGAAGAGGTAACATTCTCCAATGAATGTATTTATTTAACATCTTTCTATGCTATTTTTATTCTTTATACATATACATAAATTTTTATTAAACCATATTTATATAATAATATCAGTATACTCTGTATAATATTTTATTTTCAATATTAATAGAATGACCTAAACCATCTCCACTTCATTCAAAGGTGTTAATGAATCATAATTCATTTGTATGGAGGACTACAACCTTGTTAACTGATGTCGTTAGTTTTTCTATTTCCACCTATCTTGGATTGGTGTGATAATAAATATAATGTAAATATAACAAATTTATAACATATTTATACTTATTTTATAACAATATCTTGTATATATTTTTACCATCCATTCCTTAAGAGATATGATAATGTCTCTCGTTTGTAGGATGGACTACCGCCATACAAAGTGATTGGATTCATTTTTCACTAACACGTCACATGGAAGGTGAAAAAAAATAATTTTATTAATTATATGTGATATTAATAGAATAAATATGATATTAATAATATATTTATCATTCTATAAAAATAATATATATCATTTTCTTTCATAACTTTTCACTCATTTAAAAATTATAAAATCGTTATTTTATGTGTGGACTACCACATTCACATAACGACATGAATATATTATCATAAAAAGACCACATTATTGATATAAATAAGTATATCATATTGTGTATATAATATTATTATCCTTATATAAGTTTAAAATATTAAAAACATCATTTATATAATGATAATTGAAAAATGGATGTGTTACACCTGTGTACATAAGACATATTTTCTCTAGGAATGTAATGTACTAAATGTTTCATAACCAACATGAATTATTCATTATAAAAGTATAAAGTTTTTATAAATATGATAATAATTACATTTTTACAATTTTGTAAATGAAATAACTATATAATATAAAAACTTAATCGTAACATTCATGACAAAGAACACATGAGAAAACAAGACAATTATCACCCAAAACAATCAAATATAATGAATGATTTCCAATGAATGCGTGATAAGTTATTATAAAAGAATAATATATGACATTATAAATATTAATATTGTTCTATTTTAATTTAATGACTAGTTCAAAACCATTATATCCTAGGTAAAAATAGGTCCAACCAAATGAAAGCATGCGGTAATGGATTTCATCTTAATTCACATTCCATTGAGACTTTTTTGTTATTATGAACGAGTTCACATTATCTATTATATGAAATTACCCTTTCACATTTCATATCATGATTTATACATAATTCATGCAATTTTATGTTATAATTTCAAATATTTCACCCAACGGTATTTTAATTGATGATTAGTAAGAATTAAATGTTATTGTGAAATCTCATATTCTTTTCTGTTTGTTATCATTCTCTTCAAAAAAATCACATTATTTTAATAAAATTTCATTTTAAATTACATTTATCAAAGTTATCCATTTTTTTCAATATGATTATTTCCTCAAACATACATAATTTTTACATAATGTGATCACTTTGAAAGTTGTTTCATTTACTAGGGAAATATTGAGAGACTCATATCCTTTACTCAATATGAACACATGATGAAAATATAAATTTTTTTGAATTATATAAATTGTGTGATATATGAGTAATGATTTGGAAATATATTACATGGGTTGGGTACTATTTTTAAAAAACCCGTCGATGTATAGTTTCTCTCATGATATGAATCTTCTGTCCATATTAGAAGGGTTTTTACAAAATAAGTATTAAACTGTCTTATGAAAGGTTTTGATGGTAATGGTTAATGTACCATAGAAACATGGAATTAAATAATTATGAATTTACATAATTTTTATACAGTTATAACTTTCCATGATATTTTCACTATGAAATTATCTAGTGATACATGTCATTATTAGTTATTGATTACATCGTAGAGGTTTTGATTTATTTACCATTCTATAATGACATTTTTCTTATAAATTAATTAATTAATGTTATTAAAATTTAATATGTCTTTATTTATCTAAATTTTCTTTATGATTATGATTATTGATTCATAATAGATTCTAATGTAACTAAACCTAACTATGGATTTCAGGTAACCCTAATTTTATTTCTATTCCCAATGATATGAAGGTGAATTATTGGAATGAGTTTCAAACATTTTGAGCTTTTAGTTTGTTATAATTAAATTTTTAAAATGTAAAATTTTTATCATATATATAATATGGTTCTAAAAACATATACACTAATTGGTACTTTGGTATTCCATTCCTTATATCTATGCTAATGTATTAATGTAAAGCACCGACTAGAGGCTGGTACAGTTGGGGTCATCACAGTTTTAAAATTTATTTATACCAAATATAGAAATCGTGTTTGACAAGTTTTATTACATACCTATAATCGGTATTTTCAAATTTATAAAATAGGAAGTTCTTGTTTTTTAGTAAACAATAATAGTGACCACGGTAATATGTATTAACTCAACAAAGGGTAAATCGTGTTAATCTAGGTTAGAATAATGTGATAAATCCAAAATAATTAATTATAATTCTTATTTTATGAATGAAATTATAAAAATAACACATTTTGATAAAAAAAATTATTTAATCGAAACATTTCCCAGAACATGACATATATAATATTTAAAAAATAGTTAAAAAAAGCAAGTCTCGAACATTTAAATATCATTTATATTTCCACATAGTGGAAAAGGTATGTTATCAAGAAATATAAAATTATAATTTTATACTAAAAAAATTATTCTCTTGATGTAATTTTTTTTATAATTGATAATGATTATATAATTACATTAAATGTTTCTGTAATGAGGACATATAATTTCATGAATTAAAAGATATATATTAAATAAATAATTCTTAAAATATTAAAATTTATATTATTTTAATGATTTATAATGTTACATGAATATTTTAGACAATTACTAAAAATTATTGTTCTGTTAAAGGAATATATTCTAATTCCCCCTTTCTAATTATGTCTTTTAATTCAAATTAAATTCATAGTGTCAAAATTTCCATTACTAATATTTTATAAAATAAATATTTTAATATATTGTTTTAAAATTCAAAAAAAAATATTGAAATATGAATAAATAGATAATATATGGTCCAAAAGTTTAATAACATGTCCATTTATGAGAAAATATTCAATTTATTAGTAATATTATAACACATTCAATGTGAAAAAAATGTTACTATAGTTATAGTAAAAATATGTTAAATAAATGGTTAATGAAAAATATATGGTTAAAACACCGCATAATCCAATACAAATTTAATTGGATGATTGTATTTTAAATTTATGATACCATATCTTCGAATACCTGACCATTTATAGGAATTTTCGATAGACAATTCTTTGGTTATATTATAATATGTAAAAAAATTCCAAGAGTTCCCTCACATCAGTAATAAAGGGGAACGTGCCCTCTCTTTTCATCCTTCCAGATGGAGCATTCTAGATATTCCATACCCTAATAATAACCCATAATAAAATCCTTATCAATATTATATAGGTTTTTAATCTCCCACGATACATAACTTGGGGTCCTTTATAAGAGATCTAAATTATTTGTTTAAATGAATATGTAATCACCTTTACCAATCACTTTATTTTTAATTATTATTTATCTCAACTAAATTAATATTTTTATTCATTAAATTATAATTTGATAATATTAAATAATCTAATTTTTTTTAATTTATCAAAAATTATCCACTCTCATTCCAATAAAATTGGAAATGAAATTATCTCATCAGCGTATGTACAAAATATCATCTCCAAATAGTAATACATTTCATTTTCCATCAACAATTTTTTATGTCTATTATGATAGTGTAAATTTTCATATATTATATTAATAAGATACATTTTTGGTAATTATAATATAATATCTTACTTTTTACCTTCCAAATCATTTGAAAATGATAACGTCGCATGGGTTTACATGTGGACTTCCACCTCCATAAAACTATGTGATTTGTTTTTCATTGATTTTTTTCATTGATAGTAATAAGGATGGATCTTATGAATATATAATATATATATGATATAATAATTAATCTAAAATATTTATTTTTCATTTTCATTGATTTAATTTCTTATATCTATAAGATTAAAATATCATTTATGTGTATGTATTGCCTTCCATATCCATGAATAATGTAATTCAATATTCTATCAGTACCATTTATCATTTAAAATTAATAAATGTATATAATTAATATATATCCTATTTATATCATTATTAATATTTTAAATGGTTTACCATGATCAACGTAAAATTTCTAAGACTTCCTAGCTAGAACATTCTTACAAAATAAAGCAGTTATCACACAGAATATTGATTTTATTTAAAATTGTAAATAAACGGGTGAAAATATGTCATAATTTATAAATACATGTATGATATATATGATCATTGTTACATAATAAATTTAGAATTCATTTATATTTAATATAAAATCATTTTTAATGTTAATGAGGAATTTTTTGACTTTGGTTAATTGATTTATGTTTAAGTCATATTTTTTTCAAGATAGATTATTGCTGAATTTATATTGAGGAAATTATATGATCTTTACCTAATAAAACTATATAAATATTATTATCATATAATTATTTATTGAGATACTCAATTTTCTCCTTTCATTTTCATTAATTTATTTACTCAATAGTCTAAATGATTATTTTTATGTAATCTTAACCCTGTTTTATTATTTAGTTTTGAATTTTTCCCTTCCATTAAAATCATTTAATGAAATTTTTTCAATAATGTTTTCACTATAATCCAATAATTATTTAATTTAACTTTTAAAAAAACTATTTACTTTAAAAAATTGAAAGGAATAATCTTTTAATTTTTCAATCAATGTTCTTTTTCAAATTTTTACAAAAAAAGTAAAGGATTGTTTTGTTTTATTATATATAAAATAAATAATATTTTCCACTGTCATAACTGCTCAATGCCCTGAAGATTCCATTACATGTTTTTATTGTTATTTTCAATAAAATATTTTCTCAGTGAATCTACTAAATAATGGTCATTAAATGTTTTTATTCAATAAAATTTGGGTATTATGATAAAGAATGTTTTTAATTATATTTTTATTCTACAATGATCCAATAATTGGAATTCCTTATGTTTTTCATAGGATGTGATCTATTATAAAAAAATATTCCTTTATTTCGTGGAATAGGATTATAATAATGATATATTTATAAAACTCATTTATTTTCCAGGGGTTATGAAATAATGATGTTATGAAACTATTATAAAACTCATCCTCCATACATGAGTTATGAAATATTGAGACTATGAATGTTTTATGATCTTGTGGCACATATAATGAGGATTTAAATTATTTTATTGGTTGTAATTGAATTATACATCCCAATAATGTATTTTGAAAAAAATATATATGTCATTAGATATTTATAGGATACATGTGGATGATCTTGACCCAATATGGGAAACTAGTCATTATGCCTATTCTATTTTGGGAAAAAAGTTGATGTACTTGATCCACTATGGGAAATAGGTGTTGAAGGATGATTAAATAATTTTTTTACCGTGTTAGTTAATGTTTGTATATTATATTGTTTCAATACCAATGATGGTGCCACAAAATTAATAAAAGCGGATTATGTTTCCTGATTTCATTTATGATGGTTTCTCACTCTTAATGTTCATATTCATTGAAATAATAAACCATTATTAAATGAATTGTTTTACTGACATTTCATTGGTTGAGAATAAAAAAATTTAATTTTATGTTAATGATACCAAACACTTATTCTTATTCTATTTATTCATATCATCATATATTGATATATCATTTGCATACACTTTTTGAGCATCTGAACACACAAATTCTCATAGATCATTTTCTAACATTACGAATATTCTTTTATGTTGCGTATGTTTATATAGAATAAAAAATCGAGTGATATATTTCAGTGATTTTTCTTATCATTAATGAAATAATAATATTTTGTATCTAGTCTCTAAATGCACTAAAATTTGATGGTCCTTATATGTGTTTTTCTGAAATGTATTGAATATTCATCTAAAATGAGGTAATATTTAGTATGAAAATATAGGGCCTTTAAAATTGGTATCATAGAATCATTGAGTAAATAATTATATATTTGGATTATAAAATATTAATAAAATCCCTAGGGACAGTTATAGGTATGGGATAACATCATAATATTTTCGTAATCTCCATGGATAAACTAGGATAACCTATGGCTTGAAAGACTAAGAAGAATGTGTCATGATTTAGAAATACTATATATTAAACTCTCTCATTATGTGATAGTTTACCCTAATTACTATAAATTTATTATTACTGATTTTATTTTGGTTTCATTCAATGGCTGCAACCATAAGGTATCCTATCAATAATTATTGTGATGGATAAGGGAATTTTTTCCACTTAAAAAGAAAATACAGCTGGAGATGAAATGTAGATTCTTATTTCTATACACACATTACATTCTCATGTTTTAAATCATGATGAGATTAATAATTATAAAAAATGAAATAACATTAAATATATTCATTCATGGGGAAACAACCATCTTATTTTAGTGGGTCTTCTAATCTAAGAATATATGAAATATGGATTAACATCACTATAAAAACACTTTTTACTCTTTGGTACATAAATCATAAAAATATTTTCCATTCCATTTACCATTTAAAAGGTTAAGTAGATCAATCGTGTAATCTAATAATGAAAATGAGTCAAGAGGAATAAGTAAACCCTATAAAATGGGATGAGTTTAAGAGGATATTTTTTAGTACATAGTTCTATTATATTATATATAATGTGTTGTAGAAATAATTCCACAAAAAAAAAATTATGATGACTCCATTTTATATTACGGGGTAATTTTTACATGTCATTGATGGAATGCCTTAGGTATAATCATAATCCCTGGAAGAAATTTTTTTCCATTCTTTGGTAGAAGAAAACCAAGTCATCAAAATGAATTACCTATAAGAGACTTATTATCTAGGAATCCAGTTCATTAAATGTGGAATGGTAGGTATTAATTTCCATGATTTAAAAAAGGGAGTAAGATAAAAATTAAATAAATCATGGAAAATAGGACACCAACTAATGAACCACCCCCACTAAAAATCTTCAAATTCATGGAAAATAAGAATTTAGAATACACGTGCATGAATATGAAATTTTTTATGATAATCATAAAAAAAATTATATTGTTATAAAAAAATGGAAATGTTATGCAATAAAAACTATGGAAGTGGTTTATGAGAGTGAATTTGTGAAAGGTACACTTATTATCCACTATAGAATGGATAATTTTTTATTTAATTCGAGATCTACCAACTATTTTATATAAAAGTAAATGTATAAGGTTATCTAATAAAAAAATATATTTTATACTGAGTTAGTAGTAAAAAACACTAATTGAATGATGATAACATCACTAGTTTATGATTTTTCTCTAATTAATTTTTTTGGAATGTTATGCCTGATAATATCATTATTCATAATCTAATGTAATTTGATGTTATATTTGGAATATATTGGTTTTGTCTTCATAAATCCCACATCAATTTGATATGAATTATAGGAAAATTTCCTATTCTAAACCAAAATATTATTATCTATCAATGAGATAATGTATATGAAATATTTAGGGAAATTAAATACATTTTATGGATAATTACCCCTGTTCAGATAGAGTGTATATCTCATATGACTGGGTAGAAACTCAAAATAAATGATATTCTAGTTTTTAGAGAGTTTTAAATTTTCATTCTAGTAACTTTTATTTCCTTCAACTGAATTTTGTATTTTTTTTCAATAGAACCTATACCTTGTGTCATGCCTATTATAAGGTCTCCGTAAAGAATTACCCCCCATTGAGATGAATTTATTGATGAACAAACTCCAAGAGAATCATGGAATGTAATTAATTTTCCCAAGTGATTCACCATTGGGTGAACCAATTATTTTTTATTATAAATAATGATCAATAAATGTAACATGACATTTATAATCAAGATCCTAACATGATTAAAATTAAGAAAAAGTATCTTTTACCTCATATTGAAGGATTGTTTGATCAATATAATCGACCAAAATTCACTTCTAATATCAAAACTCATTAAAGATACCATAAATTTAGGGTTAAGAGTGATGGTATTCCTAAGATAACATTCCATTAAATGTATATGAATCATGAATTTATAGGGATGTAATTTTTTCTTACTAATTCCCTTGATATATTCATTGATTTAATTCATAGTTTCTATTGAGATTAATTTTATTAGATCATGGGTGTCATTAAATATTATATTCTTATATATTCAATGTGAAAGGTAGTACGTAAATATCACATTAGGATAGTGCTGAATAACTAGAGGAAGGAAAATATATATAAAAAGTTTTCCATGTTTGAATTTTGTATTCAGAAAGATTCATTATTTGGATATTTAATCTCATGAGATAGTATATAAGTTGATCCATCAATGGTAGATTTTGTTGAACAATTTCCAAAACCAACCATTATGACAAAGATATGTAGATTGCTTGTCTTGGATGGTTATTATTTGTTAATTATGAAGAATATCTCATAATTATAAAATCTTGACACAAATTCGACTAATAGGGGAGATTTGTTCCTTTATATAGATGAATGAGAAGATAATTTGAAGAAAATTAAGAGAATTTTAGTCAGTGTACATATAGATACATTGCCCTATTAAAGAGAAGGGACTATAATCTATAGTGATATATCATTGAAGAGACAGGTCTGAATTATCAAACATAATGTTATAGTGAAAAATTATACCTCATCAAAATTGAATATTCTTTAGAAAAATTACCCATGCCATTATATTTAGTTATTAAAGTTAACATTTTCATTAAATAAATAGAGGAATTATCTCTATAGGTAATTGTATGATATATCATATTAATATATATTGATCATAAAATTTTATTGCATATTTTCACATGAAAAGGGAGGAATATGCTCCATTGAAGATGGTTAGAGATAGTTCAAAATCATTAAATCATAAAACATTACCAAACTGGGAAATCTATCAAGGTTTAAGGTGTTCTGAGTTTTATTTATTGTTGTAACATACCTATGATGAGGATTACAAAAGTAATCATATTTATAGATTTAGAGATGATGGATCTATAAATATTAAATAAAGGGTAAAAAATTTATCATCTACAAATAAATTTCCAACCATCTATCTATGTGAGGATTAAATTATCACATAATAAGGATGTCAAGTTGTAGAAGAAGGTATGAAATGTTATTGAACTCAACTATGATTTTAATGGAATTATAATAGTCTGGAACAATGTTTGTTTCCCAATTATATATGATTCGATTAATGGTATATTGTAAGATCATCAAATTTCATCAATCTATATTCAATAAGGAAGTGTGGTGATACATTGAAATATGAAAGATTATTAATGGTGGGATAACATGAAGAGATATACTATACATTATATATCTTAGTAATAAGAATGTATTCAATTTAAGGTTGAGAAGAAAAATTATAAGTAATTGTTACAACCATGAATCATTCATAAATTTAAATTTAAAACAACGCCATATACATTGTCATGATAATACTAAAAATATTTGTGGGCCATAATTACATTTTAGTTGTAGTTTATCTCTATATGATGTCATAAAAATTTATTTATATTATGAAATTATTATACCAAGATCACTTTTTTGAAATATATATTATGTAAGTTGTAATGTTTCTTGGAGTATCACATTATATTGTGTCTAGTCAGGAACTGAGGTTTACCTCAATGATCTGGTGAATTCTTCACCTGGATTTGGATGTAGATTTCAGTATATATATTTCATATATTATGGATACTTATTTATTTAAATTAAGACTATAAGTGGTGAATACTCATTTTAAAAAATTATGTACAAAATAAAATAATTTAGTAAAATAAAAATTTGTTGTGAGTGAAGTGTTCTTGAAATGAGTAGTAGAGTAAATAAAATTAATGATCACATGGTTATATTTTGGTTTTTATTAAAAAGACACCAGTCCACTGCTCAACCTTCTCTACTCATCGAGGAAATTGGTTCCCACTAAGGACCTCACTTTTTAAATTTTGAGAACCTAATTACAGGAAATGTCTTTTAAAAATCTTGAAGGCACAACCAAGACTATTATAGGATGGAAACCTAATCTTATTACATAAAATTTGTTCAACAGTCACAACCTAAAATTATTTTTAGGTGGTGGAATAATCAAATTATATAGGAATTTATTTTAATTGGGGTAATAAAAATTCATACTGAAAAAAATTTAAATCCAAATGAAAAATAACACATAAATAAATACAATGATATTATTAGATGATCCAAAATGTCAATGATGTTAAAGAACCTAGAACAATGATAATATAGAAGAAAATATATTGATGTTGATATTTTTCAATGATCACAAACAGAGTATAGATGTCACAAATGTTTTTAAAAAATTGAGAATATTATGAATGTCGACATTGTATCAAAAGTTCAATAGAATAATCTTCAATAGAATTTTTTTATTCCATGAATATATATACCAAATCATTAAAAAATATCATATAAGAGTGTGTTCATGAAAAATACCATCAAGACACTTATCAGAGAATAAAAAAAATTATTTTATTATTACCTTCATTTGTTAAAGCCACACTACAGAACAATGTTCAACCTGGCATTATATTTCTTCATGACATAACAAACCATTTAGTATTTTATATAAAATAATTAAAATAACTATTATAACAAATGAATGCACATTATAATTTATAAATAACAATATATAACGTAATATTATTATGGAATATGAAATCATTAAAAATAATAGTAAAATATAGCATTTCATGAGTTTATTGTTTGTGAAAATGTGTGCATAAGATAATGTTATAATTATTTTTAACAAAATTTTATAATTATATGTCAGTAATAAAATAATAATACATTTATAAAATTAATTATTTTAATAAAATAAATTCAAATAAAAATAAAATTATTAAAAATATGTTCAATCAAATGGTGAATTAAAATTATTGTGATAGATTAAACTACAATTTGATTCCAATTGTTGAAAAAAATAGCGGTGGATGAATTTTTATACCTCTTAATCACAATCAAAAGTAGATTATATTTTCTTCCACAATAAATATAGAGTATTTTCTGTCCAGTAGTGGAAAAATAGAGTAAATTATACAATTTCACTAAAAATAAAAAATAATAAAGGCCAAAAATAATAACATTTCCATTCCATTGATCAACCAAATGAATCAATATGATCAGTAAAATATTATAACTTTCATTGTTCAATTAATGAAAATGAATTATCATTGGGTTCCAATAGTGGCCCATGTCTTCATGATGGTGATTTTCCAAAGGGTGAAAAATACCTACTACTGGATGATGTCCAATGGTGGAAAATGAAAAACATTTCCAACCATTAGGATGGAAAAAAGGCGAAACAATTTACTGATAAATAAATAATAAAACTAAATTACCAGGAAATAATATTATACAGTACACAATAAAGGAAGGAAGATACCATATGTAATGAAGGAAATTCATCCAAGTCACTATTCAATTGAAAATAATAACTACTGGTTTGATGAAAATGATCCCCCTATGAAGTGTGATAATTGATAAAAAAATAAACCATTGATGTGTGATGGTGCATAAAAATGACCCAAAAATGATTTCTAATGGTGGATAAAAACGGTCCACCATTGATGTGTAATGGTGGATAAAAATGATCGACTGTTGGTGTATAATGGTGGATAATAATTATCAATCATTGAAGTGTAATGGTGGATAAAAAAGATCCATCATTGACATGTATTGGTGTCACCGTCACTGAATGAATATGTCGAGGCTTTGAACTAGTGAATCATGACATGTTTATGAGATTTTTGGGAATCATAAAGAAGTAATATAACAACTGTATTTTCAAAAGAAGATACATAAAGAGATTCTGATACCAAACAAGAAAATTATAGATTAAAGATAGTTGGTTATAACAATTATAGATACTATGATTATCTCTCTTGAATTAGATAAAATCAAACCACCAAGGATGATGAATAAAAATTGATAAAAGAAAAACATGAGAGCATTCAAATAAAGGCCTAGGATATCAAATGGATATTATAGATTCAATGGGATTACTATGTGCTATCAAAAATTATAAAGGATGAGAATTGAAAAAATGTCACTATGCCACATCACAAAATTATTGAAGGGAACATGTAGTATATAATAAAATTTAAGTATCCCTCACCTCAAGATTTCAGTTTGTCTCAACAAATGCACCCCATTATACATCCTCATGATCCTTAAACACGGGCCTAGAAGGTTTCCATACAATAACATGTTATATACCTAGAACTTATACATGGTTCAAAAATAAAATTGATGTCACTATATACAACCAACTCTAAATCCTCCTTGTGGGATGCCTCTGGTGGGATTTCACGTAGTTCTTGCCTAATGGGTCCCCAAAGTGGATAAGGGCTTAACTATGTGGCTCTCAAGGATGGCCAAATATTTTACATACTTTTTTTAGAAATAACTGAATAAAAATAGAACAACCATAATGTATAACAAATAATATTTTGAAAACATGTCATAAGTAATAGAATTATAATTTGAAAACAATGGAATTTTATAAAAAAAATTAGAGATGGTTATTTATCAAAACAGATAATACTGTTAAATTATTAAATCATTAGTTTAAAATATTAATATAAATTCCATTTTTTATTTTAAAATACATAAAATTTGTTAAAATTTTAAAAAAAAAAATCTACCAATTTTTGAAATTTATCAAAATGTCAATTAATAAATAAAATAAACACCCATTTAATAAAAAATAAATAATTGTTAATGAAATAAGTATAAATTTATAAAATCCATTAAAAATCATATGATTTAATTATATATTAATAAAAGTTGAAAATTACATTAAATTATTGAACATATGAAAAAAAATATTTAAGGATAGTAATATGATAAAATAGATTTTATGCTAAAAATAAACCAAATTCAAATTTCACCTAGTCAAATATAAAAGAATCCAAGGGTTTTGTAAAAATTTCAATAAACTACTTTTTTGAAGGAATAAATTATATGAATATATCATTTTTATTTACACAATCCAGAATAATACAAAATATAACTTCTATTTGATTAGTTCATGATTTTTGTTGGCGGTTTTTAGAAATTTAAATAACCCTTGAGTTATCATAGTGAATAGTAATTTTTATCATAAGTTATATTAACATTGTAAAATGATTTTTTAAAAGTAAATTCTATTTTAACATCAAATACAATAAAAAAACTAAACCTCAATTGTTGGCAGTGATACAAAAATTTGAATTCCATGGACCTAAGAAATTAAATCTTTTCCCAAAAAGTGACACACAGCTATAGTGATTTGGTAGTAAATTTTACAACCTCCAATTTCAAAAACAGATTAATATAGTAAATCAAAATAGGTCTCATTAGAATAGAAAAGTCTAGTATAAATAGTACCATCGGTATTTCGAATAACTCATTTAACATCTTTAATGTGACATTCATTAGGTTTTTATTGGAACCTAACACATAAGAACACTGGGAACATGATTTTTGGTCTAGAAGTAGTGACATACAATAGATTTCATATCATGCCTCTATAAAGTTTAATATCAACTAACATACTAGATTCATCTAAGTCAAATTTTTTATTTGTACCGAATGGTTTTTTACTAGTTTTACTAGAATCTATTCCAAACATCTATAAATGTTGTTTAGCGTATATTGCATGATTTATGAAAATATCATCTTCCCTTTGATTAATTGTAAGGAAAAGGAAACAATTTAGTTCTCCCATATAGAACATATATAATTCAAATGTCATGATATTATAAAAATCATTTCATGGAGAATAACTTATTGATCTAAATATTATGACATCAATATACACCAATATAATCAATATATCATTTGAAAATCTTTATATAAACATAGTTGGATAACCCATACCTTTATGTAAGATCTTGGGTTTTCATTATTTATGGATATTTTTATTTGGATTAAGTTTGTTTACATACCTTTTTAACATAGTCCCTAAGCTGGGCCATGGGCCGGTTGTGTTGTTTTTATGAAAAAATGGGGAAAAAGGCTAAAGGCTAGTTACAAGCCAGGTACACATCATGTACTTAGCCAATACGTTGTGTACATGGCATACACGTTGTCTACTGGTATATCATAGAATGTAGCCTTTCTGGTTCACAAAAACAAATATAGGAAAGTTCACATCATGTGCATGCCCACCGAGGTTTTCAAAAAAGAAGTAGTAGCCTCTAATTTTTTTACAGACAACCCTTTCCCCTGTTTTTGATAGTGAAAAACCACCTAATATTGGTTTTAATTTATAGAAGCCATCAAAACTCTGATTCAATTGTGGTTTGTCTCATTGGAACTAAATCTCTATTATCTCAATTCCTATTTAGTTATTCCTGATTCTTTGAAAAAACGGTTGTGCTATTTTATTTTATGATCACATGCCCTAATATTCTATTCTTTGACAGTTATTCTAATTTCATCCAAATGTAGATGAATCAGGACATTATACTATATGAACACTCTACTACATAGTCTAGGTAGGTGTTTTATAATTTCTTCCTGGTTTTTGGGTTCTTTTAGAGCATTCATCCTTTATGCCATGCATCTGACATTCCAGTGAGTCCACATTTTTTAGCAACTTGCTTGTCATAGCTATAGTCGTAACTAGTGAGGATGTCGTTAGGTTCAGTTTAGGTGTGATGGCACCTTTTTCTTTATTCATGGTAATGAAAAGGTTACTCATTAATTAATTTACATGTTTATTCTGGTTTAAACCACCCAAGGGGTTCATGCTTGTGCTTCCCTAATTAGAAGAAGCCCATAGATACCTTTATGATTATGAATATCTTTTTTAGAGATGTACATCCTCCTATAATAGTGATATATTATCCTTCTATGCCTATTTTGATAGTTTGTATTAAATTGAAGTAGATTGACAAGTGGGTATTAATTTTGGTAATTGTTTAGCTACCAAAGGGGTGAGTTGGAAAATGGTGATATGTTTGAGGGTATGGTCACATGTAATGTTTAATGGATAATATGGGTGGTTATACCTATATAAAATTTCTAAGTCATGCTAAATGGTTTATATGGGAGGATAGGCCCATATTATTTGAAATTGATAAATGGATTGAATGAGAGGGTATACACATGGATTTATCTTATTGATGTGAGTGGGTATACTCTCATGGAATAAATGTTACATATATTATATTGGAGGGTAGGCCCAAATTCTATGTAATTAATAAATGTTTTTCATTATTGGATATGTTCACGCCTTTTTCATGTTAATGTGAGTGTGTATACTCACATGGAATGAATTTTTTGAATTGAATGTTTTGTATTAATTGTTTGTATGAATTGTTTGGTAGATGCCAAGGACTACTCTATAGGGATTATGAACATGGTAGTAGACACCATGGGTTGACTCTACCCATTCGATCATGGTTACGAGGGATACCTCAGGAAATACTACCCCATGGATCCATCTTCATGGGATCATGTAGGACATGTAATTGCCATGATCCTACATCCCCAACCAGTGCCTATCCAGGTTTCCATTCAGATTCCCATGCGACTCGATGGGATTCCTTGGAAAAGCTCTATAGATCCGGCCCTTCATGGTCTAGATAATTTACATGGATTCCTCAGTACGTGGTACCTTGGATCCAGTCCTTGGTGTCTACATTTCACTATAAGGTGTGGTCATGGGATTCCACTCTTCACTATATGGAATGGTCATGGGACTCTTGACTTCATTATATAGTGTGGTTCTGGCTAGTTTGGTATTGATGGATCTATGGTGTGGCTGTGTTACTTGTTTAAATTTAAATAGTTATATATCCCTTATTAGGAGATGACTCTTTTGTAGGTAGCCTTGAGGGGGGTTTGGTTTTACTTTTTAGTAGACATATTCCACATGCATAGAAACATACTTTACTTCATTATTTAAACTTGTCAGTATATTGTATATTGATATTAGAACTATATAGACTAGGGTGGATACCTACTGGGATGTTCATCTCACACCTTGATTGGGCATCCTCAAGGAACTAAACAAATTACATGGTTGTAGGTGATGAAATGGGAAAGCGCCCAGGTATAGTTTGTAGACTCTAGCTATTGAATAGGGGAGAATAAGACCAAGATGAGGCTTGGGATTCTAATTTTTTTTTGGTATTTTCCTCTTTTGTGATAATTTTACTATATTGTATTTCCATGTAATTATTTAGCAGCATTCTGGATAATTGTATAATCTATATAGTTTTTATATGTGACACTTGCGTTTATTATTTTGTATACATGTCATTCTTGTCTTACATTCAGATGAATACTATTTATTTCACTTTCTCTATATACTATTTTCTACTTCCACTAACATACTCTTGTAATGATGGAATAGTCTCCCCACTTACTCACCAAGGACCTATTTGCTAGAAGAAAACCTCTGGCATTTTGGGAGATGCTCTTAAGGTCCTGTGGCCATCCTAGTTCAGGACACCCATGGGTGGCATCCGGGCTCAAGATGTTATAGAGTGGAATGAGTGGTAGAATTTTCTTTTTTTTTTGGTTTGACATACTATTTGGAGGAATTACATATGTATATGAAGGAAATTAAATTTGTTAATAAAATACAATGGGGAGTATCTACCCTGTGTGTAGGGAAAATCCATATAGCCTCAAATGATTTTCAGATTTTCTATATTTTGACGATTACAGTTTCTATGATTTCACCATTGGGTGATTCACCCGATTTATGATGTTACTAATGACGCAATTTTGGCTTCAATTTCTTTTTCAACCCAATGATATGAGGGTATTCCATCTAATGAATATTATTGACACTTGTTAGAATCACTTTCCATGCATTATTCAATTTCATCTAGGATGCATTAGTTATTGGATGTTGTTGTGATAGATGACAGGATAGTTGTTCATATTGTGGTGTTAGTTTTGGTGTAGTGGATAAAAGAGTGACATCATCATTCAATTCATAAGGAGTATAGGCCCTTATGAATTTGGAAATGACACACCAAGGAAATTAAAATGATTATATGACTCTATTATATGTATGGTTTTAATGGAAGAATTTTCTTTGGGTTCATGAGGTGTTATGGAACCTCATGGATTCTAAATTTGTAACCCTTGGTGAAATTTTGTAGATTACTATATGAGAATTTGAAATGAAAATGGAACCTAATATGATGGGAAGAGACTCCACCATGACCCAACTTTTGAGTGTGAAAGAGGCATAGTATTTAGTGGTTCGACAGATGTTCTTTATTTAGTCTCGATTTTTGTAGTAGGTTTTGGTTTGAGTTGGATTCACTGAGTGTTTTGACTAGTCCTACGCATTTAGATGTGTGTTTTGAGGATTTTATTTCCTATAGAATGCATTTGGAATTGTAAATACATGCCACCACCATGAACTCCAGTAGTACACCTCGAGGGAGATGATGACCACACATCAGAGATTGTGGGCCACAAGAAACTGGTTGATTCTCATATAGTTCCAGCTGAGGAACATGAGGTTGTTTCAGACACAGGTGCTAGGAGATAGTTCTGAAAGTGTTTCATTTGACATATGCAGATGGTCCAGGGAGCAAGGCAGCCGACCTTGACTGTGGTTGAGCTGACATGTACGTTCTAGCTGCGTCTTCCATTATTTTCAAAGGATGGGGTACCACAGGCTGTACATCTATAGCTAGAGACATGTTAATGATTTTTGGGAATCTCAAGACCCCTCTAGGGTGGTGGTTCAAGATACCAACCTAGATATTATGTGGAGATGGAAATAATTGGTGTGTCATTTCGAACCAGGATGATGGAAAGTGAGATTTGGGTTTGGATGAATTCCAAACCTACTTCTTCGACAACTAATACCCTGCGACATTGTGAGTATAATTGGATAATGAGTACATCCATCTGGAGTAGGGCACAATGATGATTATAGAATACTTGACACACTTTATAGATCTGTAGATTTTATCAATGATGTATTTTACTTATGAGCTATCAAGAGAGTGATTCCTCAAGGATGGTCTCCAGTATGATTTCAAATATCATGTAAACGTGTTTAGGTTGATTTATATCCATGAAATTGTAAATCATGTGCTAATTAAAAAACAAAACCTGAGGGGATCTATGGCTGGATGATATGGTAGTGATGATTCTTGACATAGTGGATCTACGTCTTCCGGAAGTATGATTTTTTTAGGATTCTTGCGAGGTTGGTTCCGATCAGGCTGTAGCTATAGGATGTTTTTTATTTTTCCTTAGTGTGGTGGGAGAGTCCATATATAGAATTTTTGTGACTACAAACAAGTCTAGTGTCGAGAATGTGGTAGGATGGGGCACATGATGTGGTTTTTAAGGACCTTCCCTCCAACTGCAAGTGTTAGGTGGCCAGCAATGTCATCAGGATTTGGAGATTGTTCCTCTGCTATGCATTATGTTGGGAGATTTATCAGTGCGGGAAAATTATGATAGTGGATTAACGGTCATGGTTGTGGTAGTATGACATTGAGTTCACAAAGATAGTTGGGTCGATTATCTTAGTGTAGCCAGGTAGGGTCACAGGAAATGATACATGCTAGAATTATGCAGTTAAACATACCCAATAGAAGTAGGATCATTGACAATATATGGTGATTATTATGATATTAGTATCTTTTACTTTGTTATCTCCCTTTTCTATAAGGGAACCTCTAACAATCTTACCACTGTATGGGTTGTTAAAAGACTTTGTCTTCTGGTTTTTCTTTCTAAGGGAATCTTGATGCCAGACACAACATTTATAATCAAAATGGGTGATGTGAACTACTGCTTGGAGTGTCCCCTTCTAGTATTTGTGTTTCAATTCCTCCGAAGTTTATATGTCCTCGAGATGACAGGGTTTGACGTCATTCTCGAAATGGATTGGCTCGTAGGTGATCGATCCTACATTGACTTCTATCACTGGAGGCCCCCTTAAGGTAGTAATGTAGTGTGTGTTCTAGTAGATATTCTTATGAGGGTCTCACATTTCTTATTGATCAAGGAGACATTAAGTATCGACAATCTCGGAATGTTGTATATTTGAGAGGTAGTATGACTACATGGGGTCACATGTACTATATATTGAGATATGGAAGCATGGTTTATGTCTAATTTCTAGAAGTGTTTTCCTAGGGAACTAGGTACACTGGTGATTTTAAGAAAAATATATGACCCTTGGACTAATTGCTAGTTAGAGCATACAATAAAGGTTCTAGAGAATATGATGCAAGAATGCGTCCAAGATTTTGGGGGGATCATGGGAGAAGTACATTATCCTGGTAGAATTCAATTATAATAACTGTTATCAGGAGATGATACTGATGGTACCATATGTGGATTTATATTGTAGGGCATACCAATCACCCTTCGGCTGGTTAGAGGAAGGAGATGTATCTCTACAGGTACCGTGTTTTGTGATGTAGAAATATGAGTTGGTCTAGTTGATTTATAAGTAGATGGATACAATGTAGACACATCCAAAATCATACACCAATCACCGAATATGACCTACAGAGTTCATGGTCATTGATTAGGTTTTCTTGAATGCTTTAATGAGGTTGGGACAATGGTAGATCCGGATACATGGTAATATTTCACCCAGATATGTTAGGTTGTTCGATATTCTGGTGAGACATGGGCCCGTTGACTATCAATTGTAGTTACCTCAGGTGCACTGAGCTATGCATGTAGTATTTCATATATCTCAGTTGTGCCACTATCACTCAGAACCATCTCACATTTTTTATCACAAGGAGGTTGAGATTTAGGTTTATTCATCCATTAAGGAGTATTAAATTCATATAATTAATAGAAGAATGAATCATCTCCAAGGCTAGTCAGTTCTTATAGTATGGGTGCTATGGAAGAAAAACCGTTTATTTGACAAGACATGGGTGAGGGAGGCCGATGAAGATGATCAGTGGCTAGAGTTATTTTTAGACGAATCATGACCACCATTTAGAGAGAAATTTTGGGTTGAAATTCTATACAGGGGAATATTGGAATATCGCATTTTTTCTTGATGTGTGGTTTTCTTCATTCGGGATAAATGTGTTTACATTCCTTTTTTTCTTAGACCCTAAGCTAAGTTGTGGGATGGTTGGTTTTTTTTTTGTGAAAGAAGGGTAGAAAATGCCTGATGGATGGTTACAAGCTAGGTAAACATTGTGTACTTGGCCTATATGTCATGTACGTGGACTACATGTCATGTACTATCCCACCACGGTGTGTAGCCTTTCTGGTCTAGAAAAAAAAAATATAGTGCAATACACATTTTGTACTCGGGGTAAACATCTTGTACATGGCCATCAGAAGTTTTATGAAAGAAGTCATAGCCTCTAATATTTTTTATCCACGGCCCTTTTGTCCCATTTTTTATAAACACAAACCAGATAATATAGTTATATAGATATAGAATCATTTAGAAATATTATTTGAGTGTAGATTATCTGGTTCGAATCGCATCGGTATGTACTTGATTCATTTTTAGTCATTCATGATTCTTTTAAACAATGACTTCACTATTTGATTTGGGGCTCATAAACCACAATATTTCATTCTTCATACATTATTTAGATTTATTCCAAACCAGGATGGATCGAGGATTGATATTGGATGATATCTCTACTACTGAGGTGAGGTAGGTGGTATGTACATTGTTTCAGCTTTTCAGGTGCATTTCAGGTGATTGGCCTTTCTACAATTCGTTAGACATCCTGTTAAGGCCTCATTTTTTAACGAGTTTATTGTTGCATCTGTATCAGACCTAGTTTGGATTCCCATGTTTTCTTTTCGGTGATTTTTAAAACATTTCTTGATTCAAGGTCACCCATATGGTGAACCTTATGGGATTAAAATGTTTATGACTTTTAAAACCACCCAAGGGGTGCGTGATTGTTCATTCCATGTTAGACATAGCCCGTAGATACCTTTATAGTTTCAAATTTCTTATCAAGATATATAATTCAACCTTTCTTTGTGATATCATGTGGTTTCATGCGTATTTTTGTGGTTTGGATTAAATGGAACTGGATGAAAAATTTGGTATATTTTTTTAATTGTTTAACAACCCAAGGGGTGAGTTGGGTAATGGTGATATGTGAGAGGGTTTTCTAACATGAAATGTTTAATCGATATTATTTGTTGGAATACCCATATGAAATTTCAAATGACATGTTAGATGATTTATATGTGGGGTAGACCATATTTTTTGAAAATGATAAATGGATTGCATGAGTGGGTATACTCATGGCTTGTTCATATTGATGTGAGTGGGTGTACTCACTTGGAATAAATTTTAAATTTATTATTTGGGAGGGAAAGACCATATGCTTTGAAATTGATAAAGGTTTTGTGTGAGTGGTATAATAATTGCTTGTGAATGTTAATGTTAGTGGGTATGCTCACATGGAATGAATTGTTTAAATTTAATGCTTTTATGAATGGTTAAATAGATTCCATGTACTATTCTCCACAGATCTAGAACGTGATAGCGGATAACTAGGGTTAACACTAACCCTTGGGTCTTAATTACATGGGATACCCTGGGCCTTGCTACACCATGGATCCATCTTTCTTGGGCTCATGTTGTATATACCATTTCCATGATCCTAGAACCCCAACCTATGCCTAATTGAGTTTCCAATGGGACTCCCATGGGGCTCAATGGGATTCCTTAGACAAGCTCCCTATATCCGTCCCGTCATCATCATGATCTATTACATGGATTCACTTGTATGTAACACCATAGGTCTAGCCCATGGGGTCTACATTTCACAATATGGTATGGTGGTGGGATTCTATTAATAACTATACATTGGGTTCAGGGGACTCTTGAATTAATTATACAGTGTGTCTTTGGATTGTTTGGAATTGATAGATATATGTCATGGCCATGTGACATGTTTAATTATTTTATAGATCTTTGTAAGGAGTCGACTATTTTTTAGGAAGCCTTGAGGGTGGTTATGTTTTAATTTGTAGTAGATTTATGCCATGGAAATACACACATACATTACTAATTCATTTACAACTTTCATTAAATTGTATATTGCTATTAGAACTGTATATACCTGGATGGTTTCCTACCAGAATGATTATCTCACACACTAAATTGGACTCCATGAGGACCCAGAAAAATAACAGGGATGAAGGTGATGTTAAGGGCATGAACCATAGTATAGGTAGTTGACTATGGCATTAATGTATGGGATCATAGGACCAAGATGAGTCTTAATAATCTAATGGATGTTTTTGGCCTTTATTTCCTTTGGGATACACGTACTTTATATTATTTACATTTACTAATTTGACATATTTCTAGATACTTATATCATCTAAACCATTTTTTATATAAAAAACTAATGTTTAGTGTTATATATACCAGTCTTACATGTCTTACATTTAGTTGACTGCTATTTATTTTGATTCTGCTATTTATTATATTTGTCTTTGGTTGTGATACTCGGGTAATGAGGGAATAGTCTCCCCACTGACTCACCTAGTCTCCCATTTCTAGTTAGTAGCCTTTTTCATTTGGGGAGATGCGATTGATGCCCTATGTCCATCAATGTTCGAGGCCCCATAGGGTGCACGAATGGCCAAAGGGCCTTCATTTTTATTGATTTTTGATAGCCCCCCTTTCAAGGGATGAGGGGGAACCCTTACAAGGCCCATAGACTTAGAGATTACAAGGCTTATAGGCTTAGAATATTACATGACCCAATGTTCTTAGGGAATTCAATCAGACTATCTATAAGGAACTGCCCCTCCCCAACATATGTGTCATGATAGTAGATCTTCACCTTTGCATGGCTATCTTCCTAGGCATCCCATGCAAGCACAGGCTAGTACCGATGTCATAACCATACCCTCTCATTCTGAAAATCCATTTGGTTCTGCTTTGGTGAGTGAACCTTCTCAGAATCCTCTTTTGGGGCTGCTTCTTTTTTGTAGTGTGTCTAGGTCAACTGAATTTGGCTTGAAGGCCTTGAGGTGGCCTAAGGGCCTTAAAGGTGCCCTGAATGACCTACTGACCCAAAGGCATGGGTGGCCTATATGCCTTTAGGAATCCAAGCCCAAACCGGTGGCCCAAGGTGAATAGTTCCAGCTTCTATAGTACCGTACAGTACCTGCTACAATAACTGCTACAGTTATGCTACAGTACCATACAGTGTATAGTTCTGCTACAGTACCTGTACGGTGTACAGTTCTGCTATAGTACCGCACAATGTACAGTACTACTATAGTGCCAGCTACAGTACCTGCTATAGTGCTGCTATAGTAACACCAGAAATATGCCACTACCTGGTTTTGAACCTGGTCTTGTAGATGCACTTAAGGTTACCTCGCCAACTGGACTGAGGCTCATGTGCCCCTATTGGGTGGCATCTGGGCCTGGTACGTTACACTTTAAGAAATCCATTTTTTAATAAATCATTTTTTTTATTTCATACAATTCTCTTGGATATTTTATAATACTATATACATATTTATTATGTTTAAAACATGATTTGGAAACTTATCATTTTCAAATCCTGGGGGTTGTCTAACATACACTTCCTATGAAGTAATTACATTTCAAAATGATTTTTTTACAACTATTGGATATAATTTTATGTTTTGAAAACTAGAAAATGATATTATAATTCTAATGGATTCCATCATAGACACCATAGGGAAAGAATCTTCAAATTCAATTCCCTCTTTATATTAATAACCCTAAGATACTAGTACTTCTATATTGTTATCTATGTTTCCATATTCATAATGTTTATTAAGAAGAAACCATTTTTTCCTATATCATTTTAATAATTATGAAAATAAAATGTATCCTACACCTTATAACATTAAAATTGAATTAATTCAACATATGTAGAATTGGCCCAATTTGAATTTATTAATTAATTTTAAACACTGATTGGAATAATTTTAGAAACAAAAGATGAATTAGCACAGTGATGTAAAGCATATTTTCTAGTTCAAATTCTAGATTCTACGTTTAGAATAATATTATTCAATAGGTTGATATTTAACATTTTTTCATTCCATTGGATTACATTGAAAAGAGATATTATCCTTCTAAATTATGAATTATCGTTATTGTAGTCATTATTTTCACCAAAATTAAATTCCAAGAACTCTTCATTTTAATTGATAGATTCAGAATCCCTCTTATATTTTTTTCATTAATCATAACAAGCACAAAATCTTCAACAAATAATATTTTCTTTTACAAAACTCTATAATATTTACTAGCATTGGAATATCATAAAAATAACCCTTCATGTAATTTTGAGTAAAAATTTTCTAACTAATTTTTTATTTCAGATAAACACTTTACAACCAAAGACCCTGAAGTAAAAAATATTAAATTTAATCCTTTTAAAAAAAATTTAAGGGTTTAAATTTATGAATTTTATAATTGAAAATCTATATAAAACAAGGATATATATATTGATATGTTATTCCCCAAACTATTTAGATACACAAAATTCAATTATAATTTTACAAGCCATTTTATTTAATAGATATATTACTTCAATCTACAGCACCATTTTTTCATGGTGGCCTATATTGAATAGAAAAAATGTTTTTAAATTTTGATTCACAAAATATTAAAATTATAAATTCTAAAATTACCCACATCTATAAAATATTATAGATATGACTGAAATATTTCTTAAAATTTTAATCAACTTAAAAAAAGGAAAAAATGGAGAATGTTTCATTTTTATTTGACAATGAAAAATCCCAAAGAATAAACTATAGTCATTTAAAATTACCATAACATACTTTTTACCACAAAAAATAATAGGTTGGGAGAGTCAAATTAATTAAATATAAAATAATTATAAACAAATAGAACTACTAACATCAATAATTATTTTATATTTTTGTTTTTGTTTCATTCCATTAAAATAAGAATCAGATGTGATGTACTTAGTTATATGTGTCTTCAGACACTGTAGAACTTGTTTATGCTTTTTCCGTTTTTGAAAAATTATAATCATTGCAATACCAAGCCCATTATACAAGATAATTTCAAAAACTTATAGAGTATTTAGACATATAAAAAATTGATTTCATAGATCATAACAATTAATAGTATATACATTCTCTTTTTAGTTCATAGATAACAAAACTAATTTATTGTTTAGAAAAGTAGATTTATCATTTTCAGATATAACATTTAATCCATCATCACACAAATATGATATACATTAAAATTATATTTTAAACCAATTATATATATTAATATTTAAATTAACCTGTTTTAGAAAAACTAATGTCAACAATACATTTAATCTTACCACCGGAGTTGTCTCTAAATGTGGAATGTCCACCATTACAATAGATAAATGAAAACAATTTTGAGATATATCATTTACTATACCTAGTTCATCCATATAGTACATAAGATGAGTCATTAAGACTTATGTGGTATATTTCCAAAAGTTAAATAATCAAATAGTTGTTTCATTACCCATTCCAACATGATTCCAATTAGATATATAGGAGAAAACATCAAAACCTAAATGGATTTAAATCATTTATTACAATGAGGATTAGAAATTAAATAAATTTAAATGAATGTTGTAGTATGAAAAAATAGTATTATGTAATAACAGTGAACTCTCATTGGTATAATTCCCTTTCATTATTAATTTAAAACATGTTACACTGCAAATGATTCATTTCAATTTTCTAACATTATTTGTCTTATTTAAAATATGTATTATAATTACAGACTGAAAATAATTCATTTAATTTTTTAGTTTCATTACCTAAAATAATATAATAATATTGTTATTGAAATTTTAAAAAATCATATTATTCTTATTTTATATAAAAAATATCATTTTCCAAATCCATATTATCCTTTTCAATGGTTTCTAAATATGCAACGACCTTTTTAACGGATTAGGAAGCTCTGTTTCTTAATTTTTTAATTTTTATTCATTAACTTAATTCATTCATTTTCAACATTATTAATATAATCCTAAGATTATTTAAATATTATTTATTTATATTTATAATATACATACAAAAATTTTAGAGCCCTTAAAATTTCCAATTTTAGTTTTAGAAAGTAATATTTATAATCTTCTTTTGATTTATCAATCTACGAAACACCAATTTTTAGATTTTCACATAACATTTTTATTTTAGACTTTCTTTAATAATAAATATATTATTAATTTTCAAGTTAGTGTAATTATAAATTATTTTAAATCCACCATTATTTAATTAACCATTTTCATTATGTAATTCTTTAACAGTGGTATTTAGAGAATCCAGATCAAATCATGATTCCGAAACAATTTCAACTTCATTTCTATATAATAAATTATGATAAAAATTTAAAATAGTGATTAACTAAGTAATTTTGGAAATATTTAACTCAAAATTAATACCCCTTAGGAAAAGATTCAATGTCTCTTATTCATATTTAGAATCTCAATATGATGGAAAACTATCTAAATAGTCCCACCTTTGACGACCCAAGTATTTATAGAATAATACATTTTAATATCTATCAATCTTTACGAATAAGTTATTAATTTTAATTTAATGTGGATTCTATGATCTGTGGTGTACCTAACACAAAACAATGGGTTTCTCTAAAATCTAATGTTTCACACAAGGATGAGTCATCCTAAAAAATAATAACATAATATTATTATTTAAAATGGTACTTATTGCTTTGACTATGTATTGGAAAGAATGAACAGAACTAACAATATTATGATAACATGTATTTGTTAAATGGTTTTACAATTTTCCAATAAAATTTAGATTCTTAAAATGAATGTGAATCTAATTTTATGCAAAAATACTCTAATATTTTAAAATTTTAGAGTTGCCACCATTGGATGGAGAACCCCTTTTAAATCTAGTTTGTGTCACTTTTATATGTTTCATTTGACAAAATAATCTTATTCTTTAGAATAGAAATATCAAAATTTACATTGGGTATATTTTTTTTATTTTTCTAATAAAGATCATTTTTTAATAAATAGTGAAAATATACAGTATTTTAATTCAAAACTATATTTTCATCTGATTTATTTATAATGTTATATTATATTTTTAATTGGTTTAAAAGTGTAAATAGATTTATTTTTTACAATTTAATCCAATTTTGGTCATTGGAAGTAATTTCTCATTTTATTTAGACCTAAACACATGTCAATTTTTGGATAGTTATTATTTCTTAAAAACATGCTTTATGGTTATGACAACAAGAAATAATTTTAAATTAAATACTTAAAATTATTTGTTTTTAATTTGGAAAAATGGGTTCCATATTTGGAATCATGAGGTCCAAAAATTTTTAATAGGTATCTTTTATTTTTTTACATTATGAATTGTAACTTCAGCAAATATTTTATTTACCATGGTTAATGGGTAAATATGGTAAATAAGGGAACAAAATAATATTATCAAAAATATTAAATTACCCTAAAATGTTTCCTAACCCTATTTTATTATATATTTCCGTCCGTGGGAATACTTTTGTTGATTTTTTACCCCATGGAGCCACATTTATGTGAACATTACATTTTATAAAAATTAATTTAATGTTAATGAAAATGTAACCTAAACATATATCTCATACCAAAACAATTTTATATTGAGTTATATAAGTGATAATTTATACTTTAAATTGTCATTATAATGATAAAGAAATTTACTACATAATTTTATTTTATTTATAATAATTATAAATCAAATAAATAAAATTATTTATTACACAATGGCGATGTATTTATTACTTTATTAATGAATGTTTTAAATAAATTAGCTTATAAATATTAAAAAAATATTTGGATACCTTTAATGCCATACACTTTTTTGATTGATAACTATGACATATTATATATATTTTATATCATTTTATTCCAAATAATGATTTTTTTTATCACTTTAACATAAATCAATTACTAAATAGTGTCAAAATTGACATAAATGAGTTTTTAAAACAAATATTAGTTTATCAAATGATATAATAATCCTAAAAATATATTATTTAGCCATATTAAATATATAATGTTACCAAAATCATTAAATAACCATTTGTGGTTTTTTTGGAATTTCATTGCATGTATATTAACCATATAATTTGAATATACAAAAAGTCATGGTGAAAGATAAATTAGTTAACTAAGGGTTAAAGCAAAAATATAAGGTTGTTTTTATGACATAAACATGTATAAAACATGTTGGTTGAGATGATTTAGATCTATTTTCATCTTATATTCGACTTAACTCACATTTGAGACTTTATAAACTGAACATTAAATTATAATAAAATAATACTTCAAGACTTTTCTAAATAGTACATACTCTGTCTTATAAAACAGCTACACCCCAACCAATTTAGTAAAATCTCTCAAGCACCTTGGAAACACCAAACCCTGATAAAATAATCTCTCAACATCCCATTGTTCCACCTATAATCTTTACCCTATCCATAATGCAATTCAAGAAAGCCTTTGGGATCAAATCAAAGAGATTTACACATTTTAAGAGGTGGCATCTTCTCTAAAATTCCTTTCCATTATTCTACTTCATCAATCCCTAATATATTTATTTAATAGTAAAATAAAAAATCCCCAATCATAAACATAATATGATATTGTAATGATAAGTATTCCAACTACACTCACACACACCTCAAACTAATGGATTAAGAATATATTGTTTCTCTGGACAACGATCTATTGTCTCAAGAAACGATGATAGTTCTATTATGTCCTACTACCTATCCTAGAGTCCATTATGATTGAAATGTATTATTATGTGATAAATATTATATTTATATTGTCTCTATCCTTCTGTATTTTTTTATAGCATTCCATTATGGTTTCCATAATGGGTAAAAACGATAATTTCATTTGAGGAAGTGTGAACTACCGCGCCCTCAAAGTGATATGACTCGTTCATTCCATTTATGAAATGTATAATGGATTGTGTTAATAAAATTATGTAATTTTTATAAAATATGATATTATACTGTAAATATAATATGCCTATGTGTCATTGGGTTTTATTCCAATAAAAATGAAAAAATGAAATGAAAGTATCATTCATGCATACGTACGGATTACCGTCTCCATGAACGGTGTAGTTCATTTATATATATCCAAATGATATAGATTATTCAAAATAGAAATATACTATTTCTAAATACATATATAATTTATATATATGATATTTACATCATGAATTAAATTGTAGAGATAATAGACTTTTGACGACTTGGATAATTTGTAATTATAACACCTATATTTTTAACTCAAGTACCAAATATCTACAAAATGACCAATAATAACATAAATAATTATTTAACATTTATAGAAAGGTAATAAGTGATATAAAAGGAATAATAAATGTGAAAAAGGTTCTTATTCAAGTAGATATTAACTTACGTTTATTATTCAGGAATAACAAGTAACATATGAGACAAGTTAGACTCGAGGTAAGGGACCTTCTTAACCCAATTTCCATTCATTGGGATAGACTTCTGATTCATTATTATGTCGGGCTAAGATCATGTGAGAAATAACTATTGATTTCATGTATTTTATTTATACTTTATTTAGGTTTATGTAGATTGAATACGTATAATCGATCTATTTTATTTACAAAATGATCTTTGTGGGGGAACCTTTCATCCTACTCTATTAGTAAAAGACTTCTTTCATGACTTAAATTTTAGTTTCTATTTTATTATGATGGGATATTTTCTTCAATATCCATATTTCTATATATTTTATTTCCCAGTGATGAGAGTACCTTTTCTCTCCAATCAACTCATTTTCTGAATTTTAATGTGATGTTGTTAGGATGATGAATTTTCATAAGGGAATACGTCTTAGTCTTTTTTCATTGTGTCATATATTGATATTGTGCGGAATTATTATCCTATATGGTGTATATAAGGACATTGTAATGATTATATGATGAATCTCATTATTCTCATGATATTATACGTTTTTTTAATTTTATTGTTTAATTATTTTTATCCATGTATTTTCTCAAGAGGTAACCGACTCTTTAACTAAAACATTGTTCTAAATGTTTTAAAGATTTATTATTCTAAATATATCACATTAATTTCCATGTTTTTAAAATTGTTTTCAGGATTTATTTATATATACATTAATGTATTAATATGTTATTTCTTTTTAAAGATTCAAAGTGGCATGGAAAACATTGATTAAAAAACATCTTTATTAAATGTTTTAGATGTGTCTTTGAAAATGGATTGATTATGTCAATATATTTAAATGATTTATTTTGATTGCAATGTGTAAATGTCATCTATAATTTATTCTTGATCATGTGTTATGATTATGTTATGGTTCTCAATAATTGTTTATGTATACAAGGGATTCTGTGAAAAACCTAGGGTGGGTGAGCTTGAGATAGCTCTCCAATGCACTAGAAAATGTGAAAAATGTAAAAATTTATGTTTCTCCTAATAGATTTAGGGAATATACAAGGATGGGTATTCAAAATGTAACGCCCATTATAGATGTGAAAGATAAAATGTAAGTATGACATGGTTTCCATATGTTACCTTTATGATTTATGATTTTTATATATTATTCATAAATAATATGATTTCATGAGGTAAGTTAAAGAGCTTATGTTTCATATATATTGATGGACCAGTGTTTTCTTTCTTTATTTTATAACCCTTACTGAGATTTTTATTCCCATCCCATGTTTTTGAAATATTTTTCAATGGGTATAAGGAATTGTATAATATAGAAAGAATTCATGAAAATTTATATCAAGAAAATAATTCGTGTTTTTTAGGGTTTTCTATTTTATGAAAAAAATGGATACTGAGTATAAGTATATTCATGTAATAATCAAGATGTTTTGTATTAGTTATGAACTAATTCTGAAATGATCTAAAACTAAAAGATCCTCAATGAGAATTATAAAAATAGTTCAATATAATATAATGTTTCTGTTAGGGGAGTTGAAGTTGGTATTAGAGGTCGGATTAGATAACATTAGTGGTTATGGTGTTATTTAAGAATAAGAGAAAAAACCATAATGGTTAGAATATTAGAAATTGTCATAGTTAGTTTAGATTAATCGAATGAGTTTAAGATAACATGAATAAGTATATCATAGTGTTTAACATCCTAAAAAGATATTATTTGATGATTTTAAGGATATGCTCACACTGACCGTTTTGGTTTTAGTAAATGGATGGATCTATCGGGCACCTAAGTGATAAGGAATGTGAAGCAAACATTGAATGTTTTTTGTATAAGCAACTGAATGAAATGGGAGATGTTCAAAGAAACCTTTTGGTTATTCTAAATATATAATCTAGATTCATAATTGACCACTTAACCCTTAGTGATTTTTATAAGGGATCCTATATGTGAAAAACAAATCCCTGTGGGAGATCATGTTGTAATCATAAAGGTATGTATATTCCCAAACCAATGTGTCATGGATGTGGAAAGAAACATAATGGAATGTTTCTCAAAAGGAGGAGAATATCCTATATATGTGGTAATAATGGTCATAAAGCTTGAAACTTCCATGGAAAAAAGAAATCAACTAGTTAACTCTCGGAAAGGGAAAGAAGTTATTTTTGACATATCAATTGAATGTTTTAAATTTTGTGTGCATGGTCATTAAACAATTAGATGTCCTATAAAGATGGATCGAGAATGCGATTAGTAGTACCATAAAAATATATGTTTACCAATACCAAATGAAATTCCAATTGAGGGTGAGGAAACTGAAAATGACCAATGAAAGGTATTGATTATTTTATAGATGATGTTTTGACAATATTTAATCTTAGATATGATTGATGATTTTTTTGTAGGGATGATGTATTAAAGAATATGTATGAAAGGAATCATTAATGGATCATGAATAACATTGAATGAGTTAGTGTTCTACATATAAGGTATTTGTAATGCCCTAACCCCAGTTAACCAGAGCCGGTGCATTATTTTAATAAATTGGCATGATTACAAGGAATCATGTCCCAAAGGACCGATCAGTTTAGAAGTATTGGAAAATAAATTACATACATTAACATTACATTGCAATTTCAAACATAAAACAAAGCGTAGATAGTTCTTTGAGAATTTAATTATTCCCTTTATCTTAACCCTGCATATCAATCATAATAAACTTCTTGGTATCCTGGGAAAATAAAACATAAGAAAGTGGTGAGTTCTGATGCCCATAATGAATAAATATTTTAGCGAAAGCTATAAACATTTAAGGCATGATGTGTAATAAAAAAAATATCTTTTTAAATATAAACATGAACATAAAATAGAAAAATAAATCAAACATTACCATATAAATATGGACATTAATATTCACCTAGTAAAATAATCACATGTAATAAACTAAATTTACAATGAGGGAATGTATAATGTCGATGTTTAATTTCTATGTCATAGCCTCGTGCTAGGAACTATGGGATAACTGTAACCAGACACCAACCCATAGAGCCTCTGTAACTGGAATCCATCCCGAAGAGCCTCTTTAACTAGACTCCAACCCAGAGAGCCTCTGTAACCGGACTCCAACCCGAGGAGCCTCTGTAACCGGACTCCAACCCGGAGAGCCTCTGTAACTGGACTCCAACCTGGAGGGTCTGCTGTTACCAGACCCCATCCCAAAGGGATTATTTTTAAAAGTCCCCAACAAGGAAAAAACTAGTCTAACATATTCATTTTAAGTAGAGGATGAAATATAACATAAACATTCGTAATAAAACTAGGATACAAAATGTCAATACTTTAACCCTAAACCATGAATGGTATAAAAATAGAACATCGACAATCAAACATATCACAAAACATTAAATAAAATATGGAATATTTTTATAATAATAAATAAAATTCAAACAAGTGTAAAATTTATCAAATGATGTTGACTTAGATGAAATAAAAACTATTTGAGAGAAATATCTTTTTCTATTTTGAAATCATTTAATGTTTCATAATTATAAAAGAAATAATTTATTTTGAAAATATTTTTATATGATTTTAAGGGAATCTTTGATGATGTTATAACAGTGAAAAATAGCAGCACCCTCTGTATAAGTTAAAAAATACATTCTTACTATAGTTTTGTTGAAAAGGTTATAATGTGCCTTTTTTGGAAAATGATGGAATGATTACTTTCAAAACATCTTATAAGAAGTCAATCAAGGTTATAAATGACTTTATCCCATTTTCTAGTAAATAAAAAAAATTGAAATACATTTTCAGGAAACATTTTTGTGGATGATAATGTGGTCCCAGTAGGTACTTACATAAAAATAACCTTGGATAACAAAGAGACTGTGAAATTCACCCATACTAATTTGGTAACTTACGAAACATAAACCCCCTGAATGAAATATCAAAAAATTAATATGTAAATACACATAAATTAAAGTGTATTACATAAAGAATACAATTATGGGCCAGTCATACATCACACAAAAGGTAACCGTGGCAATATGGCATGAATCTCATGGGAAAAATGAGTGAGATGAAAACCCCATAGCTTGCACTTTCCTTTAGTTGAGGGTACGTTTAACCTCCTCTTCATCGGGTACTTCCATTTTATTTGATCAAACGGGATCCTTAGGTTGCCTATCTGACCAAAGGATGTCATCTGGGATGAAATTAGGGTATTTGGGAGTATATTTTGGCAGGGTTTGGCAGAGCCACATGGCTTTGAAGGTGTTAATTAGTGTGAAGGGGGACATCACTTTTATAAGAGGGGTGAGGGGCACCTTAAGAAAATCTTAAAATATTATTTTATAATAAATTCATTTTCGATTTATAATGGCTCCATAATGTATTATTTAATGTATAAGGTAGGGATGGGTCGAAATATACACAACAAATAGGTTTTAGACAGTTTTAGATCACCATATTTACCTTAGCTTTTAGATTTAACTCTTAGTTAAATATTTTGACATTTACCATGTATCTTGGTATTTTTGTATTATATGGTTAATAAACATACTATAAAATGCCAACTAACTCCAATTGGTTCATTAATGGAATATATATTATTATATATGACTTTTAGACGATCCATATATTTTTAAGACTATTATATAAATTAATAATATAATATTGGTTTTAAAAAGACTTTTATGACAATTTTGACACTATTTGGTATTTTTTTGATAAAATAATAACAGAATTATTACATCAAAAACAATTAATCTAATAATCCCTAATATGTCATGTTAACCTAGAAAATTAGTGTAATTTATAAAAAGTCTCAAATTACATGTGTTCGGATTTTTATTATATAAATTATTTTAATCTTTCATTAATAAGATAATTACTACAACATCATTATGTCATAAATAAATTTAATTATTTAATGTCTATAATATATAAATGAAATACCATTATGTATGAAATCTTTTTATATTTCTAATGGATATTTATAGTCAAATTTATCTAATCGGTAACCCTATATTAAAACTGTTTTAGTTATTAAACATTGAATTTATCACTTTTAACTCTTATTTGAATTAAATAATAATAATTGTCCTAATCTTATAAAAGTGGGCTATATAGGATCATATTTTATTCCTAGGGTTGTTTTTGGTTGAATTACACTTAACAAATACAATTAGGACATGTGTTAGGGTAATAATAATATCATTTTTATCCATAGTTAACTTTTTTACTTTTAACCTTGGTAAATAAAAGTAAATAAGTTACTATTAACCAGAAATTATTTTTATCATATTGAACCAAATTTTCATAAAAATCTCAACCGTGTCTCTCAGATTTTTGATATCCACTCACAGAATCAGTAAAATTATGTTTTGTGTGAATTTGAAAATTCTACATGGAGGTGGGTAAAAGACGGTGAAAAGTTCAATAAAATTTTGTATATCTAATATTATTACAAAACGACTCAAATGATTTACATTGAACATATATATGTATTATGTATCTATTTTGGCCTATAATAAATTTAATTAAAATAGATAATTATTTAAATAAACAGTCGGTTTTAAATAATAACTCAGTGTTCTTCACTTTTTATCAAAAATTGAATGTTTTCAGAAAAATACCAAAAATTCACCCTAATGAAATTATGGTATTATGAATTCAAAAATGAAGTCTATTTTACCAAATTCAAAGCATAAAAATTGCATTTATTAATTTAAAATTAATTCCCATTGTCAAAACCAAAAGGCATATTTTTAAAAAACAATAACTATCAAAAGATTAACACTTGTTTATGTCTAATATCATTGTGAAATTACTTACAATGAGTAGAATTTGATTAAATGGTAAAAATATAATCTATTTATACTTATAAACCATTAAAATTTATAATTTAACACTATGAATTATTTTGATTAAAAAAGTTGTTTTCAGTTAAAATATAGTATTTTTCACTATGCACCCAAATATGAAAGTTATCAGAAAAACACCAAAAATTTATTGAAACTAAATTATTATGTACCGATTGTAAAGAAGAAGTTTATTTTGTCAAATTGAATATATAATATTTTCAAATATTGTATTTAATAATGGTTCACTAATAAAAGGCGGTAAAAGTGCATTTTTTTAAAATAATTCCTTTGCCTAAATAAAATGAATTAGTTCTTACATTATTTCAAAGAAACTCATAATATGGATTATAAATGTATAAGCATTATATATAGTTCAAAATTCAGTCAATACTATTCATAACAGCTTTTGAATGTATATTTTGGTAAGTCATGGTGCGCTTGAACTCAGTGTTGCATGTAGTGAAAGTTATTGAATTACTTTGATGAAATAACATACTATGAAATCTTGGGGTGTTACATTTTTCCCTCATTCAATAAATTGTGTCCTCACAATTTGAAATTGTTCTTCGAAAATAAAAGGTTGAAAATAGAAAATACCTTTGTGGAGAACTCATATCAGAATTTGGGTTAATAAAATTTAGTCTTAATAAGAGGGAATATATATATATATATATACTTGAAAAGTAGAGTTACATTCTTTAAATAATTCCTACCACAGACTAATCTTCCACAGCAAAAATATCTCAAAAAAATATTCAATTTATCTTCAGGGTTACAAAAATAATGAATTTATAATTCACCTGTTAGACCCTTTATAAAACTAGATTATTCCATCCTGGGACTTCATGTAGTCCAGTGGTAAGCGATCAATCCCAATCGCACTATGGTGTGGGTTCGATTCCTACAGCTTTGTCCGATGTGAAGGATTTTCACATAGTCCACGTGTTGTTATTTTTATAATAATCCAAAAATAACTTTAACAATAATATCAAATTTCAAACAAAATCTATTCCAACCTTTAGACTTATCCAAAATACTTATATCTAAGATCAACGTTCATAATTTATAAAGAAGTTAAACACAATGAAGATCCTTTTTACTATGTAATAACTTATTTATACGTTCATCATGTATTCTTTCAAAACATGGTAACATCCATAGTTATTACATTCATTCTCCCTTATTACTTATAGAATACTATATATATTCCATATATGCAAAAAAAATTAATACTCAAGCAATCATGAAATAAAAAAACCATTAATCAGTTCGTATATAGTCAAGAATATCCAATATATTTTATCCAACTCAACCATCACTTATTCCAAAATTTCTACCTTAGTATCCGGACCAGATAATCTCAAATTCCCAATGAAATTGTACTGTAGTAAAATCCTTATTTGTTTACATAATTCATATAATTAGTATATCGTTTATACAACACTCAAATGACACAATACATTAATAACAACATAAGAACTCTTAATCATTCCTCTTCATCTTCGGTAGTATCATAACCTGATTCTTATCCAATAGCAGCATTTTGGGTATACTCTGATGATTTGGACATTGATTCGTGTAGTGTCACAACTCTTTGTAGATGAAGCATTGTACATTAGAAACTTTTTCATACCCTTGCAATCATTTACTTGGTGTCCTTTTTCTCAATACTTATAACAAACTCTCATTGCGTTCAAGAATTTACAAAGCTGATTATTTCCATAGTTATAACATATGGGAAAATCCTTTTTCCATCTTCTCCTTATCCATCTTTCTCTCTTCCATCCTTTTCTTCTCCAACTTCCCTTCAAATACATAAGACTTATAGAATTATTTACTTATCTTATTAACACATAATACTATTTCTTCATATGTTAATAATACATGGGAGACTATTTACCTCTAAAATGTTGGGTTAATACCATGAATGATATGATCCTTATTACTGTTTGAATTATACGTATTGTTGGAGTTCACATCCTTATACTGGACACCATTTCTATACAATTGCATACACTAGGTCAGTTTATGAATTGCAAAGAATAATTCCAAACATGTAAAATACCTAATGTAAATTGAACAATTTATGGATATAATCAATAAAAATATTTTCTTTGAGGAGGTATATACCCATAAATCATTCATAATGAGTTGTAAAGAAAATGAGAATTATCCTAATCATATCCCCCAAGAGTGTCGTAACCAAGAGTGTAGCAAGGCCCGTTGTCGTGCACCAGTTCTCGTTTGAGTCTATCTCAAATAGGTGTTTTTGGGTTTTACCCCTAGGTACATCTATTCCAGATCCACCTATACCTTCTCTTATCCAGACAGGGATGTATTTTCTTGGAAAACTCACAAAATCTCTACATTACCAAAATTCTAGGAAGTTATTCTATAATAATCCTGAATGTCTATCTTAAGGAAAATACTCTAATCCGAGTTTATCAAAATCTAGTTTCCAAGGTTATTGCTAAACTTCCTCTGATACCAACTGTAACACCCTGAACTCAGTTACCCAGAGCAGGTGCATTATTTTAATACATTTGCATGATTACAATGAATCTAGTCGTGAAGCATCAATCAGTTTATCAATCTTGGAATGTATATTACATACATTAACTTCACATTGAAATTTCAAACATAAAACACATCATAGATAGTTCTATGAGAATTCCATTATTCCCTGTAGCTTAACCCTGCATATCAATCCTAATACACTTCTTGGAATCCTTGTAAAATAAAACATAAGAAAGGGGTGAGATCAGATACCCATTAAGGGTAAATTGAAGGACCCCGGGACACCCTGAGAGGGGAGGGGTGAATCAGGGTGACCACTTTTTCTTTTAATGTGATGGATCTTGTTCCCACGTTGGTAGGAACTCGTTGAACCTGTATGATGATTATGATTAGAAATCAAGCAATCACAAGCACAGAGGAGACACAACTCTTTTTACTTGGTTCACCACTAAGGGCTACGTCCAAGGAGCATACGCCGACAGGATGTCAGTCATACCAAAATCCACTATGCTTCACTAGATGTAGATTACAAAGGTTCGGGTACAGACACTCTGTCCCAGGCTCACTACCTTTACAATTGTTCAGGAATAGCTCACTGCGTCCCTTGGGTCACTCCTGTTGACTCCCCCTGGCTCACTGCCGTTGGTGAAGTCCCACTCAGTTTATAGACGTGAAGGTCTCTTTATCATTTGCATAAGAATGCATCCTTTGTTGTATGTAGATTCTCTACTGATGTCTGATTCTCACCAGAAGCAGAATATCACATTTCCTCGAATGTATCGGGTAGTCTCCTGGCTTTCTTGCAGCTCCAAACAGGCCGACAGGCTTCAGCAAAACCTGGCGTGCTTCTCCAAGCCGGACGCGCATGTCCCACTACGGCGCGCAAGTCCAAACTGGCGCGCAAGTGTCATCAACGCACCTGCGCGACGCTTCCTTCCCTGACTTCAAACTTTCGCGGTCCACTTCCTTTCTCTTCCAAACCGCATTGGGCGCGCAACCAACAACTGGCGTGCATGCTCTACTTGCGCGACAAAACTACCACCTGCGCGACTCGACCACCTGCGCGACGAGAGCTCGAACAATCTCGAAGTCTTGAGCTCCGTGAGAAATGAGAAGGGGTGGTCCAGTATTTATAGGCAAACTAGACCCCCTGCGCGGCGGCGTGAAAGTCCCTCGACGGCGCGCAAGTCTTGTCTCCAGTAACATCTGTCGCGCAACTCCCTTGCGCGACCCAGCCAATACTTGCGCGACCTTCTTTCCTTAGCCACATTTTGATTTTATGATCCTCAAAAACAAACGGCGCCACCTTCACAACTGTTTTCTGCTTGAACGGTATGATCTCTTTGTTGGTACACATCCTGAACATCCACTGAGGATTGACAACAAACACAAACCATACGCCAAATCATGCTCTGAAGACCCTGGTTCCAACAATCTCCCCCTTTGGGTTTGTTGGAAATCAGAATAAATTCAAAAGATCTCCAACCATGAGCAAACCCAAAACGCAAGAATCAACTCAGCCAACACTCTAAGTCTACGAGAGAAATGCTCGGTGTAGAAAACAAGAGAGGAAGCTTGAATTGGGTTCTAGTGTTTTGAAATTCTCCATGACGCCTGATGTTATCCTTCTTAAACTTCTCATCACAATCTTACACTTCTCATCACATAAGATTTTCTTGCCTTTAATTTCTTGCCTTGAATTTATTCCTTTCTCCCCCATTGAAAATAAAACCAAAGACCGATAAGTTGTTAAACGTTCAGCTCAAGCCATACTCCCCCTGGATAGTATCTCCCCCATAAACCTGCATCACAGCCATAAGCAGAAAAAAAACAGTTAAAACAAACGGGGAGAGGGGATTTTTGGAGCCTCCTTATGCAGTAGGAGGTGGTTGAACACCGAGGTTCAACCAATGCTTCTCAAACACAGCCGCAGACAATGACTTGGTCAGGATATCAGCCACTTGCTCATCAGTTCCAACATGATCCATTCTAATCACGCCTTGTTCAACCTTTTCTTTGATAAAATGATACCGTATTTCAATATGTTTTGTACGAGAATGCTGAACCGGATTCTTCGTAAGATCAATTTCACTTTTGTTATCACAATAAATCACCATTGGTTGCTGCACCTTATCACCAATATCTGTTAGCTTCTGCTTCATCCAAAGAAGATGAGTGCATGATTTTGTGGCAGAGATATACTCAGCTTCAGCCGTACTAAGAGAATTACTTTCTTGTTTCTTGCTCAACCAGCCGACACATTTCTTCCCAATATAGAAAGCTCCACCACTAGAGGACTTTCTGTCTACTATATCACCAGCCCAGTCAGCATCAGAAAATGATGATAATTCACAGTCCCTGCCTGCAGAAAAAAATAACCCGAAGTTATGTGTGCCTTGAATATACCTCATGATTCTTTTTACTACTGCCATATGTTCGCCTTTTGGATTACTCTGAATGCGGGCCGCAAGGCATGTGGCAAAGGAAATATCTGGCCTTTTCGCTTTCAGATACAGTAGGCTTCCAATGATCCTCCTGTACATGGTGGGATCAACAGATTCCCCATCCTCATGCTTTCCAAGTTTTGTTCCAACTGCAATTGGAGTTGACATTGGTTTGGAGTCTTGCATATTGAACTTCTTCATTAGAACTCTTGCATATTTTTACTCAGAAATGAAAGTGTATTCCTTCTATTGAATCACCTGCAGCCCCAAGAAATATGTGAGCTCCCCAATCATAGACATTTCAAATTCTGATTTCATGTGATTGGAAAATTCATCCACTGATTTCTGCCTGCTTCCACCAAATATGATATCATCAACGTAGACAAGAACCATGAATTGATATTTTGGTGAATTCTTCACATAGAGATTGTGATCAACTCCTCCTCTTTTGAATTCCAACTTCTTGAGATATGAGTCCAGCCGTAAGTACCAGGCCCGTGGTGCCTGCTTCAAACCATATAGAGCTTTCTTCAGTTTACAGACCTTTGTTTCCTCAGTACCCAAAACAAAGCCCACTGGTTGTTCAATGTAGACTTCTTCTTCGAGTACACCATTCAATAATTCTGTCTTGACATCAATTTGATATACTTTATATTCTCTTTGGAGTGCCATGGAAAGGAAAAGCCTGATTGACTCCAGTCTAGCAACTAGAGCAAAGGTTTCTTCAACATCAATGCCTTCAATCTGGGAGTATCCTTTACATACCAGTCGTGCCTTGTTTATGATGACACTTCCATTCTCATCAAACTTATTTTTGAAGATCCATTTGGTACCAATAACATTGTGACCTTCGGGTCTCCGGACAAGATCCCATGTCTGATTCTTGTCAATCTGATATAATTCATCATTCATGGCTTTCACCCAAGACTTATCTTTTGCAGCTTCTTCGAATGAGGATGGATCTACAACTGATAGAAATACAGATTGCGTGGTATTCCTCATCCTTCTTGTTTGAGTGGGTGCACTCCTGCCCCCAATTATGTTGGATGGATCAATCTCATCTCTTCGATTTCTCCTGCGAGGTTCAGTAGTATTCTCTTCAGCCATTGTTTCTTCTTCAGATTCTTCTTCTGAGTCAACATCTTGATGTGACTGCTGAGGGTTTTGAATAGCTTCCTCTATTTCTGCATTTGTATTTTCTTCATGTTCAAATTCTTCCTGACATTCTATCACATCAGCATATGGCGTCCTTGAAAAATTTTTGGTTTTCTCTTCAATTATCTTAACATCACTGCTTTCCACAATCCTTCCCAAGCACTTGTTGAAACATTTGTAGGCTTTTCTGTTCATTGAGTAACCGAGGAAATTTCCTTCATCTGCATTGTCACCGTACTTCCCTTGATTTCCTTCTTTGTTCCTGATGAAGCATTTACTTCCAAAGACACTGAAGTATTTTAGAGAAGGCTTCTGTCCATGCCACAATTCATATGGTGTCTTTGTCTCACCCATATAAAGTCCTGTTCGATTCTGAATGTACACTGCAGCTTGAACAGCCTCTTTCCAGTAATGTCGTGGAATACGACTCTCAATCAGCATAGTTCGCGCCATGTTGTTCACCTGTCGATTCCTACGTTCAACAACTCCATTTTGTTGTGGAGTTCTCACAGTAGCTACCTCATGTTGTATACCATGCTTCTCTAGATAATTCTCAAATTCAATGGACGTGTATTCTCCTCCATTTTCAGATCGCAACACTTTGATTGTTCGTCCAGTATCATTCTCGGCGATTCACCGATATTTTTTCATGCAGTCAAGGACTTGTCGTTTCCTGTGAATGACCATCACACATGCCATTCTACTGTAATCATCTATGAAAAGGACAAAGTACCTTTCTCCATGTGTTCCGGCAACATTTTTTGGACCACAAACATCTTTATGAATCAGATCAAGAAGGTGAGATGCATTTTTCTTCTTTGGCCGATATGAACTCCAGACCAGCTTCCCACGAATACAAGCATCACAAAATTTTTCACGCTCACGCTTTAGGTTGGGGATGTCCATGACAATTCTCAATTTTGATATTTTCTCCATGTCTTGTTGATTGATGTGTCAAAATCTCCGATGCCACAAATTGTTTTCTTCTTCAACAGTCATGTAACATACATTTTCTTCACTATCAACCTGATACAAGTTGCCTTCTGTTCTGCATCCTTTCATAAGTGAATTGCCAGTTTTTCCCTTGATAGTGAAGCCTTTATGATAGAAACTAACTATAAGTCCTGAGTCACAGAGTTGAATCACGCTGAGGAGATTATGACGTAGGCCATCTACGTAAAGGACTTCAGTCTTCTTTAGTTCTCCATTAGCTAATTGGGTACTTCCACTCCCTTTGATTTTCAGAGCCCCATCATTACCAAATCATACTGTACCATCAACATTATTTATGTTATTCGTTAGTAGGCCGGCATTACCCGTCATATGAAATGAACAACCGCTATCCAGAATCCAGGTACTGTTGTTATTTGTAGCTTTGAGGGCTACCTCTGCAAGGTTCGATTTTTCAATCTTCTTCCTTTCCTTCCATGATACATTAGATTGAGTATATAGAACTGATGTCCTTTCAACTATATCTTTCTCATACCCAGGTTCTTCATAGTCAAAGTCTTCATTGAGAGGTGAGAACCTCTTTGAAAGAGAAAAACTGTCTTGCGGACGAGACTTGACTTGTCTTGAACTTCGGTATGAGGTGTCTATGTCCCTTCCCTGCCTACAATTAACGGCCTTATGACCAAAGTTAGAACAACAAAAACAATATCCATAGAAATTATTTCTTCTATGATAATTAGGATATGAGATTGTTCTCCTTTGTTGAGCATCGATATCTTCTCCATTCAGATAGCTTCTTACCTCTTCACAATAAGACATGGTATGGCCCAGATAGCCTCAGAACTCACACTTCATGAGAGGAAATGTCTTCTCACTTGAATTTATCCTGATACCTTCTTCCCTGGGAGAATAGTAAGACTGTCTGTCATTTTTGAAAGTTTGAGGATAAATTTCAGGTCTCCTTTTAGTTTGGATTGAGGATTCCTTTTTCAGAACTCTAGGTAACATTTCATCAGGTTCAACTTTCATATTATCCTTCTTTTGGATCTTTTCACTTCCAGCAGTTGATGACTCAGCCTCACAGCCAATTCCACTATTTCCCATGCAAGCGGGTCTTTGATCACTCAAGATTTTTCCAACCCCATCTGAACCACACTTGGCTCTTGCTAGTAATTCTGCATCTGAGAATCTTCCGAACTGTATTTTCTTCCTCGATTCTTTTGGAATCGATTCAGTCTCCAGTTTACTCCTTAGAGAAACTACTTCCTCCTCAAGACCCTCAGCATTCTTGGATTTTTCATCCAGTCTGGATGTGAGGTCTTTGATGACCTTTGCCTGCTCTTCAATTCTCAGCTTTAGATCAACTACATCATCATTGCTTTCAATTATTTTAGACTGTACCATCACAAATTCTTCTAGTCGTTCAATTTCAGCTTCAAGTGGATCAACATATTCAGTTGATTCTTCTACAATTGATTTCCACTTATTGAAACTATTACATTTAATCTTATGCTTACTAACCGCATCCTTAAGTTTCACCTCAGGATCTACACAAGTTATCAGTTGTTTTTCTCCATCAGTATCTTCTGACTTTTCAACAATGGCCATCATAGAAGCATGGTTCCCAGTTTTGAATTCTGATTCTTCTTCATCACAGAATTCATTGTCATCTTCTTCCTCTTCATAGACAAAACTCTTCCTTTTCATTTTCTTACCAGATTTGAAGTCTCCCTTTTTGAAGAAACTTCTCTGAGGCTTCTTGAAGTTTTCATCTTCACTGTCATCATCATTGATATTCTTCAAGCACTGAGAGGAAATGTGCCCAACTTTTCCACAACGGAAACATGCGAGAGGTAACTTCCCTTTGAATTTCCCTTTCCCTTCTGGAACTTCTTTGCAATGAGAGAAATAATTTCTTTCTCTTTGTCATCATCACCGCTACTATCCTTTGAGATTTTCAATTTATCCATGGCCTTGAATACCATTTCCTTGCTCACCCGAGTCGTAGCATCTTCTGGTTTGACTATCATTTCATATGCTACCAAGATGCTCAGTAGATCATCTAGAGAAAGTTTGGAAAGATCTCTTTCCTCAAGGGCTGACACCTTTGCATTATACAGAGGTGGAAGTCTTCTTAATTTTTTCTTTACAATATCAATGTCTTTGATTTCTTCGCCTAAACCCCTAATTGCTCCAACCACTTCAGTAATTCGATTGAAGAAAGTGTTTGCATTCTCGTCTGGATGCATCTTCAGATCATCAAACCGATTGTGTAGAACTTGTAGTTTCACCTCTTTCACTTCGCTATCTCCTTTATAAATATTTTCAAGTTTATCCCACATGGATTTTTCTGAGGTGCAATTCATCATCTTCAGGTAGTTCTGATCAGAAAGGGATGTAGTGAGAGCATTCTGTGCTTTAGCATCTGCATCAAGAAGTTTCCTGTCTGTTTCAGTCATAGCCAGACCTGTTGGATCAGTGACATGTATTCCTTGCATAGTAGAAAAAAGAACTCCCATTCCAAGAGATATTAGATGAGATCTCATTCTGTTCTTCCAGATCTGGAAATTTCTTCCATCGAAATGAGGGACTCCCCTGATATTGACCGCGTTTTCCAAGACGAAAAGGGTCAGATTCAACACCAGCAACCTTTACCCTCTGATACCACTTGAAGGACCCCGGGATACCCTGAGAGGGGAGGGGTGAATCAGGGTGATCACTTTTTCTTTTAATGTGATGGATCTTGTTCCCACGTTGGTAGGAACTCGTTGAACTTGTATGATGATTATGATTAGAAAGAAAGCAATCACAAGCACAGAGAAGACACAACTCTTTTTACTTGGTTCACCACTAAGGGCTACGTCCAAGGAGCATACGCCGACAGGATGTCGGTCGTACCAAAATCCACTATGCTTCACTAGCTGTAGATTACAATGGTTTGGGTACAGATACTCTGTCCCAGGCTCACTGCCTTTACAATTGTTCAGGGATAGCTCACTGCGTCCCTCGGGTCACTCCCGTTGACTCCCCCTGGCTCACTACCATTGGTGAAGTCCCACTCAGTTTATAGACGTGAAGGTATCTTCATCATTTTCATAAGAATGCATCCTTTGTTGTATGTAGATGCTCTATTGATGTCCGATTCTCACCAGAAGAAGAATATCACTTTTCCTCGAATGTATCGGGTAGTCTCCTGGCTTTCTTGCAGCTCCAAACAGGCCGACAGGCTTCATCAAAACCTGGCGTGCTTCTCCAAGACAGACGCGCAAGTCCCACTATGGCACACAAGTCCAAACTGGCGCGCAAGTGTCATCAACGCACCTGCGTGACACTTCCTTCCCCGACTTCAAACATTCGCGGTCCACTTCCTTTCTCTTCCAAACCGCATTGGGCGCGCAAGCTCTACTTGCGCGAAAAAACTACCACCTGCGCGACTCGACCACCTGCGCGATGAGAGCTCGAACAATCTCGAAGTCTTGAGCTCTGTGAGAAATGAGAAGGGGTTGTCCAGTATTTATAGGCAAACTGGACCCCCTGCGCGGCGGCGCGCAAGTCCCTCGACGGCGCGCAAGTATTGTCTCCAGTAACCTCTGTCGCGCAACTCAATTGTGCGACCCAGCCAATACTTGTGCGACCTTCTTTCCATAGCCACATTTTGATGTTCTTATCCTCAAAAAAAATGGCGCGCAAGACTTTTATCCTCCAAGAGCACGGCGTGCAAGTACCTTTACCAAAAACACTTTACTTTATTGGCCGATTTTCAGGCCCAAAAAATTGGCAAACACTGGGAAACGGCGCCACCTTCACAACTATTTTCTGATTGAACGGTATGATCACTTTGTTGGTACACATCCTGAACTTCCACTGAGGATTGACAAAAAACACAAACCATACGCCAAATCATGCTTTGAAGACCCTGGTTCCAACATAAATAATTTAGCAGAATCTATAAACTTTTAAGGAATGATGTGTATGAAAAAAATAGCCTTTTCATTATAAAAATGAACATAATATGGGAAAATAAATCAAACATTACCATATAAACATGAACATGGATATTTTATTAGTCGAATAATCACATGTAATAACTAATTTCATAATGAGGGAATGTGTAATACTAATGTTTAATTTCGTTGTCATGGCCTCGTGCTAGGAACTAGGGGTTAACTGTAACTGGACCCCAACCCGGAGAGCCACTATAACCAGACTCTATCCGAGAGAGCCTCTGTTACCGGACTTTAACCTAGAGAGCCTCTGTAACTGGACTCCAACCCAAAGAACCTCTGTAACCGGACTCCAACTCGGAGCGCCTCTGTAACCGAACTCCAACCTGGAGGGTCTGTTGTAACTGGACCCCAACCAAGAGGGCTTACTTTTACCAATCCCCAACCCAGAACATACTAGTCGAACACATTCATCTTAAGAAGAGGTTGAAATATAACATAAACAATCGTATGAAAACTAGCATATGAAATGTCAATACTTTAACAATAAACCATGAATGGTATAAAAGTAGAACATCAACAGTCAAACATATCACAAAACCATAAATACAATATGGAATATTTGTATCATAATAAATCAACTTCAAACAAGTGTAAAATTTATCAAATGATGTTTACATAGATGAAATAAAAAATATTTGAGAGAAATATATCTTTCTATTTTAAAATCATTTAAAGTCACATAATTATAAAAGAAAACATTTATTTTGAAAATATTCATTATAATCTTATAAGGGATTCTTTTATGATGTTATAATAGTGGAAAATAGCCGCACCCTCCGTATAAGTTAAAAAAGATATTCTTACATTTGTTTTGTTGAAAAGGTTATAAAGTACCTTGTTTGGAAAACGATGGAATGATACCTTTCAAAACAACTTTTAAAAAGTCAAACAAAGTTATAAATGACTTTATCCCATTTTCTATTAAATAAAAAATGTTTTGAAAAACATTTTTGAGTAACAAGGATTTGGATGATAAAGTGGTCCCAATAGGTACTTACCTAAAAACAACCTCGGATAATAAAGTTATTGTGAAATTTACCCTTACCAATTTGGTATGTTACGAAACATACACCCCATGAACGAAGTATCATACAATGAATATGTAAATAGACATAAATTAAAGTGTATTACACAAAGAATATATTTATGGGCCGTAAATACACCACACAAAAGGTAATAGTTTCCATATGGCATGAATCTCACAGGGATAAGGAGTGAGATGAAAACCCCTTACCTTGAACTTTCCTTTAGTCGAGGGTATGTTTAGCATCCTCTTCTCTGGGTTCTTCTTTTTGATTTGATCAAAAGGGATCCATAGGTTGGATTTCTGACCAAATGAAGTCTTCTAGAATGATGGTAGGATATATAGGAGAATATTTGGGTGGGGTATGGCAGAGCCAAATAGATTTGATGGTGTGAATTAGAGTGAAGGGGGAGTGACCTTTTATAAGAGGGGTGAGGGGAACCTTAGTAAAAAAATGAAAATATTATTTTATAATAAAATCATTTTCGGATACTAATTGCTCAAAAATGAATTATTTAAGGATAATGTGGGGATGGGTTGAAAATTACTCAACCAATAGGTTTTATACACGTTTGGGTCACCATATTAACCTTATCTTTTATATTTAACTCATTGTTAAATAGTTTAAAATTTACCATGTATCTTTGTATTTTTATATTATATTGTTGATAAACCTACTATAAAATTCCAATAGAACCCCAATTGGTTCTTTAATTTCATAAATATTATTATATAATTCTTTTGGGCGAAGCATGGATTTTTAAGACTGTCAAATCAGTTAATAATATAATATTTGTTTTAAAAAATCTTTTCTGTAAATTTTGATGCTATTTGGTATCGTGTTTTTTCAAAATTTATAAAAGAATTATTAATTCAAAACAAATTAATCTAATCAACACTAATATATCATGCTAACCAATAAAATTAGTGTAATTCTGAAAAAGGTTCAAATTACATGTATTTGGATATTTATAATATCAATTATTTTAATCTTTCATTAATATGGTAATTACTGCATCATCATTGTGTCATAAATAAATTTAGGTATTTAATTTCTAAAAAATATAAATAAAATACAATTATGTAGGAAATATTTTTATCTTTTTAAATTTATATTTATAGTAGAATTTATCTTAGGTGTAACCCTATATTAAAAATCTTTTAGTTATTAAACATTGAATTTTACACTTTTAACTCTTCTTTGTATTAAATAATAATAAATGTCCTAATATAATCCATATGGACCAAAGTGGTTCATATTTTATTTCTAAGGTTGTTTTTGGTCGAATTACACTTAACCAATAGAATTAGTACATGTGTTAGGGTAAGAATAATATCATTTTTACCCTTAACTAACCTTTTTACTTTTACCCGTTGTAAATAAAAGTAAAAAGGTACTATTAACCAAAAAATATTTTTATCTTATTGAACCAAATTTTTTTACTGATATCAACCAGGTCTCTCAGATTTTTTAATTTCCACTCACAGAAGTGGTAAAATTAAGTTTTATGTGAATTTGAAAATTCTCCTAGGAGGTGGGTAAAAGACGGTGAAAAGTTCCATAAAATTTTGTATATCTATTATTATTAAAAACGACTCAAATGAATTAAATTGAACATATATTGGTATTATTTATCTATTTTGACATAAAATAAATTTAAATAAAATAAATAATTATTTAAATTAAATGTTCTTTTTAAATAATAACTCAGTGTTTTTCACTATTCATCAAAAATTGAATGTTTGTAGAAAAATACCAAAAATTCACCCTTAGGTAATTTTGGTATTCATAATTCAAAAATGAAGTCTATTTTACCAAATTAAAAACATAGAGGTTGAATGTATTAATTTTAAATTAATTCCCATTGTGAAACCAACATCCATATTTTTAAGAAACAATAACTATTAAAAGATTGACAATAGTTTATGTCCAATCTCGAAGAGAAATTACTTATAATGAACAGTATTGGATTAAATGGTAAAAATATAATATATTTATACATCGAAACCATTAAAATGTATAATTTAACACTGTAAATTATTTTGATTAAAAAAGTTGTTTTCAGTTAAAATATAGTATTTTCCACTATGCAAACAAAGATGAAATTTATCAGAAAAACAACAAATATTTATTGAAACTACGTTATTATGTGCCGATTCTAAAGAAGATTTTTATTTTTTCAAATTAAATATATAAAATTTTGAAATATTGGATTTAAAAAGGTTCACCATTAAAAGGCGGTAAAAGTGCATTTATGAAAAATACTTGTTTTATCTGAAAAATGAATTAGTTATTACATTATTTCTGAGATACTCATAATATGGATTCTAAAATTATAAGGATTATATATAGTTCAAAATTCAGTTAATACTATTCATAATAGCTTTTGAACGGCTAGTTTGGTATGTTGTGGTGTGCTTGAACTCAGTGTTGTGTGTAGTGCAGGATATTGAATTACATTGATGAAATAACGTACTATGTTATCTTGGGGTGCTACAGGATTCAAGAGTTTTGGTAGATTTTAGGATGATGGAATGCTTTAATGTATTAAGTCTATTTTGATGATGGGATTACGTTTGATGACTTTTTCTAGTATGTGTAACTATAATGTTTGATATTTGAAAATTTTATTCAAGGACAAATTACCTTTTCTTGTGTATACATAATGTAATTCCATAGGAGTTCATATGATATTTTTTGAGGTGGTTAATGGTTATTACATTTAGGGAATCAAGATGAAAGGTATTAGATGAACTATGCGGATGAAATAGGTTATGGTTATTATTTAGGAAAGTATCTTATTTTTTAGAATTTTATAGGAATGATATTGATTTTGAAAAGGTACAACCACGGGATGGGTGACAACCCATCGCATCCGGCATGGCCATAGTAATTTGAACCCACAACCAAAGGATAACAAGGGTGCATCACCTACCAATTTCCTACGATAAGTCTCTTGCCAGTATGACTTATTTTTTAGTTAAATGATACTATTTCTCAAGAATATGTTGTTTTGGTATCTTATATTTTATCTAATTGATATCCTTTGTGTAGGAAAATGATTTGGTGATTAAGTGATACAGGATATTTTGGATGATTTTTTCTCTTTTGGTAACTCCATATGACTATGGAATATATAATAATTTGGAATTTCATTAGAGGAGTGTTGATGGAATTTTATTTTGGTAGAATCTGTATTTTTATTATGGACATATAGAGATTTGGGTTATTTATGGAAATGATTATCATATCTTGGAATATGTGTTATTAGGCTAATTACTTTTCTGTATGTGATTAATGTTATTTAGAGATAAATGTTATGATTTTCATGGTATATTATGTGATTAAATGATTATGAGTTTTTGTTTTCAATATTAGTTTGGATTTTATTGAATAATTTTAAGGAGAATTGTGTATTGAATGGACATTGTTGATATTTGTGTATTTTTTGTTCAATTTTGGGGATTAAGAGTTGTATTTATTTTTATAGAAGATTATCCTTTTGGGGATTATCTGATCTGGTACTATCCATTTTTGTTTTGGTTAATATATATTTCATCTTAGGTGATAATTTTACTTCTCTTTCTATATTTTAATGTGATAGTTTTATTGAGGCTTTTTCTGATGTGGGACCTCCAATGATGTTTCTAAACCCAATTTTAAAATTGTGAGGACACAATTTCCAAAAGGTGGGAAGGATGTAACGACCTAGGTATTTATATAATAATACATTTTCATATCTATTAATATTTATTAATTATATATTAATTTTATTTTTAAGTGGATTCTATGATTGATGGCGTATCTAACAAAAAACAATTGGTTTCTTCGACATCTGATGTAGCAGACAAGGCTGAGTCATAATGAAAAATAATAATCTAATATTGTTATTTTAAAGGGTCTCTATCAACTTGATATTTTATTGGCGATAATAAACAGAAATAACCATATTATAAAAAAACATATTTTTTAAATGTTTTTACACTTATCAAGTAAAATTTAGTGGCTTAAAATGATAATGAATCCAATTTTAAGCATAAATACTCTAACAGTTTTAAAAGGTTGGTTTACCGCCTTTTGATGGAGAACCCCTTTAAAATCTATTTTTTTATCTTTTATATGTTTCATGAGACAAAATAAACATCTCCTTTAGAAGTGGAACACTAAAAATCACTTGGGAAATTTTTTTGTATTTTTTTGATAAAGTTCATTTTTAATGAATAGTGAACAATACCATATTTTAAGTCAAAATTATCTTCTCATCAGATTTATTTATATTGTTAAATTATATTTTTAATTGTTTTTAATGTATAATATGATTATATTTTTACCATTTAATAAAATTTTTGTCATTAGATGTAATATTACTTTTTAATTAGACATAAACACAATTCAATCTTTGGATAGTTATTATTTCATAAAAACGCGCTTTTTGGTTTTGACTACATGAATTATTTTTAAATTAAATTCTAAAAATATTGTGTTTTGAATATGGAAAAATTTATTCAATATTTGGAATCAGGAGGTAAAAATTTTGTAAATAGGTAACTTTTATTTTTAAACATTATAAATAGTAACATTATTATATGTTTTATTTACCATGGTTAAAAGGTAAATCTGGTAAGTAAGCATAAAAAACAATATTATAAGAAATAATTAATTACACTAACACATTTACTAAATCTATTTCCGGAAAAATTTCCGTCCAAGGGAATCCTTGGGTCGATTTTGGGACCCCATGGAGCAACTTGTTAGTGGAAATCACATTTTATAAAAATTAATTTAATGTTAATGAAAATGTAACGTAATCATATAAATTTTAATAAAAATTTTGATATGAGATTATATAAGTAATCAATTATTATATAAACAATAATTAGAAATATTAAAAAATTCCTACATCATGGTATTTTATTTATAATTTTTATACATCAAATAAAAATAATAATTTATGACACAATGGTGATGTTGTGATTACCTTATTTATGAATGTTTTATATAAATTAGAGTCTAAATATAAAAATAAATTTATTTTTAATCTTTTTATGAAATACACTAATTTTATGGATAACTATGAAATATTATATTTTATTAAATAATTTTATTCTAATTAATCAAATTTTTATCATTTTATGAAAAATAAATTACTAAATAGTTTCAAAATTGACATAAATTATTTTTTAAAACAAATATTATTTTACTAAATGATATAATAATCCTAAAAATATATAATTCTTCAAAATAAATTAGATAATGTTACAAATTTCATTAATTAACAACCTGAATTTCTTTTGGAATTTTATTGTAAGTATTTAACCATATAAATTGAATATACAAGATGACATGGTTCAAGTTAAATTAGTTTACAATGTTTTAATGCTAAAATATACTGTTAATTTTATGACCAAAACATTTCCTATAAAAGGGATTCACCCCAAACCATTTAATAAAAACTATCATGCCCCTTCACTCATCCAATCACTAATTGAATAATCTCCAAAAATCTCTCTCTTCTTCCTAGATGCTTTCCCCTAGGTATAATGAAATTCAAGAAATCGTTTTGGCTCAAATATAATAGAGTTACATGTATTAAGAGGTAGTGTCTTCTCTAAAACTTTATTCCATTATTCTACTTATTCACTCCATATTCTATTAAATTTTTTGTTACATAACAACACCAGTATTCTAAATACACTAGGATGTTGTTATGATAATTATTCTAACCACACTCATAGACCCCTACATCTAATGGATTTAGAACATACTATTATTGTGGACGACGAACTACTGCCTCACAAAATGATGATTCTTCAATTATCTCATAGCACCTCTCATGGTGGCCATTATGATAGAAATGTATTTATATGTGATATATATTATATTTTAATTGTCTATATTCTTATATATTTTTCATTTATATCATACCTTTATGGTTTCCATAATGAGGAAATACGATAATTTAATTTTAGAAAGTGTGGACTACTGCCCCATAAAATGATATGACTCATTCATGTCATTTATATAAAGTAAAAAGGGTGGTGTTAATGAAATTATGTAACATATATAAAATATGTTATTATAATTTAATTATAATATACCTATGTATAATTTGTTTTTCATTCCTTTAAAAATGAAAAAAGTAAATGAAAGTAGCATTCATGTGTACGTACGACTTACCATCTCCATGAACCGTGCATTTAATTTTCTTATATATTAATGTTATGGATTTTTCTAAATAAATATATATGAGATATGAATATATATATATACTGGATATATATTATATTTAAATCACGAATACAATTCTAGAGATAATTGACTTTTGACCACAAGGATAATTGGAAATTATAACATTTTTATTTTTTACTCAAGTACCAAATATTGACAAAATGACCAATACTAACTTAAATAATTATTTAATGTTTATAAGAAGGTTATATGTAATATAAAAGGAATAATAATTATGAAAAAGGTTCTAAAGAATTTAGTAATTAACTTATATTTATTATTCAAAAATAACAAGGAACATATGAGACAAGTCAGACTCGAGGTAAGAGAACTTCTTATCCCAATTTCCATTCATTGGGATAATAATATAATTCATTATTATGTTGTGATATGATTATGTGGAAATAATTATTGATTTAATGTATTGTGTTTATACATTATTTATGTGTACTTTTAGTGCATACAGAAAATTAATCTATTTTATTTACAAAATGATCATTGTAGGAGAAAATTTCACCCTCCTCTATTAGTAAAAGACTTATTTTAGGTCATGCATTTTAATTTCCATATTCTAATGATGAGATAGGTTCTTATATATATTTATTTCTATACATTTTATGCCCATGTGATGAGAAAACCTTTTCTCTCCCATCAAGTCATTTTCGGAATTTTAATGTGATGATGTTAGGTTGCTTAATTTTTGTAAGGTAATATGTCTCAATCTCCTTTCATTGAGGCATATCTTGATATCGTGTACCTTCATTTTCCTATAAGGTTTATATGCTTCCCTATGAAATTATATATAATTATTCCCCTTATTATCATGATATTATATTTTTATTTTTATTTAATTCGTTAATTATTTTATTCATGTATTTTCTCAAGTGATAACAAACTCTTTAACTAAAACATCGTTTTAAATGTTTTAATGATTTATTCTTATAAATATATCAGATTAATGTCCATTTTTACTTAATGGTTTTAAATATTTTTTAATATATACATTAATGTTTTAAAATTTTGTTTTATTTTATAGTTTCAATGTGGTATAGGATCCCTTTAATCAAAAATATTATTTTTTTACTGTTTAGATGTGTATTTTGAGAATAGATTGATTATGTCAATATATTGTTATGTTACACTGTGATTTCAATGTGGAATTTTTATCTTACATTTATACATGTTGATGTGTTATTATTATGTTATTGGTCTTGATAATTGTTTACATATATGGGTGTTTATGTGATAAACCTAGGGCAGGTGCGCCCGAGATAGCTCTACAATGCATTCGGTAACATGCCACTGGTAAATATTAATGTTTCTCCTAAGAGATTTAAGGAATATAATGTGATGGTCATTCCAAATGTAAATCACTTTTTTGAAGCGAAATATACAATTTAATTTTGATTAGGATGCTACAATTTACCTTTATGATTTTTGATTTCTATGTGTTATTCATAAATCTTATGATTTCTTGAGGTATGTTAAATAGCTAATGTTTTCTATTTATTTATGGACTAATGATTTCATTCTATATTTTATAACCCTCACTAATCTTTTTAGCATCATCCATTTTTGTTGAAATGTTTTTCACAGGATATAGGGATGGGTAAGATAAATGAAGTATTCAGGAAGATTTATATCAAGAAAAGAATCCATGTTTTCTTTTATGATTTTTTTATTTTATGAAAAAAATGGATACTGTGTTGAAGTTTCTACATGTAATACTCAAGATGTTTTTTATATGTTATTACTTAATTATATATAGTTATAAACCCTAAAATATCCCCAATGGTAATTATTAACATAATTCCAGGTGATGTAATGTTTAGGGTCAGGGCGTTACAGTTGGAATCAGAGGTCAGTTTAGGTAACTTTAGAGTTTTGGGTGTTATTAAAGAATAATATACATAACCATAATAGTTAGCATATTATAAATATTCATAGTTTTTTAGATAAATTGAACGAAATTAATATAACATGAACAAGTATATCTTAATGTTTACCTTCCTCATAAGATAGTATATGATGATTTTACTAATATACTCACACTGAAATTTTTGGTTTATGTAAATGGATCAATCTATCCAAAACCAAAGTAATAATGGATGTGAAGAAAACCACGGTGTTTTTTTGAATAATAAATCGAATGAAATGGGAGCATAAATGATAAATCTTGTGGTTATTCTCAACCAATTATGTGGAGTCATGATTGACCACCTAAACCTGGGTGATTTTTATAAATAATATTATATATGAGAAACAAATCCCTAAGGATGTTCATGTAAGAGTCATAAATGTATGTATATTAAAAAACCAATGTGTCAAGGATGTGGGAAGAAACACCTAGGGAAATACATCAAAGGGACAGGAATATGCTTTTGATATTATAATAAACTCCATAAAAAAGAACCTACCATTAAAAAATGTACCACTTAGTTAACTCTAGGAAATAGAATGAAGTTATTTTTTGACGGATCCATTAATTGATTAAAATGTGTTGTGCATGGTCATTATAAAAATAGATTCCCTACGAAGAAGGTTCGAGATTTGGATCAGCAGTGACATAAAAAATCTATGTATATAAATACCCAATTTAACTCCAATTGAGGATGAGGAAGCTAACAATTACCAATGAATGTTATGGATTATTTCATAGCTGATGATTTGACATTATTGAAACTTACGATATGATTCCTAATTTTTTTTAAAGAAGTATTGTTGAATAATTTGGAAGACAATGTTTAATGGATCATGAAGAACATTGAATGAGTAATAGGTCTACATATAAGGGATTCAAGAGTTATGGTATATTTTAGGATGATAAAATGCTTAAAAGTATTAAGGCTCTTTTGATGATGAGATTACATTGGATAAATTTTTCTAGTATGTGTAACTCTGATGTTTGATATGTGAAAATGATATTCAAGGAAGAATTAACTTTTCTTGTGTATACATAATGGATAACTATAGGGGTTCATATGATCTTTTGTTTGGAGGTGGTTAATGGTTATTACACTGTGGGATGCAAAATGAAAGGTATTATATTACCTTTGAGGATAAAATTAGTTATGGTTATTTTTTTGGAAATTATCTTATTTATATAATATTATAAGAATGATATGGTTCTATTTAAGGAAAAATCGTAGGATGGGTGACAACCCATCGCATCCGGAAAGATATTAGGAATCGAACCCACAACTGAAGGGCAATAAGGGCACATCTTCTACCACTGGCCTACGTGATGTCCCTGGTTACTGTGACTTTTTTTGTTAAATTATTTTAATGATCATGAATAAGATGATTTGGTTTTTTATGAAATATCAAATGGATATCCTTAGTATAGGAAAATTATTTTTTGATTACGTGATTAAGGTTATCTTGGACGCCGTTTTCTCTTTTGGGAACTCTATATGACTATGGGAAATATAATACTATTGGATGTCATTTGAGGAGTAATGATGGGATTTTATTTGGTGTGAATCTTTGTTTTTATTATAGATATATTGAGATTTGGGTTATTTATTTAAATGATTAACCTATCATGCAGAATATGTAATTTGGTTCATTACTTTTTTGTATGAGACATTATGAGTAGCCGATGTTATTTGGAGATAAATGTTAATATTTTCATAGAATAATATGTGATTAAATTCATCAAAGATTTGGGTTAAAATATTCATTTGGATTATATTTAATAATTTTATGGGAAATTGTGTATTGGATGGACTTTTTTATATTTGGGTGTAGTTTGTTCAATTTTAATGATTAAGAGATGTATTTATTTTTATTAAAGACTATCCTTTTTGGGGGATATCATATTTTTTACTAACTATTTTTTTAATATAATATATAGTTCATCTAATTTTGGATCACTTGATTCTATAGAAGTTGATTCTAGTTCTTTTGAGGTGGCCAAGTCAGCATGAAAACTCATAATTTGGAGAAAATATGAGTTTTGGTTAGAAATTTAGTAAAGGATGAATGTAAACATGGAAAGTAAGTATGTTTCCTTATGTTATTAGTCAAGATCATAAATAAATTCCTCAACATTATGAAAAGGAACATGAAATAAAAACATTTTCCTTTTAATTTTCCTAAAGGGGAATAAAATACAGTTTAACCCATCACAAGTTTGTCATTTTTGGGTGGTTAGCTTTCTCCTAATCAGGTTTTCTATGAATCTCCATCTAAACTTTACAAATAGCTTCTACTCAATATCCATGTTATTATAGAATCATATTACATGTTATCTCGGGTGACCAATGTACTTATCATTCATTATTTTAAAGTGATAGTTTTATTACCACTTTTCTGATGTGGGACTTCCAATGAAGTTCTTATGCCATATTTTAAAATTATGAGAACACAATTTTCAAAAGGGGGAAGGATGTAATGACCCAGGTATATATAAAATAAAACATTTTAATATATATTAATTTTAATGAATAAGATATAAATTTTAGTTTAATGTGGATTCTACGATTGATGGCATACACGACATGCAATAATGTGTTTCTCCTTAATCTCATGTTGCACCCAATACTGAGTCATACTAAAAAATAATATCCTAATATTATAATTTTAAATAGAAGATATTCCCTAGTCATTGTATTGATGGTAATGAATAGAACTAACCATATTATTATAAAACATTTTTGGTTAATATTTTTACATTTATACAATAAAATTTAGAGGACTAAAATGAGAATGAATCCAATTCTAAGGATAAATACTTTAATAATTTTAAAAGGTATTTTTACCACCTTTTGATTGAAAATACCTTTTAAATATATATTTTTTAACTTTTACATATTCCATTTAAAATAATAAACTTATTATTTAGAATAGGTACATCAAAATATAATTTCGGTTAATTTTTGGTATTTTTCTAATAAAGTTCATTTTTATTGAATCGTGAAAAAATACAGCATTTTATGTCAAAACTTTCATTTCATCTAATATATTTATATTGTTATATTTTCATGTTAATTGGTTTTAAATTTAAATTAGATTATTTTTTACACTTAATCCAATTGATGTCATTGTATGTAATTTACCCTTTTAATTAGACACAAACACATATCAATCTTTTTATAGTTATTATTCCATAAAAACACGCCTTTTGGTTTTGAAAATGGAAATTAATTTTAAATTAATTAATGAAACTTATGTGTTTTAAAATTGGAAAAATGGATTCCATATTTTGAATAAGGAGGTCCAAATTTTATAAATTGGTATGTTTTATTTTTATAGATTACGTATAATAACTTCATTAAATAATATATTTATCATGGTTAAAGTGTAAATCTTGTAAATAAGGGTAAATAATAATATTATAATAATATTAAATTATCATAACACATGTCATAACCCTATTTTCTGATACATTTTGAACCATGGGACTACTAGGGTCGATTTTGGGACCCCATTGATCCACCTGTAATAGAAAATGACATTTTATAAAATTAATTTAAATTTAAGGAAAATGTGTCATAAACATATATCTTTTACTAAAACAATTTTTTATGGGGTTATATAAGTGATATGTTTTACTATAAATAGTCATTATAAAGGTAAAAAAATTTCTCGCATCATTATATTTTATTTTATATTTATATACATCAAATAAATAATATTATTATTGAAAACTTGTTGATGTAGTGATTAACTTATTAATGAATGTTTTAAATAAATGATATTATAAATATTAAAATAAGTTTATTTTTAATCTTTTTATGCCATAAAAAAAATTAGTGTTGACAATGACTTATTATATTTGATTTAAACCATTTTTTTCTAATGAATCATGTTTTTATCAATTTAACAAAATTCAATTACTAAATATTGTCAAAATTTACCAAAATGAGTTTTAAAATATTTATTATTTTATTAAATTATATAATAATACTAAAAATATAATATTCTGAAAAATTATTTTTATAATGATAAAAATATCATTAATTAACCACTTCACGTTTTTTTGGAATTTTATAGTATGTTTATTAACCATATAATAATAATATAAAAGAAGACATGGTAAAAGTTAAATTAGTTAACTAAGGGTTAATACTAAAATATAAGGTTAATTTTATGTCTGAAGCTTGTCTAAAATATATTGGATGAGAGTATTTATATCAATAATCAAATTATATTAGACGTAACTAACTTTTCATCATTTGGAAACCAAAAAAATATAATAAAATAATATTTCAAGACTCTTCTAAACAGTACCTCCTCCCTTTCATAAAATGGCTACACCCAAAGCCATTTAGTCACACATATAAATCTCCTTGGCTCGTCCAACCTCTGATCAAATAATCTCCCAACAACCCTCTCTTCCTCTTAGAATCATTCCTCACATCATAAAGCAATTCAAGAAATGCTTTTGTCTCATATCAAAGAGAATTACACGTTTTAAGGGGTAGCGTATTCTATAAAATTCTATTCCATTATTATACTTCTCTAATCCCAAATATTTTAATTTTTTTATTAAATAACAAAACCAATATCCTAAATATACTAGGATTTTTTATGATAAGGATTCAAACTACACAAACACACACCTCCATCTAATGGATTTATGACATACTGTTTCTATGGATGGTGTACTACTACATCACGAAACGACAATTGTTCATTTATTTCCTATCGTCCCTCATGGTGGACATTATGATGGAACTGTATTTATATGTGATTTATATTATATTTATATTATATATAATTCCGTTTTTTTCATTTATATCATATCTGTATGGTTTCCATAATGGGTAAATATGATAATTTCATTTGAGGAATTGCGGACTACTACCCCCCCAAAATGATATTACTCATCAATTTCATACATGGAACGTATAAAGGATAGTGTTAATAAAATATTTTAACATATATAAAATATGATATTATATTGGAATTATCATTTAAATACGTATCTTTTGGTTTTCATTCTTTTAAAAATGAAAAAATGAAAGTAGCATTCATGTGTACGTACGGCTTAGCGTCTCCATGAATGCTGCAATTAATTTTATTATATCCAAATTTTATTAATTATTAAAAATACATATATAATTGAAATAAATACAGATATACTGGAAATATGTGATATTTAAATCATGAATACAATTTTGGAGATAATGGATTGTTGACCAGAAGTATAATTTGTATTTAGAACGCATTCACCATTTTACTCAAGTACCATATATCGGAAAAACAACTGATACTAACATAAATAATTTATTAATGTTTATATAAAGGTAACAAGTTTTATAAATGGACTAATAAATTTTAAAAAGGTTCTCAAGCACATAGAAATTAAATTAGGTTTATTGTTTAGGGAGAACAAGGAACATACGAGATAAGTTGGACATGAGGTAAGGGAGCTTCTTAACCTAATATTCATTCTTTGGGTTATTCGTCTAATATATTACTATACCGTACTAAATTTATGTGAGAAGTAACTATTGATGTTATTTATTTTATATATACTTGATTAATGTGTACTTATAGTGAATACACATAATCGATCTATTTTATTTACAGAATGATCTTTGTAAAGGAACCTTTCACCCACCACTGTTGTAAAAGGATTCTTTTTTGTAATGTCATTTAATTTCCATTTTCATATGATGGGATTTTTTATTATATATCCTTATTGTTGTAAATTTTATCTCCATGTGACGATAGACCCTTTTCTCCCCCATCAAATCATTTTAGGAATATTAATGTGACGCCGTTAGGCTGCCGAATTATCGTAAGGGAATGTGTCTCAATCCACTTTCATTGAGGCATATATTGATATTGTGAAACTTTATTATCATATAAGGTTTAAAAATGTAAGAACTATTTTTTTTCTACAAAGGACTTTGGAATATTCTTGATATTATTCCAGAGCAACGCCTTCAGATGGCGTGCGATTCCGAGCCTCGGTGTGGCTTGAATTAAGTTTTCAGTGCGTTCACACTGGGAATGAAAAATAAATTGGATAAATCCAATACAGTAATCTAGATCAGATATCTGAGTGCACTGATGGGTCCGGAATGGGGTTTTTACCCTAGGAACTACATAAAGCTTGTCGGTGCGGGACTTTTGGACCACTCACTAGCAATCAGAACGTGAAACGGATAAATTAAATAATTAATTTATTCGTTTAACATCTTAACGCAAGTATCTCTAAATGGAGGCTCTAATTGGAAAACCAAGGGAACCATTGAGTTCAGAGCATGCCATTTACCCTAGGAGGGGTATAAGTTTTGCGGGCGCGAGCCGTCAGTGAAAAATGGCCCCTGGGGCATTTTTGTAATTTGGCGGCTTTGGGCGTTCAGTTTTATAACATTCAAACCGAAGCCCGGAATCATATTCTGAGACCACTTTTGTGCTCAGGAGGTGGTTTTTACCCTAGAAGAGGTTTAATCATAACCTCGCCAAAAGTTCCGGATGTGTGTTATTTGGGAGTTTTAAATTAAATAAGTTATTAATTAATTTTTTTTCTACTTAATCCCAATTCATCCCCTCACACTCATTGGTTTCTCTGGTGGAAGAACCCTCAAGGCACCCCCCTCAAGATCCTCATATCCTCCTCCCATCCAGTAAGGCATTAACGCGGTGTCATACCCTCCGTGAAGCGTGGGAAAACGCCCTCCCAGGTAGGATCGTTGCGGTTTCAATTATTATTCCCACACCTACATTGTGTTGGATTATATGCATCAAGTTGTTGTTTGATCCTTGAACAAATTGCATGGTTGTGTAGTATAAATTATATCCTTTACAACATAGGTTTTGGTTTATAAATCGGAGTTCATAGGATGTCGCGGTTGTTCGGTGAAGTTTGCGGGTTTTAGAGTTCTTCCGGCCGATTTGGGGGCTTTCGGACAGCGGCGCGGGCTCTGGCATCAGGCGGATGGCGGGGGTCAAGGGCATCGGTGCGGAGTTTCCGGGTGAGCTGCAGGCGGCGGCGGGGCGTTCAGCTTCATGGCTGGGCAAGCGGGCTTCAGCGGAGGCCGGCGCTGGGTCAGCAGGGGACGCCGCGGCGGAGGCCAAGCGGAGGCCGGCGGAGCGCGGGGGCGTCAACAGCGGGCGCCAGCAGGGCCGTAACGCGAGATGTGAGGGAGGACAGGGGTCTACGACCCCGGATGGCCGAAAAGGACTCACACACTGCGGGTCTTGTTGGGAGAAGAAGACCGACCGAATGGCCAGACTGGTTTAAAAAAAAGGTATAATAAAAAAAATTGGTTATAATAATAATAATAATATTATTATTATTATTATTATTATGGAAAATGATTTATATTAGTTAAATCATCCGCAGGGTGTCCGATTTGGGCACCGTCTGCGGAGGCGCGGCCCATAAATGGAGATGATGTTTCTGAGATGGTTTCAGGGGGTTTTTAACTCCCGAAACGGGGGCCTCGGTGGCGCGACGCGCCGTTCAGCAATTTGACATTTTTCTAGGGGTTCGTGATTTGAGTGGCGCAGATGCATCTGACGTCCGTTTTGAGCCACGTCAGTGGCGTTGTGAACATGGAATTGATCTGGAGTTTTCCAGTATCGTTTCGGGCATTGAAGCCGGAGTTGAGGCGTGGGCCCCACGACCCGTCTTTTGAGCTGCGAGCAGCATTTAGCAACTTTCTCATCGGGCGTCCGTTCGGGGCGTGCGAGCGTTCGATTTTGGGGTTTTTTCGAGGGCATTGCATTGGCGCAGTCTTCTCGCTTTAATTCCCCACGATGGTGTGGGCCCCACGAGGGCCGTTTGGGCTTTGACGGTGATTTTCCCAACCTTATCACCGGGTGTCCATTTTGGACACGTGAATAGTCCATCTCGTTTACTTTCTCGAGAGGATCGCAATGACGTGATCCGTTCGTTGTGTTTCGGGACCGGGATACAGGTCCCACGAAGCACCGCTCATGTGCCGTGCACCGAAATGCATCTTTTTCTCCGGATATCCATTCCTCTCAAGTGAGTAGTCTTTTTGATGTTTTTTCCCAAGGGGATCACCATGGTGCAGTGAACCCGACTGTTTTCTTGGCCGAGGCTTGAGATCACGAGACGTCGTTTGAGCGTAAGGCGGTGATGGTGACTTTTCTGTCGTATATCTGTTTGAGGCCAGTAAGTAGTCTATCTCATGTGTTTTTTCACGAGGATTACAACGGTGTAATTTTTTCAGGAGAACGGAGCTTCTTACACAATATTATTAAATGTGGAAATGTGTAGGTGCCCCACGACGGTTCTTCTACCATGTTTGTAGTGGACCCTTGGCTTGTGATCGTATTCACCCCCGTGAGAGTAAAGTAAATATTTAAAGAGATGTGGTTGGCCGTTCCACAGTCGTTGAGGTGGAAAGTTGGAGTTGTTACATTTATTCCTTCGCATTGATGATGGGTGTTGTGCACACGTTATCCTTTTGGCTAGATAAGTGGTATACTCTGGGAGTATACGGGAACGCTGGGAGGTACATGTGGATGTTGGTACTTGAGAATGTTTGTGTGCTCAGTTGGGGTTGACTAGGTGCCACACGTCGTGTGGGCCCCATGTACGTGTCGTGTTCTACTTTACGTACTTTTGACCTCTCGCGACGTAGAGGGTCCCTTTTTTCTCGTTTGTTGACCAACAGCGTTGAGTTTTCCCATGGTCTTGTTCTCGTCTGATGACAAGCAGGTTTGAGTTTTCCCCAGGTTCTGTTCTCGTTTGGCCAACAGAGATGGTTTGGTTCCTCTGTTTTTTTAGCTGTGAGGGGTTTCAGTACCGTGCCCCTTTAACCAGATTACAGCACCATTAGGACTACGTGTGCTAGTATAGTGTGGGTGTTTTCCCAATTTCTGGGATGTGTTTTCTCGATCTGCTTCGACAGTGACACAGTGGATTGGAGCGTGATCACCCTGAGAGGCCTGGGGAGTTTCTCCCATTCCTTTGTGTTCCCTGGTAGAGTTCTTATGGATTCGGTGTGACCAACACATTACGCAGGCACCGGTCCTCTACCCAGGAGGTTGTTACCAGTAGGGTCGAGGTTGTTTCGAGCAGGGCTCGCCAGTTGTACCATCCAACAGGGATGGCCAGCGGGTTACCATCCAGCAGGGATGGCCAGAGCAGTTCTGGGTTTACCTCCAGCGGGGCTGGGCAGTGGTCCCCGATGTCGGTCTTACCTTCAGCTGGGTTGGGCAGTGGTCCCCGATGTCGGGCATACCTCTAGCTAGGTGGGGAAGTGTTCCTCGATGCCGGGCTTACCTCAAGCTGGGCTAGGTAGTGGTCCCCAATGCCAGGTTACCTCTAGTTGGGTTGGGTAGTGGTCTTGTCGCTGACATTATCTAGGTCTCCCTCCAATGGATTACCCTGTTACGGGGTTGGGAAGTGTGGCACCCGTCGACTCTTGTCGGGTCTCCCTATATTGGGAACCCGTCGACTTCCATGGACCCTCCATCGGGGCTGGGCACGGGGTCGCCTATCGACTTTGAGACCTCTCGACTATGGGGCAGTGACATGGTGTGGTTTGACGTTCCCCCAGAACTCTAAAGTATGAGGGGAACTTTCCCCACCAATATGTGTCCTTTTGAAACGACCTAAAACCATGAGGGCGAGTCAGTGCCACCCAAAGCAGATAGTATCAAGGTGCGGTGATTTTATCCCTTCACTTGTAGTTCGGGGCAGACGTGCGGGATGTTGGGCATCAATGGTGTTTACTTCTAGTACTGTCGGCTACTCACTTTCTTAGGCTGAGTCATGGGATGTAGAACCAATTATGATCTTTTTTGGGCTTCTTGTTTGGGCATATTGATATTTATATACCTTGTTCTAGTACCCACTTCTTGGGTTTGGTTAATCCCCTTCCAAGAAAGGCGAAGATGCACGGGGTATACCATGTGCTTTCCTTGTCTAGATTCTCGTGGTTGGATGAGTCTACTCTCCGGCTATAGGTAGAAAATACTCGATGGGAAGTTCATCATATCACTGTTTCCAGCTCCTTGTGACTGGATGAGTCTACCTTCTTTCCTCTTATTGGGTTGATATGGACTCTTAACTGCAATATTTACTGCACACTCTATTATACTTCTGTTCTATTCCCCATTCGATCTACTGCTCAACCTTTGGTACCTATGTTTCTCCCTTGAGCCTTCGGGGTATCCTACTGAGGATTTTTATACTCACCCCTCCTTGGGCTTTTCCGGAACATAGTGTGCCCTTGCAGACGACATACAGGTTGGTCGTGACTTTAGTTGAGCATAGGAGTTCGGGAGCATGGACCGTTTGTGGTGGTCGTAGTCGGGTTCTAGGCGGGGGACCCTTTCATCTATTTTTATTTTGTTCACCTGTTTCCAGGTTGTTTCAATTTTCTGTTTGGGCACCTATTTTTCCCTTTTTCCTTTTTTGTCTACCTTCAACTTACATTGTACTGTTTAGAGGTCTATGCACTTTGTGGTTTATCCATAGCAGTTGCGTTTTACATTGCTTTTCTTTCTCCTTTACTCTACACTATTGTATTTAGTGTGCTATGTGTGTGTGTGTGTGTTGGTACTTAGGCATTGGCCTCCCTGAGTTGTTGTTCCTTCGGCGCTGGTCGCCAGCCCCTGGCCTATAGAGGCGGGCTTGGGGTAGTTGTGGCTCGAGCCCGGGTAGGGTCGGGTCATGACAAAGTGGTATCAGAGGAAGGTTCTTTCTTTGGGATGTTGTTTGTACATCCCTAAAATAAAAGGAATTTGGTTGGGATTTAGGGAAACATTGTTAACGTGTCTCGAGAGTGGCTCTCAGGCCAGGGAGTCCAGTGATGGTGCGGCGGCCGACATATCCATTCACCAAGACCTTGATAACCCGCTTGTCGACTCGGCATGCTGAGACACTTGTTGCAGGGAAAATTGGTTATGAATCACATTGGATTGAGTCTTTGACTATCCATCTTCAGTCAGCTCCCCATGGTTGATACTGATATATACATGCTCATCTGACTGCAGTACTCCTTGATAATATTCAGGATGTCTCCATGAAGACAGCCAGCCAGGATACCAGCATTGTTTCGTGATGCCGACCCTATGAGATACGAGGCCTCAGTTCAGGACCCATCATGCGAGACCCTTTCTCCGGGTGGGCTGGTAGCAGCAGCCCCACCTGTTGAGTAGCAGACAGCTTCAGCAGAGCAGACTAAGATTGAGTGCAGGTTGAGCGCACTCAGTGAGTTCCCACGACAGAGACCGTTGAGGTTCAGTGGTGAGCCAGACCCTCAGGCAACAGCGGATTGGCTAGAGACAGTGGTTCACCTTTTCAGGCTAGTGCAGAAGTCGACAGATCATGGAGTGGCTTTGGCAGCCAACCATTTTCAAGGAGCAGCTTGGCATTTGTGTAGTCTGGTGACTCAGTTTCTTGACGAGTCTTCGCTTTTTTGGGGCAAATTTCAGTTGATGTTCCATGAGGAGTTTTTCCCCTCCTTCTTGTGCTTCGTTTGGATTCAGGAGCTCCTGAAGTTTCAGTAGGTAGGGATGACGGTGGTCTATTACGCAGCTAGTTTCGCAGACCGTGCACGCTTTTACCAGGACTTGGTCCATGATGACAACATCAGAGTGAAAAAGTTCGAGCAGGGTCTCTGCCGAGAGATTTGTGCTGTCATAGTGCCCTTGTGAATTTTCAAATATGATGGGGTGATAGAACAGGCGCTGGTGATAGAGATATTTCTGTCACATTCTAGATTTGGTGGTGGCAGTAGACACGTTGGAGCCGGGACGTCTATCGCAGCTAGCGAGCTTCAACAAGAAGAACCTCGACGTAGGTGGCTTTCTGACAACTAGTCTCAGGGGTGGGGTCGTACACCACAGTGGTGCCGGAGGGCACCAGTGTAACCCGAAGAGAGTCAGTGCTCTACTTGCGATGGGTGACTTCACCTGGCACGGGACTACCCGACCAAGGATGGGGAGAGCTTCGGGCAGGCAGCAGGTGCACCACCATGACAGAGGTTGCGCCATGATCGGAGTAGTGCCCAAGGAGGTGGTACTATAAGAGGAGGGGGAGGAGTTGGTATTGGGGGATGGATTTACGAGGACTTCCCATCACCACTAGGTGGTCCATGTCAGGCTCCAGGAGCTGAGAGATTGGACCGCAGACAGCCGCGAGCTTTGGCTGTCTACGAGCCTACAGAGCCTGAGGTGATAAGAGGTACAATCTATGGCTCTTCTACGTTTTGTAGTAGAATTGATAGGCTCTAGGACTGGAATGATTTTCTCCATGTTCCTTGTTTGAGTTGTTACTAGGGTGGCACGAGGTGTTGGTGTAACCCTATTTTGGTAAGGTAAAAAGGCGTAGAACCTTTTCTTTGGTCGATGGTGTTGACTCCTTCGCTTTCGGGTGTATAAGAGAGTCTTGGTTGAGAGACATCGACTGTGAAACCTTGCGAGACCAGATATCCTTTGGTGTTCCACCATATGGATATTCTGAAGGAAGGAATCATCGGTCATTGCTCCAGGTGCGGGCGGTGACTCCAGTCTCAGTGTGCAACGTAAGGGTTCGGTCGGGGAGGTAAGCTACCCCTGAGGGCCTTTGGTCTGTTTGAGAACACGTGAAGGGACGGAGAGGTTTTCTACCGCCTTGCCCTAACCCCAAAGTCTAGAGTGGGTGAACGACGTCTCCCACATGACTTACTCGAGGAGATGTGTGCTTGCTCCTATGGACGTCATCAGCGAGGGTTGACCTCACGTGAACAGATCAAATCCTTTGGTCTGATTGTGGTGGCGCAGAGCTATGCAAAAGTTCTTCTGGGTACGGGAGAGTCAGGTGCGGGCTTAGTACCCTGAGTTATTCCTTGGTTTTGCTTTCCTTGGATGAAAATAATGATGGAGGGAATGATTTAAGAACCTTTTATTTGGTTAAAATAGAATTTGGAATATTCTTGATATTATTCCAGAGTAGTGCCTTCAGACGGCGCGCGATTCTGAGCCCCGGTATGGCCGGAATTTAATTTTTAGTGCGTTCACACTAGGAATGCCAAATAAATGGGATAACTCTTAAACAGTGATCCAGATCAGATATCCTAGTGCACGTATGGGTCCAGAATGGGGTGTTTACCCTAGGAACGACATAAATCATGGCAGTGTGGGACGTTTGGATCCCTCACTCGCCAACGGAACATGAAGCAGATAAATTAAATAAGTAATTTATTCGTTTAATGGCCTAATTCAAGTATCTCTTAAAAGGTGGCTCGGATTGGAAAACCAAGGGAACCATTGAGTTCAAAGCATGTTGTTTACCCTAGGAGGGATATATGTTTTGCGGGCACGAGCCGTCAGTGAAAAATGGCCCCCGGGGCACTTTCATAATTTGGTGACTTTGGGAGTTTAGTTTAATAACATTCAAACAAAAGATCGGAATCAAATTCAGAGACCGCCGTTGTGCTCAGGAGGTGGTGTTTACCCTAGAAGAGGTTTAATCTTGACCTCTCCAAAAGTTTCGGATGTGGGTTAATTGGGAGTTTTAAATTAATTATGTTTTTAATAAATTTTTTTTCTACATAAACCCAATTCATCCCCTCCCTCTACACGGTTTATCTGGCAGAAGTACCCTCAAGGCAGCCCCCTCAAGCTCCTCCTCTCCTCCTATCATCCTCCCCTCCAGCAAGGAAGCGGCGCGGTGGCTGACCCTCCATGAAGCGTCGGGAAACGCCCCCGCAGGTAGGATCAGTGCGGTTTCAATTATTATTCCCGCACCTACTTTGAGATCGATTATATGCTTGATGTGGTTGTTTGATCCTCAAACCAATTCCTTGGTCGTGTAGTATAAATTATAGACTTTCCAATGCAATTTTTGGTTTGTAAATCGGAGTTTGGAAGAGGTCGGGTTGTTCGGCGAAGTTTGTGGGTTTTTGAGTTCTTCCGGCCGGTTTGGGGGCTTTCGGACGACGGCATGGGCTCTGGCATCATGCGGACGGTGGGGGTCGAGGGCTTCAGCGTGGTGGCCAGGTGAGCAGTAGGCTGGAGCGGGTTGTTCGGATTCCGCAGCTTAGTGAGCGGGCTTCAGCAGAGGCTGGTGCTGGGTCAGCAGGGGACACCGCAACGGAGGCCGAGAGGAGGTCGGCGGAGTGCGGGGTCACAGGGTCGTTGGCAGCGGGCGCCAGTGGGGTGGCAACGTTGGATGTGAGGGAGGACCGGGGTCTATAGACCCTGGCCGGTTGATAAGGACCCACACTCTGCGGGTCCTATTGGGAGAATAAGACTGTCTGATTGGCCGGTCTGGTATAAAAAAAGTATAATAATAAAATGGTTATAATAATAATAATATTATTATTATTATTGTTATTATGCAAAATGATTTATATTAGATAAATCATCTGCATGGTGTCCGATTTGGGAACTATCTGGGGCGGCGCATCCCTTTAATGGAGACGATATTTTTGAGATGGTTTTGGGGATTTTTAACGACCGAAACGGGGACCTCGGTGGTGCGACACACCGTTAAGCTGTTTGATGTTTTTCCGGGGGTTCGTGTTTTGAGCGGTGTGGATGCATCCGACATCTGTTTTGAGTTCCTTCAGTGGAGTTGTGACCCGGGCATTGAGCCGGAGTTTTCCAGTGTGGTTTCGGGCGTTGAAGCTAGAGTTGTAGTGTGGGCCCCGCGGCCCGTCTTTTGAGCTGCGAGCAGTGTTTAGCGACTTTCTCATCGGGTATCCATTCGGGGCATGCGAGTAGTCAATTTTGGATGTTTTTCTGATGGCATTTCATTGGTGTAGTCTTCCTTCTTTAAATCCGCATGACGGTGTGGGCCCCATGAGGGTTGTTTGGGTGTTGATGGTGATTTTTCCAGCTTTATCACCGGTTGTCCGTTTTGGACAAGTGAATAGTCCATCTCGTGTAGTTTTTCGAGAGGATCGCAACAGTGTGATCCGTTAATTGTGTTTCAAGACTGTGATGAGGGTCCCACAAAGCATCGCTCGTGTGTGGTGCGCCGTAATGCATCCTTTTCTCCAGATATCTGTTCCTCTCAAGTGAGTAGCCCTTTTGACGTTTTTTCCCAAGGGGATCACAATGGTGCAACACACCTGACTGTTTTCGGGGATGAGGCTCAGGATCACAGGATGTCGTTCGGGTGTAAGGCAGTGATGGTGACTTTTTCGTCAGATATCTGTTTGAGGTGAGTAAGTAGTCTGTCTCGCGTATTTTTTCACGTGGATTACAACGTTGTAATCTGTTCAGGCGAGCAGAGCCTCTTATGTTGTCTTATTAAATGTGGAAATGTGAAGGTTCCCTACGGCGGTTCTTCTACCGCGTTTGTAGAGGACCCTTGGCGTGTGATCATGTTCATTCCCGTTAGAGTGAAGTAAATGTTTAAATAGATGTGGTTGGCCATGCCACAGCCATTGAGGTGGAAAGTTGGAGTTGTTAAGTTTACGCCTTTGCGTTGATGATGGGTGTCGTGCGCACGTTATCCTTTTGGCTGGGGATGTGGTATACTCTATGAGTATACGGGAATTCTGGGAGGTACATGTGGATGTTGGTACTTGAGAATGTTTGTGTGCTTAGTTGGGGTTGACTTGGGGCCACACGTCGTGTGGGCCCCATGTGGGTTTTGTGTTCTTATTTACGTACTTTTGACCTCTCGTGACATAGAGGGTCCCTTTGTTCTCGTTTGTTGACCAGTAGGGTTGAGTTTTCCCGTAGTCCTGATCTCGTCTGATGACCGGCAAGGTTGAGTTTTCCCCTGATCTATTCTCGTTTGGCGGACAAAGATGGTTTCGTTCCTCTATTTGTTCAGCCGTGAGGGGTTTCAATACCATGCCCCTTTCACTGGACTATGGCACCATTTAGGACTACGAGTGCTCGTACAGTGTGGGTGTTTCCCACTTTCTGGGATGAATTGTCTCATTCCGCTTCGACCGTGACTCAGCGGATTGGAGCGTGATCGCCCTGAGAGGCCTGGGGAGTTTCTCTCGTTGCTTTGTGATCCCTGGTAGATTTGTTGTGGATTCGGTGTGACCAAAACATTACGCGGGCACCGATCCTCTACTGAGTAGGTTGTTACCAGTAGGGCTGAGGTTGTTTTGAGCAGGGCTCGCCAGTTGTACCATCCAGTAGAGATGGCCAGTGGGTTACCATCCAGTAGGGATGGCCAGAGCAGTTTTGGGTTTACCTCTAGCGGGGCTGGGAAGTGGTCCCCGATGCTGAGCTTACCTTCAGCTGGGCTGGGCAGTGGTCCCCAATGCCGGTCTTACCTCCAATCGTGTTGGGCAGTGGTCCCCGATGTCGGGCTTACCTCCAACTGTGCTGGGCCATGGTCCCCGATGCTGGGTTACCTTCAGCTGGGTGGTTAGTGGTCTCGTCGCCGACATTATCTGGGTCTCGCTCCAGTGGAGTACCCTATTATGGGACTGGGCATTGTGGCACCTATCGACTCTTGCCGGGTCTCCCTCCAGTGGGAACCCGTCGAATTCCAGGGACCCACCAGTGGGGTTGTGTAGGGGTTTTCCTGTCAACTTTGAGACCTCTCGACTGCGGGGCAGTGACATGGTGTGGTTTGACGTTCCCCCAGAACTCTGAAGTACGAGGGGCACTTTCCCCACCAAGATGTGTCCTTTTGACGCATCCTAAAACCATGAGGGAGATCCAGTGCCACCCAAATTGGATAGTATCAAGGTGGAGTGATTTGGGCCCTTGACTTGCAGTTCGGGGCAGATGTGCAAGATGCTGGGCATCGATGGTGTTTACTTCTGGGACTGTTGGCTACTCACTTTCTTGGGCTGAGCTATTGGATGGTGATCACCTTACGATCTTGTTTGGGCTTCTTGTTTGAGCATATTGATGTGTATATACCTTATTCTAGTACCCACTTCATGGGTTTAGTTACACCCCTTCCAGTAAAGGTGAAGACGCGTGAGGTATGCCACATGCTTTCCATGTCTAGATTCTCATAGTTGGACCAGTCTACTCTCCGACTATAGGTAGAAAAGACTCGATGGGATGTTCATCTTCTCACTATTTCCAGCTCCTTGTGTCTGGATGAGTATACCTTCTTTCCTATTGTGGGGTTGAGCTGGACTCTTTACTGCACTCTCTATTGTACTTCTGTTCTATTTCCCATTAGATCTACTGCTCACCCTTCGGTACCTCCTTTGTTTCTCCCTCGAGCCTTCAGGGTATCCTACTGAGTATTTTTATACACACCGCTGCTTGGGCTTTGCCTGCACATGGTGTTCCCTTGCAGACAACGGACAGGTTGGTCGTGACTTCAATGGACCATAGGAGTTCAGGAACTTGGGCCGCATGTAGTGGTCGTATTGAGGTTCCAGGCGGGGGTCCCTTCTAGCAATTTTTCTTTTTTTCACCTATTATCGGGTTGTGGAACTTTTCTGGTTGGCCGTGTGTTTTTACATTTTTCATTTTCTGTTTACCTTCAGCTTACTTTGTATTGTTTAGAGGTCGATGCACTTTGTGGTTTATTTATAGCAGTTTCCTTTTAATTTATTTGTATTTTCTCTTTTACTATGCATTGTTGCATTGAGTGAGATGTGTGTGTGTGTGTACAGGTACATAGGCAAAGGCCTCCCCGAGTTGTTGTGCCTTCGGCGCTGGTCGCCAGCCCCTGTCCTGTGGAGGCAGGCTCGGGGTAGTTGCGTCTCGAGCTTGGATAGGTCTGGGTCGTGACAATAAACGTCCCTTTCAATAATTGTATCTAGAATCTTCATATTTTAATGATATTATATGTTTAGTTTAATGTTATTCTTTAATTTTATTTATTTAAGTATTTTATCAAGTGGTAATAGACTCTTTAAGTAAAACATGGTTTTAAATGTTTCAAATATTTATACTTATAAATGTTTTTCAGTAATGTCCATGTTTTCCAAATGATTTTAAGGATTTTTTTATTATGAAATTAATGTTTTAAACTGTTAATTACTTTTAATGTTTCAATGTTTTATGGGATAAATTAATTCAAAAATATTATTTTTATATGTTTTAAATGTGTCTTTTGAGAATGGATTGATTATGTCAATATATGGAAATTTTATATTTTGATTGGAATGTGGAAATGTTGTCATTCCATTTTTTATGTTCATGTGTTATTATTATATTATGGTTCATGGAAACTCTATATGGATACGAGTGGTTCCATTATAATCCTTGGGTGGGTGAGCCCAAGATAGATCTCAAATGCATTGGGTAACATAACACAGGTAAACGTTTATGTTTCTCCTAATTCATTTTGGGAATATATTGGGATGCGTATTCCAAACATAACTCCCTATGTAGCATGGAAAACTACAATGTAATTATGAAATGGATGCCAAAAGATACATTTACAATTTATGATTTCTATGTGCTATTCATAAATCTTTTGATTTCTTGTGGTATCTTAATTAGACTATGTTTTGTATGTATTGATTAACTAATGATTTATTTATTTTATAACACATACTTGTCATTTTATGATCATACCATGTTTTTTATTTTTTTTATAGTGTATTAAGAAGGGTAGGAGAAAGGATGTTTTTCAAAATATTTATATTAAGAAATAAATTCATTTTTTCTTTTAAGAGTTTGTTTTTTTATAAAAAAATGTTTACTAAGTAGAAGTGTCTAAATGTAATAATGACGATGTTTTGTATAAGATATGAACTAATTTTATAAGGATCTAATCCTGAAATATTCTCAATGAGAATTATAAAATTAATTCAAGAATACATAATGTTTATGGTCGGGGCGTTACACCAACCTCCAAACCATGCTTGTTATTCCATTGTTATTTTATCTCATTATTTCATTGGATGTTTGAGTTAAGCCATTTATTAAATATGTGACCTTTAATTATTAACTCAAAATAAATTAATTCTTAAGCGTCATTATTGTCAGTAGTATTACCTTTATTATTGTCCCTTCATGACATCATCTGGAATTACCTTTTTCGGCCATCGTTTTATATAAAAATGAATAATTTCTTACGAAGGTGATCCATCTCCTTGTCATTTTATTATATCTTAGATTAAGATGCATTAATGTTATCAATAACATTGTTTTTAAATTTAGTACCTTTACTTTTAGTATATTCCTCTTCAACATTAATTTTTTACTCAAACTCATACTTCCCCAAAGATTAAATGAGTTCATCTAAATTATATTTCATAAAAAAATTAATCTCATTAAAGGAAAACTTCATTGCATGTCATATTTTTGGAATACATATGAGTAATTATTCCACATGAGCTTTTTTTCTCCATGTTTACTCCATGATCACTCATTAAAATGGTTATACTTGTGAAATGGTGGAATATTTGGTTTAATGATTTTTCATCTCCCATCATGAAGCCCTGGTATTCATCTTGGAACATTCTATGCTTGCTTCTCTTGATCTATTTAGTCCCATAATGAGTCATTTGATGTATCCTCTATATATCATTGGTTGTCTTATATGATGATTCATGGATATAGAAACTTACACATATCAATCATTACAAAATATTTTTAACATTTTAATTCAAAATATTTTTTACCATTTCATTACTTTATATTGTCTTAGGATCCATATTGGGTTGCTCATATGGATTATCCATGATATTCAGGGGAGCCAAAATCATTCATTTCTAGTTTTCTTCCATTCTATCATTCTAGTAGCTACAGTCACTCTCATAAATGAATGAGTATTTCTATGGAATGAAACCATCATTGGAAATGATAATTTTCATCATAAAAGAATTTTTTGTCTTTTTCCACCTACTGTTAAGTATAGTTTACCAAGTAATCACAAAGTTCAAAATTTGAAATGGAAATAATAAGAGAGTATAATTATCCTTTAAGGAAGTTCCTACACTCTGATAAAAATTTTAAAATCATTATTCATTGAAATTATGTCTAGAGGGTGGATACTTTTAAAAATTTTATCACCAAATAAATAAACTATTATGAAATACAAAAATTTAGTGAATGAAATATTTTTCAAATGAGTTTCTATCGAAAAAGTGAAATAAGAGAAATAATTTAAATGGTTTGGATCATAATGATCCTAGTCCACTCCTCAATTTCCTATACTTATCAAGGTGATTGGTACCCACTAAGAACGTTGCTTTCAATAGTGTGAAAACTTATAATAGGAATAACCATTTAAAGAACCTGGAGGCACCACATAGTTTGTGACAGGAGACTATCATAGTCTTATTATATTTATTTTGAGTATAGGTCACAACCAAAACATCTACAGAGGGGGTGGAGTAACACGGTTTTGTAGTTCATGCATTTGATTGGGAAAGGTATAAAACATATATAAAGAAATTTAAAAAATGGAAAAAATATTACACAAAAAAAAACATTTATATTTAAATGTGAAGATGATCAAAAATATTTATGAATTTGAAGCTCGATGTTCATTGATCACCTGAAAGGAAACAATTCTAGTGTTTAAATCATTATATGATGACATCCAGAGTACATAAGTTGAAAAAGTTCAGGAAAAATTGAGTGTAGAAAGATTGCCGAAGATGTTCCCCATGTTTAAAAGAACTATAATCAATAATGTTGATTTATTCCATAAATATATGTCATGTATAATTAAAAAAATTCCTTTATGATAGTTTTTTGGACAATATTTATATTAGAGTTTTTAGTGAATAAAATAAATATTATTGTTACATTAATTTGTTAAAGATGTGTTTAATAATAGAGTACAATGGGGATTTATATTTCTATAGTAAATTATCAAATATTTTCTATTTTATTTAAATAAATTAAAATAAATTGTTTAATAAATGAATAAAAATTAAAAAATTTAAATCAAATAAACAATTGAATGATATTTTTTCATATAAAAGAAGAACAAACTATACTAAAAGAGTTCATCAAAAAATTTCATTCAATAGTAAAATATGTTCATAAAATAATTTAATACTAATTTTTTCCACACTATTATATTTATATTTAAATCCTAAAATTATTAGACATTACAAAATTAATTATTTTAATAACCTAAGTTAAAATAAAAAGTTAACTTTTTAAAAAAATTAACTAAAATATCATTAAAATTCTAGTGGTAAATGGCCTTAATTTGGAGTGCATCAGTGCAAAAATATAGAGTAGTGGCTGAATGTTTCTACTTCTAGTGAACAGTGAGTGGTGGGTAGTTTTTTATACAACTTAAAATAGAGAGTAGTGGTAGTCCAATGTTGGAAAAATAGAGCAGATGTTATTATTTAACATTCAAGAATAAAATAATAAAACCCAACCAAAATAAGATAGTTTTTATACGATATAGAAAGAAAAGGAATTAAGATACGTAATAGAATATTTTCATGTTCATGGATGTTCAATAGTGGAAGATGACCTATCGTTGGGTTCCAATGATGGCAGGTGTTCTATCATAAGAGATTTTCAAATAGTGGAAAATTGTCATATTATTGTATAAAGTCCAATATTGGAAAATAAAAATCATTTCCAACTATAATTATAGAATAAAAAATGAAAAAATAAACTATTAAATAAATAAGAAAAAAAACTTATATGGAAAGATTATTTTACAACACCCAATCCAAAAAGGAATATATTATGTTGGAAGAAGTAGTTTCTTCCATGCCTTTGTTTCAAAAAAATAATTACTACTGGTGTATGAAAATAATCCAACATTGAAGTATAATTGTGGATAAAAATTATCCATCATTTATATTTAATAGTTTATGAAAATGATCAAAATTTTATGTGTAATAGTGGATAAAATATTTCCACCTTTGATGTGTAACAGTGGATAAAAATTATTAAAAATTGAAAAGTAATGGTGGAAAAAATGATCAATCATTGAGGTTTAAAGGGTTAACCACCAGGGAAACCATGTGAGAAGGCTTCAAAATAGTAAAGAATACATATTTAAGGTGAGATGTAAGAATATTGAAGAAGTAGTTGAGCTAAAATACATTCATGAGAAAATACATAAAGATATACAAATAAAAAATGAGGAAAATATATAAGAATGAAGAAACTATGTTATAATCATTGGAGATACTATAAAGATAACTAGTAAACTAGATATTGGAATACCTCTAATGAAGAAGAATGTAAATCTGAATGAAAAAGGAATAGGAGTACAAACAAAGGGAGGGAGATAAAACAACTCACATATATTCAAACAGATGGATGACTTATACCATAAATTTAAATTGATGAACAATGAACATACATCACTTTCCCACATATAAAAATCCATTCATGGAACCTGTTGACTATCATACAATTTGTACCACTCCCACCTCATGCTTTTAGTAGGATTCGGTACCCACAACCCACTATGACTCCTCACAGACCTTATATAAAGGCCTAGTAGGCATCCTTTCCCAGATCATGGGTAATCCAAGGGCGATATACCCAATCCCAATTAAAAATTAAGTGAAATATAAATGACCTATCTCCAAATCCTCTATATTGAATGCCTCTAATTGTACATTCAAAGGGGTTGACCCAATTGGACCCCTTTATGGTTTAGGTCTTTCAAAAGTGGCTTCCTAGTATGGGAAAAAAGTTTTCATAATTTTTTTTAAACATAGGTAAATAAAAACAGAAATAAAATAAATTAGAACAATTATAATTTTTAAAATATGTAAGTAAAAAAATTAATAACATGCATTAATAATTGAATTTTAATAAAAGTGATTAGAAGATAATTTATCATAAGATACAAGACAATTAATTTATTAAATCCCCTATTCCAAATACTAATAATACCATCCCTTTCTTGTGGTTTAATTTCAGAGGACGATTCAAACCCTATAGGATGTTCTGAGATAATGTTATACAGATTTCTAATGTGGTTGGGATAAACAATTTCTTGTGGTCTAGTTTTCTTACAATAATATTTTTTACTAATGAATTTTTATTGCTCTTTATGAATCCCTATATTAAATGAAATGTAGAACAAAAACCTACTAAGATGATGTTACATAATGAAATCTATTGAGTAATTATTTGACTAAGAGAATGGTCATTAAAGTAATATCCATTCAGTAGTACGTCACGGTAGCTAAAAGTTAATAGAATTTTTTTTGTTGAAAATCATCGAAAAAATATAAAATTAAATATTTTTTGGTAATTATTTTAAATGATTTTCTTAATAGAAGTAGGTTATTAGATTCCAAAATAATGGAAATTAAATCCCTAGGTATGTTTTCGTTTAAATTTTCTTGAATGAGTAGCTACATTATATAATTTTTATCAATTCCACTAAACATCTTAAAATTTCACAATGTGGCCAATGTATCACTCATGAGGATGTACATATCAGATCTATAACATGTACTAAACATAAAGGGAATACTACTAAAGAATGATCATAACTATAAAGAATAAACAAAATAAATATTGGATCAATGATTTAATATTCTATAGAAGAATAATTCTCACTTGGAAAATGTTCTCCAGAGAAATCTGAAATTTCAAAAATCCACATGGGACGCTAGAGATGTGATGAAGATGAGGTGTTATCATTTAATTACATTAGAGTAAATAATTTTTAATGAAAAAATAAATTCATGGGTGTATAATGTAACACCTCACAGTTCTAGAATAAGTTTCTCGTTGAATAATTATATTTCTTCTCATTATTGTGTTACCTACAACACTTAGTTTAAATAATCCATGATATACATTTATAACAATATTATTTAATATTTTAGTTATTTAATATCAATTGATGTGGTAGGAATGAATAGGAATAAATAAATTATTAAAATTTATAGTTTACACTTTTATGAAATGAATTTATTTGTAATCAATTATTTATAATTAAAAATTCATGTCACTTGAAAATAATGAAAATGTTTTTCTAAAAAAGTGTATTTTGAAATACAAATTATTATTTTCAAAACAAATTATATTAAACACAATTAGTTAATGATTTTAATGAAATTTATATATAATATAATAGAAAAAATTTTAAAATTAAATTTAATAAAATTTATTTAATTCTATTAGAATTAATCATGTTTTATGCATAAAAATTTATTTTTCTAAAAAACTATTTTCATCATGTTTTTTGAACTGATTTTAAAATTAATAATTTTCGACTCATTGAAAATGAATTTTATAAATTTTAATCCTTAATTATTATTAGGAGGTTAAAAGTTTGAAAATATTTTGTTTTTAATAAAAATTTCAGAATCATAAATATACTGAAATTTTTTAATATTATTAATACACCATTATCCACCCTATTTTCCATCAAATGGTATGTGAGGGTATCAACTATGTTTACGTACGACCTTAGATATCTACGTAGTGACACAATTAATTTTCCATTTTGAATATATTATTGATGAGTATTATGATGGGTTAAATTTTTATATATGATAAGAAGTAATTAATTATTATCATATGGTAATAATTTCATATTTACATTCTTACCTTCCATATTGTTTCAAAATAATAATGTTGTGAATACGTATGTGTGAACTACCACCTCTGAGAAGTTGTATGATTCATTTTTAATATCTATTTTAACTGGATTATAATAAGGGCATATTTTTGGAATATATATGATTTATATTATGTAATAATTATTTTATAATGATGATCTATTATTTATATTTCCTTCATTCTATATGTTGAGAAGTGAAAGCAGTGTTCATGCATATGTACGACCTACCATCTCCATGAAAGATGTAATTAATTTTCCAACTATAATATCTATATACGAGTATTATTAACATATATATACTGAATATATATTATATTTATATAATAACTAATATTATGTAAATAATTGAATCGTGATCATTGTACAAAGTCCAAGACTACTAATTCAAAACAAGGTTGAAAACCGAAGTAGCTATCACCCATGAAAATGGATATAAAAAAATATATTTAATAAATAGGTGAAAAGATACCATAATTAAGTACAAAATGGTATTAAAAAAATGAATATGTTAGTTTAAGAAATTAATAATAAGACTATAACTATTATACTATTGGGTTGACCATGAATGTGGAAGGTTATACTTGAGGTAAGGGATTTATGTTCCAATCAAATTTCAATAAGGACTATTTGTTCCCAAATTTATATTGATGATATTATATGTTAATTACCTAATAAAAATCATTACTATTTTTTCACTTATTGATATATCTTTTTAAATACATATTTCCTCTAATTTTACATCATTTTTGTACTCAATATAGTTAATGGAATTTTTAAGGTAACATATCAGAATTTAATCATTCGTTTGGGAATATATATTTACCATGCTTATAATATTTAAAAATTTAAAAATTATATTACTTTTATAAAAGGATTATTTATTTTTATTTATAACATTTCTACATTTAAAAATTTTATTTTCAGTGATTCTTCTTTCATTTTCAAAATATGATAATTTTTTCATTTTACTCAACAATTGAAAATGAATATTTTTAATTTTTTTGGCTAGAACAACATTTATCGCTATCATGACCAGTAAATTAATTGATTATTACATTAAAATATTTCATGGGTCCATTAAATGAAAATTCCAACCATAATATTTTTAATATTTTTATATTATAATATAAATTATTTCAAAATTTAATTTTTATTTTCATCTAGATTGTTTTAATAAATTTTAATTCCTCAACAACCAACCCTTTAGTGTAGTTAAGGATTTTTAGGGATACAATCTAATTGTATCATCATTATTGTTTCTATATATGGTTTTTAATTAAAATTATCATGTATTTATGTATCAAATTTATTTTATATGGGTTATGTAATAATAATATTATGAAATTATTATGAGTCACATTTTATTTGAATAAGATATGAAATGGTGGGATGATGAATATTTTAATATCCTGTGGAACAAATATATATGGTTTTCATTATGTGATAGGGGATAATATAATTTTATATCCTTATATGGAATTGGTAAATACATTGTATATCACATGAATAATATGGGAAGAATATTAATAATCTTGATCCATTATGGGAAATATGTCGATGTTCTTTATCCGTTACGAGAAACATGTTTATGTGCTTGATCCACTATAAAAAATAAGAGTTCAATCCTGATCCATTATGAATTTATTATCACAGTATTTAATCGTGAAATATTAAATGGTTTCAATACTTATGATGGATCTAAACTTTTAATAATCATATTATAGTATTGAATGATTTAGTGATGATTTCTCTCTCTTTTGATTCATGTCCTTTGAAATGATAAAGATTTATGCCATGATTCATGTTTATGATCATTGGTATATTTGGTTCAAATATTTTATTTTATAGTCATGATATCATACCCTTATTTTTATTTTAGTAAATCATATAATCAAAATATAAATCTTCCATGATTATTCTTAAAGGGTATCTAAGCTCATTATTTCTTATATTTCATTTCCCTAGGTTATAGAGAACTATTTTTTATAGGTTATTTTTTAGGATAACTAAATGTAAATCTATTTTCTGGAGACATGTATTATGTTTCATGAAATAATTTTATTATTTATATAGTATCCAAATACACTAAATCATTATGGGTTTTTAAGTGTTATTATGAAATTTATTGACTATTAAAGTAGAATAGGTTATTTTTAACTTTTAAATGATTATTATTTTACATTTGGATAACAAGTATACAGAATAAATAATGTAGAGAAGTGATTATCACTCAAATTGTTAATTTGAACCTTAACATTGAGGACCTCTTGGTAATGGAGTATTTTGGGAATTTCTATTTATAAAGGATCTAAAAAATATGGGATATGTCTCTATGGGAAATAAAATGAGTAGTGTTTCAAGGGGAATTTCTATTTTTTATTGTATAATTAAACATGTGGTAGAAGTATCCATTAATATGTGATGGGTTACATTTTGGGTATATGTAGAAAATTATTCAATGAAATTGGATAATAACCAGGTTCTAATGGAAAGGGGAAGAATTTTTTTCTTTAAAACCATTCGCCAAAAACATTTTGATTATTTTTGAGGAATTTTAGGCTTTTATCCATAACTATTTGTTTTCCATAGTTGAATTTTACCTCGGTATCTCTTATTTAAACTTGTAAATTTATTTTAATGACCAAAATTAATGTTGGGGATATTTATTAATTTTAATATGTGTGTTTTATATATTAAATTAAATTTATCAAAAAAATTCTATGGTGTAGTAGTTTAATTTTATTATCATTGAACATATTCTATAAAAACTGATTTTTTAAAAAACAGTATTTTAAGCATACAAATGTTGTTTAAGATAAAAATATCAATGTTTTCTATTTTTTATCATTATATTAATTATTAATTAAAATAATAATTATGTGTATTTCAAGGAAATTCGGTAATAGAATCTCCCATGTGAATATTTAATTAATGGAAATGTCCAAAAAACATTTTTTGAATGAAATATTACTTGACTTATAAACTTTTTTAAATGGATTTTATAATTTCAAAATAATAATTTTTAATAAGTAATATTTTTAAATATTTTTTTATAGATAAATATGTTTTATAATCTTTTAATCAATACTTCTATGAGGATAAAATTACAGTCACTATAGAATTCCTAAATTATGTATTCTTCACTATTTTGATAAATATAAACCATTTTATAAAATCCTAAACAATTTATCCTAAGATAGAATTTTAAATATGAATTCCGAAGTGAGGTTCATTGATTGAAATTATTATACTATAATTCATAAAATAATCTTATAAAAAACATATGTTACAATGAAAAAATTCCTTTGTCTAAAAGGACCTTTGTTACTAGAGTGTTCTTAATTTTATATCATTTAATTTAATAATTAAATTAATATAATTATATTTGTTCATATAATAAAATATTATAAATCTTTATAATATTATTTTCAAACTAATAAATTTAATTTTCTTTTGATATATACACAACACCTACAAACAATTCTATGAAAAATAATCATTTTTAACATTATATTATATTAAAAATTATCCACTAAATATTTGTGTTTTTATTTGATTATTTTTCTTCACTAGTGGTTTTATTAATATCAAAATTAAATATTTAATGTATCATTTTATATTATTGTTGTGTACAAAGAAGTTTCTTGACTATATTTCTTTAATAAATTAAAAATGTTTTCTAAAATCATTAGGTACTACTTTCTACTCCACATAAATAAATTATGTCCACAAAAAATTTATTTCTCTCATTGATGATAGAAATCATAACATATTCCAAACTCAAGATATAATTTTTATTGAAATTTATTCCTCCCTATCATAGTAAAGACTAAGAGACACATCTCATTATTTTTGTATTATAACCAATATAATATAATTAAAATCAATGAGGAGTTCATGGATATAAATTCATTGATTGATGATCATTGTATGATATGAAATGGTACATCCATACTCTTGAAATTTATATGGGACCATTTTAGAAACAGTTAATCAATCACTATTATGAAATTACACTAAGTTCAGAATGTGAGCTTATGAATATGGTACAAACATCTATCGAACAAGACTATTAAATTGGGTTTCTAAAATTTTAATAATAAAAGTCTTCATTGATATTAAAAATCCATTTATGTAATTAGAAATAATTATATATAAAAAGGAGTTTGTAAATATGTAATCTAATATGATCTATTTAAATGTTTAGTGGGGGTTTTGTGTGATTTTCCCCATTTATTTTCAAGAAAATCTCCAATAGTAGTGATTTCATAGCCTCTTCATTGGCCCTTTGGACTTATAAATTTCTTGGTTATATTATCTTTATTGTCCCTTGGGATATGGAATTTATTTTTATAATTCCCAGACTCATTATATTTTACACATTTAATTGTGTGTGGATGATTATTTTTTACCTTTAAACATTCTGTTTTGTTGGAGTACATCATTTTATCTATTGAAAATCAAAATATTGGAGACGAATCCTTCTACAAATGAGAAATTTTATTATTCTATAGAGGCATTCTTTTGGGTTATTCTGATGAAATTATGGAATCATAGGATGTTGAATTTACATTCCTACTTGTGAAATTTCCACCAAAAATTTGTTAAATTCCACGATTCTATTCAATGGTAATTCTGGGAGTTTTTTAAGCTTTTGGTTGATAATAATATCTTCTGATTACTACATATGATTTAAAAAAATATTTTCAATAGAAGATTCTATCCCACTTGGTTTATTATTGGGGAAATCACTACATATCCTATATTATCCATTTTTAACACAATTTCACCATTATATTGACATTACAAAAATAATGGAATATTGATGTACGAGAATAATAAATATATAAATTGAATTGATAAAAATATAAGATGTAACTAATTAATGATGTGATAACATGAATTTTGAATCCATATATTTAAATATTGGTAATCCATTATCATTTACCAATGAGGATCAATAAATAACCTAGATTTTTAATTGAAATATGTTTATATTCATCATAATGGTTCAAAAAGGGCATGTGAATTAAAAGAAATGAATTATTCCTACGGAGATTTCAAAAGGGGTGTGAAGATAGGACCACTTATTGTGCACTATGTAAACATATAGATAACATCCAATGTACCTTTTTGGTTATTACAACTAGGTTTATTATTTGTATACCATTCATCAACTTGTTCGTTTCAAGATAGGTTTGTAATTTCTATGAAACTACAGATTATATGTTTTTCAAAAACATCATTATGATCTATTATACTTATACTTACCATTATTATTTAAATAAATATTCCTTATTCCAGTCCAAAAAAAAACAATAATCCTACAACATTTTTAATCCCAAATATAATACTATATACAAGACTAAAAACCCACTATATCTATTCTAGTGCTATAAACACATTCTTTTTCGATAAGCTTTGATACTAATTAAGGTTACCTAAAATAAAAATACCACCACTTAATATCATTTACTTATATCAAATACTAAATCAAAAAATAATAACATAATACAGTGACGCAATGGGTTAGTATCGTTGATGACTTTATATATAGTAAATTATTTTCATAACTTATTAATATTTTTTCATAATCAAAAAACAATAGATGTAATGAACCAAAACATTTGTCAATGAAGTTACATTATAATAATTATTTTATATACTATTATATAATAAAATCACATTAAGAACTCAATATAAACATTATAAATGAATAATTAATGATATAAGATGTATTTCTAGTTGTTATGGAACCTATACAGATGAAATATTAATTGGAACTTTGGAATAGTAATGTGACCCTTATGAATAGTAAAACTGACAATGGAATAGTAAAATTACAAATGAAATTATAAATAAATTTAATAATCTTAATAATTGTATTACTATATAATTATATCATAGTATAAGTAAATAAATATTTTAAAAATTAGTAATTATGTGTTATTATTTTTATTAGTCAGAAATTTTTAGTTACAATTTCATTATTAAATTAATAATTTTAAATATAATGTATTTTTAGAACATGTAATCATCAATTAATATTTTTATGTCTTTTGATTATAAGATAATTTTATGAGACCTTAATTAATCTTTCAATGTGTTATAAAGGCAATTATAAATTTAAAATTTGTATTTCTCAAGTAAATGATATTTTTTTTTAAAATTAAAATTTTTCATATTTAGAAAATTATTTTCATAAAATAGAGTTAATTTTTAGATCATAAGTATCATAAAATTGTTAGGTTGAATTTTTTTGGAATTTTTCTAAAATACATGCATTTTTGTGAATAGTGAAATTTAGTAATTTACAGTATATGTAAATAACTGAATTTTTGAGTCTTTATTGACTCACGGATGATGTAAGTGACCATTTCATCGAATTCACATGAAATAATTACTTTATTTAATCTCAATAATCATCACTTTTTTTCTTCACCAAAATAATATAATATTAAATTAAATAATGAGAAAACACCTCCTCCTCTTCCGGAATTACCACCCCCACAACCTATTCTCCTCAAACCTCTAAAACATTGAACCGTGTAAAAATTATATGAAAATATCCTACCAATAACCTCCCACTCATCCCTGATATTTTTTTATCAAACAACCAAAACCAATCACTTTTGGAGGTTCTCAAGAAGGAATCAAGAGGTAAAACCCTCTTCTGTTTTCATTCAATTTCTTTTCAATTTCATTTCAATTTCTTTTATTTACATATATTCTCCTCACTCCCCCTTGTTCAAGTTACATAAAAACTATAGTATCTTATATATACATGAATTTTATCTTGTTCATGAAAATATTCTTTATCAAATATCTTATCCTTTATCTTTTATTTTAAGAACAAAAATGATGTCTCTGAGGTGTCGATTTACCACCATTAGGGATGATGTACATGCATCATTTAATTAAACCTTAATGTATGGCCAATAAACCATTTATATAGTCAAATCAGATTACATTATATGTATTACAACAATTTTTCTGTTTTGGAACTAGTAGATATACATGATATTTAATAATGTAACAAAAATAGTTTTTGATGATCAAAAAATGCTAAATTAATCTAAATGAATATAATTAATGATTTACCAAATGAATCATAAAAATTATATAAAAAAATCGGTTTACAAACTATGTAATTCATTAATAAAATATATGTTCAGTTATTGACAACATTCTTCATTCTACATTATTTTCCATACACATATACTAGTAAACCGATAAAGAAAACCAAGGAAAACTAACGCTTTAAAATGATGAAATTGAATCTAATTACCCATAAAATTGGGCACAAATAAACATAATAAAATTATATTAAATATAATAAATGTATAAATGTTTCTTAATTAATTAATTAATTTTTTTCATTTTATTATTCATGACATTAATATCAGGTGTAGAACTACTTTGAATATAAGGTGAGGGATTTTACTCGAACCTTCATTATTCCATCGAGTTATCATTCTCTCTTTTTACCCAAATGAAATTTTATTTTCCTTTTATGTATATATTCTAAACGTTTTGAATATGTTCCAATCACATATATCAATATCATTTCATCCTTCTTTTTTGAGGATATACATATTTTTTAAAGGTTCCCTACTCAATTCGTCAAAATGACGAAGCTCGATTTAAGGTAACATCCCAAATTCATAGACATTTATTTTTTCACACCATATAAAGTATTAATACAACATTATATTCCAAAAATAACCAATTTTTTCATGAAAAACTACTTTGGTTCAATTTTGGTTTTACACATACAATTATTCCTTATCTATTTTAAAGAATCGTTAATGTTTTCCCAAAACTCATACTAAAATGTTTTATTTCTAATGTTTTGTATACACACATTCCACATCAGTTGGACATAACCTATTATGATCAATTCCTATTTTCTAATATTAAATCCCATTTATTATTTAAATCCATCCTTTCATGGACACCAATACTAAATTCTATTTTTGATATTCATTTTGACATGATTATGATACAAAATTCTTTCATTTTGAAACCCTTATGTTTATGTTTCATTGATAATGTATGATTATTTATGTAAAAAATGTATTCGTGAACTTGTTATGATGTGTGCGACTAGATAGAAGTACAATGAATTGTGTAATATTTAGTATCATTAGACATCATGGGAAACAGTCTTAGTGGGTATCATAGACTTCTGCTCTATATGCAATGGTCTTAGTGGATAGCCTTGTCGCATGCTCCTCTATGTGAAATATAACATAACACATACTAAATTCATATTTTATGTATCTTAAAAATTACTATGATTCAATGATTATATGCTCCTAGGTTCAATATTTTATTATTTCAAATAGTGTATCATGTTCATTTCCTTTTAATATGATTATATTATGCCTTATATCCCATGTGTTATGAATTATTATTTTCCTTATTCCCATACTAGGATTTTTTATCATGTTGTCCCCCATTTATCCTATAATGATGTAAGGGGTAAAAGGATTTCAAGAGATATTTATGAATATTTAATAAATTATTTTCTTATTTTGGAATCATATTTTTTAATTATGCACCTAACCTCTAAGACACTATACATTACGATCAATGGATTGTAATTTGTTGTTATATTACGCTAAAATCATGTAATGATATGTGGAAATAGAAATTATTTCTACAGTATGTATAAGAGGAAAAGATTAGTTATTTTTGGAGAGTATGAATATATCACTTTAGTAGGAACCCAAGGGACAAGACTATGTATGAGAAAAAATCCCAACATTTTCATTAGTATAAAGTTAGTGGTTTATCTTGAAAATACATCCCTGTTTGGATACTAAAAGTGGATGTGGTTTTGGAACATATGTACCATGGATTAACAACTCCAAGAAGGTGTTCTTGGCCTTACATAGGATTACATGGTACATAATAATGGTCCTTACTGCACACCCTATTTGTCACCCCCACGGGATTTGATTTGGTAAATTAATAACCTCATTATGAACCATTATTAATGGAATAAAAAATGAAAATAATAATATATATTAGGAAGCATATAATAGATAACCTAGATTGAAATCTTGAGGATCACAAGTTAGGATATAATATTCTATTAAAATTTCATCCTTTTATGACTAAATAATATTTTTTAATGATATGTATTACGTCCCCCAAAATTTACCTTATTTTTCTAAGCTAATGGAATAAAATACAATAAAATATTCCAAAAATCAATTTGATAGGAAATGAGATGATTTCACTTATTATATACAAATATTAGTGGAATGGGTGCTCAAAACATTATTAATGTACTTGATATGTTGTATAGAGTTATGAATAAAAACAAGGATCATGTGTAAGACCCTCATTCTCAAGGAAATAACAAGTTTCCATTGAATAATTAAAGATAAATAGGCATCCCATGCTTAGTGGAACATCTTATCCCCTCCTTGTAGAGTAGTGGGTTGAATCTATTGAAAAGTAATTCCCTATCCTCCGGTGCTCAGAAGAAGATAGTGCTTGTAACACCCCAAGATTTTATGAAAAATATTATTTTAATTTCATTTATGTCTTCTGTTGTAAGTTACAACAAGATTATCTTACGCTATACGCAACACCGTATTAGCTTGCAGTATACGCAACACTATTCTTAGATTATGTTACACACAATTTCATGTTCGTTTGATAATAGACATTCTACGCAACATTGAGTGTATATATATATATATATTAAATGTATAAATGAAAAATGGTTGGATACTTTTATATGAAACAACAAAGGAGTCTTGCAAAACACACAACGCTAACTTGGCTTGCATTACACGCAATCGCGACCTTTCTCGATAGCGTGTGTTGTACACAATACCGGGTTTTACTAAACAAAGATATATTATTATAATATTGTTATGAACTAGCCATTATGAATTTTATTCACTAAATTATGAATTTTATAACATTATTAATCATCTTACACGTTTTCTAGAACATGGTATAAGAACAAAATAAAATTTTCAGGTAAAATATGTATTTTTCAAAAAATACAGTTTTGATGACTTTTGATGGCGCACCAACATTAAATCTAGTTGTTGACATGTTTATAAGTACAATTTGACAAAATAAAATTCTAATTTTGAATCAGGATATAAAAATTTACATTGGATACAGTTTCGATATTTTTCGGATAACTTTCATATTTTAATGAATAGTAAAAACACGCTATATTTTAATTAAAAACAACTTTTTTCATCGTAATAATTTGTATGGTTAAATTATAATATTTAATGGTTTTAAAGTATAAATAGAATATATTTTTACCATTTAATATAATTTATGTCATTAGCATTGATTTTACATTGAATTCGTAGGTTATATCAATTCAATCTTTTGCAATGTTTTAAACAAAAACCCATTTTCATTCGATAACAGGATTAATTTTAATTTAATTTCGGAAACTTCTGTGTATTGAATTTTAAAAAATGGATTCCATATTTGGAATCATTGGGTCCAAATTAGGTTAATAGGCTACTTTTTATTTTTGGGAATTATGAATAGTAACTACGGTAAATTTTATTTACCATAGTTAAAGGTAAATCGGGTAATTAAGGGTAAATATAAGATTATAAAATTTCCCTAACACCTGCCAAAATCCTATTGGATTACTAAAAGTTGACCCAAATCACCTAAGGGTCGGATTAGAATCATTTAATGGACTTTGTTCCTTGAAAATAACTTAATTATTATTAAAACCAAAGAAAGTGACGACATGTCACTCTCTTAAATCTTATAAGTATATTAATTTTAATTTAGTGATAAACTTCATGAAACTTAGAACATGAATAATCTACAGAAATCTAATGAAATTATCTAAATCATATGAAATTATTTATAATTTTTAGGGATTAAATAGTTATCATTAATTGTGACACAATAGTGATGCAGAAAATTGTTTATCTAATGAAAAATCAAGTATATAGTTTTTATTAAACTAATAGTGACCATAAAAGTCACAAAACCCTGACCAAAACATATCGGTCATGTAAATGTAAAACATAATCATCCAATGGTCTAATATTTGACCATTTAGAGCCTTATAAAATCAATTATGACACTTATATTAATTTATTTTAAATGATGCCAAAGTTTTCAACTTCATAATTTAACAAATAAAATAATTTAAATATTGTGATTTTAAGATTATAAATTATATTAAAAGTATTATTGTGTAAGGAAATAGATTTATCTCCATCATAGGATTTTAGTTTTAATTTTTATGCATCAAATACGTATATTAAATAATTATACAAAAATATTGTAGTAATTATTTTATTAAGAGATAAACCAACTAAATGGTTTTAAAAAAAATAAAATAAATATTATATGAACTATTTAATGTGCTCCAACCATTTTATAGAAACATATGACCTTTTATGAATCTATTAAATCTTTTATTTGGTACATATATTCTCTATATATTTTATTTAAATTCAAATAAATGAATAGTGTCAAAATTGACACTATTGTTATGTTATAAAAATAACATATTATAAAATTGTTTAAAAATCACAAAAATATTTAAAAATAATAAAATTAAATTTATGTGGTCAAAAATGTTATAAATTATTCAATTATGGACAATTCACAACAAATAAGTAATTATTTGTTATAATTTAAAATATAGAAATTTATCACCACAAATAAAATTAAATAGATTAAAGAAGGATAAATCAAAATGATAAGGTTTAAAATAAAATCAAAACAAGTCTAAATTTGATTGTTTGGTGATATTACAACCCTATCTCATCTAATATTCGAATATGAGTCATTTTTTGAGGATTTTAAGTGGGGTTAGATTTATTATAAATTAATATTTTTAAGATTTCCAAAGGTGCCCCTCTCCTCATAAAAGGCCACCTCCTCCCTCCCTTCCTCACACCAATTTGAGCCTTCACGCCCGGCCAAACCCTGCCAAATTCTCTTCTACACTTCCCTAGAAACATCATAGAGGTCCTGGTCTTCATCAAAGACCAATTTTAGTTCCCTAAGAGGAGGTCTCAAAGAGGCGCTTCAAAGAAGAGGTAATGTCCATTACCGATTCTTTCAAATTTATTTCTTCTTCTACTTCTTCTTATTTAGTTGTTTCATTATGAAGTAATAACATCAGTATCACTAATCTACTGATATTTTATTATAATTATGAAACAACCCTATTTCACCATCTATCCATCCTGAGGAAAACGAAATCACCGCACATGCGTACGTACGGAATACCGTCTCCACGCCGTGGTGTAATCTGTTTTTCCAACACCACCTTACTTGGATGGGTATAATGGTGTAAAGAATAACTATACATAATTATTGTAACATCATACTGATTATGATATATTATATCATCCAATCCAATTCAATTCAAAAATTATGCGAACGATATCATCGCTCGTGTGTACGTACGGACTACCGTCTCCACGACGCGATGAGATTCATTCTCCATGTTAACCATTTAAGAATGATTATAAAGTATATATAAGAAATAATAATGAAATATATGAAATTATAAAGCTAATGGATTTATGTATACATATATATGTATGTCATCTACTTAATTCCATTCAACTCAATAAGGAAACGAAAACAGTATTCATGCGTACGTACGACCTACCATCTCCATGAACGGTGTATTTCTTTACATTTATCAATATATTATATAAATGTATATTCTGAATATATATTATATATAAATCATTTTTTATATTCTGGAATTAAGTAATCATAATATAATTAATCATATGAATAATTAAAAGTCGAACCACGAACGACAAATGAAACGATTTTAACCAAAACGCTCTTTAACATGGAATTTTCAAAAGAACGGGTAATATAAAGTCATAAGTGAACCATATATGATATCATAACAATGAGTATGATTATGTAATAAGTCAATGAAATTATTTAAATCATTATATAAGAGGTTCGGAAACATAGGAAGCATATCAGACATAAGGTAAGGGAGAATTATTCCAATCTCATTCTTATCCGAGATTGTTTACTCGTAAGTATTTACTGGGGGTTATGTTTATTATCCATGTCTATATGCTCTCAAAATGTTTTTATAAAAAATTTTCTTTCCTTCCATGTATATTTAAGACATTTTTACACTTTTCTTACTTTTACCACATCGTATGGAAGGAATATTTCTTTTGTTTACCATACGAGGTACTTTTTGACTTTTCCGGAAAAAGTACGAGAAGAATGTTTTTTTATCTTATACGGAAGGAACAGATTTTTACGGTTTTATAAAGCCTTATTTTCATGAAGATTCCCCCAATAGATTTCATGACTATTTTCAACAAAATACTTTTATTTTAAAATTGCATGACATTTTGTGAAAAGAAAATTATTTTGAAGATGAAAGGATATTTTCCTCAAGAAAGCATTTCAAGTATTTTATCAAAACCATTTTTCAACTAAGATTCCATTATTTCGTGTGTGTATGTTTCAAGTATAATGTCTCTATGATTTACATGGTTTCAATTTTCTTATTGTGAAATGATATCCATTTATTTTATATGGATTATGTGATGATGGGATAATGTTTATGAAACCCATTTTATTCGTTGGGTTATTATGAATGATGTATGTTTATTTCGTGGAACAAGTAAGAATGATTTCATTATGAGATGGGTCGGACATATATCTCCCTCCAACGCATTGGATAAAGATTTATATCTCATAAGATAGACATGGCTGGAACGGTAAGTTAATCCGGTTTAGTGTTACAGGACTGAAACGAGGAGTGAACTCGATTTAGAATGGGACTTTTTCCACTAATATGGTCTTGGCAGCAATGCCTTGGATACTATGGACATCATTACATGTGATTAATGGATGCCACAATTACATGTTTTATTCCCACACTATTTTATCATTCTTAATGTTTCTTTATGATCTATGCCTTACGTACTTCCATGTTTTAGGTCATTTCTCAACCTTTTGATGTTTAAACATTATGTTTATATTTTTAAGTTAAAATGTATATGGTATGTTTTATTTTATCCATGCATACCCTTACTGAGCATTTGATCTCACCCTTTTTATGTTTTCTTTTACCCAGGATACAAAGAAAGGTTTTAGATAAGAAAAAAAAGGGGAAGATCTTTATGGGAGATGTTGAAGATCTTTCACCACGATTAGAAGTTTACGTTCCATGTTTCCAAATACACTAAACTGTTACGGTCCTTGTGTGTCTGTTTTTTGTTATGTATTAGGTATTCCGAAAAAGTAATGTAATTTTCATGTATGTCAAGCTTTGGGTCTCTATAGTTGGTATTAGTGGAAAGTTTTAGTCAACCTTTGGAAACTAGGATGCAAAAACGTTAGTGAGATCCCTAGAGATATTTCTAAGGTATGTCTAGGGATTTCCCTAAGGATAAGTATACGTATAGGATATAGTCCTAGAACTATGATAACGATCATAGAATTTAACCTAATATGTTAGATATTTAAGGTATTCCCCCTAGATTATGTTATTTTCCTTGTATGAGTTTTTCCTCTCACAGAATTCTTTTTGTGTTTTAGTCAATGGAGGGAACCAGAAGAAATTTCGTTAACATTGAATCCAATGGACAAATTTGTGACTGTGAGAAATGAAATTGTGTAATGCTGAGAGAGAAAGATATTGTGATTATGCTGAATCAGTCATCGCGATATATGATTAACAAGGTGAAATTTAGTGGTATTCCTAATTCATCAAAAAAGAGGAAGATATACTTTTATGCATGTTCGCATGTTGAGGAGCATAAAGAAAGGAATAATGAGATTTCTAAAGAAGGGAAGAAGCACCTTGAGGAATACCTCAAATGGAGGGACATATGTTAACTGTGTGGAGAAAAGGGTCATAGAGTGACAGACTGTTATGGGGTTCAATGTCTTATTTGTAGATAACATCAGCATTAGCCAACTCATTGCCCTAACCTGAAAAGTATGTTCTAAAATCACAGAAGGACTTCTTCCAGGACAATCATCGAAGGGGATGGATAGAAGTGTTTATGTATTGGTATTCAAGAATAATTTTGTTTAGGTACTTTTATGGTGTATTAGAATATTTTTGTATTAGTCTATTGTGGTTTTCAATAATTTTATTGTACCAGTAACCATGAAAAGTGATTCAAATATTTTGGAAAGCAGATGATATGCACATAATGAAGGGATAAGGGGAAAATGAAATCTATGATAGTATTCATGAGCTCATGATTGATATAAGGACTAAGTGATATCATGGTTTGAGTATATAGAATTTTGAGTATTTTGGTATGTGGAAAGTGTTAAATTTTAACTGCATTCATGTTTTCAATAAGGTTCAATGGGTATTCATTCTTCAATAGAATACATGATTAAGGTATTCACATGTTTGTAATTTTACCAAAAAGATATATCTTATGATATATGGGGGATAAATGATGGCATTCACGTGATTGTTATGTGACATTTCAAGTAATCATTTTCTTTATACTATGAGCTTGGAACGAAGTATTTTAGATAAGCCTAAATATTGGAATAGATTATGTTGGACATAAGTTATTATTTTTTACGAATAGAAATTTTTTCGATAGTATTGATGGGATGCTATATTAATGTAGTTTTAGAAAAAAGGACAACATGTCGGACGGGCGACACCCCATCGTGTCAGAAAAGGCTGTGGGAATCGAACCCACAACCAAAGTGCGACTGACCTTTATCGCCTACCACTGGCCTACAGGAAGTCCTTGGTTAGTAGAAACTAGTTTTATTTTATTACAAGGTATGATATATGATGTATACGTTCATTTTTGGAATCGTATACGATTAACCTCACCAAACATAGACTTATGTATTTTTGATAACTTTTCTAACCTTTTGATTGAGACAGATGGAATGAACCATCATTCTATCACATGATCTGCTAACACTTCACGAATGACAAATTCAACTTCATTTCTATAAGAGATGAAGTGGAAATTATCCAAATAATGACCAACGGTGAGACTATACCAAAATCACGAAAGTATTTATTCTAATTACAATTTCATCAAATTTAGGGAAATGATCTTGAAAACCAAAAATGTTGTCCTAGTGACCTTATATCTGATGAATCATATGGTACCTTAGATCATCACAAATATATGGCTTTGTGATTTATGGCTTTTCCATAGCCATGTTCTCTACCACTCTCCATCATAACTTGATGGTTACATTTTTTTCCATATCTATATTTTCACCTATGTTCTCCTATTTGGAAACCCAGTGATGAGTTACTTTGGGTAATCATTACATTTTATACTTTAGTATTTAGAATTAAGTTTTAGTATTCCTTTTTACGATGTGGGTTTCTATAAATAGTAAACGTTTTATAACCCTGACGAATTTCGAGGGTGAGATTCATTTTAAGGGGGGTAGAATGTAACACCTAGAGATTTTATGAAAAATATTCATTTTATTTCATTGATGTCTTGTTTTGTAAGCTACAACAAGATTATCTTGCGCTATACGCAATACTGTATTAGCTTGCAGTATACGAAACACTATTCTTAGATTGTGTTACACACAATTTTATGTTCGTTTGATAATAGTCATTCTACGCAACATTGAGTGTATATATATATATATATTCAATATATAAATGAAAAATGGTTGGATTCTGTTATATGAAACAGCAAAGGATTCGTGCACTACACACAACCCTAACTTGGCTTGCATTACATGCAATCACAACCTTCCTCGATAGCGTGTGTTGTACGCAATACCAGGTTTTACTAAAAAACGATATATTATTATAATATTATTATGAACTAGCTGTTATGAATAGTATTAACTAAATTTAGAATTTTATAACATTATTGTTGATCTTACACATTTTCTAGAACATGGTATAAGAAGAAAATAAAATTTTCAGGTAAAATATGTATTTTTCAAAAAAAAGTAGTTTTGTCGCCTTTTGATGGCGCACCCACATTAAATCTATTTGTTGACATGTTTATAAGTTCAATTTGAAAAAATAAATTTCTCCTTTTGAATCAGGTTATAAAAATTTACATTGGATAAAGTTTTGATATTTTTCTGATAACATTCATATTTTAATGAATAGTAAAAACACGCTATATTTTAATTAAAAACAACTTTTTTCATCGTAATAATTTATATGGTTAAATTATAATATTGAATGGTTTTAAAGTATAAATAGAATATATTTTTACCATTTAATATAATTTATGTCATTAGCATTGATTTTACATTGAATTCGTAGGTTAAATCAATTCAGTCTTTTGAAATGTTTTAAACAAAAACCCGTTTTCATTCGACAACGGGATTAATTTTAATTTAATTTCTACAACATCTATGTATTGAATTTTAAAAAATTGATTCCATATTTGGAATCAGTGGGTCCAAATTATGTTAATATGATTCTTTTTATTTTTGGGCATTATGAATAGTAACTACGGTAAATTTTATTTACCATAGTTAAAGGTAAATCGAGTAATTAAAGGTAAATATAAGATTACAAAATTACCCTAACACCTGTCAAAATCCTATTGTATGACTAAAAGTCGACCCATATCACCTAAGGGTCGGATTAGAATCATTTAATGGAATTTTGTCTACAAAAATAACTTAATTATTATTAAAACCAAAGAAAGTGACAACATGTCACTCTCTTAAATCTTATAAGTATATTAATTTTAATTTAGTGATAAACTTCATGAAACTTCGAACATGAATAGTCTCCAGAAAGCTAATGAAATTATATGCATCATATGAATTTATTTATAATTGTTAGGTATTATATAATTATCATTAATTGTGACACAATAGTGACGCAGAAAATTGTTTATCTAGTGAAAAATCAAGAATATAGTTTTTATTAAACAAATAGTGACCATAAAGGCACAAAACCCTGACCAATACTTATTGGTCAGGTAAATGTAAATCATAATCATCAAATCGACGAATATATGAACATTTGGATCCTTATAAAAGCGATTATGAAACTTGTATTATTTTATTTTAAATGATGCCAAAGTTGCCACCTTCATAATTTAATAAATATAACAATTTAAATATTGTTATTTTAAGATTATAAATTAGATTAAAAGTATTATTGTGAAAGTTAATAGATTTATCTTCATCATAAGATTTTATTTTTAATTTTTATGCAACAAATACGTATATTAAATAATTATAAAAAAATATTGTAGTAATTATTTTATTAAGAGATAAACCAAATAAATGGTTTTAAAAATAATAAAATAAATAATAAATGAACTATTTAATGTGATCCAAAAATTTTCATGATACATATGACCTTTTATGAATCTATTAAATCTTTTATTTTGAACATATCTTCTATAAATAATTTATTTAAATTCAAATATATGAATAGTGTCAAAATTGACACTATTGTTATGTTATAAAAATAACATATTATAAAATTGTTTAAAAATCACAAAATAATTTAAAAATTATTAATTTAAATTTATGTGGTAAAAAATGTTATAAAGTATCGAATTATGGAAAATTCACAACAAATAGGTAATTATTTGTTATAATTTAAAATTCAGAATTTTATTACAACAAATAAAATTAAATAGATTAAATAAGGATAAATCAAAATGATAAGGTTTAAAAGAAAATCAAAACGTGAATAAATTTGATTGGTTGATGAGGTTACAACCCTATCTCATCTAATATCCGAATATGAATCATTTTTGGAGGTTTTATGTGGTGTTTGATTTATTATAAATTAATATTTTTAAGATTTCCAAAGGAGCCCCTCTTCTCCCTTATAAAAGGGCACCTCCTCCCTCCCTTCCTCACACCAATTTGAGCATTCATGCTCGGAAAACCCCTAAAAAATTATCTTCTCCACTTCCCTAGAAACATCCTAGAGGTCCTGGTCTTCCTCAAAGACCAATTTTAGTTCCCTAAGAGGAAGTCTCAAAGAGGCGCTTCAAAGAAGAGGTACTGTCCGTTACCGATTCTTTCAAAAAAATTTCTTCTTACTTATTCTTCTTTAGTTGTTTCATTATGAAGTAATAACATCAGTATCAATAATATACTGATATGTTATTATATGTATGAAACAACCCTATTTCACCATCAATCCATCCTACAGAAAACGAAATCACCGCGCGTGCGTACGTACGGAATACCGTCTCCACACCGTGGTGTAATCTGTTTTTCCAACACCACCTTACATGGATGGGTATAATGGTGTAAAGAATAACTATACATAGTTATTATAACATAATACTGATTATGATATATTGTATCATACTATCCAATTCAATTCAATAATTATGGTAACGATATCATCGCTTGTGCGTACGTACGGACTACCGCCTCCACGACGCGATGAGATTCATTCTCCATGTTAACCATTTAAGAATGATTATAAAGTATATATAAGAAATAATAATGAAATATATGACATTATAAAGATACTGGATTTATGTATATATATATATATGTATGTCATCTACTTAATTCCATTCAACTCAATAAGGAAACGAAAACATCGTTCATGCGTACGTACGGCCTACCGTCTCCATGAATGGTGTATTTCATTCCATTTATCGATCTATTATATATATGTATATTCTGAATATATATTATATATAAATAATGTTTTATATTCTGTAATTAAGTAATCATGATCTAATTAATCATATGAATAATTAAAAGTCAAAACACGAACGACAAATGAAATGATTTTACTCAAAACGCTCTTTAACATGGAATTTACAAAAGAACGGGTAATATAAAGTCATAAGTGAACCATATATGAATATGATTCTATAATAAGTCAATGACATTATTTAAATCATTATACAGTAGTTTCGGATACATACAAAGCATATCAGACATAAGGTAGGGGATAATTATTCCAATCTCATTCTTATCCGAGATTGTTTACTCGTAAGTATTTACTGGGGGTTATGTTTATTATCCATGTCCATATGCTCTCAAAATGTTTTTATAAGTTTTTTTCTTTCCTTCCATGTATGTTTATGACATTTTTACATTTTTCTTACTTTTACCACATCGTATGGAAGGATTCTTTCTTTTTTCTACCATACAAGGTAATTTTTTACTTTTCCGGCAAAAGTACGAGAAGAATGTTTTTTAACATATACGGCACGAACATATTTTTACGGTTTTATAAAGCCTTATTTTCATGAAGCTTCCTCCAAAATATTTCATGACTATTTTCAACAAAATAATTTTCTTTTAAAATTCCATGACATTTTTTGAAAAGAAAATGATTTTGAAGATGAAAGGATATTTTCCTCAAGAATTCATTTCAAGTGTTTTATCAAAACCAATTTTCAACTAAGATGACATTTTTTCGTATGTGTATGTTTCAAGTATAAAGTCTCTATGATTTACAATGTTTCACTTTTCTTATTATGAAATGATATCCATTTATTTTATATGGATTATGTGATGATGGTATGATGTTTATGAAACCCATTTTATTCGTTGGGTTATTATGAATGATGTATGTTTATTTCATGGCACAAGTAAGAATGATTTCATTATGAGATGGGTGGGACCTATATCTCCCTCCAATGCATTGGGTAAAGATTTCTATCTCATGAGATACACATGGATGGAATGGTAAGTTAATCTGGTTCAGTGTTACAGGACTGAAACGAGGAGTGAACTCGATTCAGAATGGGACTTTGTCCACTAAGATGGTCTTGGTAGCAATGCCTTAGATACTATGGAAATCGTTACATGTGATTAATGGATGCCACAATTACATGTTTTATTCCCATGCTATATTATCATTCTTAATGTTTCTTTATGATCTATTCCTTACGTACTTCCATGTTTTATGTCATTGCTCAAGCTTTTGATGTTTAAACATTATGTTTATATTTTTAAGTTGAAATGTATATGGTATGTTTTATTTTATCAATGATTACCCTTTATGAGCATTTGAGCTCACCCTTTTTATGTTTTCTTTCCCCAGGATATAAAGAAAGGTTTTAGGTAATAAAAAACGGGGAAGATCTTTATGGGAGATGTTGAAGATCTTCCACCATGATTAGAAGATTACATTCCATGTTTCCAAAGACACTGAACTATTACGGTCCTTGTGTGTCTGTTTTTGTTATGTGTTAAGTATTCTGAAAAAGTAATGTAGTTTTCAAGTACGTAAAGATTTGGGTCTCTACTGTGTTATTCTATCATTATATAATTTTGATGGGGATGCGGATCAGTAGTGTAAACTGATCAGAAATATAGTGTACAAATAGGAAATTGATTCCACAGATGTGGAGGAATTCCAGAAAAAAAATCAATAAATATTTTCCCTGATCCACCATCTCCTGATGGAATGATATTTCCTAATACATAAGCATTAGGTTGATGAGTTTATTAGGGAGTTTAAATAATATTTTAAAACTCATTCATGATATGCCACTAGATTTTTCAGGAATGTTGAATATAAGGTAGATCACTTATTTAGTGTGCTAATGTTGTGTCTATTAAAATTTGTTGTGATTAGAGACTTTGACAGGTATGTGGAGATTTTCAATTGTTCCCTCAAGGATGAAATGTTTATCAGAGTATCTCAGTTGTCTTTTGGGCCTAATGAAAATGTAGAAAATGGATTCTAATAAGAGAGCATCATCAAAAAAATACCATTATGGAATGAAGACTAAATATACCACCTGTCAAAATATTGCAAGAAGCATCTTTAGTATTGTTTAAAGGGTATATGGAAATATTCAAATGTGTAATAATAGGGAATATGGATTAAATGTTTCTAAGGGATATGAAAAATTACACTAAGGTGGATGAATAAACGAAGGTCCAGATCAATGCTCAACCATTAGTGCAGTGTTTCAACTATAAGGAACATGGAAATTTTTCAAAAAAATGTCCTAAACCCAGGGTATTCATCAGAAATACCCAAAAACCTCCAATGTAGCATGAAATGGAATATGTTATCACTACATATATGGTTGTGCAAAAAAATGTGGTGATAGGTATTATGGTTATTCATATTAGAATATTTACTGTAGTATTTGATTCTAGTTTGAGGAAATAACTCTTATCAAGCATGTTTAGTAGAACTATTCAAACACCAGCACAAAACATGGAGGCTGTGATATCTATGAGAACATAAAATGGGAAAATTATATCATCCAAAGTACATAACTCCGCCCTGGTTAATTTTTTTGAACTAAATCTTCCAAAAGAATATTTTCATACTACATTTTGATGAGTTTGATGCAATATTGGGTGTGGTTTTAATTTTTTATACAAATCCATCATTATCTATTAGGAAAGGAATATCACTATTGACATCGTGATGTATCCTCAAATTCATTTCAAGTGTATGGAGTAGGATGAATTTACATTGGAATCATCATTTCAAGTGTGGATATTATAGCCTTATTAGCAAGAATATGTCACTCGAATGGTTGATAAAAAAGAGATGATCGTGATTTAAGATATTCCCATTGTAAGGTACTACACTGATATGTTCCCTAAATAATTATCTATTATTCCTCCTTCCTGTGACGTTTATTTCCCAAATTAACTTATTGTTAGATCTCTTCTTATATTAGATACATATTATATAATGGGCATCGTAGAGCTAGAAGAGATGAAGAAGTAGTTTTTTGAGAATATAGACAATGGTTTTATATGACCAAGTGTTTTACCATGGAGAGAACTAGTCATCTATGATAATAAGAATGATGGATCATATCACCTCTGTAATTATTATCATGAGATCAATAAAACCATGATAAAGAAAAATTATCCACGTCCTCGGATAGATGATTTATTTGATCAGCTACATGGGTCTTGTTATTTCTCAAGGGTGGTCCTTCTGTTAGGATATCACAAATTAAAGGTGTAGAAAGAAGATATTCCCAAGACTATCTTTTGAATGAGGTATGGTCACTATGAGTTCTTAATTATTCCCTTAAGACTCACAAAGTCTACAAAAATATTCAAGAAGATAATGAATAGATAATTTTGATATTACATAAAAACAATTGGTCGTAGTCTTTACTGATGATATTCTGATATACTCCATGAGAAAGGAGGAACATTAGGACAATTTTTATAATGTTATAAAGACATTGCGAAAGGAAAATCTATTTGAAACGACAGTAAATGTGTTTTTTGTATGGAGTATGTATCATTATTTGGGAATGGTATCACTAGAAAAGGAATATCTACGGACCCTTCTAAGAAAAATTCAATCAAAGAGTTTCCAGGCCAACATCTATAATGGATATCCATATATTGCTAAGTATTTATGGATATTACTATTTATTTTTGAAACATTTTCATGATTGAAAAACCCAACAACCATGCTGACATGGAAGGGAGTGAAATTTTTCTTGACTCATGAATTGGAGAAAGCTGTAAGGAGCTAAAAAAGAGGTTTATCACTACACCAGTACTCACACTCCCAAAAAGTGGAGAACCCTTTATGGTTTTAAGTGAAGCATAACAAAATATCCTAGGATTTTACTAATGAAAAATGATAAATTGATTGGATACACTTCAAGGATGTTGAAAATCGATGAGTAAAGTTATCCCATGATTGATCTGTACTTGGAAGTTATAATATTAGCATTGAAAATATATTGTCACTATCTCAATGTGGAGAATTGTGTGATATATATTGATCAAAAGAGTCTCAAATATATATTCACATAGAACAAGAATTATATACGCTATTGAAGATAGTTATATCTCATCGAGGATTATGACTCCTCAATCCACTTCCATAATGATAATGAAAATAAGCTAGCCAATGCTCCATGTAGAAAGGATTATACATATTTATCAATGATGAGAATTTTGAAGGGTCCAATATTCATAGACCTACAAAGTATAGAAATGGGAATCATTTTGGAAGGAAAATCATCAATAATTTCTCAAATAATTTCATAACCATCCCTTGTGGAAAAAATAAAGGATTCCCAATGAAATGATTTAAAAATTCAGAAAAAGGGGGAAGATATTTGGAATGGGAAATCATTTGTGTTCAAGATCAATGAGGATAGAATCGTATGACATGGGTCACGAATATGTGTACTAGCTATAGTAGTGATAATGAAATGGATTTTTAATGACACACATTGCTCATCCTTCTCTATTAACCTAAAGGTCAAATATATGTATTGATATCTCTAGGAGAACTTTTTTTGGGACAATATGAAAAACTAGATTTCTTAATATACATTAGAGTTCCTTATATATCAGAAAATGAAGGATTAAAGGAAAATGTGTAAAGGTTTGACGAAACCATTACCCATACCAACATTTAAATGGGAAAACATCATAATATTTTTTTTACTCAACATCTAGAGACATCTAGAGGAAACAAAGTTATATGGGTTGTTGTGTATCGTCTTACAATGAAATATCACTTTATCACAATTTGAGAAGACTTATCATTTGATCAACGTGAAAATATATATATCAATGTAGTCTTAATGATAAATGGAGAACGATTATAAATTATATCTGATAAATATATGATACTAACCTCAATGTTCTGGAAAAGACTTACACATTCTCTATGAAGAGAGATGAACATCAGTATGGCATATCATCCTCAAATTGATGGAAAATCTTGGAAGAATATTTTTAAACTACAATTTATGTTGATAGAATTTTATATGAACTTCAAATGAGGAAAACATTAACATCTAACTTTGGTTGAGTTCCCTTACAACAATAGTTTCCACTCGATCATATTAATGGCTCTATATGAATCCCATTATGGGAAAAGGTGTAGAACACCAGAATGTTGGGATGAAGTCAGTGAACGTAAGCTTCTAGAATGTGAAATGGTTAATGAAATTGTGGATAAGGTGAAAACCATCCACCAACACATCAAGGAAGCCCAAATATAGAAAAAGGGTTTGGCATGGAAATCATCATAGGGACCTCGAGTTTATAGTTAGATATATGGTATTCCTTTGTATGTCTCTCTGGAAGAGGGTCATGAGATTTGGGAAGAAAGGAAAGCTAATCCCAGGGTACATAGGCCCCTTCGAGATCCTTGATCATGTCACTGTTGTGTCATATCAAATAAAAATTCATCCAACCGTGTATCTAGTATTTAATGTATTCCTTGTATCCCTCTTGAGGAAGAACATATGATATCCCTCACATATATTTAATTAAAAGTTAGTATAGTTGGACACTGATGTTTCATACAAGGAGAATTAAGTATAGATCTAGGACCATAGAGATAGTGTAATATGCAACAAGACAACTAGCCTAGTCAATTTATTACAGATGAACCACAAGTAGAAAGTGGTAACATGGGAACCAATAGAATATATGAAAGAAAATCACCCACAACTAGTTTCAATGTATAACGTAAAATGAAATTTCAAGAGAGACATTTCTTAATGGGGGAAGAATATAACAATACCAAAGATTTAACAATGAAATTACATTTTTATAATTTTCTATATAGTATAATCACGTAAAATCACATTAATAACAAAATAAAATCTTTATTAATTATGAATGTATGAAAAAATAATTATTTCTCGATTCCAAGGAACCTATACCGATGAAATAGTAGCTTGACAATTGGAATATTAATGTGACTATTGAATAGTAAATTAGACATTGGAATAGTAACCTTAACTATGATTGTATAAATAAAATTTTTGAATCTTTTAAATGGTAATGTGATATAATTATGTCATATTATAATTAAAAAATTATTTTAAAAATTATTAATGAAGTGTTGGAATTTTTAGAAGTCATGTATATTTAATTAAATTTTTTTGAATAATTTTAAAATTTAAATGATAATTTATTTTCATACAATTCATTCAAGAAGTAATATTTTTATATAATATTATTATAATATAATTTTATGAGACCTTAATTAATCATTAAAAATGATAAAAAAAAATTTGACATATTTTTAAAATCTCTATTTTCCTATTAAATGATTATTCTAATTAAAATTAAACATTCTCATATTTAAAAAATTATGTTCATAAAATGGATTTCATTTTTTAATTTTAAATATTTTAAAATTATTAGTGTGATTTTTTGAGATTTTTCTAAAATACATGTTTTTTAATTATGAAATACAGTAATTTACAGTATAAGTAAATAATTGATTTTTTGACTCATGCTTGAGTCATGAATGGTGTAATTTACCAATGGTTATAGTTCAAATGAACTAATTATTTTATTTTGTCTCAAGAATTAGTATTTTTTTCTTGAGAAAATAATATTGAATAAAATAAGGCGAAAACACCCCACCCCCTCCACTATAAATAACACACCTCACCACCTCTTCCACTCACACCTCACAAGAATTTAACCATGACCAAATTCTTCACAATTCCCCTCTAAATCCTATTTCCCCATATCTAGGTTCTTTTGGTGTTAAGTAAAGGCTAAAACCTATCCCCTAAGGAGGTTATCTAGAAGTATGAATCAATAGGTAAAACCCTCTTCCTTTTTCATTCAATTTAATTTCTAGTTCTTTTTTATTATTATCCTATCCTCACTCACCATTGACCATGTGTTATGAAAAATAAATTACGTTATATATAATATAATTTTAACATTTTTATTGATTAATTATTCCTTGAATCTCTTCTCCTACCTCTCTTGTTTTAATAATTAAAACATCATCTTTGAGATGATGATTTACCACCATAATGAACAACATGCTTTTATATTTCAATCACACATCCAAGGATGTTCATGAAACAATTTTTATTTATTTAGGTATTGTAATATTTTTTTATAACCTATTTTATGATCTAAAACCTATAGATATACATGACATTTTATAATATAACAAAACTAGTTTATGATAATAAAAAATTGTTACATTTATCTAAATGATTATCATTAATGATTTATTGAATGAATCATCCTCAATTAATGAAAATTGTATTTTAATATTATATATGTTCAATAATAACATATAATATTAGTTTTGTATAGCTATACTCATTATAAATTATTTTCCCTAGACATATACATGTAAACTGATCATGAAAACCAAGGATGTCTAACACTCCCAAATAATGAAACTGAATCGCATAACCCATAAAAATGGACTTAAATGAACATAAAAAATACTAATAATAAAATTTATACAATGTAATGAATTTATTTATTTATTTGTTTTATTTAATTATATAGGAAATTAAGATCAACTGTATAACCGTTTCAAAAATAAGGTAATGGATTATACGCAAACCGCCATTATTCCTTCGAGTTATTAATTATCTCTTTTTAACAAAGTAAAAGAATATTTTCCTATTATTTAAATATTATAAATTTTTTTTACGCGTTCCAAAATTATGTATAAATATCTTATCACCCTTATTTTTGGGGATATACATGTTTTTGAACGGTTCCCTACCGGATTCTTGCTGATAAGAAAGCCTGATTAAAGTGAATATCTCGAATTGTTACCCATTTTAAAGTGTTCTCCAACATAAATTTTAATACAAAATTAGTTTTATAAATTCTCTAAATTCACCATGATAAAATAAATTTTTGTATTTCTAGTTTTATATAAACAGTTATGACGTTTCCATTTTAAATAATATTTATTGTCTTCCATTAAACAATACTAAATATTTTTATTTTAAAGTTTCTTAAACACTATTTAACTTTATTTTCACATCAAATGTCAATATATAAGCCTATATTACATTATTAATGTCCATTTATAAATTAAATCCATCCTTTCATAAACACTATTAGTAAATTCCATTTGTAATATTCCTTTTTCATGATTATGATACACAATTTCTTCTATGGGTAACCCTTATGTTTATGTTAGATTGCTCATGTGTGATTATTTATGTGGAAAATATATTCATGAACATGTTATGATGGGAGCACCCTAATAGTTCTCCAAATCAATTGTTTTTTTTTGTCTCATGAGACATTATGTGCAACGGTCTTGGTGATAATATTTGACTCATGATCCATGTACAACAGTCTTGGTGGTTAGCCTTGACTCGTGATCCTTAATATGAAATTAGCCTTGAATCATGCTAAATCCATGTTTTATGTTGATTTAATATCAATAGGATTCCATTATTATATGATACCATGTTCTATATGTAATTCTTTCATATGTTTAATCATGTTCCATAGGTTTTTATATCATTATGTTATGCCTTTTAACCACATGAGGGGATTTTAGTTCATTTTATCCCTAGGTTATCATAACCGGATGTAAGGGATCAATGGAAGTTAGGATCTATTTATGAATATTAAAAAAAAAGTTCTTATCTTGGAATCATAATGTTTTATTATGTACCAAATTTCCATGACACTATACTTTACAATCGTTGGAGTGGTCAACTCATCAACTACTCCAAAAGTAACTTTTTCATCTCCAATAGATGTGGATCAAGACATGTGGCCTCTTTAGTCATTAGTCTGGACATGCAAAGAGGAAAGATTCCTCTTCAATAACTTGGTGCACCCATCTCTCCCCAACGTCTTTACATCCATGACTTTGACCACATTGTGCATAAGATCATGGGAAGAATTCTTAATTGGAAAAATAGATTCTTATCCATTGGAGGCAGGATCACTTTCATTAATGGTGTGCTGTCATCCATTCCTGTTCACGCGATGGCTTCCATCAAAGTTCCTAAGGGATTCATTACCTCCATTGATAAAATCCTAGCAGGATTTTTCTGGGATGCTCTCTCTGAAGGAAAATAACATTGCCTCTCTTAGAAAATAATGGCCCAACCAATATATAATGGAGATATTGATGTCAGAAACCCGCATGAAACAATCCAGTGCATGCATGCCAAGCTGGCTTGGGAGGCTTTTTAGGGCCGGTCCTTGTGGGGAAGGATGATGCACCATAGATGCAGTGAATTTCCTGTTACTAGGCAGAGTCACAACTCCCCCCTTTGGTCTATGATTTCTGACTTCCTTCCCTCCCTCTGACAACTGTCTCACTGGATTATTCGTAATGGGGACCTCTTCTTTTGGAACCACAATTGGGGTGGTTCTATCCTTGGATTTTCTAGCTTTCTAGCCCCTCATATAAACTTCAGGGAGGCCAGTAGGTTCCCTTACATTATCATGGTAGTGTTGAACAATGAAAAAATGGAAACATATATGAATGTTGAGATGAACATGGGGCCTGATCAGTGTTTGTTTACTCCCTATGCTTCAGGGATTTTCTCCACCAAATATTTTCATGAAATTCTGGCTTCACATGACTGCTCTGACCCACGACATGAGACCATGTGGTGTAAAAAAGTTCCCTCCAAGTTCAACTTTCTCTTTTGGCATATCAGGAACGGTGTGGTGCCGACTAATGATAACATCAAAATGTTGGGTATACCCTCTGTTTCTAGATGTTCGTGATTCCATGCTAAGGAGGAGTGTGTATTCAATCTTTTCATTGAAGGGGTCTGGGATCATGCAGTGTGGAGATTCTTTGGTGGCCTTACTCCCTACAATGGCCAAGCACATTCTGCAGATGAATTCATGGACCACTGGTACCAGGGATTGCCTGAACAGAGCTTGGAGAGGAAAGCGCGAGCTCTGGTGTTAACCGCCAGGTTTTGTGGCATTTGGCATGATTAAAACAGAGCCAGATATGAGGGAGCCTGTATATCTGGATGATGAGTTATCATCAAAACCCAATGTCTGCTCATGGATATTCTCAGATCGAACGATCAGTTGCGACAGTCCCCCACGCTCAGTTCTCTCCAACTGAGTCCTTCGGGTGCCATTGGTCCTCTCAATGATAGAGCAGGTCATTGGATCTGCTGGAGGCCTGCCTCCATGGGCCTCAAACTGAATACTGACGACTCTTCCAGACAGGGCAGCTTATGGGATGGAGGTGTTTCCCTAGACTCTTGTGGCTCGGTCATCTTGTTGTTCACTGCTCATTACTGAAGTGGTCATTCACTCTAGGCAGAGTCTTTAGCCATGCTTTCTGGCCTTCGGCTGTGCTGTCAACATAATATCCTCATTGATGAAGTGGAAACAGACTGCATGGTCCTCTTTAAGGCCCTTCATGGAACTGATAATAATACCTAGTCTATATTATACACTATCAGAAAATTCAAAGGCTCATGAGTAGAAATATCAAGGTGGTTCACACTTGGCACGAGGGTAACAAAGTGGCTGATCATCTAGCCTCCATTTCATCCCACAATTTGGTCTTTTTTGGACCCAAGGGATGGAATACTCTCAAGGCTGAGGTAGAGGAACTTGTGAGAGGGGATTCCCTCGGCTTACACAATTTCAGACCTCCTTGATTTTTTTTTTCATTTTGGTCTCTTACCGGATTTTTGTTTCTCTATTCAATAAATAAATAATATTGAGATGATATAGATAAAAGTTGTAAATTACCAAAAAAATAGGCCAAAATCATATAATGATATATGTAAAAGGCTAGGGTAACTATATTAGACCCCCTTATAGTATCCACATCAGATGTAAAAATTGTCCTAACCTTGGGAATATAAACTGAAAATGGTAGTGAGTTCGAACAATCATTTAGGGAAAACATATAAACAAATAATAGTGGTTTAGTTTATATAGATATATAATAACATGTGCGAGGGAGAAATTTTGAATTAAAAAGAACTTTGGATAACAAGACTTTCATATAAGTCATTAAATTATTGAAATTTAATCTCAAATGATCATATATATATCATATCCTAACAAGGAAAAATCATGAGACAAATATCATTAATATGGAGTCATATCATATGCATATAACATAGAAATGCGAAATTAACAAATTTATAAGAAGTACCAACGTTTCAAAAATAGCACCTAAAATGGGTCCATGATCAATCTTGTAAAAATACTAAACCACATTGATTTCATAACAAATAATATGTACTTAACGTGTATCATAATGTTAACTCTAAATCATGTATGCATATCCAACCACATTGAGATCCAACTCAATATTGTGAACATGGAAACCTACATCGTGTTCACTCTCATTATGATGATCATATATAAGCACATTGAGTTCACCCTCAATGTTTTGAACAAATATAATTTTATAGATTTCACTCTAAATATTTTGAACACATAAAAAATAGTCAAGTTTATACTAATTCTTGTGAACATAGCTAACTATCTACAGATCAGGCTCAATGTCTTTATCTTATGGTATTTTAAACATTAACCAATGTATTGGATGGTTTTTTTGGACCCCACCCATTAACATCCATAAACAAGTGTTCTATAAGGTACCAGTCATTCATCATATCAAAAAACCTCAAGGAAATAAAATGCAGCTCACACATTTCCCAATTTTATCACATAACATGATCTCAATTGTAGATCAGTTGGTGCCAAAAACTCGGTGAAAACACCATATTTCAAATAGGAATTAAAATTAAATAAATATGTTGTTTTTGTAATGTATAAAGTTATTTTTTAGTTAATGAGGAAATTTTAATTAAAACCATAAAATGTCTTTTCAAAAAAATAACATTATCCAATAGCTAAAAACAATAGGTTACATGTAAAAGATTTATAAGAGAAGATTAAATGAAAATAGTTTTCACAAATTATTTGGAAATAAATAAAAATAATTTATCTTTGAAAGATTCAAAATTATTTCAAATGTAAATATAAAGTGGATGATAGAACAATTTATTGGGAAATATAACACTTTTTCAATATTTCTAAAATTAACAATATTGAATGACACGTCAATAAACGAGTAATAGATGTCTCGTTTGATAATACAAAATGGGAAATCATAATATCTAATGTGAAAAATCTATTCATATATTTAATTATTAATGATAAATAATAATTACTTAAAAACATCAATATAAAAAATTAGTTATCATTGAATACTAATTATTATTTATCCACTAAATGTAAGAATTATAAATTGAATTTAATTCTTTACTAAAGTATGTCATAGTCATATAATAATTTGAATATTTCATTAAATTTTTGTATTTATTTTATTATGGAGATTGATTATTAAAGATAGTGTTTAATTAAATTAATATATACAATAAACAATGGGGAAATACAGTATAAATAATAATAATCATTGAGTGACTTTAATAAAAAAATGTGTACAAAAAATCATAATGATTGATATGAATAAGACCTATTGAAAAAAAAATATTCATATTCAATCAAAATAATATTAGTGGCTAAATAAATGACAAGTATAAATTTTTTTAGAAGAATCATACAGAAATATTAGAGAAAAGGATAGTGAACCAAAAGAAAACTAAATATTTCAGTGTCCCCTTATCGTAGTTCACTTTTTGTTTTATCACATTTATATGTCTTTTATAATAAACATATGTTTATGAAAACACTATTCCATGAGTATTTTATAATGTTTTTTTTTATTTTTGATCAATTATAATATAAGGAATTAATTTATAAAAATCTAATTAAATAAAAAATAGTTAGAAGACATATTTTTTGAGTTATTATGTTTTTATTTTGATTTGATGTTTTTGATTCATTATTATTGGTCCATAAATTAAATTATATTCAGATGAAATTAAATATATAAAATTAAAATTTATATATTATATATTGTATGTAATAAAAATACATGAAGGATGTTATAATTAATGAATTGGTATCCACCTCCAGAGAAATAAACAGACCCCTAAGAAAAAATTTCCACGAGAGGGTGTATTACATATAGATAATATATGAACATTATAAACAGTTTATAATATCCATATTTTATTATAATAAAAACCATATATATTTATATTTTATATAGAAACATGTTAAAATGATATTAATATATTGTTAACTGATAACATCTTTAAAGGTAGTTAAACTGACTATTAATGTACCAGTGTGATAAATATTATATATTATATAAAGATTTAATATAATAATTTTAGAGTAGTGTAATTTCATTAATAACATGTTTACCTTCTATGTATATTTTTTAATAATAGTTTATATGTTTGAATTTCTATAGAAAAATATTATAATCAAACAAGGATGGAAGAGGAAGGATTATTTCCACAACCATCATGATTAATCATTTTATATATCCTTATTAAGTTAGAGGATTAGAGTTGGAAGAAACCAAAATGTCTATAAAGATACTAGGTTTCACAGTTGAGGGTAATAGATAATTTCATAGAAAATGGGATGTGTTTGCAAAATGATTTTACATGGGGTGAAAGGGGGTATATTTTCATGAAAGGGAGTTGTATTTTATATTATAAAATTTAATTGAATATTATTTCAGGATCAAGTCATGAAATAGTGTCCTTAGTTCAGACTATGAAAAATATTTGATTAAAATTAATTTGGTATAACATTCATAAAATTTAAACAATTAATTTATTATATTACATGAATTTAAGTAATGAAAAATTTGAAATAAAATTTTAAATTACATAGTTTATATTTTTGTTCGTTGAAGATAAAATTTAATGTTTTTATATTATATCTATTGTATTGAAATGAATATATTACCTTCCTAAATAAATTTTCTGAATGAAAATATTTTAAATATTAATTTTCCATTATTATTTAACTAATTTTCCTAAAAAATATCTGATATTTGAAAAACTAAACATTTACACTTCACTGAAAAAAAAATTAGAAAAATATAAAAAAACCACCCATGAATAATTTCACTATGGTGATTAAAAAATGAAATAGATTTTAACAAAAATATTTTCAACTATATATGATTTTAATATTTAAATATGATTGCACTACTAGAATTTTTAGCTTTTGAGGTGGTGGACTTATAGCGACCGCCATTTGGAGGCTGCTAATGCTATCAATAGGGGTAGCATAATGGCGGCCGCTACATTTTTCTACACCCTGTGCCCTAATTTTTTCCTCCCAGACCCCACACCATAATTTTTCACTCCCTGACCCTGCGACCCACCCCTCCACGACCCCGCGACACCGACCCCCGGTGACCCCGACCCTCAGTGACTTTGACCCTGGCGACCTTTGATGAGTCCGACCCATGGAGACCTCCACCCCCTTGCCCTCATGTTGCACCACCCGCAACCTTGGGGACCCCCACTACCTTGCCTCCGCACTGCACCCCCCGCGACCCTAACACCCCCGTGACCTGGCAACCCCCACCCCCTGCCTCCACGCTGCACCTACGGACAATCCCATCATTATCGTCCCCTCCCGACCCCACTGCATCCCTTAAGAATGTCCTCTCGTCTTGCCTCTGTTGGACCCTCCCAGTCCATCATGCCCCACCATGTAGAACCCTCCCATGATTCATCCAACAGTTCTACCCCATTTGAGTCTGGTCATTGATTCGATGTCATCAAGTCGCTACATAATCATGGATCTGCAATCAAGTCACACCCCATTACCCTTGGTCATGTCCTCTGGAGGTAATGTTTTTTATCCTTCAAATTATCTTTTAAGTAATTGGTTGTTAAATTTTAATGAAATTTGTTTTTTTAGAATTTAAATAAGATATTTCACTTTTTATTTCTATTAAATACAGATATGGAAAGAGCTGGATTGATTTGAAAGATAGTTTTTCGTCTGAATATTATGGGGGGATTAAGAGATTTATGGATTTCACCAATATATTTCCAAGTGATATGATTATTTTTCCATGAATAAAATGTGGAAATGGATATCTCTTCAAATGAGATAGTGTTAGAGAACATTTTTTTTTGATTGGGTTTTTGAAAAACTATAATACATGGACACATCATGGAGAAGATTATGTTTCATGTCATCACATAGAAAGTATTAATATGAATGTTGATTCGAGAACAATTGATCAGATGAACATAATGCTCAATGATATGATGTGTCAGTTTCATCCTGAAGACTGTAATGTTGTAATTAACGATGTTGGATAGAGTAATCCATGTTCTTCTGCAGATGGAGAATCAATTAAATTCCTTGAAATTATTGATGATGAACATACTAAATTATATCATGGATGCACTAAATTTAGTAAACTATCATTCATCATTGAATTGACACACCTGAAGGCCTTGAACTAGTGTTCAGACACCTTATTCGACATGTTGTTTGTATTGTTTAAGAAGGTACTCCCTGTTGGATCAAGGATTCCAGATTCATTCTATCAATATCACAAGTTGACTGATGATCTTGGTTTTACATATGATACAATTGATGTGTGTTACAATAATTGTATTTTGTTCAAAAAAAAAAGAATGTGCAATTAAATATTTGTACTTTTTGTTATAAATCCATGTGGGAGACCAATGAGATTAATCAAGGTAGTCAGATTCTTCTTGGGAGAGTCTTGAATCAAAGGAAACAAGTTGCCTCTAAATAGATGCGTTATTTTCCACTTAAACCAAGACTGAAGAGATTCTCATTTTCAACTAAAATTCCTAAATTGATGACTTTTCATTCAGAGAGAAATAAAGAGGTTGATAAATTAACTCACTCGGCATATTCTTTGGCATGGAATGTTTTTTATCAAAGACACCCAGACATTTCCCATGATGATCGTAATATTCGACTGGGTTTGGAAGAAAATGGTTTTAACACCTTTAGGTCCATGGTTGGTGGGACACATAGTTTATAGCCAGTGGTTTTGGTTCCATACAACATTCCACCATGGGTATGAATGAAGGAACCATTTTTTGTACTGTCAATTCTAGATGATGGACCGAGAGGACCTGGTGATAAAATCGTTGTTTATATGAAACCTTTGATTGATGAGTTGCAAGAATTTTGGGCCTATGGTGTAATGACTTTTGACACGGCAGCTAATGAAATGTTTAGACTTCAGGAAGCTTTTTTATTGACAATTAATGATTTCCCAGCATATGCTAACTTATCAGGTTGGAGTACAAAAGGATAATTTTCTTACCCTTGTTGTAATAATTGTAATAAATATATATTTCTTAGGAACTATAGAAAGTGGGCATATCTTGGTCACATACGCTTTCTTCCTCCATTGCATAGGATCAGAAAAAACCTTATATCATTTTATGGGAATAGAGAGTATGACCCATCACAACAAATACTGTATAGGGTTCAAATTTGTGCACAACATGATCAAGAAAACTTCCTTACAATGTATGATTTTCATGATTTATTTGTTCCTACATTTCCTTCTATTACTAATGAAAATAGACAGTGTAGTCATAATATTAAGAAACAGAGTATTTTTTTCAAACTGCCTTATTGGAAATATAATATTTTAAGACATAATTTGGATGTGGTGCACATTGAAAAAAAATGTATGTGATAATATATTATGCCCCATTTTAGGCGTCAAGGGGAAATAATAGGAAACTGCTAATGTTCAATTTGATTTTCATCAAATGGGATTGATAATACCTTTACATTTACAGCTGTTTGATGGTAATCGGGCATACATTCATGTTACAAAGCACACAATGATAAAAAAATAGAAACAAGCATTTCTATCATTTTTAAAGACCGTTAAGGTGCCAGATGGTTATTGCTCCAATATTTCCAAGCATGTGAATATGAAGAGCATGAAATTACAAGGGTTGAAAAGTCATGATAATCATATTCTGCTCCAATTGTTAATTTCTATAGAAATTCGTGATTGCTTACTTGCCCAGGTTGTTGAGCCATTGATTAGAGTTTCTAATTTTTTTAGACAACTCTGTTCTAAGAATCATCGCAGGAGTGATTTCAAAAAGTAGGTGGATAATATTGTACTTGCACTATTTCACCTAGAAAATCAATTACTGCCATCATTTTTTGATTTCATGGTTCACTTGATCGTGCATTTAACTAGTGAAGTCATATCTAGCGGTCCCGTGCAATTCAGGTGGATGTATCAAATAGAGAGATACTTAAATACATTGAAATGGTATATGCGCAACAAAGCTCATCCGGAAGCCTCAAATACCAAGGGGTATTTAATGGATGGGTGTAATAATTTTTGTGCTTCATATATTGATGATGCTGGAACAAAGATAGATCAACCCTCATAGAATGACGAGGGTCCAATTGGAGAAGGAATAACGTTTGATATGTGTAACAATGAGTGGGTTCAAGCTCATCATTATGTGTTTTTCAACACATCATCAATTATTCCATTGATACTGTAAGATGCATAGGTGATGATTATTTTGTTTCTAGATTTATTTAATTTCTTACCTTATATTTTGTTGTGATTTAGGATGCATATCGTTGAGTTGAAATGTGAAAGGCCCCATGCAACTAACTATCAAATCCAAAAACATCATTTCAATGCATTTCATGAGTGGTTCGAGAATCATGTACGTATAATTGATTTAATATTTATATAGTGAAACTTAGTTGTATTTTCACAATCCATTATCCATTAAACTATAAAAAAGAAATTTTAATATTCAAATGTTACATGATTTAACCCATCATGTGAGCGAAGAACTCAACCAACTAACTGATGGTCCATGTATTACTGCTCATCGCTACATGTCTTTCGATGCCAATGGATTTCGATTTCGTATTAGCGATGTTGAAATGAACCAAGCCACAAAAAAATAGTGGTTTTGGTTGTTATTTTGTTGGTGCGGGTTATTATTATGGATTTATGAGAGATATTATTGATGTTATTTATGGTTGTGGCTCAAAACACATATTGTTAAGGTGTGATTATTTCGATCTGGTTCGTGGAAAGAAAGTTGATAAAATCCAATTTACATTAGTAAACTTTAATAATATGCTATATAAAGATGATCGAGTAAGAAATGAGCCCTTCATACTTACATCGCAAGCTGAACAAGTTTACTTTTTCGGCATTGATTTTGACTGGAATGTTGTGGTGAAAATGTCTTGAAGAGGGGATTTTTGATTGACCAAGAGGACCAGGATGTTGTCGCATTTCCTAATCAAACACTTGACCAAACAACAGTAGTGGTACGAGATGAAGATATAAAATGGGCTAGAGAGACAGTTGAATGAGATATGATTGACTTGCATGGTTACTGAAAATTATATTTATATCAACAGTTATAGTTTGTTAAAATATTTATGAGTTATATATGTATAAAAATTGCTTTATTTAACTATAATTTCATTTTTATGTTGGTATGTCACAGGGTTTTCATAGTGGTTCACCTGATGTTGTCGGTATATTTGTTTTTATAATTTTAAATTAATTGATTGTAATTTTCTGTGTATATTTCCTTAACTATTTCTAATCATTAATTTATAATGTAATTGAATTGTGAATTTATGTTAATCAGGATCTAGTGCATCTTCCCGCAGACGCAGGGGTCCTGGTAAAGGGGTTCGATAGTAGAACTCTAGAGCCCGATTGGATGTGTTATTTGATGACACATTTCATCCAGTTAGAGAAGGTGCTACTCTTTTGAGTCATCATTTTAGGCATATGATACGAGACTCACACAGATTCCCTCTGACGACTCATTAATGGAGCAATTTACCCCAGGATATGATGGAAATATTATGAAGGGAGGTTCAGGTAAATTCAATGTTTAATTTTTCATGATATTGTGTTTATTATTTTCCCGTGTACTGAATTTTTTTTAACAGGATAATTTGACATTCATTCTAGATGAGTTTCGGGCTGTATGTATGTCCAAATGATGAAAATAATGGAAGGATTACAAGTAATGGGCGAAGAGAGATCACTGGACACCATTTTTGGGTGTGTCGGACATTCTACAGTGAGTCCCTCTGAGCATTCTTCATGTGCAGTGGTAGGATTTGGTTGCGTTTTGTTCGAGTGTGGAGGAGATGGTAAGATTTATTAATTTTAATCTATAAATTACTACGTTTTAAAATGTCTATTATGTAAATACCTTTAATGTAGACTGAGTATTCTCTTCATTCACATAATTGGGTGATGCAGGGCACACCCTGTAGACTTGGCACTCGACATGTGTCACAGCTCAGACATGATGTATGTTTAGAATTCAATATTCATTCATATTTTAAAAATATTGTAGTATAACCTGGTGAACCCCTTTATTATAGTTACACCAATGTGGCAAGCTGATCAATCAGATGTACATATGGCTGAGGACTCATAGGGTGGGTGATCTTGATGTTGTCGATGTTATTGTAATAAAATTACATACTAATAAATGTATTTCCATTTTACAGAAATTATTCATATTTGTTCATTGATTCATTATATGAAACATGCTGAGTTTGAAGCTTAGTTAGTAGCGATTCTTGAGGAGCAATGTCATAGTACTGTGCATAGAGATAAAATATTTCATCGTGTCGTGGGGCATGAAGGTCATGGTTATTCTTTGAATTATAGAGGTGGTGTCCCATGACATACAGGTGTTAGAGCTGATGTGATGGGTGCATGCAGCGATTCAAGGATGTCCACACAGACTGAGATAGATGCTGCCATGCTGGATATGCAGTGCAATATGGATGCGCAGTTTCTGCAGTTACATGAAGAGAATGAGGAGAGGTTGTCACAAATTACATCACGTATCGATGAAATGATGATGAAACAATTAGCGCCATATGTAAACAATAAAACAAACCATACTCAAATTGAATTTTATTGATATGTTTAAGATTCATAATATCGACATATATTTTAGGCTCATAATACAGCTGGTGGACATCACAGTGATATTGGTGATCTGGATGAGGATGATTCCCATGAATGAAGTAATTTCATTTGTGTTGATGAATTCTCTAGATGTTTTTATATACATTATGAATATAATATTCCATTTTTACATAGATTATTTTGTTTTATTATTTTTGGATGACATCTTTATGCACTCCAAGACTGATGATGATCATACCCAATATCTTGACATAATCTAGATTACACTTATTGAGAATCTACTATAAGCCAAACTATATATGTGTCACTTTTTTATACATTAGGTATAGTTGTTGGGTCAAATAATCTCTGAGGAAGGTGTAAAGACCCGTAAAATTCAAGGAAAATTTTTTCTTAATTTTCTTTAGAATTTTACAAGAGCGCGGTTTCAGACGGCACCTGATTCCGAGGCCCGGAGTGCCCGGAATTAATTTCCGAAGTTTGGGCTCGGGTACGTTCAGTGAACGAACGAGCGGGAATTCCTAACTTTTGATCCGGTGCTCGGAATTGAAATCCGAGGGCACCGATGAACTCGCAGCGCCGATATTCGCTTAATGAGACCTTTTCGAGAGTTGTGTTTGTTGCGGGTTGAAAGTTACGTTTTGGGGTTTTTCAGTTAAGTTAAATAAAATTTGTGTAAAGACAAATTTTATTTTAACTTATTTAAAAACCTATCAAAGGAGGTTGGAAGTGGGACCCACACCCACTTAACCTCCCTTGGGAGGATTAAGTGTGGTGGGGCCCACACGAACCCCTTTTCTTTTCAAATTCTCTCAACATCTTTAACGCCTCTTTTAATGGCTTAGGTTACCCTTATTTAATTAAGGGAGTTAACCCCCTTTTTGAATTTCAAACATTGAAATTCTTTTGTGTTGTGTTAATAAAATAAGAGGTAGTCTTATTTTATTTTTGGTTGATCGTTTGTTCCCTTGAGAGCTTTTGAGAGCATTCCTCTTCATCTTCAACTCTGACGAAGAACGAAGAACGAAGAACGCTCAAACTCTGACGAAGAACGAAGAACGACGCCTCTCTTCTTCGTCCTCGGTGTCAACGAGAGGGAACGCCGCTTCCTCCTCGGACCATCTTCGTCGGCGTACAAGTTTCGCCAACGACGTGACTCTTCGAACGCATCCCTTCGTCATCGGATTTGACGAACGGCTTCCGCGACACCCGACCTCCGCGACGCCGTCTTCCGCGGAGCGTAGCCGAACCTTTGAATCTTAAACCCGAGGTAGGGGTTGTCTATTTTCTTTTGGATTCCTCTTTTTATTCTTGATCGTGCTTTTAGCAAGATTAACGTGTGACATGATTTTCTTTAAGTTGCGTTATTATTATTAACGCGAGGGGGGCCGGACCGCACGAACACGGCCGAACCCCCCTCCAACGTTCTTGTTTAAATTCTTACGATGGAAGCAAGGTGGCGTGGTGCCATCGCACCACGCGGTTTGCCGTGCGATTAATTTACGCAACGCCGTCGCGCTTCGCCGAGGAGAGACTTCAAGAACGCGACGCCGTCGCGCCGCGTTGGGAGGATTCATGGCACGGCGAAAGGGGCGCGGTGCCGTCGCACCGCGCCGGACGACGAAGACCGCGGCCGGTTCCGGGCCGCGGCGGGACGAGGAGACCGCGGCCGGTTCCGGGCCGCGGCGGAAGGAAAGACCGGCGGCCGGGCCGCCGGCGTCGGAAGTCGAGGGCGGGACCGGAAATTCAGGTCCCGTTGGTAAAAACCGTCCGGCCAGCGGGCCGGCCGGATGTCATAAAACCGGGGGATTAAACCCCCGGCCGGTTCTTCAAACCCCCCTCTTAATGAGGGGGGCGGTTCAATTAAAGGAGGGGGGGCAAAGCCCCCCCGGTTCGTCCAGCCGGCCCCCACTTGCGGGGGCCGTTTTTTGGCAAAGGCACGGCTCAAAGCCGTGCCGCCTTGATCAATCAGCGGGGGCAATCAAGCCCCCCGCGTGACCACCACGTGCGGCGCCAGGCGCCGCCGCCGCGGCCCGCCGCCGCCGCCGCCACCGCGGCCCGCCGCCGCCGCCAACGCGGCCCGCCGCCGCCGCCACCGCGGCCCGCCGCCGCCGCCACCGCCGCCCGCCGCGCCGCCGCCCGCCGCCGCCGCGCGCCGCCGCCGGTCACCGCGCCGCCGCCGGCCGCCGCCGCCGGCCGCCGCGCCGCCCTGGGGGGGGGGGGGGGGGGGTCGGGCCGGGTCGGCCCGGACCCGGACCCCCCCGTTTCGAACCTGTTTTGGTTTTTGGCTCATAACTTGAGACTCGGACCTCCGAATGACGAACCGTCAGCGGCAACGCGATCCTTGGATCGAGACGGTCGTTTCGGTATATCGCACTCAAGGGTTCGGATTACTTTGAGTTCGGCCGGGTTGGTTCGTTCACAGAACCAACCTGGCCTTCGGAGCGGAAACGCTCATATCTCGAGCCACGAACGTCCGATTGACGTGCCGTCAGTCGCGTTGTGTTCCTTTTAGTGAGACGGATCTTTTGGCATACTCTGACCGAGGTTTGGACGCAGGTGGAGTATGGTCGGGTTGGTTTTTCCTTAAAAACCAACCGGGCCCCGGAGACGAAAATGCCAATAACTCACAGACCGGGCGTCCGATTGACGCGCCGTCTGTTTCATTGACTTCCTCTTGATGAGACGGAACTTTTGACATACTCCGCCCGAGTTTTGGATACAGTCGGAGTATGGCCGGGTTGGATTGTACCCGAAATCCAACCGGGCCCCTGGAACGGGAAAGCTGATATCTTTCAGACAGGACGTCCGCTTGACGAGCCGTCAGCGGCGTTGGTGGTTACGTTGAGTAACGGTCCCTTTGAGTATACCCTATGGGAGTTCGGGGTGCAGTTGAGATACGGCCGGGATTGGTTTCGCTCACGAAACCAACCGGGCCCCTGGGACGAAAAGGCTAATAACTCACAGACCGGGCGTCCGATCGACGCGCCGTCTGTTGCGTTGAGACCCCTGTGCCGAGACGGACCTTTGAGACACTTCTTCGCGGGACCTTGTGATACTTGGAGTATCGACCAGTAGCTCGTGGAGCGGACCCGTGGTAATTGACAGTGGTGGTGCGCTTGGATGCAGCAGTAGACCCTTGGCGGTGGAGAGCTTGGTTGTAGCGGCGGACCCGCGATACTCTACGGAGTGTGTGTGCGCTTGGTTGTAGCGACAGACCCGCGACGGTGGAGACGAGCGTGCAGAGTACGGAGACCGTGTAGCCGGCTGAGACCTGACGACTTCTTGACCGACTCGACTTGGAGTGAGTCGACTAGCCCAGTGGACGGAGCGCCCGGTATTTGGCGGCAGACCCACGGCGGATGGAGCGCCTGGTAGTTGGCTGCAGACCCGCGGTACTCGACAGGAGGAGTACCTCAGTAGGCTATCTGGGTAGCGCCCGGTATTTGGTGACAGACCCTCAGCGGACGGAGCGCCCGGTAGTTGGCCGCAAACCCGCAGTACTCGACAGGAGGAGTACCTCAGCAGTCTTAGGTTAGTGAGCGGCAGCCTCGGAGTCGTGACAGGACCACTGTACACTCTAGAGACGGAGCTCTTCAGCAGTTACGGTTTCGATAATTAAAATCCTGGTTTGAGCTGAGACTTTTGACCTTTGTGTTTCCTCATGATTGGGATGGGTTTCTTGATAACTTAGGTATATGTATGGGCATATACCTGGGTAGTGGTTATCCGTTGATCTCATGATCCTTGTGCTTCCTCATGACTGAGATGGGTTACTTGATAACTTAGGTATATGTATGGGCATATACCTAAGTAGAGTTTATCTGTTGTGATCTTCTTGTGGTTATCCTTGTTGGTTTTAGTGAGACCTTGAGGGTCTCGGGGTCCCTACTGAGTATCGTTATACTCACCCCTGCACGGGCTATGCCCGCACCTCGTTGTGTTGGTTGCAGACGACGGACAGTGCTGACAGAAGCCGAAGGTGCGAGGACTGGACGGTACCTGGAGGTGGACTATTCGACGAGGCGGTAACCGGAGGTGGACCACTGGGCGGGACATACTCGGAGCGGATGGCGGAACCCGAGGAGCAGAGGAGCTATCTGTACCCACCCTTCAGGTGGGATTTCCAGTGGACATCTCAGCGTAGCAGCTTTACTTTTCAGTCGCTGTTTTCCCTTTCGAGTTGTACTTTACAGTTGGGCTTGTATTTCCGGCCCCTTTTTACTTTTCAGCTCTTCTTTTGTACTTAGTGTTTTACTTCCGCTTGTACTCTGTGGTGCTTGTTTTCTTTTATAAAGGCAATGCCTTCCCAGTTATCGGGATTTTACGCCTTGGTGCTAGTCTCTAGCCCATGGCCTATGGAAGGCGGGCTTGGGGTAGTCACGGCACGGACCCCGAGGGCGGGTCGTGAAAAATTGGTATCAGAGGAGTTCGGTTCTACCGCAGAACTTATAACTCTGATGTTTCTTTCTGTGAAGCAATAGTGTTAAGGGTACCGAGTGTGGTTTTCAGTTCAGGGAGTCCAGTGTTGGTGCGGGCGGCCGACGTATCCATACACCAGGACCCTGACAACTGATTTCCGACTTTGTGCACGAAAACACTGATTGCGTGTGTGATTTCAAAGGTTTTTCCCCTTAAAACAGCTCAAACCAGGTCAGCTCACCAGGTATAATCGTTTGATCGTGTTACGTTGTTTCTTTCAGGATGGCCCCACGACGGCAGCCAGCCAGGGTTCCGAGAGTCGAGCGAGACGACAGCCCACCGAGCGACGAGGCTTCGGTGTAGGGCCCTTTGTCAGCAGTGGCACCGGCAGTAGCTTTACCCGCCGATCCCCCGATGCTTCCAGCAGCAGCCGCTGACGATGCACGTCGCCTCAGCGCACTGCATGAGTTCCAGCGCCAGCGACCGCCCAGGTTTCGCGGGGAGACGGATCCCCAGGCAGCAGAGGACTGGCTGGAGGCAGTGGTTCGAGTGTTTAGGCTAGTGAGGACACCAGCAGACCTCATGGTGATCCTCGCTGCGAGCCTACTACACGCAGCAGCAGGACGATGGTGGAGCTTGATGCTCCAGGTGCACGATGAGGCATCTCTTCTTTGGACGGACTTTGAGAGCATCTTCCGCTCGGAGTTCGTCCCAACCACCCTTCGTGCGGTGCGTATCCAGGAGCTTCTACAGCTGCGGCAGGGCAGCATGACGGTCGCTCAGTACTCGGCGAGATTTACCGATCTCTCGCGCTACTCGACCGACATGGTACGGGACCCATTCTTCCGGGCCCGGACCTTCGAGCAGGGTTTGAGACACGAGATCAGGGCATCGCTGATCTCCCTCAGCATACCGACTCAGACAGGAGTACTGGAGCGGGCCCTTCTGATCGAGAGCTTCCTTGCTGAGTCTACACCAGCACAGAGACCCACCGCTGGACGGCACGTGGCAGAGTCATCTGCAGCTGGCAGTCGGCGAATGACTCAGGGGTCCAGACAGACCAGACCTCAGGGCACTGGCTCAGCAGTGCAGGGCACACAACGCGGAGCCAGTCTTTCGAGTGGAAGACAGTGCTATGCATGCGGCGGGCGAGGCCACATGGCTCGTGACTGCCCGACCCGCCATGCGGAGGAGCAGCAGACGGTTGAGGAACCACCTAGGCAGAGGCAGAGGTTCGACCGTGGTGGTCCGCAGGGAGGAGGCGGACGAGGCAGAGGAGCTGGACGAGCAGCTGGTGGTGGCCGACGCTTTGAGGCCCTACCACCACCACCACCAGGAGGTCCACCCCGACCGCAGGGGAGAGCTCAGCTTCAGGCAGCCGAGGCCTTCGATCATGGAGCCCTGGGAGCCGATGGACAGGAGCAGAACTAGTGGATACATCCTTTGTACTTCTGGTTCCTTGTTGCTTTTGTGTAGCGTCTTGTATTACGAGCTGCATTAATAAAAGACGCATACCTTGTGATGTTTTCGTTCCTGTCCTCTATCGTAATGTTACTAAGAGGTTCCAGTTTTGGCTGTTGACTTGACCCTCACTTGTGAGACATCTACTGGAGGAGACCCAGTTACCACACGCTGATGCCGACAGTGTGACTCAACCCTTGGAGGCGAGAGTAACGGTTGAATCTCTTAGTAGTAGCGTCGAGGCCTTACGACGTCATCCTTATTATGGATTAGTATCATCCATGTTAGGATTGACTGTTTTAGGCAAAGAATGTGGTTCATCCAGGGGATGAGACCAGATTTCTCTTTTCGGCAAAAGAGAAATCTTGCAGCTCTGGTGGGACCGGAGATGGTCCGGGCCACGTCAGAGGAGGTCCATGTCATCCAGGAGCGGGTCCTACAAGGGCGATCGATTCCTCTTGTGCGCAACAGATGGCGGCACGGGAATCTCCAGGAGAGCACATGGGAGCGGGAGGCTCAGATGCGTGCTCAGTACTCTCTTTTGGTTTCCCTAGTTTTTGATGTAGCTTTACGGGGACGTAAAGCCCTGAGGTGGGAGTAATGTAAAGACCCGTAAAATTCAAGGAAAATTTTTTCTTAATTTTCTTTAGAATTTTACAAGAGCGCGGTTTCAGACGGCACCTGATTCCGAGGCCCGGAGTGCCCGGAATTAATTTCCGAAGTTTGGGCTCGGGTACGTTCAGTGAACGAACGAGCGGGAATTCCTAACTTTTGATCCGGTGCTCGGAATTGAAATCCGAGGGCACCGATGAACTCACAGCGCCGATATTCGCTTAATGAGACCTTTTCGGGAGTTGCGTTTGTTGCGGGTTGAAAGTTACGTTTTGGGGTTTTTCAGTTAAGTTAAATAAAATTTGTGTAAAGACAAATTTTATTTTAACTTATTTAAAAACCTATCAAAGGAGGTTGGAAGTGGGACCCACACCCACTTAACCTCCCTTGGGAGGATTAAGTGTGGTGGGGCCCACACGAACCCCTTTTCTTTTCAAATTCTCTCAACATCTTTAACGCCTCTTTTAATGGCTTAGGTTACCCTTATTTAATTAAGGGAGTTAACCCCCTTTTTGAATTTCAAACATTGAAATTCTTTTGTGTTGTGTTAATAAAATAAGAGGTAGTCTTATTTTATTTTTGGTTGATCGTTTGTTCCCTTGAGAGCTTTTGAGAGCATTCCTCTTCATCTTCAACTCTGACGAAGAACGAAGAACGAAGAACGCTCAAACTCTGACGAAGAACGAAGAACGACGCCTCTCTTCTTCGTCCTCGGTGTCAACGAGAGGGAACGCCGCTTCCTCCTCGGACCATCTTCGTCGGCGTACAAGTTTCGCCAACGACGTGACTCTTCGAACGCATCCCTTCGTCATCGGATTTGACGAACGGCTTCCGCGACACCCGACCTCCGCGACGCCGTCTTCCGCGGAGCGTAGCCGAACCTTTGAATCTTAAACCCGAGGTAGGGGTTGTCTATTTTCTTTTGGATTCCTCTTTTTATTCTTGATCGTGCTTTTAGCAAGATTAACGTGTGACATGATTTTCTTTAAGTTGCGTTATTATTATTAACGCGAGGGGGGCCGGACCGCACGAACACGGCCGAACCCCCCTCCAACGTTCTTGTTTAAATTCTTACGATGGAAGCAAGGTGGCGTGGTGCCATCGCACCACGCGGTTTGCCGTGCGATTAATTTACGCAACGCCGTCGCGCTTCGCCGAGGAGAGACTTCAAGAACGCGACGCCGTCGCGCCGCGTTGGGAGGATTCATGGCACGGCGAAAGGGGCGCGGTGCCGTCGCACCGCGCCGGACGACGAAGACCGCGGCCGGTTCCGGGCCGCGGCGGGACGAGGAGACCGCGGCCGGTTCCGGGCCGCGGCGGAAGGAAAGACCGGCGGCCGGGCCGCCGGCGTCGGAAGTCGAGGGCGGGACCGGAAATTCCGGTCCCGTTGGTAAAAACCGGCCGGCCAGCGGGCCGGCCGGATGTCATAAAACCGGGGGATTAAACCCCCGGCCGGTTCTTCAAACCCCCCTCTTAATGAGGGGGGCGGTTCAATTAAAGGAGGGGGGGGCAAAGCCCCCCCGGTTCGTCCAGCCGGCCCCCACTTGCGGGGGCCGTTTTTTGGCAAAGGCACGGCTCAAAGCCGTGCCGCCTTGATCAATCAGCGGGGGCAATCAAGCCCCCCGCGTGACCACCACGTGCGGCGCCAGGCGCCGCCGCCGCGGCCCGCCGCCACCGCGGCCCGCCGCCGCCGCCAACGCGGCCCGCCGCCGCCGCCCCCGCGGCCCGCCGCCGCCGCCCCCGCCGCCCGCCGCGCCGCCGCCCGCCGCCGCCGCGCGCCGCCGCCGGTCACCGCGCCGCCGCCGTCCGCCGCCGCCGGCCGCCGCCGCCGGCCACCGCGCCGCCGCCGTCCGCCGCCGCCGGCCGCCGCCGCCGGCCACCGCGCCGCCAAGGGGGGGGGGGGGGGGGGTCGGGCCGGGTCGGCCCGGACCCGGACCCCCCCGTTTCGAACCTGTTTTGGTTTTTGGCTCATAACTTGAGCCTCAGACCTCCGAATGACGAACCGTCAGCGGCAACGCGATCCTTGGATCGAGACGGTCGTTTCGGTATATCGCACTCAAGGGTTCGGATTACTTTGAGTTCGGCCGGGTTGGTTCGTTCACAGAACCAACCGGGCCTTCGGAGCGGAAACGCTCATATCTCGAGCCACGAACGTCCGATTGACGTGTCGTCAGTCGCGTTGTGTTCCTTTTAGTGAGACGGATCTTTTGGCATACTCTGCCCGAGGTTTGGACGCAGGTGGAGTACGGTCGGGTTGGTTTTTCCTTAAAAACCAACCGGGCCCCGGAGACGAAAATGCCAATAACTCACAGACCGGGCGTCCGATTGACGCGCCGTCTGTTTCATTGACTTCCTCTTGATGAGACGGAACTTTTGACATACTCCGCCCGAGTTTTGGATACAGTCGGAGTATGGCCGGGTTGGATTGTACCCGAAATCCAACCGGGCCCCTGGAACGGGAAAGCTGATATCTTTCAGACAGGACGTCCGCTTGACGAGCCGTCAGCGGCGTTGGTGGTTACGTTGAGTAACGGTCCCTTTGAGTATACCCTATGGGAGTTCGGGGTGCAGTTGAGATACGGCCGGGATTGGTTTCGCTCACGAAACCAACCGGGCCCCTGGGACGAAAAGGCTAATAACTCACAGACCGGGCGTCCGATCGACGCGCCGTCTGTTGCGTTGAGACCCCTGTGCCGAGACGGACCTTTGAGACACTTCTTCGCGGGACCTTGTGATACTTGGAGTATCGACCAGTAGCTCGTGGAGCGGACCCGTGGTACTTGACAGTGGTGGTGCGCTTGGATGCAGCAGCAGACCCTTGGCGGTGGAGAGCTTGGTTGTAGCGGCGGACCCGCGATACTCTACGGAGTGTGTGTGCGCTTGGTTGTAGCGACAGACCCGCGACGGTGGAGACGAGCGTGCAGAGTACGGAGACCGTGTAGCCGGCTGAGACCTGACGACTTCTTGACCGACTCGACTTGGAGTGAGTCGACTAGCCCAGTGGACGGAGCGCCCGGTATTTGGCGGCAGACCCACGGCGGACGGAGCGCCTGGTAGTTGGCTGCAGACCCGCGGTACTCGACAGGAGGAGTACCTCAGTAGGCTATCTGGGTAGCGCCCGGTATTTGGTGACAGACCCTCAGCGGACGGAGCGCCCGGTAGTTGGCCGCAAACCCGCAGTACTCGACAGGAGGAGTACCTCAGCAGTCTTAGGTTAGTGAGCGGCAGCCTCGGAGTCGTGACAGGACCACTGTACACTCTAGAGACAGAGCTCTTCAGCAGTTACGGTTTCGATAATTAAAATCCTGGTTTGAGCTGAGACTTTTGACCTTTGTGTTTCCTCATGATTGGGATGGGTTTCTTGATAACTTAGGTATATGTATGGGCATATACCTGGGTAGTGGTTATCCGTTGATCTCATGATCCTTGTGCTTCCTCATGACTGAGATGGGTTACTTGATAACTTAGGTATATGTATGGGCATATACCTAAGTAGAGTTTATCTGTTGTGATCTTCTTGTGGTTATCCTTGTTGGTTTTAGTGAGACCTTGAGGGTCTCGGGGTCCCTACTGAGTATCGTTATACTCACCCCTGCACGGGCTATGCCCGCACCTCGTTGTGTTGGTTGCAGACGACGGACAGTGCTGACAGAAGCCGAAGGTGCGAGGACTGGACGGTACCTGGAGGTGGACTATTCGACGAGGCGGTAACCGGAGGTGGACCACTGGGCGGGACATACTCGGAGCGGATGGCGGAACCCGAGGAGCAGAGGAGCTATCTGTACCCACCCTTCAGGTGGGATTTCCAGTGGACATCTCAGCGTAGCAGCTTTACTTTTCAGTCGCTGTTTTCCCTTTCGAGTTGTACTTTACAGTTGGGCTTGTATTTCCGGCCCCTTTTTACTTTTCAGCTCTTCTTTTGTACTTAGTGTTTTACTTCCGCTTGTACTCTGTGGTGCTTGTTTTCTTTTATAAAGGCAATGCCTTCCCAGTTATCGGGATTTTACGCCTTGGTGCTAGTCGCCAGCCCCTGGCCTATGGAAGGCGGGCTTGGGGTAGTCACGGCACGGACCCCGAGGGCGGGTCGTGAAAGAAGGTCTGTCAGTGGATGGAAAGAAAGTTCATGCAGTTGTTTCTTAGGAAAAGCCCAAGAACACTTTCGATATCTATAGCTTTCTAGGGTTATTAGGATGTTGTATAATTATTATTCGTGATGTGTACGAGGAGACGACACATCAATCGGACATGTGTTTTACGTGGTATGGCTAAATATACATTTTTTAAGTGTTGGGTGTGCTTCTGACCCACAATTGGAGTGGTCCAAATAGGACGAATGACGTCGGAATGGCATGAAATCAGACAACAACAACGAGTGAGTGAATTGCGGAGTGGTAGGGAAAACATAATGTCAATCGGAGGTGATGTGTGCCCGTGGTGATTAAGAATGCACATCTGGTGTCATAAATGGACAAAATGGATGTTTAACGGTCAAATTCATAGCGGAGGATATCAGATTGAACTAAAATCATAGGGAAAAAATCTGATTATTATTCGTGACGTGTATGAGAATAAGACACACCAATAGGTTGTGCGGTATGCATGGTACAACTCAATATGCATTTTTTAATTGTTGAGCGCGCTTCAGAAATGCGTGTGGGGTGATCCAATCCGGCCGAACGACATAGGATTTACCTGAAATCAGAATAAAAAAATAGATTAGTGAATTGTGAAGAGGTTTGGCAGATGACACATCAATCGGAGGTGGCGTGTGCCGGCGGTGACCAAGAACAAAATTCTGGTGTTTTAAATGGAACAAAGAGGCGTTTAATAGTCAAATGCATAGCAGAAGACATTGGATTGGGCTGAGATAATAGGGAAACAACCTAATTATTATTCATGACATGTACGAGGAGACGACGCATGAATCAGATTTTTGGTTTGTGCGGTAAGACTCAATATGTGTTTTTAAGTGATGGGTGCGCTTCAGAAATGCTAGTGGGGCAGTCCAAACTGGCCGAACGACGTCGAAATGGCCTAAAATCAGACAAAAAACAACAGGTGAGTGAATTGTGAAGTAGTCAGGTAGACGGAACATCAATCAGAGTTGTTGTGTGCCCATGGTGACTGAAAACGCACTTCTGGTGTCATGAACGACCCAAACAGGAGTTTAACGGTCAAATTTATAGCGAATGACATCGGATTGTCCTGAAATCCCAGGTCAACAATATAATTATTATTCATGATGTGTACAAGGAGACGACACATCAATCAAATGTGTAGTTTTCATGGTACGACTCAATAAGCGTTTTTTAAGGGTTAGGCGTGCTTCACAAACGCGCGTGGAGTGGTTCAAACCACCCGAAAAATGTCAGAATGGCATGAAATCAGACAGCAACAAAGGGTGAGTTAATTTTGAAGTTTTTGGGTAGGCGACACATCAATCAGAGGTTATGTGTGCCCTCGGTGATCATGAACACACTTTTGGTGTCATAAACGGCCAAAACAGGCGTGTAACTGTAAAATTCCTAGTGAACGACATTGAATTGACCTGAAATCACAAGGATTCTTTTTAATTATTATTCGTGACATGAATGAGGAGATGGAACATCAATCGTAATTATGGTTTTCATGGTACGTCTCAATATGCATTTTTTAAGTGTTGAGTGCGCTTCTGAAACGCACGTGGGCGGTCCAAACCGGCCAAACGACGTTGGAATGGCATGAAATTAGACAAAAAAATAGGAGAGTGAATTGTTAAGTGGTCGGGAAGACGTCACATCAATTGGAGGTGTCGTGGGACTGCGGTGACCGAAAATGAACTTCTGGTGTCATAAATGGCCAAAACGGGCATTTAACAGTCAAATGCATAGCGGATGAAATCAGATTGACCTGAAATCACAAGGAAACAATATAATTATTAGTCATGACGTGTACGAGGAGATGACACATCAATTGGACGTGCGGTTTGTGCGGTACGGCTAAATATACATTTTTTAAGTGTTTGACGCACTTCAAAAATGCGCGTGGGGAGAGACAAATCGTTCGAATGACGTCGGATTCACCTGAAATTAGATGATAACAACGGGTGAGTGAACTGTGAAGTGCTCAAGTATACGACACATAAATTGGAGGTTTCGTGTTCCCGCAGTGACCGAGAACACAGTCCTGATGTCATAAACGGCCAAAACGGGAGTTTAATGAACAAATTCATAGTGGAAGACATCAGATTGACCTAAAATCACAGATATACAATCTAATTATTTTTTGTGATGTGTACAAGGAGACATCACATAAATTACACATGCATTTTGTGTTGTACGACTCAATATTCCTTTTTGAAGTGTTGGGCACGCTTCAAAAACGCGCATGGGGTGGTACTAATTGGCCGAACGATGTCGGATAGACCTGAAATCAGAATAAAACAACTGGTGAGTGAATTTTGAAGTAGTCGGGCATACGAAGTGTCAATCAGAGGTGTTGTGTGCCTGTGGTGATCGAAAATGCACTTATGGGGTCAGAAAAGGCCAAACCGGGCGTTTAACAGTCAAATTCATAGCGAACCACATCAGATTGACATGAAATCATAGGGAAACAGTATAATTATTATTAATGACGTGTACGAGGAGACGGATCGTCAATCGGACATTTGGTTTTCACGGTACCTTTCAATATTTGTATTTTAAGTGTTGGGCACGCTTCAGTAATGCGCATGAGGCGGTCCAAACCGGACAAATGATGTCAGAATGGCCTGAAATAAGACGAAAAATAACAGTAGAGTTAATTTTGAAGTGGTTGAGTAGAAGAAATGTCAATTTGAGGTGTCGTTTGCCCGCGGTGACCGAAAACACACTTCTGGTGTCATAAAGAGCCAAAATGGGCGTTTAAGGGTCAAATTCATAGTGGCTGACATTGGATTGACCTGAAATAATAGGGAAGTAATATAATTGTTATTCGTGATGTGTACGAGGAGACGACACATCTATCATACATGTGGTTTGCACGGTACATCTCAATAAGTGTTTCTTTAGGCTTGGGTGCGATTTAGAAATATACATGGGGTGGTTCAAATCAGCCGAACGATGTCAGAATGGCCTAAAATCAGATGAAAACAACGGATGAGTGAATTTTGAAGTGTTTGGGATGACAACATGTCAATCGAAGGTGTCTTGTGCCCACGGTGACCGAGAACGCACTTCTGGTGTCATAAATGGCCAAAACTGGCATTTAATGGTAAAATGAATAGTCGATGTCATCATATTGACCTAAAATAAATGGTTAACAATCTAATTTTTATATTTGATGTATACGAGGAGATGGAACATCAATCGGACTTTTGGTTTTCACGGTACGACTCAATATGAATTTTTTAAGGGTTGGGTGTGCTTATAAAACCTGCATGGGGCAGTTCAAACAAGCCGAACGATGTCAGATTGACCATAAATAAGACAAAAATAATGGGTGAGTAAATTGTGAAGTGGTCTGGCAGATGACATGTCAATCAGATGTTTTGTGTGCCCGATGTGACTGAGAACGCACTTATGGTGTCCTAAATGGCCAAAATGGGTGTTTAACGGTCAAATTCATAGTGGAAGACATTAGAATGACCTGAAATCACAGGGCAACAGTCTAATTGATACTCATGACGTGTACCAGGAGACGACGCGTCAATTGGACAGGCAGTTTGCGCAGTACAACTCAATATTTAATTTTTATGTGTTGGGCATGCTTCAAAAACGCGTGTGGGGCGGTCCAAACTGGCCGAACAACATTGGATTGACCTGATATTAGACGAAAACAATTAGTTGTTTAATTTTGAAGTGGTTGGTAGACGATATGTCAATCATAGTTGTCGTGTGCTCGTGATGACCAAAAATGCATTTCTGGTGTCATAAAAGGCCAAAATAGGATTTTAATGGTCAAATGCATAATAGACTAGATCAGATTGACCTGAAATCATAGGGAATCATTCTAAATATTATTCATGATGTGTATGAGGAGACGACACATTTATCGAACCTGTGGTTTAAAAGGTACGACTCAATATGCATTTTTTCAGTGTTGGGCACACTTCAAAAACGTGCGTGGGGCAGTCCATACTAACCGAATGACGTTGGAATTGCCTGAAATCAGACGAAAACAATTGTTGAGTGGATTGTGAAGTGGTCGGGCAGATGACACGTCAATCGGAGGTTCTGTGTGCCCACGGTGACTGAAAACACACATCTTGTGTCATAAACAGCCAAAATGGGTGTCTAATGGTCAAATTCATATCGAACGACATCGTATTGACCATAACTCACATGGAAACAATCTAATTATTATTCATGATGTTTATGAAAAGACAGAACATCAATCGGACAGGCGGATTGCGTGGAATGGCTCAATATGCTTTTTTAAGTTTTGGGCATTCATCAGAAACGCAGGGGGGGTGGTCCAAACCATCTGAATGACGTCATAATGGCCTAAAATCAGACGACAACAATGGGTGAATGAATTTTGTAATGTTTGAATAGACTACACATCAATCGGAGGTGTTGTGTGCGCGCGGTGAGTGAGAACGCACTTCCGGTGTCATAAACGGCCAAAACGGGCATTTAACGGTCAAATTCAAAGTGGGTGACATCGTATTAACCATAAATCATAGGGAAACAATATATTTATTCTTAATGACATGTAAGAGGAGATGAAACGTCAATCAAATGTGTGGTTTGCACGGTACTACTCGATATGCATTTTCTAAGTGTTGGGTGCGCTTCAAAAACACGTGTGGTGCGGTTCAAACCTACCGAAGGATGTCAGATTGGCCATAAATCAGACGAAAACAATGGGTGAGTGAATTTTGAAGTGTTCAGGAAGACGAAACATCAATCGGAGGTGTCCTGTGCCCGCGGTGACCGAGAGCGCACTTCTGCTGTCGAAAACGGCCATAACCGGCATTTAATGGTCAAACTCATAGCGGAAGTCATCGAATTGACCTAAAATCACAAGGAATCAATATAATTATTTTTATTCATGTGTACAAGGTTATGTCACATCAATAATAGGAGCGTTTTGTGTGGTATGGTTCAATATGCATTTTTTATGTGTTGGGCGGGCTTCAGAAACACGTGTGCGGTGGTCCATACCGGCTGAATGATGTTGAAATGGCCTGAAATATGATAAAAACCACTAGTGGCTGAATTGTGAAGTGGTTTGGTAGACGACGTGTCAATAAGAGGTTTCGTGTACCAGCGGTGACCGAAAATGCACTTCTGCTATCATAAACGGCCAAAACGAGCGTTTAACGGTCAAATACATAGCGAACAACATCAGATTGACCTAAAATCACAAGGTAACATTCTAATTATTATTCGTGAGATGTACTGGGAGACGACACGTCAATCAGACATGCAGTTTGTGTGGTATGGTTCAATATGCGTTTTTTAAGTGTTGAGCTCGCTTCAGAAACGTGCGTGGGGTGGTCAAAACTGGCCGAACAATGTCGGAATGGCCTAAAATCAGACGAAAATAATGGGTGAGTGAATTTTAAAGTTTTTAGGTAGAAAGAACATCAATCAGAGGTGTCGTGTGCCCACGGGGACTGAAACTGCACTTTTGGTGTCATAAACGGCCAAATGCATAAATAATGACATCAGATTGACCTGAAATCACAGGGAAACAATCTAATTAGAAATATTGAATTAGAGATTTTAAATTTATAAAATGGTAATCGAAATTGTTAATATATTTTTAAAATAAAATACATTCATTCTCTTACAGTATCTTTGAATTTAAATGTGTTATTTTGTTTCAATTATTGGTATATAGGTTTTATTGGGTACTAATTTTGATATTAAATTTTGTTATGCAGTTATATTTGATGATGGATGTGGAGTTTGGAAGATGACTGATGATATTGATGTGGGTATATTTTATTTAATTATTGATATTTTTTAAAAAAATATATTTAACAACTAATGAGGCCTCCATTGGTAGGTCGCTATAGGTACAGCCTACAGTGGCCTCCAAATGGCAGTCACTTTAGGTGATTCCACACCACCTACAAAAGCTGCCATTTGGAGGCCTCCATAGCCCATACCAGCTTGAATTCAGTGTATTCCATATGGCGGTAACTGATAGCAACAACGACGGGCCAAAAAAAGCCACCGTTTTGTGGACGCTAGGCAACTGCTATAGACCATTAGCGACGGCTTTCGGGGCCCACTAAAGTTCATGATTGTACTAGTGTTATAAAAATTAATTTTATATATATAATTTGTTAAAAATCCATTTTTTTTATTGTAATAATATAAATCCCCTATCCTAAACCATTGAATTGAATAGAGGAATATGTGTTACTAAACATAGGTTTTATCCCCAGGAAAACATATGTTGATAATAAATTCCACAGGTTTAGGAAAAATTTGGGGAATGATTTTCCCAATAAAAATTTGAAAACCAAAAACTAAAGTATATTAGCATCCAAACAACCATAAGATGAAGGAGTACATGAATAAAACATAGAGTTAATCCAATAGAATAATAATATCATAGTGTGAATAGAACTTTGAATCTGAATTGAAAAATCCAAATAGGTGACATGACTCATGTAAATTATGTAAAATAATACCAAGTACTACTTGAACCATCTCCAAGATCAAACGACACCTTCAATTCCGATAGTATCATAATGCATCAAAAGAGAACTATGAAATATCCCCCTTTTCAGTATATTGATATATGACATCTAAAAATGAAAATTTGTTCCCAAGATGGGAGTGAGTATAAATTATGAAGGCATTCCCCAAATACTTCTCAATTCACACTACATGGACAATAAATAGTTATCACATTTTATATAATTTTTTTGAAAAAATATTAATAATTTTATGTATATATAATTATGAAATTTTTTTTTGAAAAACCAAAAACTATCTTATTTCTATCTATTCATAATTTCCATAACCTTCCACATATTTACACAATGAAACCCATACATATATATAACCAAAAACAAAATCTTTTTGTTATAAGTAATGGTGGTACAACAAGACCATAATCCATCCAACCATGAATAATTGAACATCCTATCTGCAATCTATTTCCATTGATGAAACAGCTTCCTATTATGTCAAGTTTAGTCCCCAACCATCTCACACAAAAGAGTCATTCCATCCAAATAATTTCATCAAATAAATTTAAATTATTAAAAACAGAAAATAAATTTATTGTTATAATTTTTAAATTATATGAACAAGGTGGTGTTTCATAAGTCATTAAATTTTCTAGGTTTCTAAAAAAACAAAACAAACTTGTTTCCTTCATTGAATCATGAAGATATACCATTGAAAATAAAATAAATTTTTTACCCAAATAACACATCATGTAATAGAATAGTGTAGAAGAGAGAGAATCAACCTACCTCTAAATGAAATGAATTGTTGAAGAATGATTCATAGAACTTTCTTATGTGGGATCAAAACTACCATCAATAGATCAAATAATATCTCATCATGATTAGCATCCTAACAAATTGATATATCAATGATGGACTATATCTATCCTCAGAGAGAGAGAGAGGATAAATATATACCTATGTATAATAATGGAGAATAATTACTTACATATGATCTAAAATCTCTAAAAATATTTATTTTCCTCAAAATTTCTTGCTAGTCATTAAGAATTTCTAAGGGATCCTATGGTGGAAGAGTTGTATGATATTCTACGATAAATGGAGACTAATTCAGGTTTTTGGATATAATATATAATAAAAATTAAAATGGGTTGTCTATAGAACACCACACCAAGGAACAACCTAAAACACTATGACATAGAAGTAATAGTATAACCCATGGAGAGATGTAGGGAATGATAACATGACACATTCCTCTTGGTCATCTATGTGTCTGGTAATCATATAGTTGGTTATTCTATAGAAACTATAATTTAGGTAGGGGGTCCATAATGTAGACAGATCACCATTCCTAGTTCCCCAATTCAAAAAATGTTTTTTTAGAAAATTCTATAACCATGAAACATTAACCCTAAAAATGTTAATAAAACCACCAAACTCCACGAATCACTCCATGATTCTCCACACCACAACTACGTAAAAATTGGATGCAGCTCTAAATTCCCCCTCCAATGCCCCTAAATGTTTTCACCACCTCCATGCCCCAACTAATGACCTTATTGCGTAGTGCTAGCCTCCATAATGCATCCCATGTACATCATTTTCCCTTTTGGAAGCCCCTTCTGAAAAACATTTCATAAACATCCACATCCTAAACCAAGAATTATATATTCTTATAATATATAATTAAATGGTAATATAGAAAAAATAAATTGTTTCACATTCTACCATATAGTGGTATTTCAATCCCTATAATTGGGATTACATGTGTTGTTTATTAAGATAATGGGTTGTTGCTCCTTTATTTACATTTCATGATCCCACATCTCTTTCTAATTCAGAACATGATATCTTAAAACCCACACAAAAATGAAGCTTTACTGTCAAACATATTCTCTTATATATCCAAAATTATTACCAGCACATGAATCATCATACCATCTAGTTAAATATCATCTTTGTCCCATTGAATCACATGGACAGAGACAAGTTAAAAGTTACTTAACTGAGATACAAGAAATTCATTGTGCATGAAAATAATCATTTTATGAAATCAAACCTATAAGACACATAACATACCTATTTGAATATTTGAAAAGAGAAAATGTTTCAAGGATACCAATATCATTTCTTACCAAACCATCAAATCCCTAACCATGATGAGAGATTTATAAAATCCTGAACAACATTCCCAAATGTTGCCAATAATTGACATTGATCCACATATGATATAATATGTCTATGATAAATATCTATTCAATTTTTTATCATATTAATCTTATTGAAGTCTTACCTATTTCTAAAAAAACAACGGAGAAAAATATTGAAGAACATACAGTTCATTAAAAGGATCCATGTGTATTGAATCTTGATAAATATTATTTTATATGGGCGCCACTAATGGTATATTATCCTCCAATGAATATATTAAATACATTAAATATGATGTCATATCAGATTCAGTCATTTGGATCATTGGATCATATTTCGGATCCATTTGAGGACGATAAGACTTTCTCATGGTCAAAAACATTCCTTGGAATTACGGCATGGATTTTAAAAAGAGATATATAAATATTTAATTTTTACTTGAAACAATTGAAACCAATATTCCATAAATATTTATAAATCTTGAATATAGTGTTTTTAATATTATTCTACCATGTTGGATGTGAAAATAGGGAGGATATAGGATGAAATCAAGAGTTGACCCATAATAACACATATATAATCATGTTTCCAAACTATTTCTAGTAGACCAGTGATAAAATAGATAACTGTTTTATCCCATTTTTGCATTATAATTAGTAATGAATGCAACAAATCCACTTGATTTTAATGATCTTCCTTGAAAAACACACTTTTGAAGAATCTCAAAAAAACCTTACCACATTCATCTTCATGACAGCCCACAAAAACATTTATCTCGACATATTTTACATCTTTTGGATTCTAAAATGAATAACCCATCTCGAGTGGTGGTAGGAAGAAAAGAGATGATCAAGAAAAGATTTAGGTACCACAATTTGATCAGTAAATCATTTAATAAATCTCAAATATATTTTTCATCCTTCAGTGGTCTCCCCACAATTGAGTTTTCACATCATGGCTATCCATTCATGATTATATTTCTGTGTTTCTAAATCCTAGAAAATGAAATGAGCGAAAAACAGAAATTAAACTATTTCATCACCTTTCTTAAGACAATATAGTTTCATATCAACTAAGAAAGAAATTATCTTTTATTTTCCTAAATCCTCTTTATCCGAATGATTATATTATTTTATATTGAATTAATATATCAAAAAATTAACATTAACCTAAGTATAAATTAAGTCTATGTTAAACATATATAGTTTTTCAATCCATCTCTGTATCTATATATTTCAATCAAGTATTCAAAAACATTGTTCCCAATACCATACTATTCATAAACAACATGAATTTTTCTATAAACATTTAATGAAATGTCACGACCTATCCCCCGGGGCATGTGCTATGACAATCCCAAGCCTTCCTTCCATAGGCCAGGGGATGGACACAAGCACCAAAAGCCGTATTCCCAAAAACTGGGAATGCATTGCCTTTATAAACTGTAAACACACACATTCAAGAACACCATAAGATAGTTACACACGTCGACTTTATAGAAAAAAGAGTGATGAATGTAAAAGGGGTCGGGATACAAGCCCAACTATAAAGGTACAAGTACAACTGAAATACAATACAACTATAGAAAATGAATGATATCTACTGGGTCACCCTTTGGGATTCCTACATGATGGGTAGGTATAGATCACCTCCTCAGTACTCCACGTTCTCCCATCTCCTCTGTGTTCTGAAACCCCGAGTGGTCCACCTCCGGGAACCATCTTGTCTGGTTACCCTCAACCTCGATCAGTGATGTCTGTCTTCTGCACCAAACACAACAAGGTGTAGGCATAGCCCATGCAGGGGTGAGTATAACGATACTCAGTAGGGATACTAAGACCCTCAAGGTCTTACAAAATCCACAAAGGACAAACCACAAAGCAAGAAAACAACTGTCAACCATACTTAGGTATATGACCATTCATATACCTATGTTACCAAGTATACCCATCTCAGTCATAAAGGAACATAGGTTCCAACTCAAAAGCTCCAAGATCAACTATATCACAAAGGAAGGATTACCACAAGGGTAGGTGCCACAAGGTACTGACTCAACTCACATAAGGTATATCATAGGTACAATGGTAGATATGATTAGATGTAACTACTAATTCATATTACACTGTTATTAGGTAGACCCACAAAGGATCTAAATCACATCTGACCCACAAAGGATCGTAGTACATTGTCAGACCCAAAAAAGATACTATTACACCATCAGTATGTCGTCAGACCCACACAGGTTATTAGTACATCTCCAGTACGTCGTCAATCCCACACAGGATCCTAGTACATCACCAGTACGTCGTCAGACCCACACACGATCCTAGTATATCTCCAGTTCATCTTTAGACCCACACAGGATCCTAGTACATCTCCAGTTCGTCATCATACCGAAACATGGTCTTAGTACATCTCCAGTAGGCCATCAGACCCACACAGGATCCTAGTACATATCCAGTATGTCGTCAGACCCAAACAGGATCCTAGTACATCTCTAGTACGTCGTCAGACCCACATAGGATCTTAGTACATCTCTAGTATGTCGTCCGACCAACACAATATCCTAGTACATATCCAGAATATCGTCAAACCCCCCATAGGATCGGAGTACATCTCCAGGATGTCATCAGACCCACACAGGATCCCAGTACATCTCCAGCATGTTGTCAGACCCACACATGATCCTCGTACATCTCCAGTACGTTTTCAGACCCACACATGATCCTATTAGATCTCCCGTACATCCTCAGACCCACACATGATCCTAGTACATCTCCAGTACATCATCAGACCCACACAGGATCCTGGTCTATCTCAACAACCAGCTACAGGGATTGGGCACTAAGCTCGCTTGTCTCTGGGAGGGTCCTCTCATCAATCCACTGGTCGATACTCAAAGTGCCACGAATTCTGATGATTCAGAATCTAAAAGGTCTTCCAGGTCAAAGGGGTCTCAACACAACAAAAAGTACATCAAATAGATGCCCGATATCTGAGTTATTAGCCTTTAAGTTATGAAGGCCCGGTTGGATTCGTGCTCGATCCAACATGACCATTTCTCAACTTTATCCAATTCTCCAGTGGGGTATACCAAAGTGAATGTCTCACTCCATAGTTTTAGATTCCATATACAGTTTGTCAAACAGATTCCCAGTGCCAAAGATATGGCCAAAAGAGTGTATGGGTCGAAACTAGTCTAGGTTCTGTCTGACCGGGCCGAACCGAACCGGTCTGACCTAGTCCGACCCGTTTCCAGTTAACACATCACAGCTCGCATTGGGCAGCCCGGATTGGCGGTCCGACCTATCGGCAAGATGGATGAGGTGCAATGGTCCTCCATGGGGTGGTGCGGGGGCTAGGGTGCGGCAGTCAGCCGTGGGGTGGCGCGGAGGCTGCGGTGTGGCAGTTTACCACTGCTAGCCGGTCGGACAACCTTCTTCTCTATGCGGCGCAGTCACACGCCGCACCATTTCCAGCGGCCAGTTCAACTAGTTGTCCATCCTATATCATTTCAGCAACAATCCGCAGTTCGTTTCCGTCAGGTGGTGCGGTCATGTATTCACCTTCGTCTAAAAGAAAACAACAAATAATCAATATAAAATGTGGAGAGGTTGGACCATATTGTTTTGGCCCGCACTCTCTTTCTTAGAGCGGTGGCAAGTGGTTCACAAATTTCAAATCAAGAATGTGTATATAAGATATTTAAAACATCAAACCCCACATCCTCTGTCAATCACAATTCCCAAAACCACAAAAGAAAACATTCGTGAATCAACTAGTTAAAGAGAGTTAATCTGCGTTGATTGTATATAAGGGATGAAAATGGGAAATTTTAGTCACATAGAATTAAACTCATCCCTTATGGATTGTTGATGGACGTCATGAGGTGGAAATGGCGAATGTGAAGAGGATGCCCACAATCATTGCTTCTGCAATCACGCTTCCATAGTCAGTTTGAATGTCATCCCTGTTCCTCAATTCCGGAGTGCATTCTTCATTGAAGAAGCCCTTTGTTAGAGAAGCATAATGTTTATCCAATTGTTGGGAATCGAGATGCTTCACTAGAGATCCATCGCTTGGTGAAGCCGTTCCAAATAATCCTCCCAAGCTCCGTATAAATAAAAGAGGGGGAGGTATGTAACGATCATGGAATTTATGACAGTTCATTTATTAGGAACCTTTTTAAATTCCAATGAAATTGTTACTTAGTATTTAAAAATATTCAATCCAATTAATTTATGTTGGTTCAATTAATTTTGAGGATTCCAAGGCACTTCCCCACATTTAAGAGGGGTTCAGGTGGTCCCCACCTCTATAAAAACAACTGGGAGGTTTTAGTTTAGGTTGTCTCTACTTCTTGAACATTCAGTTGGGAAGATAAAACTAATATTTTATTTTATTTTTATTCCCACAAAAAAACACAAAACTATCTTTCACCATTGACCTACTGTCATTGAGTTGAAAGTCTCTTTCCACGAATATCGGTGATGTGTGATCAACAATGTCCTCGATTTCAATTCTAATCACTGAGTCAAATGTTACAAAATTCCACTTGCGCGTTTACTAAACTTACCCAAAAAAAGTTCAAAAAATTATTAACAGTCGCCCTCGACCCGCGCCGGTCGAGGTTAGGCTCTGCTCAAGTGAAACACACCATAATGAACTCAAATGTACTCTCAGATTTACAATCTAAGTTACCATTCAAAAGTTATAGGTTTTAAAATAAACTAATTTTCACTTAATTATTTTATTTATAGACAAAAAATAACTTCACTAGTGGATTGTTCCGGCCAATGTTAGTATCTTCTAAAATAGAGCATTCCCTCACAAGTTCAGCGGTGGTCTCAAATTTTCAATCTGAGCTTCCATTTTTGAGTTATGATCATTTGAAAAATAAAATAATTAATTTTATTATTTTATTTAAAGTTCTTCCACTTTTCGGTTTTCTCACAGGAGGCTCGCGCCGACAAATCAAAAAGTTGAACCCAGGGTAATCCTACCATCCTGAACATAACGGTGACTCATATTTATAATATGAGTTACCTTTTAAGTGTTATTCCACGTTTATAAATAAAACTAATTACATGCACTATTTAATGTTTAACAAAACATCGACAGACCATTCCGGGAACTTGGGCCTCAGAATCATGCGCCGTCAGATTTTGATTTCCTTAAATAATTCCATAGAATTAAAAAAACATATATGGGATTTCTGGGACATTACATTCTCCTCACCTTCAAGCATTACATCCTCGATAGCCAAAACAAAGACAAAACATCCAAAAGAGGGTACTGAGAAATAATCTGATCCTAATGCTCCCATGTGATCTCTTGGATGTTCCTGTGCTGCTAGAATATGCACACTTGAGGTATTAACCACCCACAAAGGACCCACTCCTATCGATCCTCAATCTCCATTGGAACATTTGTTAACGACACCGCATCTTCTATGTCCAGCTCTATGTGGCCAATGATATGAGATGGGTAGTGCATGTATCCTCTAAGCTAGGATTCGTGGAAGACGTGGCGCACCCTCTCTAATTGTGGTGGATGAGCCAAGTTGTATGCTACCTATCCTATCCTCTAAAGGGTCTGATAAAGATCGAAAAACCCAGAATATAACTTTCCCCCTCGACCAATAATCTACAAACATCATCAAGGTGAGACTCGTATGAGGAGATGGTCTCTCTACTGTCGGAAAAAGACCTCTGCCACCTTTCAGCAGTTTTCTCTTGCTAAAAAGTGATAAATTGTGATTCAAGACCTGCCACTGTTTTCTTCATCCCTAGCAACTAGTACTGACGATGAAGGTCCTGGTACATCTTCGCCACACTAGGATATACCACTAGAGGGGATGTGTGGAACACCCTTAACACTTCTTCCCGAAGCGACACTATTACCATGATATGTCCTCTGAAGAGAATTATGTACTACCCACTTTCATAAAATCCATCAGGCACCTGCATGTTGATATATGAGCATGTCGAGTCTTGCAGTTAGCGTCCCACAATGCACCTCCCTGATTTACTGAAAAGTGGGGGAGTGACTATAAGAGACTAAAGAAAACTGCTCCACTCCGATCCACAAAGGATATCTACAAAGCGGCCAAATACTTCATCACCTCACCTAGCAGCTGTATAAAAAATCTCTTGCTATGTGAATCTACTAAAATTTTCCCCTTCCTAGGAGTATATGCTATATCTAAGTCATAGTCTTGGAGGAACTCAAGAAAATGTCGTTGTCTCAGGTTCAGGTCCTTCTGAGAGACGATGTACCTGAGACTCTTGTGAACTGAGTAGACTGTAAAATGCTCTCCCATCATGTAATGTTGCCACATAATCTTGGAAAAGACCACTGATGCAAATTCCAGGTTATGGGTGGCATAGTTCTTCACATGTTGTCTCAGCTGTCGAGAAACATATGCGATCATCGGTCGCTCCTGAATCCGGACACATCCGAGCCTGGTCCCTGATGTGTCGCAGTAGACTACATACCCAACAACCTCCTCCAATAGCCTCATGATGGGTGAAATAGTCAGCCACTGCCTCAGCTCCTAAAAATCCACTGGCATCTCTCTGATGAAACGATGGGATGCCCCTTCTTCATCAATGATGATAAATGTGTCGCTACCCTAGAGAATTCGGGTTCAATTCTCTTTTAGTACCTTGCCAAAGAAGACGTCCCTCTCCCTTCAGGGAGGTATTCCTAGAAAAATATTTTGAAAAGATGTCCCAATGCCCTGCCACTCTTGTTAGGAACTGAAAACTCACAACTCCTATGTATGAGTTTATCCTGTTCTGCCCAGGTTTCATTTTTCACCGACAAAGGAAAACCCCATTTCAATGTTGTAGGTAAACCCCAATCTTTTTTTACTTATACAGTCAATCTATGAATGAACTATGGAAGCCCAGTCTATACCCAAACTAACATCATTGGGCCTTGACGCTACCACCAAGAGGTTATAATTGATACTCTCACCACAAGGGTTAGATCACACCGTCAGTGTAAGTGTGATTATTGAGTCTCCTCCTAAAGGAATCTCCTAACGTGAGGGTCAAGTCAATGGTTTAACCTGAAACTCTAGGTATTGGACAAGATTCATGGAATGAAAGAATGATTGGTACCTATGTCTATTAATATAGAAACAAGTAGCAGACACATACCTTATCATTAATCATTCTTAGATCCCTTTGGTCGGACTCTTTGACCGCATGCATCAACTCTCTTCCCCTATCATCCATCCCCCTGAGCCTAGTGGGGTCCACAAAAAGGGGGTGGTTACACCACCTCATTATGATATCCTAGTACTAATTCCATTTCTGCAGCCCTACAGATTCAGCTTTCCCAAACTATTTTTCTTCCCAAAACATTTTAAACTCCCTTGTCTCAGAGACTGGTGCCAATTTCCAGCTTTCCCACTACTAACATTCACTGGTTGTATCCGCTAAGACAAATAACATTCAATCACTAGGTTACTCTCTATCACCCCAATATATGTAGGAATGCATAAATGAATAGTGATGGCTCAAACATCCTTAAACAAACTGCGCACGAAAGTCTGAGCCCCGAAGCACTAATAGTGTGTTATTTATCGAGTACTAGGAATGATCGGTAGGCCTCAATTAATACATGGCTATGGAAATGTTATCCTGCCAAAGCTGTATAAGCTCTAGAGAACTCTAAGACGCCTCCTCAAGCTAGTCCTCAGCCGCCTTTGAGTTGGGATTGCCTCTGAACCTGAAGGGTATCTAAAGCTAAATCATGCATAAGGCACTATGCCAGTAAGTGTCCACTACTAGTAGAGCCTATTGTAATTGCTAACCAATGGGAAGTGATATAGCTGACACACTACTCGAAGGTAATATCTCAGATAATGGTCCACGTACTGAAGCCTCATCACTATACGGACCATCCTCATGGTCAGTAACTGAAAAAGATAAGTAGTTAGTGTCACCATCTACTCTACTGGTGTCTTAACTAGGCGGGAAACTCTTTCCAGTGCCTCTAGACATCCCTCAGCTGCATGGGAATCTTTCTCCCCTCGAAAACATAGACACCTCTACTAATGGAACTCGTGCAACATGGTCTGTCGGCGTGCACTGTCTACCAGTGCGGCTAGTGTTAACTACTTCCCAATGGGTGGTGGTGTCGCTGGTACACCAGCCAAAGGTGCCCACATAGTAAGAGGGGCCAACACCGGAGCCTCGTTGCTCAGTGGTCGTCATCGTGTACTCTCATGGGAATCCTAGCTAGCATTCTATGCTGGTTATCCTGATAAGGAATAGGTGTTCCATGGTCATTATCTTATACCTAGTGATCTCACTCAATGAAAAATAATAGAAAAATTTTCAAAGCACACAAACAATCAGTGTTTTTGTGCACTTAGTCAGAAATTAGAAGTCATGGTCTTGGTGTATGGATACAGTGGTCACTGCACGAACACTGGATTCCCTAAAATTATAACCACACTCACTAAACTTAACACTATTGCCATTAAAAAGATTATATTCCAATGTTATATGGTAGAAATGACTCCTCCAATACCAATTTGTCAGACCCATCCCTTGGGGAGCATGCTGTGACTACCCCAAGCCTGATTTCCATAGGCCAGGGGCTAGAAACTAGAACCAAAAGGAATATTCCCAAAAGCTAGGACAACATTTCCATTATAACCTGTAAATGCACACAACCAAGCAAATAATAGGATACAAAAACAAGAAATCTGTATAGAAATAGAGTGATGATAGTTATTAGGGTCGGGATACATGCCCATCTATAATGGTACAAGTACCACTGAAATACAATACAACTAAAGGAAAACAAAGAGAGCTACTGGGTCATAATCCGAGATTCATACCTGAAGATTAGGTACAGATCACATCCTCAGCACTCCACGTCCGCATGCCTCCTCGGCATTTTGACACACTGTATGGTACACATATGGGCACTCTCTAGTCCTGGTACACTTTGTCTCGATCAGTTATGTCTGTCGTCTGCACCAAAAACAACATGGTGCAGGCATAACCCATGTAGGGGTGAGTATAACAATACTTAGTAGGGACCCTGAGACCCTCATGGTCTCACAAAATCTACAAAGTATAAACCACAAAGAAAGAAAAAAACATTCCACCCTACTTATGTATATGCCCATACATATACCTAAGTTATCATGTATACCCATCTCAATCATGAAGGAACACAGGTTTCAACTCAAAATCTCCTAGCTCAACTGTTCCGCAAAATAAGGATTACCATGAAGGTAGGTACCACAAGGTACTGACTCAACTCACAAAAGGTATAACATAGGTACGGTAGTAGAAATGGTTATATGTAACTACTAATTCTTCGTACTCTATTAAGAGGCAGACCCAACAAGGATCCTAAATCACTTCACACCCAAAATGGATTGTAGTACATTTTCAGACCCACACAAAATCCTAGTACATCTTCGGTACGTCATCAGACCGGCACATGATCCTCGTACATCTCTATTACATTGTCATACCCAAACAGGATCCTAGTACATCTCTAGTATGTCTTCAAACCCACACAAGATCCAAGTACATCTCTAATATGTTGTCAGACCCACATAGGTTCCGAGTACATCTCCATTACTTCATCAGACCCACACAATATCCTAGTATATCCCCAGTACGTCGTCGGACCAACACAGGATCCAAGTACTTCTCAAGTACGTCATCAGACCCACACATGATCCTAGTACATCTCCATTACGTCATCAGACCCAAATAGGATCATAGTACATCTACATTATGTCGTTAGTCCCAGACATGATCCTTGTACATCTCTAGTACGTTGTCACACCCACATAGGATCCTAGTAAACCTCCATTATGTTTCCATACCCACAGAGGATCCTAGTACATCTCCAGTATGTCGTCATACCCCCACAGGATCCTAGTACATCTCTAGTACTTCATCAGACATGCACAGGATCCTTGTACATATCCAATACTTTCTCAGACCCACATAGGATCCTAGTACATCTCTAGTACGTCGTTAGACCCACACAGGATCATAGTACATCTCCACAGCCATCTAGAGGGTTCTCTCACTAATCTCACTTGTCTCCAGGAGGGTCTGCTCCTCAAGCCACTGGTCGATACTCCAACAACAACAAAGACCCAAAAAAATCATCTCAAAGGTCTGCCACCACATAGGGGTCTCAACTCAACAGAGGGTGTATCAAACGAACGTCTGGTTTATGAGTTATTAACATTTTAGTCCCAAGGTCCTGGTTGGATTCATGCTCGATCCAACCCAACCATTCCTCAACTTTAGTCAAATATACATTGGGGTATACCGAAGGGACCGCCTCGCACCAAGGTTTTTGGTGCCTTAGTTGGTTCATCAAATGGACGTCTGATGCCAATGTTATGGCCAAAAGAGTGTATGGGTCAAAACTGGTCCGGGTCCAGTCCGGAAGGGTGGAAGGGCGGTTGTGCTACAGCGTGGGGGCTGTAGGATGGCGCGAGGATTGTGGTGCAGTGGTCAGCTGTGGCGCAGTGCGGGGACCATGGGGCAGAGCAAGACTGTGGGGCGGCACGAGGGTCGCGGTGCGGCACGGGGAAATGGGGCGGCGTGGGGCCGCAGGGAATCCATGGGGCTGCGGTCCTCCACAACTGGCCGGATGGCCAGCCTTCTTCCCTCTACTTCGTGCCTTTTCTAGTGGCTGGTTCGGCTGGCCGTCTATCCTTCACCGCTACGGCAAAAAGCCGCGATTCTCTTCTGTCAGGCAGCCCAGTTTTCACCTTCGTCATGGAGAAAATAATAAATAATCACCAGAAAATGCGGAGTGGTCGGGCCATGTTTGTTTGGCCCGTACTCTCCGCGTTATTGCAGTAGCAAGTGGTTCAAAAATTTTGAATCAAGAACGTGTATGGAAGATATTTAAAACATCAAACCCCACAACCTCCATCAATCACTATTCCCAATCCCACAAAAGAAAACATATGTGGATCATTTAGTTAGTGAGAGTTGATCTGTGTTCATTGTTTAGAAGGGAAGAACATGAGAAATATTAATCACATAGAATTAAACCCTTACCTCAAAGGCTTGTTGACCAAGGTCATGAGATGGAAATGGTGAAGGTGAAGAGGATGCCCACGATCGTCACTTCCACAATCACGCATCCAATGTTGGTTCAAATGTCATCCTCGTTCCTCAATTCTGGAGCGTGTTCTTCATTGAATAAGTTCTTCATTGGAGGATCATAATGTTTCTCCATGTTTTAGGCGTCGTGGAACATTACCAGTGCTTCATCAAATGGGGATGTCGTCCCAAGTCCTCCTCCAAAGCTCCATATAAATAGGAGAGGGGGTGAGGTAAGTAACAATCTTGGAATTTATAGAGGTTCATTTATTGGGAACCTTCCTAAATTCCAACAATGATTTTACTTAGTATTTATAAATGGACAATCCAATTAATTTACGGCTGCACAATTAATTGGAGGGATTCCTAGGGGTTTAATGACATTTAATAGGGGTTCGGGTGGTCACCACTACCATGCACTCACAAAGGGGGTTTTAGTTCATTTAGTCCCACTTATTTAACAACATGTGGGAGGTTTTAGTTTAGGTGGTCCCCACCTCTTTAACAATCAGTTGGGAGGATAAAAATAAATGTTTATTTTATTTTTATTTCCACGATAATGCTCAAAACTGACATTCACCCCCTACCAACTACCATTGAGGTGAAAGTATCCTTAATCGAATATTGGTGCTACGAGTTCAACCGTGTCCTTAGATTTCATTTTCGAGCACCCGGTCAATAGTTACAAAACGCTGCTTCTGGTTTTACTAAACGTACCAGAAAAAAAGTTCATAAAATTATTAACAGTCACCCTCATACCACACCAGTAGAGGTTAGGCTTTGCGCAAGTGAGACATGCCCCAACGAACCCAATGGTACTCTCAGATTTCCAATCTGAGTTAACGTTTAAATGTTATTGAGTTTACAATAAAATAATTGTCACTTAATTATTTCATTTATGGCCAAAAATTAACATTCACTAGTGGCCCGCACTAGGAAAAGTTAGTATGTTTTTTAAAAGAGCATGCCCTCATGAGTTCATCAGTGTTTTTAGATTTTCAATATGAGCTACTGTTTGTGAGTTATAAGCACTTGGAAAAAAATAATTTATTTAATTATTTTATTTATAGTTATGCCACTTTGGGTTTTTCTCACAGGAGGCCCACACCAACTAAAAATAAGTCACACCTACAGTAAACCTGACATCATGAATCTAACGGAGCACTCAGAATTCGGATCCGAATAACCATTGAAGATTTATTCTACTTGTTCAGGATAACTGCTTAGAGGTGCTATTTAAAGTTTAAAAAAACATCGAAGGACCATCCGAGAACATTGGGAATTTGAATCATGCGATGTTAGATTTCACGGTCTCATAATAAAACAATATAATTAAAAAAATTATATGGTATTTCGTGGAAATTACATGAAAACTCGTATTTGATGCATGAACTACATCATCATATTCCAAATCATGTTTTGGGTAGTTCTTCTCGTGAACTTGATAGAAAAAATTTACATGCATTTATTTGATCAAATAAAGAGTATTTTTTTACTATTTTTTAATGATAAACCCAATGTATTTATGTGTATTATTAAAATAATGGGTAATTTGAATTTTATAATGAAAATGAGCATAATAGAGAAAAGTGCATAATTCTGGAATTTGCACAGATTTTGTCCACAAGGGTATTTTTGTCATTTATCAAAAAATAAATGTCCAAAATTTGTGATTAAAATTTATATAGAATCATGATTTTATTTAATAAAATTTTGTCTTCTGTACCAGGAACTGATTCAGCCATATAAAGGGCCTAAAAATTCACTGAAGATGGAATGTTTTTCGGGCGGGCAGCATGGACCACACCACCATAATGGAACCCAAACGCATCCTAAACACATCAAAATGATGTGTTTCCACCTGAGATAGCACTATAATATATATAAACGTCTCTAAAACATATTTGGGGGAGTTTTGAAGTCATTACGGTGGCTATTGAATGACATAGTTTTGGAGGAACCTTCCTGGAATCTTCATCTAGAAACATATGCCTTCAATTAAAAATTCATAACTCCTTCATCCCAGGTCTAAATGCGCTGAAATTTAGTGGTTGAATGGAAAACACATTATGAACAACATGAAGAAGGTGTCCACACTATAATCGGTCATTTACAAGTCCAACAACACGCAATATTTCAGAGGATAGAAATAGGCCTATAAAAGGAGGCCCTCCCATCTTTCCAATCCATCATCTCGACACGCAAAGCCAAGGAGAGATCCCACCGGGGCACATGCCACTGTTGCTCCTCTCTTCTCCCCTCATTTATTTATTTTTTATTTTATTTTTATTTTAGTTTTTTCTTAGTTTAATTTCAATTGTAATTAAAATTTCAGTGTTATTAATCCAATCATTTTTATTTTGGTTTCCCCCATTTAAATTTTTCTATAATAATAATAATAATAATAATTAAAAAATATTTTTAATATTTTTAATATTATTATAATCATTATTTATAATATCTAAATCTTAATTTCAAATTATTTTACTTTCTTTATCTCTCCTTTTTCAAAAACTATTATCTTAAGAAAAAATAATAATAAGTTATATTATTATTATTATTATTATTTTCACTTTCATTATAAATTATTTAATCTTCCTCTATCCCTATATCCTATATATCTCTTTCTTTCTCTCTCCTCATCCTTCCACCATTGTGATCTCCAACACTTGTAAATGAGAGGATGCCCTCGAGACTTGGCTCAGGGGGAGTTCAAGAAGTTCATGAGTTTTCTTTAATGTTTATTCTAAATTTGGGATAGACTTGAGTAGTATTCTTGCGCGAGGAAAATGTCCCCAATTAGTTGACGGCCCCCAATGACTTGAAACTCATGCTATTTATATTTGGAAAAAATAATAGTGATTCAAACATGAGATTTCATGTTTGTGTTATCAAAATACAATCAAACATATAATAGAGAATAATGATCGAATACCTTGCTGAACCCCAAACCAAGTACTTTATTCCTAAATTCATTTAATTTTGACTTGAATCATACTATAAATAGAATTATTGTTTTAAAATTCATTGTTTTATATAATAAAAAAAACCACAACAAGAGATAGATTAAGTAAATTAGATAATGTAATTGAACCACAGTGAAAGGCTCTTCAAGAGAGATGACCCTGGTTCACCAATATACTGCACTAGGAAAAAACATATAATTGTTTTTTACCATGCCCCGTGACAGGTGTGATTCAAAACTAGCGCCGTTTCTGGGGATCGAACTGGGTCACCTGAAATTTGAATTACAATTTAAATTAAACTCTGAAAAAATTAAAATAAAAATAAAATAAAAAGAAGAAATGAGGGGGAAAGAGAGGAGAAGTAGTAGCTCGTGCCCCGGTGGGATCCCTCATTGTTTCTTCTTTTTGTTTTATTTTTATTTCAGTTTTGTCTTAGTTTAATATCAATTATAATTCAAATTTCAGTTTTATTAATCCATGGATTCCTGTTTCTCCATCCATCCCACAATTCTTTTTCTTAATTTTCTTATTTTAATAGTTATTATTATGATCATTATTATTAGTATTAATATTAATAAGAATTTTATTATTAATGTTAATAATATTTGAATTATCATTATTGTAGTTATCAAATTCTGATTTTACACCTATTTTATTTTCTCCCTCTCTATTTTCAAAAACTATTGTCTTAATTACAATAATAATAATATTATTAATTAATATTATTATTATAATTTTAACAACCATTATAAATTATTTATTCTCCTTTCTCTCTCCCATCTCTCTCTTTCTTCCCATCCATCCGCCATTGTGATCTCCTACTCTCAAAAATGAGAGGCTAACCCCGAGACATGGCTCGGGGGAGGTCAAGGTGTCATTGAATTTTATTTAAATTTTATTTTAGGTTTGTGGTAGATTTGAGTAGAATTCATTGGTGAGGCGAATGTCCCTGATTGGGTGATGTTCCGCAATAAAATAAAACTCAAACAATTTCTATTTTGGAAAAGAATAGTGATTCAAACATGAGATTTCATGTTTGGATTATCAAATAAAAAATAAAAAACATAAAGGAAAATAATGATTGAATCCAAAACCGAACCCCAAGACCGTGTTCTTTCTTCATCAACTCATTTTGTTTTCGTTGCATGATAGTTTAGATTTTTCATATCAAAAACACAAAAAATAATGTTATAGAATTCATTTAAATACAAAAAATCAAAAAGAGACAGATTAAGTGATATAGAATAAAGTAAGTAAACCACATTAAGAAGGCTCCTCATGATAAATGACCCTGTTCAGCCACTGTGCTACACTAGGAAAAAAATATAATTGCTTTTGTCCACACCCTCCAACAGGAGTGCGTCAAAATTGGTGTCGTTGCCGGGGAGGCAATCATTAGTCCATTTACTATATATATTTTCACACCTTAGTCAGATTTCATTTTTTAAAATAAAACTATAAAAATCATTCATGATACATTGAAATGATTATTAATCTACTTGGATTGAAAATTACTCACAGGTACAAGAACAAGAAACAGACTACACTAAGGAGGCCCTCCAACGAAGAGCTGATGCGCTTATGATAATAGTAATGTAGAAAGAAAGTGGGATAGAAACATGGATCTCACTGGAATATTTTATGGCCATGGTTAATGAACTCCAAGCGTACTTAAAAAGATTCAAGGCCAAGAAGGAAGTTTCACTGGTCTTCCAAGATTTCCCTGAAGACATCAATGAAGTAAAGGAAAAACTCAAAATGGAGGATCCTGACTACCTACCTCCATCCAGTGATGATCAAATCAAAGAGGAACTCTCCATCTAAGAAGAGATTCAAGCTGAACCAACTCAAGGAGATGATAAATTCTTGAACTCAAAGTCTTTTAATTTTGTTGAAATGAATTTTTTTATAACTTCCAATTGTTTTGAATTTTTAGAAACCGATGACTCATATTATTCCCTAGAGTATGAAGATATAAAAGGAGATGCACCTGTTGAGGAACATTTAGAGCTCCCTGGAGATGTTAACTATTTACTAGAGGGATCACAAGAAGGTAAAGGGAATGTTTCACAAGTATCAACAAATAAGGAAGAGGTTCCATACATCATCCTACCCCCATCATGCAAGCTATACCAAATTGTGAAGGGGGAAGATCTAGTGTAATCTACCCATGGAGTCCTCCTCAAAAAGAAAGAAGAAGTGGATTCGATGAAAACCCACATGTGGTGGTTCGTGTGAAAGAAGCCCCAACCACCATTATACTTTGGATAATATCTGGTACTACCCTCTGGACGCAGTAAAATAATACAGGGCCCACTTGTGGGGATCAAACCATGATTTATATGTATATGATTTCTAGGAATTAAGATATCAATTTCATTTCTTTGGAAGTATTCTATCATGTAGTCCCCCTCCCTTTTATCTTTTTGAACATAAAATACATGATCATTATGCTTAATTGTGTAATTCAATTTTGTAGGATCATAATGGAAGAAGGAATACCCATACATTGAAGGGGAAGGACCAAGTTTCATGGAAAAAAGGGAGTTCAATTTTAGTGATTTATCTTTTAAACTCTCCACATTTTAGTCCATAACTTTTTTTGAGCATTAATGATAAAATGGCATGCCCACATTTGAATTAATGTTTTACTCGACTTATCTTGGAGACATGAGTTTCTTTAGAACCCAATGATGCCATGTTTTAGATTTAAATGTTAATATGATTAAATAATTGAAACACAGAATTGTATTTTTAAATATGAATCATAGATATTGAAATGGTGACTCGTCATTTGAAGGAATTAATTAATTCATGTAAATGAAATTTCCCTACCATCTGTCATGGCATGAATTTCTGAAATTTATGTGAATTGATTTATTATTATTTGTCATTCCATGAGAGATTTTTCAATGTTATATTTCTAATTCCTAAGAATATTTCTAGACCATGTACTCCCTATTTATCTTGAGCATATTTCTTGAGTGATCTTGGGAAATGTAACTGACCAGAACATGTATTGAAACATGTCAAAGCAATGACTGTGCAAAAAAACATTTAAAATGATTGAGGCATCCTTTGAAAAGATACTTATCCTTAAAATACAACCTTTATATCAATCCTTATTTTAACCCATAGAGACCATGAATGACCCTTATATGGAGGATCCATGTTTCAAACCATTTTTATCCATTTCTACCCTACTCTTGGTATTTTCATGGTATTTTAATGTTGAAGTGTGGGGGTAAATAGAATCATGGTGGACGGGATGATACACATTATAAGGAATAAGTGTGGGGTTTTTGTTATGGTAATTGTAAAAGGTTATGAAATCATTCATTATACTCTATTGTTTGCCTCTCTTCAAATAAAAAAATTAAAAAAAATTTAAGAAAAAATATCCAAAAAAATAGAAAAATGGGTGTTGATTTGGGAGAAAAAATAATCACCATTTTCTAGACTGACGATCTAATGATCATATGTGGTTAGGTGATGGATGTGAGGTTTGATCTAATCATAACATTCGAAAAACTAAAAAGAAAGTAAAAAATAAAAAAATATTCAAGTAGGTGCAAAAATCATTCATTATGCATAATTTGATCATGACGTTGCTTTGCGTTTTTGTAAGTGGGTGTTGCTAGATTTAAGGGGATAATTTAATTGTACTTTTACTTTTGATATCATGAATTTTACTTAAGATATTAGCCTCCTCCTTGAGCCTTAATTTTTAATGCATCAAATCCTACCAAGCTTAAGCCTAAGAGTCATTTGAACCTTTATTTCAAGTCCTCGTGATATTATGTGTCTTTTGTCTTTACAAAGTGTAGAAAGTAGTTCATTTACAATCCTGTGGATAAGAATCATGGTCTCATGATATGATAATTACTCTACTTTAATTGTATCATGAGTGATGAGACAAAAGAATTAAAAGTGAGGTAAATCATGATTTGGAATGTTTAATAAAAATAAATCAAGGAGCTTGTATGAATGAAAGGACAAGTTCCATCAATTTTCAAAGGGGGAAGTATAATGATTGAATTATTTGTTTCATTGAAAAATGGGAAATTAAATTGATATTTTAAGAAGATTTTTGAAATTTGGATTTCAAATTGAAAGTTGTTTGATTTTATTGCATTGAAATTCGAATACTGGTAACATTGGTGTCCTCTAATTTGGAAGTGGAGATTTTATGCTTCAGGACAAGCATAGTTTAAGTGTGGGGGTATTTTATAGATAAAATTTACATGCATATTTTTGACAAAATAATGATTATTTTTTACTATTTCCAATGATAAACCATAGGTATTTATATGTTTTATTAAAATTATGTGTAATTTGAATTTTATAATGAAAATGAGCATAATAGAGAAAAGTGCATAATTCATTATTTTGGACAGATTTTGACCACATAGGTTTTTTTTCATTTTTTATAAAATATATCTCCAAACATTGTGATAAAAAATTATTTAGAATCATTATTATATTTTCTCCAATTTTTTCTTCTGGACCAGGAGCTGATTCATCCATATAAAGTGCCTAAAAATTCATTGAATTTGGAATGTTTTTTAGGAAGACTGAATGGACTCCACCACTATAATGGATCCCAAACTCGGACTAAACACATCCAAATGCTGTGTTTCCACATGGGATAACACTATAATAGATTGTTCCGGATCAAAAAAAAATTTTGGGGAGTTTTGAAGTCATTAAGGTGGCCATTGAATGACTTAATTTGGAGGAACCCTCTTGGATGCTTCGTCATGAAACAAAAGCCTTCAATGAAAAATTCATAACACCGTCATCTGGGGTCCAACATTGCTGAAATTTGGATGGTGAACATCCAACACATTTATGAACAACATTGAAGAAGGGTTCCATGCGTGAATAGTCTAATTAAGAGTCCAACAACATGAAAACTCTCGGGGACATAAATCTGCCTATAGAAGGAGGCCCTCCCCTCCTTCTAATCCATCAGTTCGAAACCCAAAGCCAAGGAGGTATCCCACCAAGTCATGGGTCACTAATTCTACTCTCTTCACCCCACATTTCTTATTATTTTTATTTTTATTTTAGTTTTTTATTTGTTTATTTTCAATTGTAATTCAAATTTCAGTTTTATTAATCCATGAATTTTTATTTTTATTTCCACCATTTAATTTCTTCTATAATTATAAAAATAAATAAATAATAAAAAATATTATTAATATTATTAATATTATTATTGATCATTATTTATAATATCTCAATCCTAATTTCAAATTATTTTACTTTCTTTCTCTCTCCTTTTTTGAAGACTATTTTCTTAAGTAATAATAATAATAAGTTATATTATTTTTATTTTTATTTTTATTTTAACTTTCATTATAAATTATTTAATCTTCATATATCCATATCTCCTCTGTATATTTCACTCTCTTTCCTCATCGATCCGCCATGGTGATCTCTAACTCTTGGAAATGAGAGGCTGACCCCAAGGCTTGGATCGGGGAGAGGTCAAGAAGTTCATGAGTTTTATTTAATGTTTATTCTAAATTTGTGATATAATTGAGTAGTATTATTAGGCGAGGCGAATTTCCTCGATTGGGTGATAGTCCAAAATGACATGCAACACAACCTATTTATATTCTGGAAAAGAATAGTGTTTAAATCATGATATTTCATGTTTTTGTTATCAAACTAGAATCAATCATAAAAAGAAGAATAATGATTGAATCCCTGGATAAACCCCAAACCAAATATATTCTTCCTAAATTCATTTTGTTTGGACTTTCATTTTAGTATAAATTTTGAATTATTGTTTTAGAAGTCATTGTTTTAAATAATAAAAATACCCCAAAAATAGATAGATTGAGTGAATTAGATAAAGTAATTAAACCACACTAAAAGGATCCTCAATAGAGACGGCCTTAGTCAGTGACTCTACATCACTAGGAAAAAACATTTAATTATTTTTTCCCATTCCCCGCAAGAGGTGTGTATCAAAACTGGCACCGTAGCTAGGGATCAAACCCAGGTCACCTGAAATGCGAATTACGATTGAAATTAAACTATGAAAAAAGTAAAATAAAAATAATATTAAAAGATGAAATGAGGGGGAAGATAGGAGCAGTAGCGGCCCGTGCCGAGGTGGGATCTCTCGTTGTTCCTTCTTTTTATTTTATTTATATTATAGTTTTGTCATAGATTAATTTCAATTGTAATTAAAATTTCAGTTTTATTAATCCATACAGTCCTTTTTCTCCATCCATCCCACAATTCATTTTCTTAATATTCTTATTTTAATAGTAAGTATTATTATCGTTATTATTAGTATTAATTTTAATAAAAATATTATTATTAGTATTATTATTATATTAATTATCTTTATTATAATTTTCATATTCATATTTTAAAGCTATTTTATTTTCTCCCTCTCTGTTTTCAAAAAATATTGTCTTAATAATAATAATAATATTAATTAATACTATTATTATAATTTTGACTGCCATTATAAATTATTTATTCTCCATTCTCTCTCTCCTCTCTCTCTCTATTCCCATACATCCACCATTATGATCTTCTAATCTCAGAAATGAGAGGCTAACCCCGAGACATGGCTCGAGAGGAGTTCAAGGTGTTCTTGAATATTCATTAATGTTTATTTTATGTTTGTGGTAGATATGAGTAGCATTCATTGGTGTGGAGAATTTCCCTGATAGGATAATGGTCTACAGTGAAATGAAACTCAAACTATTTCTATTCTGGAAATGAATAGGGATTCAAACAGGGGATTTCATGTTTGGATTATCGAACTAAAATCAAACACATAAAGTAAAATAATGATTGAATCCAGGACTGGACCCCAAAACCATGTTCTTTCTCCATTAACTAATTTTGTTTTCATTTCATTATAGTTTAGATTTTTCATATCAAAAAATCAAAAAATATTTTTTTATCTTTCATTTAAATAAAAAATAAAAAAAAGAGATTGATTAAGTGATATAGAATAAGGTAAGTGAACCACATTGAGAAGGTTCCTCAAGAGAGACGACCCTGGTCAGCAACTTTGCTGCACTAGGAAAAAAATATAATTTATTTTGTTCATGCCCTGCGATAAGCGTGCGTCAAAATTCGCCCAGTTGCTGGGGATTCAATAATTAGTCCATTTACATTTTATATTTTTACATCTTTGTTTGATTTCATATTTTTAAATAACACAAATAAAATCATTCCCTGAAAAATTCAAATGAATATTATTCTACATGGATTGAAAATTACTCACGGGTGTAAGAACGAGAAACAGACTACACTGAGGAGGCCCTCCAATGAAGAGTTAATGTGCATATGATAATGGTAAAGCAGAAATAAAGAGGCATAGCAACATGGATCTCACCGGAATATTTTATGGGCATGGTCGATGAACTCAAAGCAGAATTAAAAAGATTCAAGGCCAAGAAGGTAGTGTCACTAGTCTTCCCAGATTTCCCTGAAGACATCCATGAAGTTAAGGACAAACTCAGAAAGGAGGATCCTGACTACCTACCTCCATCTTGTGATGATCAACTCCAAACATTTCATCGAAGAAGAGATTCAAGATGAACCTACTTAGGGAGATGATAAATTCTTGAACTAAAATTATTTTAGTTTTGTTGAAATGAATTTTAGTATAACTCCCAATTGTTTTGAATTTTCAGAATCAAATGACTCTTATTATGCCCTGGAGGATGAATAGACAAAAGAAGATGCAACTATTGAGGAACATTTAGAGCTCCCTGAATACGTTGAACATTTCCTAGAGGGAGAACAAAAAGGGAATGTGAATGTTCCATAATTAGCAACAAATTAGGAGGAGGTTCCATACTTCATCCTACCCCCGCCATGGAAGCTATAAAAAATTTTGAAGGGGGAAGATCTAGTGTACTCTACCCATGGAGTCCTCCTCAACAAGAAAGAAGAACTGGATGCTATGAAAAACCAGATGTGGTGTTTCATGTCAAAGAAGCCCCAACCACAATCAGACTTTGGAAAACAGTTGGTACTTCCCTCTTGAGAAAGTAAAATAAGACAAGGCCCACATGGGGGGATCATTCAATGATTTATCCGTATATTCTTTATTTGAATTTATATTTCAATTTCATTTCATTGGAAGAAGTCATGCATGCTTCCCCCTCTCTCCTATCATTTTGAGCATAAAATACATGATCCTTATGCATAATTGTGAAATTCTATTTTTTTGGTTTATAATGGAAGATGGAATACCCATACATTGAAGGGGAATGAAAAAGTTTCATGGAAAAAATTGAGTTCAATTCTAGTGTTTTATCTTTTAAGCTCTCCAAATTTTAGTCCAGAACATGTTTCGATCTTTAATGACAAAACTGCATGCCCACACTTGAATTAATGTTTTAATTGACTTCTCTAAGAGACATGAGTTTCTTAAAAACCTAGTGATTCCATGTTTTAGATTTTAATGTTTATTTGATTAAATGATTGAAATTAAGAATTGAATTTTAAAATATGATGTATAGATATTGAAATGATGACTCGTGATTTGAATGAATTAATTAATTCTTGTAAATGAAATTTCCCTACAATTTTTCATGCCTTGAATTTCTGAAATTTATGTGAGTTGATTTGTTATTATTAGTCATGCTGTGAGTGATCGTCCAATGTTATATTTCTTATTCCTGAGAAGATTTATAGACCATGTACTTCTTATTTATCTTGATCATATTTCTTGAGTGATCTTGGGTCATGTAACTGACCAAAACTTGTATTGAAACCTATGAAAGTTATGACTGGGAAAAAACATTTCAAGTGATTGATGAATCCTTAGAAAACATACTTTTCCTTAAAATACATCATTTATATCAGTCCTACTTTTAACCCAAATATACCATGAATTTCCTTTATTGGGATGAACAATGTTTCAAGCCATTTTTATCCATTCCTACCCTACTATTTGTATTTTCATGATGTTTTAAAGTTGAAGTGTGGGGGTAAAGGGAATCATGGTGGATGAGATGATACACATTGTAAGGAAGAAGTGTGGCGGTTAAATTGTGGGAATTTTAAAAGGTTGTGAAATCATTAATTATACTCTATTTTTATCCCCACATGAATAAAAATAATGAAAAAAATGATGACAAAAAGATCCAATAAAATAGAAAATTGGGTTCTGAATTGGGAGAACCAAAAATCACCATTTTCTAAACTGACGATATTATGATGATATGTGGTTAGGTGATGGATGTGAGGTTTGATCTAATCATAACTTTCAAAAAACAAAAAAAAGTACAAAATAAAAAATATTCAAGAGGTTGCAAAAATCATTCATTATGCATAATTTGATCATGACCTTACTTTGAGTTTTTGGAAGTGGGAGTTGCTACATTGAATGGGATAATTTCATTAAAATTTTACTTTTGATATCATCCATTGTACTTAAGAGATTAGCCTCCTCCTTGAGCCTTAATTTTTAAAACATTAAATCCTACCAACCGAAAAACCTCAGAGTCATTGGAACTTTTATTTCAATTTATCATGATTTTATGTGTCTTTTGTCTTTACAAAGTGGAGAAAGTAGTTCATTTACATGCCTACGGAAAAAAAGCATGTTCTCATGATATGAGAATAACTCTACATGAATTGTATCACGAGTGATGAGAGTTTAGAATCAAAAGTGAGGTAAATAATGACTTGGCAGGTTTAATAAAAATGAATTAAGGAGCTTGAATGAATGAAAGGAGAAGTTCCATAAATTTTCAAAGGGGGAAATTAAAATGTGTGAATTATTTATTTTTTTGAAAAATGGGAAATTAAATTGATATTTTAGGCATATTTTTGAAATTTTGATTTCACATTTAGAATTTTTTTGATTTCATTGCATTTTTATTTTCATGTAGAGATTTTACTTTTGAGGAGATGCATGGTTTATGTGTGGGGAAATTTGACAGAGCAAATTTAAATGCATATTTTTTTATCAAATAATGAGTAATTTTTACTGTTTTTAGGTATTTATATGTTTCATTAAAATAATGGGTAATTTAAATTTTATAGTGAAAATGAGCATAATAGGAAAAAGTGCATAATTCTGGATTTTGGACAGATTCTGAACACACGTGTATTTTATTCATTTTTTATAAAATATATGCCCAACCATTGCGGTTAATATTTTTTTTTTTTGAATAAGGACTTTATTTAAAATAATTTGTTCTTCTTAACCAAGAGGTGATTTGGCCATATAAAGGGATAAAAAATTCATTGAATATGGAATGTTTTTCGGGAAGATAACATGGACCCCACCACAGTAACAGAACCCAAACTCATTTTAAACACATCAAAATGATGTGTTTCCACCTGCGATAGCACGAGAACTGATAGGGATGGATCTACAAGAAATTTGGGGAAGTTATTAAATCATTAATCTGGCCATTGAACGCATGCTTTTGGAGGAACCTTCCTGGAAGCTTCATCAAGAAACTAAAGCCTTCAATGAAAAATTCATTACTCCTTCATCCAGGGTCCAAATGAGCTGAACATTGGATGGTAAACGGTCAACACATGTATGAACATAATTGAAGATGTGGTCTATGTGGGATTCAACCATGTAAGAGTCCAACAATGTGAAATCTTTTGGGGACATAAATCTGCCTATAAATGGAGGCCCTCCCCTTCTTCTAATCCATCAGCTCAACACCCAAAGCCAATGAAGGATCCCACCAAGACATGGGTTGCTTCTGCCTCTCTATTCTTCCCTCATTTATTATTTTTTTATTTTATTTTTATTTTAGTTTTGTCTTAGTTTAATTTTAATTGTAATTCAAATTTTAGTTATATTAATCCATGGATTTTTATTTTGGTTTCTACAATTTAATTTATTATATAATATTAATAATAATAACAAACTATTATTATTATTATTATTATTATTAATATAATAATTATTTATAAAATCTCAATCTTAATTTCAAATTATTTTACTTTCTTTCTCTCTCCTTCTTCGAAACCTATTTTCAAAAGTAATAATAATAATATTAGTAAGATATATTATTATTATTATTATTATTATTCTCACATTAATTATTAATTATTTAATCTCCCTCTATCCATCTCTCCTCTCTCTCTTTCTCTTTCTGTCATCATCCATCCACCATTGTGATCTCCAACTCTCGGAAATAAGTGGCTGACCCCCGAGGATTGGCTCGGGGGGAGGTGAAGAATTTCATGAGTTTTATTTAATTTTTATTCAAAATTTGTGATAGAATTTCATGGTATTCTTTGGCGAGGTGAATTTCCCCGATTGGGTGACGGTCCCCAATGACATGCCACTCCATCTATTTCTATTCTGGAAAAAAATACTGATTCAAACATGAGATTTCATGGCTGAGTTATAAAACTAGAATCAAACATATAAAGGAGAATAATGATTGAATCCATGGCTGAACCCCAAACCAAGTACTTTCTTCCAAAATTCATTTTTTTATACTTTCATCTTAGTATAAATTTAGAATTATTGTTTTATAGTTCATTGTTTTAAATAATCAAATAAACCACAAAAAGAGATTGATTATGTGAATTTGATAATGTAATTAAACCACATTGAAAGGGTCATCAAGAGAGACGACCCTAGTCAGCCACTGTGTTGCACTAGGAAAAAACATCTAATTGTTTTTGTCCATGCCCCATGGAAGGCATGCGTCAAAACTGGCATCGTTCCCGGGGATCAAAACCTGGTCACCTGAAATTTGAATTACAATTGAAATTAATCTAAGACAAAACTAAATTAAAAATAAAATAAAAAGAATAAATGAGGGGGAAATAGAGGAGCAGTAGTGGCCTGTGTCCCGGTGTGATCCCTCCTTGTTTCTTCTTTTTACATTATTTTTATTTTAGTTTTTTCTTAGCTTAATTTCAATTGTAATTCAATTTTCAGTTTTATTTTTCCATGCATTCCGGTTTCTCCATCCATCCCACAATTATTTTTCTTAATTTTCTTATTTTAATAGTAAGTATTATTATCGTTATTATTAGTATTAATATTAATAAAAATATTAATAATAATTTTAATATTATTTTCATTATCATTGTTTTAATAATATATTTCTTATTTTAAATCTCTTTTATTTTCACCATCTGTGTTTTCAAAAACTACTGTCTTAATTATAATAATAAAATTATTAATTAATAAAATTATTATTATAATTTTAATAACCATTTTAAATTATTTATTTTCTTTTCTCTATCTCCTATCTCTCTCTTCCCATCCATCCACCATTGTGATCTTCTACTCTCGGAAACGAGAGGCTAACCCCGAGACTTGGCTTGGGGGGAGGTCAATGTGTTGTTGAATTTTCATTAAAGTATATTTTATGTTTGTGGTAGATCTGAGTAGCATTCATTGGTGAGGCTAATTTCCCTGATTGGGTGACGGTATGTAATGAAATGAAACTCAAAATATTTCTATTGTAGAAAATAATAGTGATTCAAACATGAGATTTCATGTTTGGATTATCAAAATAAAATCAAACACATAAATTAAAATAGTGATTGAATACAATAATGAACCTCAATACCATGTTCTTTCATCATCAACTCATTTTGATTGCATTGCATGATTGTTTATATTTTTCATATCAAAAACATAAAAAATATTTTTTCCGAAATCATTTAAATACAAAACCATAAAAAGAGAAAGATTAAGTGATATATAATAGTGATCGAATACAATAATGAGGTTGTCATATTTTCACAAAATGAAAATTAAACTGTTGTATTTTATTTAATAATTTAATATCATGAAGACATCATAAATATAATATATATCATATTGAATTATTATTTCCATAATAATTCCAATAATGAGAGGTGGTATTGGCAAAATCAACAATAATCATTTGGCGAGGTGGTAATCTGTAGTACATATGAACTGTATGTTCATTACACATTAAATTGAAGTTTGTACAAGAGTATGTATAAACCTTATTAAAAACATCATAGTTTTTTGAGGATAATGAGTTTATTATAGAATAATTCAATAATAATATTTGAGACTGTGGAGAATGAAAAATGCAAAAAAGTTATTGTGGAATGACGTTACCTATTCTTTGAGAAACTCATTTTTGTTTTCACCAAAGGCTTCCTTGATTGACTTTATGTCAAATTGGAGGATTCTAGGATGAGGGTAGGGATTATGGGATAATATGTGCATAATGTTTTCCCTTGTCATATTGCTTTATAGGTATGAATAAGTGGTGTGGGTGAGGTCCTTTTTATAGTGGATGATCGATATTATTATACATTTTTGAAAAGGGAATTACACCAACATTTATATATGCTCAATTAGAATCAATAAAGGTAAAAATTCGATTAAAATGATGATAGGGTTTAATATGAAGAAATGGATTTTTGAAATGTTTCTATGTCATTTTGGGCTTTACGATTATGGTTTAGTCTTTTGTTTAGGTAATTTTTCTCTTAATTACTATAATTAATTTTAATCACTTTCAATAATATTTTTTGTCAAAAAATATGTTTAACAAAATAGAAATTATAAATTATATTTATTCCATTTCTCTAATCCTTTGTTCCAAATAAAATCATATAATTTGATGAAATTATCTAAAAATTATTCTCGTAAACATGTCACGACAACGAGGGTTTTAAGAAAAAATGTTTAAAATATTGGAATGGTTTTATATAGAATTTCAATGTGAAATTGGTTCCAAACGCCTCAGTTGGATTAACTTATGTAAGTATAATATTATTAAAAATTAAAACCAAAATAAAAGATAATTTACTTATATAAATAAATTAGATGAAAAAGAGGTTTTGAAATAAAAGATAGCATTTTTCATTAGTCTTAAAATAATGATGTTTTTCCGAAAAATTCCTCAGATTCACCCTAAAATAGTTTTGAAATTATATATTAAAAAATTATATTTTTTTATCAAATTAAATTTATAAAAGTGTATAAAATAAATTTTAACATTTTTGATTGAATGGCATAGTAAGCAGTTCATTTGAGAAAATATTATTTTCAAACTTATAAAACCCAAAAAAATTATATGTGTTATTATCAATACATTTTATTTACATAAAAACATTTTAAATGATATTTAAAATGATTTCATTACTATTAATATTACTAGGTTTAATGACTATGTTATAACTATCTCACATAAATAATTAAAATAGTATAATGTTGTTTAGTATAAATTCAGTGATGTGTGTAAGACAAACTTTGTCTACGTTGCATTTTATCCAATAATAACTCATTTTATAACACAAAAAAGATTAAATTGGTGTATTGTGTAATCAAGTAAATCAATGAAAATTAATTTATTAGAAAAATGGTTATAAAACCTACAGTTTATGCATTCATCACAAAATAAAATGAATTTCAACTTCAAAATACATCTTTCTAATACAAAAAAATGAGGATAATTCTTACTCGTCAAATCCTCATGTTCACACATTGCTTCCTCTAACTAGTGATATTACCACAAAACATTTACCATGTGAGTGGTCCGGTTTCATAGAACATCTTCTGTATGATCTAGAATTTCAACTAGTTGTTTCTCATGAGAATGATCATGCTCCCCCGATATGACCTTTGAGTCCAGTACATGTGAAATGTCTGTTATATACATCCATATGATAGATAAAAGGAATAAATTGTGGACATGGGAGAGATCTATATGAAGCTCCATGGGATATTAAAACATCCTAATATGATAAATAATCTCAAAGGGACATATATAACTAGGTCAATGTTTCTCATTCTTCCTAAATTTCAAAACCTTCTTACATGGAGAGATTCATAGAAACACCTAATCATCAAATTATAATTTTCTATCAGTCCAACGATTATCATCATTAATTTTCTACCATTATAGTGTTACATTGATATATTACTAAATGGTTCTAAACTTCTTGACCATTTCATACTTGATCATAGGTCCCTATATCTACCACTCACCAACTTCATCATAGAACACTTGATCTCTCACTAGTGCAGAAAACATTTTTTACGTCAGTTATTTTTCATTATTTACGTCGGTTTTTAGGCGACATTAATACGGACGACGTTATAAATAACGTTTTTTACGTCGGTTATTTAAAACCCGACGTAACATCCCTAACTTCACGGTGTTTATCACGTCGGTTCATTAATAACCGACGTGATAAATATGCACGGGGGGGGGGGGGGGGGTTATCACGTCGGTTATTTTCTAAACCGACGTGATAAAACGCCTGGGATATCGATTATCACGTTGGTTATGTCATAACCGACGTGATTAACCCTTCCCCGGGCCTATTATCACGTCGGTTTCTTAAATAACTGACGTGATAAAAAGGCCTGGGAAACGTTTTAGCACGTCGGTTATCCAATAACTGACGTGGTAAATCGATTCCCAGGCCTTTTAGCACATCGGTTATATTAAGAACCGACGTGATAAAAGGCCCGGGAACGGTTTATCACGTCGGTTCTCGAAAAAACCGACGTGATAAACCCCTACCGATTTATTTACCACGTCGGTTATAAAATAACCGACGTGAAAGCGATATTTTTTTTTAAAATAATTGCACTGCTCTCACCAAAAAGCAACCAGAAACCAAACAACAAAAATAACCATGCCAGCCCTCCCCCAAGCTCCAACTGAACCCCACCCTCATCTATACCCACCTAACAACCTGGCCAGCCCTCCCCCACCACATTGGAGCCCCACCACAACCCTTGGACACCCCCACCCCTTGGACAGCCCCCCCACCCTCATTTACACCCCCACGACCCCTAGTACAGCCTCAAACACCCATTGGACACCCCTCCCATATCCCTTGGACACCCCCCACCCCTTGGACATCCCCCCCACCCTCATTTACACCCCCAAGACCCCTAGTACAGCCTCAAACACCCATTGGACATCCCCCACACCTTGACAGCCCTCCCAGACCCCTTGGACACCCCCCGACCCCTGGACACCCCCCGAGCCCTTGGACAGCCCCAAACACCCCTTGGACACCCCTCCCATATCCCTTGGACACCCCCCTCCACCCCTTGGACACCCCCCACCCCTTGGACAGCCCCCCACCCTCATTTACACCCAACCGGCCCCTTGGACAGAACTCCCAGACACCTTGGACACCACTCCCATATCCCTTGGACACCCCCCCACCCCTTGGACACCCCCACCCCTTCGACAGCCCCCCCCCCACCCTCATTTACACCCCCTGAACACTAGGATAGCCCCAAACACCCCTTGGACACTCCTCCCATATCCCTTGGACACCCCCCCCACCCCTTGGACACCCCCACCCCTTGGACATCCCCCCCACCCCCTGGACACCCCCCCCCCCGACCCCTTGGAAACCCCTACCCCTTGGAAACCCCCCCATCCCCTTGGATAGCCAGAAACACCCCTTGGACACCCCTCCTATATCCCTTGGACACCCCCCACCACTTGGACACCCCCCCCACCCCTTGGACAACCCCCCCCCCCCCCCCCTCATTTACACCCAACCGACTCCTTGGACAACCCCAAACACACCTTGGACACCCCTCCCATATCCCTTGGACACCCCCCACCCCTTGGACACCCCCACCCTCATTTACACCCCCAACCCCTAGGACAGCCCCAAACACACCTTGGACACCCCTCCCATATCCCTTGGACACCCCCCCCCCCACCCGTTGGACACCCCCCCCCCCCACCCCTTGGAAAGCCCCCCCACCCTCATTTACACCCAACCGGCCCCTTGGACAGAACTCCCAGACACCTTGGACACCACTCCCATATCCCTTGGACACCCCCCCACCCCTTCGACAGCCCCCCCACCCTCATTTACACCCCCCGAACACTAGGACAGCCCCAAACACCCCTTGGACACCCCTCCCATATCCCTTGGACACCCCCCACCCCTTGGACACCCCCACCCCTTGGACAGCCCCCCCACCCCCTGGAAACCCCCCCGACCCCTTGGAAACCCCCCTACCCCTTGGAAACCCCCCCCCATCCCCTTGGACAGCCCCAAACACCCCTTGGACACCCCTCCTATATCCCTTGGACACCCCCACACCACTTGGATGAAGGACCCCGGGACACCCTAAGAGGGGAGGGGTGAATCAGGGTGACCACTTTTTCTTTTAATGTGTTGGATATTGTTCCCACGTTGGTAGGAACTTGTTGAACCTGTATGATGATTATGATCAAAATGAAAACATTCACATGCACAGAGAAGACACAGCCATTTTTACTTGGTTCACCCCTAAGGGCTACGTCCAAGGAGCATACGCCGACAGGTTGCCGGTCGTACCTAAATCCACTATGCTTCACTAGCTGCGGATACAAAAGTTCGGGTACAGACACTCTGTCCTAGGCTCACTGCCTTTACAATAGTTCAGGGATAGCTCACTGCGTCCCTCAGGTCACTCCCGTTGACTCCCCCTGGCTCACTGCCGTTGGTGAAGTCCCACTCAGTTTATAGACGTGAAGGTCTCTTCTTCATTTGCATAAGAGTGCATCCTTTGTTGTATGTAGATGATCTATTGAAGTCCGATTCTCACCAGAAGAATATCACTTTTCCCCGAATGAACCGAGTAGTCTCTCGGCTTTCGTGCAGCTCCAAACACGCCGGTTGACATCAGAAAAACCAGGCGCGCTTCTCCAAGACAGTCGCGCAAGTCCCACTACGCCGCGCAAGTCCACACTGGCGCGCAAGTGTCATCAACACAGTTGCGCGACTCTTCCTTCCCCAACTAAAAACTTGCGCGGTCCACTTCCTTTCTCTTCCAAACCACCTTGGGCGCACAGCCAAACACCGGCGCGCGAGCTCTACTTGCGCGACAAAACAACCACCAGCGCGACTCAACCACCTGCGCGACGAGATCTCAAACAATCTCTCGGCCTTGAACTTTGTTGCAAATGATGAGGGGTGGTCCAGTATTTATAGTCAAACTGGACCCCCTGCGCGGCGGCGCACAAGTCCTCGACGGCGCGCAAGTCTTGTCTTCAATAAACTCTGTCGCGCAACTCACTTGCGCGACCCAACCAACACTTGCGCGACCTTCTTGCCTTAGCCAAATTTTGATGTTCTAATCCTCAAAATCATATGGCGCGCAAGTCTTTCATCCTCCAAGAGCACGGCGCGCAAGTACCTTTGCCAAAAACACTTTACTTTATTGGCCGATTTTTAGGCCCAAAAATTTGGCAAACACTGGGAAACAGTGCCACCTTCACTACTGTTTTCTGCTCGAACGGTATGATCACTTTGTTGGTAAACACCATGAACTTCCACTGAGGATTGACAACAAACACAAACCATACACCAAATCATGCTTTGAAGAACCTGGTTCCAACAATATCCCCCTTTGGGTTTGTTGGCAATCAGAATAAATTCAATAGATCTCCAACCATGAGCAAATCCAAAACGCAAGAATCAACTCAGCCAACACTCTAAGTCTACGTGAGCAATGCTCGGTGTAGAAAACAAGAGAGAAAGCTTGAATTGGGTCTTAGTGTTTTGAAATTCTCCATGACGCCCGATGTTATCCTTATTAAACTTCTCATCACAATCTTACACTTCTCATCACAGAAGAATTTCTTGCCTTGAATTTATGCCTTTCTCCCCCATTGACAATAAAACCAAAGACCGAAAAGTTTGTTCAACGTTCAGCTCAAGCCATACTCCCCCTGGATAGTATCTCCCCCATAAACCTTCATCATAGCCATATGCAGATAAAAACAGTTAAAACAAACGGGGAGAGGGGACTTCCGGTGCCTCTTTATGCAGTAGGAGGTGGTCGAACACCGAGGTTCAACCGATGCTTCTCAACCATAGTCGCGGACAATGGCTTGGTTAGGATATCAGCCACTTGCTCATTAGTTCCAACATGATCCATTTTAATCACTCCTTGTTCAACCTTTTCTTTGATAAAATGATACCGTATTTCAATATGTTTTGTACGATAATGTTGAACCGGATTCTTCGTAAGATCAATTGCACTTTTTTTATCGCAATAAATCACCATTGGTTGCTGCACCTTATCACCAATATCTGTTAGCTGCTGCTTCATCCAAAGAAGTTGAGTGCATGCTTTTGTGGCGCAGATATATTCAGCTTCAGCAGTACTAAGAGAAGTACTTTCTTGCTTCTTGCTCAACCAGCCAACACATTTATGCCCAATATAGAAATCTCCACCACTAGTGGACTTTCTGTCTATTACATCCCCAGCCCAGTCAGCATCAGAAAACGCTGATAATTCACTGTCCCTGCCTGTAGCAAAAAATAACCTGAAGTTATGTGTGCCTTGAATATACCTCATGATTCTTTTTACTGCTGACATATGTTCCTCCTTTAGATTACTCTGAAAGCGGGCCGCAAGGCATGTTGCAAAGACAATATCTGGCCTTGTCGCTGTCAGATACAGTAGGCTTCCAATGATCCTCCTGTACATGGTGGGATCAACAGAGTTCCCATCCTCATGCTTTCCAAGTTTAGTTCCAACAGCAATCGGAGTTGACATTGGTTTGGAGTCTTGCATATTGAACTTCTTCAGCAACTCTCTTGCATATTTTTCCTGAGAAATGAAAGTGTATTCCTTATTTTGAATCACTTGTAACCCCAAGAAATATGTGAGCTCCCCAATCATAGACATTTCAAATTCTGATTTCATGTGGTTGGAAAATTCATCCACTGATTTCTGCCTGCTGCCACCAAAAATGATATCATCAACGTAGACAAGAAACATGAACTGATGTTTTGGAGAATTCTTCACATAGAGATTGTGATCAACTCCTCCTCTTTTGAATTCCAACTTCTTGAGATGTGAATCTAGCCGTGAGTACCATGCCCGTGGTGCATGCTTCAAACCATATAGAGCTTTCTTTAGTTTGCAGACCTTTGTTTCATCGGTACCCAAGACAAACCCCACCGGTTGTTCAATGTAGACTTCTTCTTCAAGTACACCATTCAAAAATGTTGTCTTAACATCCATTTGATATACTTTATATCCTCTTTGGAGTGCCATGGCAAGGAAAAGCCTGATTGATTCCAGTCTAGCAACTGGAGCAAAAGTTTCTTCAACATCAATACCTTCAATCTGGGAGTATCCTTTACATACCAGTCGTGCCTTGTTTCTGATAACACTTCCATGCTCATCAAACTTATTTTTGAAGATCCATTTGGTACCAATCACATTGTGACCTTCGGGTCTCTGGACAAGATCCCATGTCTAATTCTTATCAATCTGATCTAATTCATCATTCATGGCTTTCACCCAAGATTCATCTTTTGCAGCTTCTTCGGATGAGGATGGCTCTACAACTGATAGAAATAAAGATTGCGTGGTATTCCTCATCCTTCTGGTTTGAGTGGGTGCACTCCTATCCCTAATTATGTTGGATGGATCAATCTCAGCTCTTCGATTTCTCCTGCGAGGTTCAGTAGAATTCTCTTCAACCATAGTTTCTTCTTCAGATTCTTCTTCTGAGTCAACATCATTATGTGATTGATGAGTGTTTTGAACAGCTTCCTCTATTTCTGCATTTGTAGTTTCTTCATGTCCACATTCTTCATGACTTTCTATCACATCAGCATATGACGTCCGTGAAGCATTTTTGGTTTTCTCTTCAATTATCTTAACATCATTGCTTTCCACAATCCTTCCCAAAAGATTGTTGAAACATTTGTAGGCTTTGCTGTTCATTGAGTAACCGAGGAAGATTCCTTCATCAGCGTTGTCACCATATTTCCCCTGATTTCCTTCTTTGTTCCTGATGAAGCACTTACTTCCAAAGACACAAAAGTATTTTAGAGAAGGCTTCCGTCCATGCCACAATTCATATGGTGTCTTCGTCTCACCCATATAAAGTCCTGTTCGATTCTGAATGTACACTGCAGCTTGAACAGCCTCTTTCCAGTAATGTCGTGGAATACGACTCTCAATCAGCATAGTTCGTGCCATGTTGTTCACCTGTCGATTCCTTCGTTCAACAACTCCATTTCGTTGTGGAGTTCTCACATCAGCTACCTCATGTTGTATCCCATGCTTCTCCAGATAATTTTCAAATTCAATGGACGTGTATTCTCCTCCATTGTCAGATCGCAACACTTTGATTGTTCGTCCAGTATCATTCTCGGCGATTCGCCGATATGTTTTCATGCAGTCAAGGACCTGTCGTTTCCGGTGAATGACCATCACACATGCCATTCGACTGTAATCATCCATAAAAAGGACAAAGTACCTTTCTCCATGAGTTCCGGCAACATTTATTGGACCAAAAACATCTGTATGAATCAGATCAAGAAGGTGAGATTCCTTTTTCTTCTTTGGCCGATATGAACTGCAGACCAGCTTCCCACGAATACAAGCATCACAGGATTTTTCACGCTCACGCTTCAGGTTGGGGATGTCCATGACAATTCTCAATTTTGATATTTTCTCCATGTCTTGTTGATTGATGTGTCCCAATCTCTGATGCCACAAATTGTTTTCTTCTTCAACAGTCATGTAACATACATTTTCTTCACTATCAACCTGATACAAGTTGCCTTCTGTTCTGCATCCTTTCATAAGTGAATTTTCGGTTTTTCCCTTGATGGTGCAGCCTTTCTGATTAAAAGTAACTATAAGTCCTGAGTCACAGAGTTGAATCACGCTAAGGAGATTATGGCGTAGGCCATCTACGGAAAGGACTTCAGTCTTCTTTAGTTCTCCATTAGCTAATTGGGTACTTCCACTCCCTTTGATTTTCAGAGCCCCATCATTACCAAATCTTACTGTACCATCAACATTCTTTATGACATTCGTTAGTAGGCCGGCATTACCCGTCATATGAGATGAACAACCGCTATCCAGAATCCAGGTACTATTGTTCTTTGTAGCTTTGAGGGCTACCTCTACAAGGTTCGATTTCTCAATCTTCTTCCTTTCCTTCCATGAGACATTAGATTGAGTATATAGGACTGATGGCCTTTCAACTATCTCTTCCGCATACCCAGGTTCTTCATAGCCAAAGTCCTCTGTAAGAGGTGAGAACATGTTTAAATGAGCAACACTGTCTTGCTGACGAGACTTGACTTGTCTTGAACTTCGGTATGAGGTGTCTATGTCTCTTCTCTGCCTGCAATTAATGCCCTTATGACCAAAGTTAGAACAACAAAAACAATATCCATAGAAATTATTTCTTCTATGAGAATTAGGATATGAGATTGTTCTCCTTTGTTGAGCATCTATATCTTCTCCATTCAGATAGCTTCTTGCCTCTTCACAATAAGACATGGTATGGCCCAGATAGCCACAGAACTGACACTTCATGAGAGGAAATGTCTTCTCACTTGAATTTCTCCTTATAGATTCTTCTTTGGGAGAATAGTAAGACTGTCTTCCATTTTTGAAAGTTTGAGGAAAATTTTCAGGTCTCCTTTTAGTTTGGATTGAGGGTTCCTTTTTCAGCACTCTAGGTAACATTTCATCATGTTCAACTTTCATCTTGTCTTTCTTTTGGATCTTTTCACTTCCAGCAGTTGATGACTCAGCCTCACAGCCAATTCCACTCTTTCCCATGCAAGTAGGTCTTTGATCACTCAAGACTTTTCCAACCCCATCTGAACCACACTTCGCTCTTGCAAGTAATTCTGCATCTGAGAATCTTCCGAACTGTATTTTCTTCCTCGATTCTTTTGGAACTGATTCTGTCTCCATTTTACTCTTTAGAGTAACTACTTCCTCCTCAAGACCCTCAACAGTCTTGGATTTTTCATCCAATCTGGATGTGAGGTCATTGATGACCTTTTCCTGCTCTTCAATTCTCAGCTTCAGATCAACTGCATCATCATTGCTTTCAATTATTTTAGACTGTACCTTCACAAATTCTTCCAGTCGTTCAATTTCAGCTTCAAGTTGATCAACATATTCAGTTGATTCTTCCACAATTTATTTCCACTTATTACAGCTCTTACATTTAATCTTAAGCTTACTAACTTCATCCTTAAGTTGCACCTCATGATCTACACAAGTTCTCAGTTGTTTTTCACCATCAGTATCTTCTGACTTTTCAACAGTGGCCATCATAGAAGCATGGTTCCCAGTTTTGAATTCTGGTTCTTCTTCATCACAGAATTCATTGTCATCTTCTTCCTCTTCACAGACAAAACTCTTCTTTTGCATTTTCTTACCAGATTTGAAGTCTCCCTTTTTGAAGAACCTTCTTTAAGGATTCTTGATTTTTTCATATTCACTGTCATCATCATTGATATTCTTCAAGCACTGAGAAGCAATATGCCCAACTTTTCCACAACGGAAACATGCGAGAGGTAACTTCCCTTTGAATTTCCCTTTCCCCTTCTGGAACTTCTTTGCAATGAGAGAAAGAATTTCTTTCTCTTCGTCATCATCACCGCTACTATCCTTTGAGATTTTCAATTTATCCATGGCCTTGAATGCCATTTCCTTGCTCACCCGAGTCGTAGCATCTTCTGGTTTGACTCTCATTTCATAAGCTACCAAACTGCTCAGTAAGTCATCTAGAGAAAGTTTGGAAAGATCTCTTTCCTCAAGAGCTGACACCTTCGCATTATACAGAGGTGGAAGTCTTCTTAATATTTTATTTACAATATCAATGTCTTTGATTTCTTCGCCTAGACCCCGAATTGCTCCAACCACTTCAGTAATTCGATTGAAGAAAGAGTCTGCATTCTCGTCTGGATGCATCTTCAGATCATCAAACCGATTGTGTAGCACTTATAGTTTCGCCTCCTTCACTTTGCTATCACCTTCATAAATATTCTCAAGTTTATCCCATATAGATTTTGCTGAGGTGCAATTCATCACCTTCAGGTAAATCTGATCAGAAAGGGCTGCAGTGAGAGCATTCTGTGCTTTAGCATCTGCATCAAGAAGTTTCCTGTCTGTTTCAGTCATAGCCAGACCTGTTGGATCAGTGACATGTATTCCTTGAACAGTAGAAAAAAGAACTTCCATTCCAAGAGATCTTAGATAAGATCTCATTCTGTTCTTCCAGATCTGGAAATTGCTTCCATCGAAGTGAGGGACTCCCCTGACATTGATCGCGTTTTCCATGATGAAGAAGGTCAGATTCAACGCCAGCAACCTCCCTCTGATACCACTTGAAGGACCCCGGGACACCCTGAGAGGGGAGGGGTGAATCAGGGTGACCACTTTTTCTTTTAATGTGTTTGATCTTGTTCCCACGTTGGTAGGAACTTGTTGAACCTGTATGATGATTATGATCAAAATTAAAACATTCACATGCACAGAGAAGACACAGCCATTTTTACTTGGTTCACCACTAAGGGCTACGTCCAAGGAGCATACGCCGACAGGTTTCCAGTCGTACCTAAATCCACTATGCTTCACTAGCTGCGGATACAAAAGTTCGGGTACAGACACTCTGTCCCAGGCTCACTGCCTTTACAATAGTTCAGGGATAGCTCACTGCGTCCCTCAGGTCACTCCCGTTGACTCCCCCTGGCTCACTGCCGTTGGTGAAGTCCCACTCAGTTTATAGACGTGAAGGTCTCTTCTTCATTTGCATAAGAGTGCATCCTTTGTTGTATGTAGATGCTCTATTGAAGTCTGATTCTCACCAGAAGAATATCACTTTTCCCCGAATGAACCGAGTAGTCTCTCGGCTTTCGTGCAGCTCCAAACACGCCGGTTGACATCAGAAAAACCAGGCGCGCTTCTCCAAGACAGTCGCGCAAGTCCCACTACGCCGCGCAAGTCCACACTGGCGCGCAAGTGTCATCAACACAGTTGCGCGACTCTTCCTTCCCCAACTACAAACTTGCGCGGTCCACTTCCTTTCTCTTCCAAACCACCTTGGGCGCACAGCCAAACACCGGCGCGCAAGCTCTACTTGCGCGACAAAACAACCACCAGCGCGAATCAACCACCTGCGCGACGAGAGCTCGAACAATCTCTCGGCCTTGAACTTTGTTGAAAATGAGGAGGGGTGGTCCAGTATTTATAGGCAAACTGGACCCCCTGCGCGGCGGCGCGCAACTCCTCGACGACGCGCAAGTCTTGTCTTCAATAAACTCTGTCGCGCAACTCACTTGCGCGACCCAACCAACACTTGCGCGACCTTCTTGCCTTAGCCAAATTTTGATGTTCTGATCCTCAAAATCATATGGCGCGCAATTCTTTCATCCTCCTAGGGCACGGCGCGCAAGTACCTTTGCCAAAAACACTTTACTTTATTGGCCGATTTTTAGGCCCAAAAATTTGGCAAACACTGGGAAACAGTGCCACCTTCACTACTGTTTTCTGCTTGAACGGTATGATCACTTTGTTGGTACACACCCTGAACTTCCACTGAGGATTGACAACAAACACAAACCATACACCAAATCATGCTTTGAAGAACCTGGTTCCAACATTGGACACCCCCCCACCCCTTGGACAGCCCCCCCCCACCCTCATTTACACCCAACCGACTCCTTGGACAGCCCCAAACACACCTTGGACACCCCTCCCATATCCCTTGGACACCCCCCACCCCTTGGACACCCCCCCCCCACCCTCATTTACACCCCCACCCCCCCCCCCCCGACGCCTAGGATAGCCCCAAACACACCTTGGACACCCCTCCCATATCCCTTGGACACCCCCCAAACACCCACCCACCCCCGTGGAACCTCTCCCCCCATACCAAAATCCAAACCAGAAAAACCATCAACAGTAGACCAAAACAAGAAGTAGAGAAAAATTAAACATTCACTTATATAACATTCAAAACATACACTTTCAACTTCAAAAAAAACTAAATCCAACCTAAACGACTACGAAATACACAATTACATTGACAATATTCAAAATTACATTTTACATTACAAACAACTAAAAGTCAATCAAACCTGTAAAATAATTTGACCACTCCACTTGTAAGTGTTTGATATCTTCAGCAGTAAAGGGTTGAGGGTCATCAAAAAGCTACAAAGGAAAAGGATATTAGTCAACGTGTATAATGAATAAATCAAATTGAAATATTATGAGAAAGAGGAAATCTTACCAGGTCAAAACTCAGAACTGTCCCAGTTGTTATTATTTCATACATAAATCTTAACATGTAATATCCGCATTCGATGATGCCTTGTTGCTCATGACATTTATGTTTGAATGAGTGTAAATTCAATATATTATTTTTATGTAATAAATCAAAATGTACAAATTATAAATGGATATTTACCTTCGCATGTACATATTTGATCTTGAAATTCCTTTTCTTTGCGCTTTTTCGAAAGTGGACCCATGCCCTGTTAGAAAATAATAAGAATGGGGTAAATTTAAAATTCATTATAATATATAAAACTATTGTGAAATTGAAACTTACCTTTCCAATATATTCTTAAAACTTTCTCGCACATCATCATGGAGAGAGCATATCCAATAAAGTGTTTTCTCCCTAGGGCAAAAAACCCCTAACATCCAATGATCCCTGATAAAAGGAAATTTAACGTTAGTGGTTTTTTATGTTAAAAGATAATTAAATCTTTGAGAGGGATTTGTTTCATACCTCTCACAAAAAGGCATCATCCAACACTGTGTGATTACATTCTTTTCAAATCTATCAGCAATATAAAGCATTCTTTGTTCCTCATCCAATTCACATGCTTCAGGGGAAATCAATTGTGGGTCCATGAATCCATATACATCTGTCAGCTCATTCCTCTCACAAATTTTATACAGATACCTAATACAAAGCAGACATAAGTATACATTTTTAATAAATATAACGAAAGGAAAAGGTGTTAAGACTTACATGATAAAAATTTGCACCACGTTGATGCCCAACTTATCTCCAGTGACAAACTCCATGATATCAGTTTTCATAATCCCCACACTTAGTTCACGTCCACAGACATGAGCTTCCATTGTAAAGTCATAATGATCTGCCAGCAAATATGAATATCTTGACAATTTGTCAAGACTGCTAGTATCTGCATCTGATGTCATAGCTATCTGTCTTTGTTGTTGTCTATACAGTATTTCTTTACCTTTGAATTATTCCTGTAAAAATAAATTGAAAAATATATTAGTTTTCAAATGATAAAACATTAATAAAAATATAAAATAAAAGATATAACATCCATACCTATATGGTAATGAGTCGAAGAAGTCTGGATGGCCAAAGTAAAAAATGGCCGATACTATGTCCAACTGTCGTCACCTCATCTGTAGGTAATGGTATCCAAGCTGATCTATCTATAATATCCTGTACACTGACCCTCTGATTCTCTACCTCTAACTGTTGATGATGAACTGTATCTCCTATAAAATATACCATCCCATATGCAACTATATGATGTTGAGGATCATCAACATACAACTCACAATAAGTAGGTAGCTGCGGCGGAGGAGGAGGATCAAAAATGGGGTCCGCAGGCTGAGGTGGGGGAGTGGGAGCTACTGGGAGAGGTGGAGTGGGAGCTGCACCCTGAAATTGTCTTTGCAAGTCTGCAAACATAAACTGCACCGATGCTCTAATCTTGTCCTCCATTGTCGCATTAATATTATGGACTTCAGCCTCCAAGGATTCTATTTTTTTATAAACTCCCTCAACGTTAGAAGTTGAGGAACGTGGCAACACTTTTCTTACCGATACACCTGCCGGATATCCTCTTACACGGCCAGGATGTTCGGGCTTTCCCAATGCCACAGATAAAATATCTCCCCTCCCAGATGGTGTAAATGTCCCCTGTGAACTCTTCTCCTCAAGAGAGTCCTGTAATAATTAATTGAACATTTCTATAATGATTGGAAATATATGATGAAAATAGTAAACTTAAATAAATAAAATAGATATCTTACAATCCTCTCAACTACGAGTCTCGATTCTTCCGAAAGATATTGTCCTTTTTGCCCTTCCGAGCTCTTTTCCATTTCTCATGTCTAGATGGAGGGGATGGAGGGGACACCTCTCCAGAGCTTGAAGACTCAGCTCTTAGTTGTTGAAATTTTTCTGCCATCATTTGTTCTTCCAATAATGCATACCCTCCCCGAGATAAACTATGAGGGTATACATTTTTAGATTGGATCTCTTGATGAGATTTCCTTGTTTGCTGTAAATTAAGAATAAGTAATCATTAACAAAACAATAATAAGATCATTTATATAAGAAATCTTATAAAAGTTTACATTGCCCTTACCAAAAATGATTCTTTTCTTCTACTTTCAAAAAATTGTCTCCAAGTGTCTTCATCTATAAAAGGATATATACGACATGGATTCTCACGACTCCTATGACCATAAATGAAATCAGATGAGAGGGTTGATTTGAAATCCCTCCATCTCCTAGCAGCCAACGATAAGCATTTCTTCCTGACTCCTCCAGTGTCAGGAATATCAAATGTCATCTGATAAAAAAGAGGTTAAAAATATTATATATACTAGAAACATTTAAAGAACAGTCAAACAATATCCAAAGATCTTACCAAAATGGTCTCCCACAGCTGAGAAATTATCGCCTTATCCACACTTCTCCAATCATCATAGAGAATGCTTACTTTGCTCTTAGCCTGAGTTGCTACAAAACCCTTAAAATCTTTAGCATTTGGACCTCTAGGAAGATCATCATCATCAAACTCCATGACTATCCTCTCCTCCTTCGTACGGGCAAGTGATAATTTTGGTAAACGTGTGCACCCACGCTTACCAACCTTTGAACTCTTTTTCGTAATAGGAGCATGTGAATGTTCCTCCCCAGATGTATGACCAATATGCTCATCTCCAGAATCATGTGGCTGATCAACTGATTGATCTGTCATTTTCCTTCAAATCAAAAAAACAAACATTAGTTCACAAATATACAAATTCAAATATTGTAATACTACTTAATCAGAAAATAGAAAAGTGTACTAAATTACATAATAGTAAACATTGGTAATATGGTAAGCATGTTAAACATTGATAAACATGGTAAACACAGGCAAAAGGTTTCCAAGGAGTTGGCCCAAGAAAGCTGAAAAGTGGACTCACTGAGTCCACCGGTCAGCCGGTGTGAGCTCACCGGCCGGCCGGAGGATCCAGGCAGTAGACTTGCCCACTGCCTGGTGCCACCGGCCGGCCGCTGGCTCACCACCGGCCGGCCGGTGGACCAGACAGAGCCTTCCTGTCTGGACCACCGGTCGGCCTGTGGTCCAGACAGAGAGCCTTCCTCTGTCTGGACCACCGGCCGGCCGCTGGCTCATCACCGGACGGCCGGTGGACCAGACAGCTTTGCTCTGGACCACCGGCCAACCAGTGATCCACCACCGGCTAGCCGGTGCGCCCAGGACTTCTCCTCTTTACGGTTTTTATTGATTTATCGTTTTGGTTTGATACATGTTTTAATAAGTAAAAAATTTACAATATCTAACATTATATGAAAAAACTAAATGTAAACAAGAAATAAACATGTGTTACCTGTAATTTTAGGAATGTACAGTTGGATTGTTTTCCCAAATTCCTTCGTCGTGATCGTTCCTTATGGCACAAACCATGTCTTCAACATACTCATCATTATGTTCTGTTAATCTTTCCATGGAAGTAGGGATCTCACATAAATCAGCATCTTCATCAAATTCATCCTCACCAACATATTGTTTTTTCCCTTGTAAAACAACAGCCCACTGCATATCTGATTGATCTACTATATAGAAAATTTGTTTGGCATGTGTTTCCATTATAAAAGAATCAGCTGTGTCTTCCAATCTATTCAGATTAACAAGTGTCATTCCAAACTCATCGTGTCTGACACTGTTGTTACTGATAAACCATTTACAGTTAAAAACAGGAACTTTAATTTTAAAGTAATCAGCCTCCCATATGTCTTCAATCACTCCATAATATGCACTTGATGCCGAAATTGGGTTTCTGTCCTTAGCACTCGAAAAATGCATTGCTTCTGCAAACACCAATACACCACTATTCTGAACTGCACTTCTGTTGTCCTGAGCTTTTGTATGAAATGTATAGCCATTAATGTCATAAGCGGACCATGTTATCCCATTTAAAGATGGACCACCCACTATCCATTTTAATGTCTCTGATACATCTGATCTACCAAGCAAGGTCTTTTTAAACCATGGCAAAAAAGTTTTGTTGTGCTCATTCAAAATCCACATTTCTTTCTTCTTTGGATGACATTGTTTCAACTCATTAATATGCAATGTGATATACGGTTGAACATAATCTATGTTATTCAAGATGTATGATTCTAACTTCTTCATATGTTCAGCTGACAGTGATTTGACTTTTAAGCCATGAATCCCCTTTCCCTCATTATTAACCCGTTCATGGCGAGATGGAGGAAAACCTATGTGTTGCGCCGTAGCCAAGTAGCTCGTACAAAACTCTGCTACCTCCTCAGAAATATACTTTTCAATAATGGAGGCTTCAGGTCGATATGGATTTTTAACATATCCCTTTAATATTTTCATATACCTTTCAAAAGGATACATCCAACGAAGATATACAGGTCCACAAAGCTTTATTTCTCGAACCAGATGAATCATTAAATGCACCATCATATCAAAAAAAGTTGGAGGAAAATACATTTCCAAATGACAAAGTATAAAAATTGCATCCTTTTCCAAAATGTTCAAAGCATTCACATCAATCGCCTTGTTACAAATTGAATTGAAAAAATAACACAACCTCATTATAGTCTTTCTGAAACGGATGGGCAATATTCCACGCAGTGAAACTGGTAGAATTTGTTGCATCATGACGTGACAATCATGTGATTTCATACCTATAAACTTTATGTCTTTCAATGAGACAAAATTTTTTACATTTGAAGAATAACCTTGAGGCACTTTGATATCATGAAGACACTGACAGAAGCTACTTTTCTCCCTCTTCGATAATGTATGACAAGCCGGGGGAAGAAATGTTCGTCTTCCTTTAGGAGTGGGAGCTAACTCCAAACGTATTCCCATTGATAGTAGGTCTAACCTTTCATTCAACCCATCTTTTGTCTTTCCTTTAATATCTAGCAATGTTCCGATCAAAGAATCACAGATATTCTTCTCCACGTGCATGACATCAATATTATGTTTGACTTCATGATACCTCCAATATGGTAGCTCAAAAAATATTGACCTTTTCTTCCAAATATGTCTATCATTACCAGATTTCTGTGTCTTTCCCAATGTCACATCAAGGTTTTTCACCCTCTCAAAATACAAATCTGGGGATAAAGGTTTTGGAGTAGTATCAAATTCTTGTGAGCCATTGAATGCCTTTTTTAGTCTTCTATAAGGGTGATCCATAGTCAAAAACTTTCGATGACCCATGTACACTGTTTTCCTCCCATGATGCAATTGACAATATGACGTATGTTGTTCGCAAATTGGACATGCTTTATGCCCTTTAACACTGTATCCAGACAAATTTCCATATGCTGGGAAGTCATTTATAGTGAATAGAAGCACTGCATGCAGTTGAAAATATTCCATTTTATAAGAATCATACACCCTAATACCATCAGCCCATAACAGTTTCAAATCATCAATCAGCGGTGACAAGTATACATCAATATCATTGCCGGGTTGCTTTGGACCAGAGATCATGATACTCAACATGACATATTTGCGCTTCATACAAACTTCAGGAGAGAGGTTGTAAATTACCAATAAAATAGGCCATAAACTATGTGTGCTAATGAGGGTTCGGTATGGATTCATTCCATCTGTGCACAAGCCTAGTCTCAGATTTCTAATTTCATTTCCAAATGTAGGGTACTGGGCATCAATTTTCTTCCATTGTGGACAATCAGCTGGATGACGTATTTTTCCATCACATACCCGCTCATCAGAATGCCATCTTAACCTTTTTGCATCATATGAATTAGCAAATAAACGTTTGAAACTAGGAATTATAGAAAGATACCAAAATACCTTTGAAGGGAGCTTTGTAATCTCTACATCATCTTGTGATTTTTCTTTCACCTTATACCGTGATGTCCCACATTTAAGACACTCTTTCAGAAATTCATATTCCTTCCTATATATAATGCAGTCATTCGGACAGGCATGTATTTTCCTGTATCCCAATCCCATCAGGCATAATATTTTTTTGGCCTTATAATGTGAATCTGGAAGATCGTTATCTTTTGGAAGAATGTCTTTCATCAATTGTAGCAGCTCTGTAAAACTTCTGTCACTCCATCCATGTTTCGCCTTCAGGTTAATCAATCTTAACACCGCCGACAAAACCGTAAAATCTATACAACCAGGATATAATGGTTTTTCGGCATCACCATATAGACGTGCAACTGTCGGTTCTATATCAATTTTTTCTACTACAATATCGCGAATCATTTCTTCAATTCCATCGGAGTTACCATCTTGCGATTCATTATCATCAGTGACATTCTGTCCAGTTTCGCCATGCCAAATCCAAGGGTTGTAACTCGGATTGAAACCATGACAAATCAGATGATCTTTTATCTCTCTACTTTTCAACTTCTTCATATTCATACATTTCAGGCATGGACAGAAAAAAATGTCACTACTTGGAACATTTCGTTTAGCAAATTCCAAAAAGGCATCAACACCTTCCTCATATTCATTGCTCATTCGATGTGCCGTAATCCAACTTCGACTCATTATTACCTATAACAAATAGCAAATATATATATATTTTTTAGATAAGACAAATATATGTTTATATGAAAAAAATCATAATTTGAATGTAAACAATTTTGAAATATAAAACAAATCGATGTGTATTTAAAAAAATATGCTTGAATATAATTTTTTAAACAAAATATAGTAAGATATAACACCCCCCCTGGACACCACCCCCACCCCCGACCCCCTTGGACACCCCCCTGGACACCCCCCAACACCCACCCACACCCTTGGACAACCCCCCACACCCACCCACCCCCTTGTAAACCCCCCTGGACACCCCTCGACCCCTCTGGACAGCCCCCCGCCCCTCCTGGACACCACCCCCTACCCCCTTAGACACCCCCCTGGACATCCCCCAACCCCTTGTAAACCCCCCTGGACAACCCCAAATACCCTCTGGAGAGGCCTCCACACACTTGGACAGCCCCCCACACCCATCCAACCCCTTGGACACCCCCCCTGGACACCCCACCGACCCCTCTGGACAGGCCTCCACCCCCTTGGACAGCCACCCACACCCACCCATCCCCTTGGACACCACCCTGGACACCCCCCGACCCCTCTGGACAGCCCCCGACCCCTCTAGAAAGCACCCCCACCCCTCCTGGACACAACCCCCACCCCCGACCTGCTTGGATACCCCCCTGGACACCCCCCAACCCTCTGGACAGCCCCCCCCCCCACCCTCCTAAACACCACCCCCACCCCCTACCCCCCTTGGACACCCCCCTGGACACCCCCCAACACCCACCCACACCCTTGGACAGCCCCCCACACCCACCCACCCCCTTGTAAACCCCCCTGGACACCCCCCGACCCCTCTGGACAGCCCCCCACCCCTCCTGGACACCACCCCCACCCCCTACCCCCTTGGACACCCCCCTGGACATCCCCCAACCCCTTGTAAACCCCCCTGGACAACCCCAAATACCCTCTGGAGAGGACGCCACCCACTTGGACAGCCCCCCACACCCATCCAACCCCTTGGACACCCCCCTGGACACCCCACCGACCCCTCTGGACAGGCCGCCACCCCCTTGGACAGCCCCCCACACCCACCCATCCCCTTGGACACCACCCTGGACACCCCCCGACCCCTCTGGACAGCCCCCGACCCCTCTAGAAAGCACCCCCACCCCTCCTGGACACAACCCCCCACCCCCAACCTGCTTGGACACCCCCCTGGACACCCCCCAACCCTCTGGACAGCCCCCCCCCCCCACCCCTCCTAAACACCACCCCCCTACCCCCCTTGGACACCCCCCAACACCCACCCACACCCTTGGACAGCCCCCCACACCCACCCACCCCCTTGTAAACCCCCCTGGACACCCCCCGACCCCTCTGGACAGCCCCCCGCCCCTCCTGGACACCACCCCCACCCCCTATACCCCCTTGGACACCCCCCTAGACATCCCCCAACCCCTTCTAAACCCCCCTAGACAACCCCAAATACCCTCTGGAGAGGCCGCCACCCACTTGGACAGCCCCCCACACCCATCCAACCCCTTGGACACCCCCCTGGACACCCCATCCAAATGGACACGCCCCAACCCTCTCGGGGATTTATATAAAACGATGAAAAAATAGTGAAATCATAAAATTATTCAATATTGCAAGTCGAACTAATAGATCTAGGGATGATAAATAAGATTATGGTGCCAAAACGAGTTAAAAGGGTTCGCAATCGAAGAATCTTAGCTAGTTTCAACAAAAAAATCACAACACAAATATATATACTATCCGCGAAAAAAAACGAACGACTGGGGGGATTACCTGAGTGCTGCGAGTTTAGATGATTGATCCGAGGATATTAAATATGAGAAACGATGATCGCAAAACGAATCTAAACCAACGAAATGGACGAGCCGATTCGGGTTTACGCGCGAGAGAGACGAGTCACGACTGTCGAAGGTAAACTCACGAATGACAATCCACGGGTCTGGGTAAATTTTTAAATGAGTTATCACGTCGGTTATTCAATAACCGACGTTATAATTGTTTTAAAAACATTTATAACGTCGGTTATTCAATAACCGACGTAAAAAACTTCCTCGGATTCTTTTTTTACGTCGGTTATTTTATAACCAACGTTATAAAGGGCTCAAAATCCGCGTTTTATTACGTCGGTTATTCCATAACCGACGTCAAAAACATTTGCGGATTCTTTTTTTACGTCGGTTATTTTATAACCGACGTAAAAAGGCCTTCAAAAACCGTGTTTTTTACGTCGGTTATTGAATAACCGACGTAACAAACGCCCCCCGCTTCTATTTTTTACGGCGGTTAATGTATAACCGACGTAAAAAACGAAGCCTCGCGATTAATAACGTCGGTTATAAAAATAACCGACGTTAAAGGTGTACTAAACACAGGTTTTTACGTCGGTTATTAAATAACCGACGTAAAAAACCTCGTTTTACATATTATGACGTCGGTTTTATATAACCGACGTAAAAAACGGTGACGTAAAAAACGTTTTCTGCACTAGTGTCTATATTTCATCCCATATAAAAATTAATAAGTTTCCATATAAATGATCAAGTAAAATATTTTATTGAATGAAAACTAAACTAGAGTAAGGTGTTCATCCCAACATCCTTTGAAATCAAGATAAAATCCTATCAAAATATCCTATACAGTTTTATTTTTTTCAGACTAACTATCCATATGAGGATGATAAGTTGTACAAAAACTAAATTTTGTATCTATTTCTTACTGAATAATTTTCAAAAACATTTAGGAAAAACTGAGACCCTAGAAAAATAAAATGGAATGTGGTACTATATGCAACCTCACCACTTCATTAATGTATATCATTGAATGATGATCTAGATATATGTATTATCTAATAGTGATTATTTGTGATTACATAGTATGTTAGTAGACTACCACCCATATATAAATTTTTCATATAAATGTTTTGGGTGTCTAATGAAAAAAATACAAACTGATGTTTTTCCATTTGAATTTTGGTATGTGTAATTGATGAAATATCCCTTTTTAATTTTTTCCTTAAGACATAACATTATTGAATTCCAAGCACTGAGATACAAACATTGTAATATCCATCATCATGTTATCCCACCATAAGTATTCAATTAAATATCTATACATATTTATACTTCCATGACGAATAGATAATGAATAAATTTGAGCATCCGCTAAAACCCATTTCTTCAAATCCTATATATAATGAACAAATACATGGTTCCTAAACTTTATCATTCCATCATGATAAAGGTTAAACACATGAACATTTATAACCTTCTCTTTTAGCTCCATATCTTTCTTATATAGTTTTTTAATTCTCACATGGATAGATTATTGATAATTTAATTGAATAGGATAAGATTTTCCCCTTTATTATATATTTATGTATCCATACTTTGGAAGCACATAAATATGGGATCTTTTGTTATCCTCTCCATGAATAAGATAATATGATCCATTCAACTCAATGTATCAGCCACCTTGTTCACATTCCTAGGGTAGTAATGTATTGGGTAATAATAATACTTTGTGAGCTAGAACCATCTTATCTGGAACATGTTCAAATCATTATATGTGAATATATATTACAAACCTTTACGAAATGAATATATTTAAAACTTTTCTCCATAAATATAATTATTATATATCATTAATGAAAAAAATACCACTACTAACTCCAAATCATTAGCGGGGAAATTTTCCTCACATATCATCAAATTTCACAATTCATAAGTGATAACAATGTAAATATATATAATAACTCACACCAATTCCTTCATTGATACATCACTATATATTAAAAACCCTTATTGACTATTGGATAATTTAAGCTCATGTGTGTTGACTAACCTTATCTTTAGTTCCCTAAAATTTTTCCCACATTCATCTGTCCATAGGAACCTGTCACCCTTTCATGTAATCTTGGTCATAAGATTATATAGTCATGATAAATTATCTAAAACCATTGATAATATCTAGATAAACCATGAAAAATATGGATCTCTGTCATTATGGTTGTTCTAGGCCAACATTCAATAGCTTATGTCTTCGATGGATATACTATTATACCATCTCTTGACATTATGTGACCCAAAAATAAATCATTTTTTATCCAAAACTCACACATTGTAAATATTTCATATAGTTTATCCTACATTAATTTGTTTAGTAATATTCTAAAGTGGCCTTCATGCACTTCCTTTCACATGATTATATTATAATATCATCTATAAAGACTACCACAAACCAATTGAGGTAATCTCTATATACTATATTCATAAAATATATGAATATATTTGGGGAATTAGTAAGTGAAAAATGAATCACTGTATAGTAATAGTGTCCATTCCTAGTATGAAATGTCTTCTAGGTTATATCACCCTTCAATACACTCAATTTATAATATACAGAATAATGGAAAATCTTGGAAAAGAATTCAACTATGAGTAGTTGATCAAACAAGTCATCGATATCGATAAGAGGATACTTCTTATTTCCCATTATCATTTTTATCTCTCGATAATAAATACAGAAATTAATTTATCCATATTTCATTTTAACAATGAGAAAAATTGCATCCCAAAGTGAAACACTTGTGTAAATTAATCCCTTATCAAGGTTTTCATTTAGTTTCTTCTTCAATTACTGGAACTAAATTTGGGGCATTCAATTGGGAGTATTTTGAAATTGGTGTTGAACTAGGTATGGGTTCTATTGAGAATGAATCTTCTAGTGTTGGTGGAATGATCCAAACCCCTTTGCAATATATATCAAAAAAAATATGGAAAAATAAGAATACTATCGATGTTGAGTGTCACCCAAAACAAATGTGACAAAAATTCCTTGTAAATGGGTATTAATGTCTTTATAATATATTTAATCACCATATGAATTTCATTCTTATTTTTAAATTGATATAGGATCATAGGATGGTTTGAAATATCAGATGTAACTTTCATTCCAGAACAATGTATGTGATATTTAAGAAGATAAATCGAATCCATCCCTCAGATAACATCAAATACAACCCATGAAACAAATAAAGGATTTTTAGGAAGAAAATTCCTACCAACATCAACCAAAGAGGAATCCTACACTTGATAGGCAATTATTACACCATTAGGTGTTTTCATTTCTAATCCCATAAATAATTATTTAGGGTAAATCCTTTTACCCATAGAAAATTTTGTAGATGTAAAAGAGTATTTATATCTAGGATCATATATGAATTTAGTAGTTCTGGAGTGGAATTTAAATGTTTCTTTCATCACATCGTTATCACACCCCTTGTGAGAAATAGTTATTGCATTATATTTTCCCATGTCCATTAGTTTTAGAGGTTTCAAATGATGATAATCCTCACCAACCCTCAGTTTTCCGCACTATTCAGTATAATGGCTATCATCTTTACACTCGAAGAACTAATGAGTGGTTGGTGAATTATGTTCAGCATTCCCTCTATTTAAATTATTAAATAACTTTTTATCATAAATTTAGAAATCAATTCCCTATGTCCTTCCCTGCATCACATAAAACATTTATTATACCCTATAAGATACTTCTCGCCGTCATTATTTCTACACATATAGAATAAAGTAATGGTCATATTCATCTCTATATGGTTTTCAGAATTTCCTTTCAAATCCATTTTTCTCGGGAAAAAAATATGTTATTGATAACTAACTCCAACTATCATTTAACATTTTATTTCTAAATTCACAATCTCTTAGTAGATACTAATGTATATTATAAACAAAACCATTATGTGACATAGAATCAGGACACTAAAAACCTATCAACATTAAATTAGGGTTGAATGATAATACTTTAATCATGCTTAATATGTCTTTTGAAATTATCATCACAAGTGCCAACATATTCATCATCCATTTTCTTCTACATAACAAACTACTTTCCATGTTTATTATGAAGAAAATTATGGAATTAACTATGGAATAATATGTTCATGAACTCATCTCAATCGATGGATTAAATTTCATCTTGTTTCATTATAATCTTGATTAGAGTCCACCAATTTTCTTCTTCACTTTCTAAATGATAAACTACCATAATGAATTTTTTATGTTTTGGACATTAGGGATTGGAAAATATATTTTTAGTGGTACTGATCCATTTTTCAATAATAGGTGGATCATAAGACCTATTGAAACAAGGGGAATGTTACCTTATGAATGAATCAATAGAATTTTGTTCTCTCATTTTCTTAGTTGGAAGTCTATCATGATTCATAGCTTGATAAATTTGGATGATCATAACAATAAGATTTTTTATTCCATATCCCATATAATTTGGTTTCCATGGAAAACAATCATGGAATTTTCCCTCATAATCACCATTAACATGGTTCCTTTAGGATCTAAATATTGAATAAAACAAAAAAATTATAGAGTAAGAATCTTTTTTTAGATTGAGGAACCATATAGTCTTGAAAAAAAACTTATACGATGTCTAAATTTTGACACTTTATTTAATATATGACATATTAGGTTTATCCTAAGTTATTCATAGGAGAATTATATTGAAATCATTCATAGTGGTTCATGAAGAGTTTTTGAATACCGAAACCATATCCCATGTGAGTGTCAAGCCAAGTGTGCAACATGGTCCTTTATTGTGCACTAGTTTTTAATAGAGTATATCTTAATACACATTTTTCGGGGGGTTTTACCTCTATGTAAAACTAAGCAAGATCCACATCCAATATTTGTATCGAGACATGGATGTATTTCTAGGAAACCACTCATTTTATCCCTTACCAAAATTCCAAGACATTTCTATTTATATTTCTTCATCCTTAGACTTATCCTTAGTCATGTCATTTTGGATATCACTATATTTTTCCCATCCTAGTTTCTAATGGTTAACTAAAATTTTTCATTGATTAAAACAATATCTACCCAACTAAAATATAATAAGATTATATCATTTTTTTCATAATACTAAATACATTAAACAAATGGACACCCAAAGACTGTATTACTGTTAGTGCCTTTGGAAACATGGAAACATAAAAATGGTATATAAGTGTGTGATATTATCTCCCAATGCTTTTTCCATGACTATCACCCTTCTTATTCATATAAAACATAATAAAAACCATAATAACATGGATAAAGAAAACATAAAAATGGGTGATCTTAGATGCACAATAATGGTAATCATTGGAGACATGTAAGCCTAAATATGAGAATAATGGTATGATAATATGATCACAATATTGGAAGATCATACCTGACATATCAATGATTATAAACCTAAATCATGACATAAATATTGGTGGTATAGATGAAATGAATCGTATGGGAAACAATATAATAACCCATGAAATCATAATGTATGAATAACTCAAATTATTTTAGAAGTCATGTAATCATTTAATATCATTATATATTATTCAGGATCATTTCCAGAAACAAATCAGGGCACTTCATGGGGACTACACCTACTAGGAGGGACCCACCACCTTTCCCCGTTCCAGTTCTTTCCTTATGAGGGATCAGGTTACCCCACCTTCCCATAGTTGATCTATTTTCCCCATATTCTCATTGTGATTCTATTTTTCCCATATTTTTGGAGTTGATTTTTCCCATTACCATGATTAAATTAATTATCTAACTAGGTATAAATAATTACATAATTAAATAAAGAGATATATAGATCCCACCCAAATCCTAATGAAATCATTCATACATGGGGAATAATATCATAAACAGTCATACTGTAACCCATTAAATTAAATGGGTATTATAATCATGTCATTATTTCACAATATGGTGAAAATATACAAGTTTCATAATCATTTCATCAAATAATATCCGATGAAGTGAAGTGGTTTTCAAAATAATATACCCTATGGAAGAGAAATAGGTTTCTCAAACATAAAACATGGGAAAGAGATACATGTTTCATAAAAATCATGCCATAAAAACATAATCCATTCATGGAAAATAATATGAATGGATCCTTTGGATTATTTACTCCTAAAGGCATGAGTAACACCAATGTATTTTATCTGAGATATAAAATAATTTGTTAATATATTTTATAAAAAATATTAGGGAAAATATATTTTTTGTTTTGAAAATTTCTTTTTAAAACATTAACATTTCATTAAAAATTTCAATGAAAATAAGTTCAAAACATATAAATGAAACTTTATAATCCATAAAAAATTAAAATCATTTTGAATTGAAAATGATGTAAAATGGAGTAATAAAAAATTTATAACCATATTAAGTACCAATTAGTGTAAAAGTGATACAAATAAATAAATACTTAATTATTAACCAGAGGCTAATAACTTTCACGAGTGGTTTTGAAATATGAATTTGGAAATTTCATCAATTAAAACATAATCCACAATATTCCCGATAAATGATGAGATTATTGCAACAGTTTCTTACCACTTGGTATATTTGATTCAAAATACCCATGTAATATTTTGAAATTTAATGAATCATAAATTTTTATTAAAATAATTATATTCATGATATAAAATTTCAAAGGGAAGTGTATACACCTGGTATAAGAATACAGTTGTATATCATGGAATGTGTCCAAAAGACGGAAATTTGAGACAAAACTATTTTACCAATTTGGTATCTTTTGAAACATAAACCAAATGAAAGAGTTATAATAAAATTTATATGTTCATAACCACATATTTATGTATAATAATAATACAAAATATTTATTGTTAGTATATGCACCACACAAAATAAATAAGTGGTGAATGAGCCATAAATCTCACAGAAATAAATGTGATACTAGAAATCACCATAACTTATGTCTTGACTATCTTCATACTCATTAAAACCATAATTATAATAAAAATTTCATTATTATAATGATTCCATAGAAATATATTTTATATATAATATCATATATTATTTTATTATGACTTTATATAACTGTTTATTAACAATTCCTTGTTAATGTTAAGTTTTGGGTAATGTCCTGGTTGGATTTTGCATGTCTTTTTAATTATTATTCTTGGTAATATTAGGTAGATAATTATTTAAATATTTAATAAAAGTAAAAAAAATGTTTGAAATAAAAGATATATTCGTTATATAAGTATTTATAACAACCAATAAAATGTAAAAATAGAAAATGAAATACACCATTTATAGAGATGGTAATTCGTACGTACGTATGAACACTATTTATGTATTATTATCATATTGAATAGAAAAAAAATAAATGAAATAAATTTATATATATATATATATTATTATTACTTGATAATTATTATTTAATATATATTATATAAATTTACTAAAACAAACAATAATACATTCCATGTAATGTGTGAACGAATCACAACACTTTTTGAGGAGGCGGTTGTCTACATGTCCATAGATGATGTTATCGTAGATAACAAAAATATGAAGAGCTTGAAGGTATGTTTAATTTAACAATAAAATATTCATAAAAATTCATAAATATAATATATAGCGTATAAAAATAGTATCTAAATCATAATTTCCACCATGATAGGTGGTAAATGGAAAATGAACAATTATAGTTTCATGAGGTGGTAGTCCGATGTACATACGGATGGTAAGTTAATTAACTATTGTATGGAAGTGTGTTTGATTAATAATATGAACCCCTGTATTAAACAAAACTCATTATATCTATGATACAATGGTTATTTTATAATAATAGAATAAAAATATTTGAGGGTTAGATAATGAGAAGAAAATAAAAGAGCTTATGGAAGTATGTTACATCTTCATTAGGTAAATACATTTGGTGTCCGAAAAAGGGATTCATTGATTAGATTTATACCCAAGATTTAATTTTATGTTGGTGGTAGGTATGTTTGATGTATACTTGGGTGAATTTTTTCTGGTCAATAGGTTTTTATATGTGTTAATAAGTAGGAGGGTTATGTTCTTTTTTATAGAGGGGGAGTGACATTCTTGTAAATGTTTTAAAAGTTAATTAAAATGATGTTTTGACCTTGAAAATTGGCTCAAATAATGACCCAAATAAAATATATGGGAGTATAGAGTTAAAATATTAACAAAATATTTCATTTATAAAAGTGTATTGGACATTTTAGACCTAAACATTATGGTTTAGTCATTTGGTAAGATATTGTTTCTCCTAACCACGGTATTTAATTTTAATCCCATTCAAATAATATTTTTGGTCAAAAACAATGTTTGACTTATGATAAATTATAAATAATTATGATTAAAAATAGGGGTTCAATATTTCCAAATTTTAATTGCAGATGTGGATGAAATTAATTGCAAATCAATCCCATATAAGTGTTGTGACAATAAGGGCCACCGGTTTGGTAATGGATACCTTAAGGACTTCGAGCCACCTAGGCCTTCTTGTGAGTAAGGCTTTCAGGAAACCTCAAGGCCTTAGGTCCACATCAAGGCCTTCAGGGACACCTGATATATAGATGTAGAGACTGATTCTACAAGGACCAACTCCATAGGAGGATTCAAGAGTAGGGGACTTTTACTAGAGTAGTACAAATGAATTTGGAATGATGAGAGGGTATGGAATTGCCATCGGTATCGAACCTATGCATATCTACACCGAATTACTATCTGAATAGCCATGAAAAGGTGGAGGGCTGATCACAATGCAGATGATGGTGAAGGGTGGTTTCAAGTAGTCATAGTCTATATGATTTCCTTTAGACCTATGGGTCCTATAATGTCTCTTTGCCTATGGGAAATGTAATCTCTAAGCCTATGGGACTTGTAAGGGTTCCCCGTAATCCCTTGAAAGGGGGGTTATCAAAAATCAATAAAAAGTAGCATTTGGGCCATTCAGGCTAATGTGATGTTGGTTCCAATAACCTACATTAGATTAATTTATATAAAATTAATCAAAATAAAATTTATAAGAAAATATATAATGTAACTATATAAATAAATTAGATGAAAACATAGTTTTGAATTAAAATTAATTATTTTTCACAATTCTTCAAAAAATAATCTTTTAAAAAATCCTTAAATTTCACCATTAGAAAATTTTTACTTTTTTAGTTAATAAATTTTGTTTATTTTATCTATTCCAAATTATAAGAGTGTCTAAAAATAATTTTATTATTTTTCAGATAAGGAAAAAAGAACCTCTTTGTTTGAGAAATTATTATTTACAACATATATATAATTTACCAAAACATTTTGGTTTTATCATAAATATGTTTTATTTATATAAAACAAAAAATAAATTCTATTAAAAACTTATTTATTACTATTCATATTATAATGTTTAATTTAAATCTTACAAGTATATCACTTAAATAATTATAATAGTCAAATGTAGTTTTGTAGAAACCTAGTGCTGCATGTAGCGCATTGACATGTAGGTGTTGCATTTAGTGTAAGATTAACTTATTATAGTTTATAAAAAAAATCACTTATTGTAGGGTTTAATATAAGACATCAAAAAAAATTATTTTATTCATGAGAAAGGTTTATAAAAACTAGGGGTGTTTCATGTAACAAGGGATGTAATTTTTATTCCTTTTAAACATAATAACTCTCTTACAGGGTGAAATTGAAAGGAAAAAATATTGATCAAAATAAAAAACTACACCCCCTATATGATTTTATACTTAAAATTTAAAGTTAATATAGAAATATTTAAAATTTTATAAAATGTTTTATGGATTATTTGTTAGTTTTTGTTTTTATTTGAGTCTTGGAAACATCCATAAACCTACCTAGCCCTATAAAATTAATGTCCAGTATGTATTATAATATTTAATATAATATTAGAATATATGAATAACTAAGCGGAAATTTTTTTTTGATAATAACAATTATATAAATGTATATTTATCCCAATCTCCTTTCTTGTACATTGATCCAAATCGTAACATGTCTTCAATATTATAAATGGTCATTTGAAAATTACCATTAGTTATTTTGTGATAGTTTGTACTCAATTTCAGATCAGTATTAATAGAGTGATAGATACTCAGATATATCTAGGACATGTACCTTTTATCTCAATCTAATAAAATAATAATTGGTGGACTAAGTAGAATTACAGAGACCTTTACATATATCATAGCAACCAGGTTGAGAAAGAAATATTCCCAAATATTAATGAAGTAAGATGAATTGGTATATAAAATCCATCCCAACTAATATAAAAATCATTCTTCTATATGTGTTTGTAATATCCATGAATAACCCTCATGGTAATGTTCTAAAATTTCCATGTTTTTCTTTGTAATGGTTATATCATCTCCATTTACTTTTTATTCTATTCGTTAATATTATAGAATACAAATAAGATAGAGGTGTACTCCACTATATTATTCCTCATTATCTATAACCATAGGTTCTCTGAAAAAACTCAATATATCACCCAATATCCTAGGTTGATAGATAACAACGACAAATTTGATTCATCTGATGCATCATTTACTATCTGTGTGGCATGAAACATCTTGTACTAAATAAAAAAACATTTTCCGTTATAAAATTAAATTTATGAATCTCCACATCAATTTTTTTTGTCAAATTATTTTTATTTATTAGATCATAATATTATAAATTCATAATTTCCTTCTCAATATATAGTTTGGATTTACATTATGAAAGGTAGGATACCATTATTGAATTTTATACATTCATGTGGATTCTTTCAAATATCAATTTGAACAGGATAATTCTCAATCATCTAAATTATTTTACATTCTAAGATATTTTTATATTATTTAATCCTAGTCCTCAATTAACTCAAATTTTATTCTTTAAAAAATGTTACAATCTTTATGCGTGAATATATACAATAATGTTATTTAATTTATATATTTATCACCCATCTATATGTTGTGGTTATACATCTAAAAATTATTGGTAATGATTATATATTATAACAATAGATCATGTGCCATGTAATATTGCACAAGGGTATTCAATAATCAATACATGTAGGCTATCACAAAATCATTTTGGAAGATAATTTAACCCGATACTTTAATTGAATTGTCATTATATATTAAAAAACCATCTCACTAGAGAGTAATATAAGTATAGGTGCATTAGATAGAATCTTCTTTATATCCAAAATCCCCACATCACATTCATATATCTATACATACCTTACTCACATCAATAATAAATTTTTAATAGAGTTGAAAGTTAATCAAATCATTGGTAGTTCCCATGTATACCAGAAAAACAATTGATTTTCGTGATATTTGATATTACATCCCATTCCTTGATTAAAATTATCAATGAATGATCCCTATATATTCACAACCGTTATAACATATGAGATCAAAATGTGACTTATTGTATATAAATGTAGTAATTTATGAATAAATAACACATCATTTTATTATTTTCTGTGTTTAGAAAAATCCATAGAGTGTATTTCTGATCTTATTTTCAATTTGATTATATGAGAATATATTCAATGACGGATAAAAAAAAATTATAAAGTTAGTCAATAATGAAAATATTCATAAATTATATGAAGGATATTAGGTACTTTTTTTCTATTTGGAATCTTTAAGAACACATATTTTCCTTATCAGGAATATAAAAATGTATGTGGAATATATTTTCTCTTTACTTTTAAAAAATTATATCCACAATATATTTCCAGTTTTGAAATTTGTTAATCACCTCAATGTTTTTCATAAAACTCATCAATAATTTGTAATGCATAAATTTTAAATATAGTGAGCATTTTAATATCTAAATATTTGATATAAATATTCATTTTTCTATTATACTTCTTGGAAAAGAGTATTATTTCTCCCTATGGTTATGCTCCCAGGCATATACACACATTATCAAAATTCTCTTTTAGTCTCTTATTTAACTCTTTCTATACTATATAGGCCATTATAATGAATTTCTTGGATATAAGTGTCCCCCTAATTATAATTTATGTTGATAAATATAGCTTAAAATATATGGGAAGTCTAGGAAACACATTCGGGAATATATTGGTATATTACCTTACAATGGTAATTTCCTAGAGGTTGATATTTTCCTTTGTTTCATCATTTTGAGAATGATATGATTCATTTTCGAATATATATACCCATAACATTGAATTATTTCCATAGTGTTTGGATACTCAACATTTCAAATGTGTAAGAGCATGGGACGATATGGAATATTGAAAGATATGTTCTTCTCAAAGAAGTTGATTTGAGATCTGAATATTGACATCCATTCCATGATTAATATAACATCTACTTCTTCCAAAGGAAGAATTAATGAATTTTCTAGAATAAATTAGAATATCGATATTAATCTGGGAGGAGTCTAACACATGGGTTGAAATTATTGTTCCACTAGGTGTTGTCATAGGTATCTCTATGTCAAGATATCAGGGAGACGATTCAACAATTCATATAATATTGTCAGATATAATGGACTGAGTCAAATCTATGACCAATAAAACCTTTTAAATTCATTATTGGATCGAATGAATACCTTTCATTACACACACACACATACACATATATATAATCTTGGAATCCACCTTTTGGTTAAATATTGGGGGTTCAAACAAAACATATGTTAATAAAGCACTGATAAATAATTTATTTAGATGAATAAATCAATCATAAGAACTCGACTTATGAAATCTATAACATTAAACATATCTCTATCTTAATCTACAAATTCAAATTATAAATAGACACTTATCTAATACAAACTATATAGACTCTTACAATACATTCATTATTATTATATCATTTTAATGAAAAATATAATTATTAATACCACTAATAGATTCTAGAGGCTATATGTGTTCAAAATGTTTGTTTTAAAATACATGAAAACATATGAGTTTGTCGATAATATTTAAATCCATATATATTTTACTCATAAAAAAATTCTTAATATTTTTATTATATGTAATCACCTAAGGATATACATTAAACAAAGGGAGTATGTTTTGAAATAACTAAGTGGGACATGAATCATGAGTCAACATGATTACACAAGATATAATATTCATTATCAGAAAATCATAAGTATATGATAATGTTCATAATAATATTAATAATATGAAATGGAATATGGAACATGAATAATAATGAAACAACATAAATTACATGACCAAACCAACTGGGCCCACCTGACTAAAGACCAACCAAGTGTAACACCCCCAAGACAATTTGAAATAGGCTTGAAGATAATGACTAGCGCCAAGTTAGGATAAATATCAAATGGATTCCTTATCTTAAAGAATATATAATAATACACTCATCCATACATACTATATTTGTGGGATAAATATATGAAATCCACTAATAAATACGAAAAAATGCTTGCAGGTGCCTATGGGATTCACATGTGAATAGTATATATTTTGAAAAATATAACAAAAGGTAAATATATATTCCCCATAGAAAGGTAAACCCAAAATATAATATGATAGAATGACATTCCATTTACAAATTCATAACATCTAAAAACTAATTCATAATGAAATTTAGTTAGATTTCATTAGGTTGTTTTCTTTTTTTTCAACCTAGGTTTAATTGTGGTGATTGATAAGTAGGTCATGAATGGAATAAATATTAATGTGTTATTAGATGGAGAAAAGAATATATATATTTTTTAAGATCTTTTGAAATGATCGAGTAGTGATAAATGTTGAGAAAAATGGTTTTTATTTTAATTTTAGAATTATCGTTTTTCTAATCCATATAGTAAAAATATTCTATATAGTAAAAATTAGGTATTTGTATGAAAATAATACTATATAGCTTATTCTTGGGATATTTTAAATTTTCTCATTGTGATGAATAATTCATGTATCCTTAATATTCATGTAGATGAATGATTCATGAAGGAAATTTCTTCTACATACACATACTGACATACTTGATTGAATGATGTAGGAAATTTCTCATAGCCAAATTCTATATAGTAAATTTCACAAAAAAAAAAGTTATTTCATATATTTGTTGGGTGGAATATTTTTAGTTTTGTTTATTTAAATAACCTAACTAACAAAAATAATTTATATGGTGCCTATGATGATTTTAAATGATTTGAAAATCATATAAGGAAACAAGGATGGAGTCTTTCAAGAATTAATATATGGCGAGTATGAAGATCTAATATATACTACATGAATGATAAAATAAAGAACGGGTTTTTGGGATCTTATAAAATTTTAATAGTTATTTTAATAAATATTCAAATGATTATGAAGGTATTTATAAAGGAATAAATTTCACTACTTAATTTCATGTAGTTTTCCAAAATCATTAAATATATATTCATTTGGTGGTTGATGGAAATGTTTTTGGTGTGCTACAGATACACTATTTTATAAAATAATGTGAGGATTACAAAGATAAATGTACTAAGTAATTGAATTTCAAAGATATATAAGGAAATCTAATAGGATCTCGACTTACCTCGAATGTTGTTACTAAGGAGACATAAGACTAGTTCATGAATGCATACCCTCATTCCCAAACTAACCTTTTTTATTTTTGATGGGATAGATAATATATTATTGTCCCAATACATTTTTTCTATATTATTATGACATTATAGAAGAATATTTATATATAATTAATGATAATCATGCAGATTATTGATGCTTTAATTCATCAAATAGAAAAGGGAAAATATTTGAAGAATAGGTGGTTATTTTCAAAAACCCTCAAATAATTACCATAAAGAAAAGTGGATAATTCCTTCTTTAACCATGTAAAATTATCTTATCTTTTTTTTATCACTAATAATTTATTACGATATGAAAATATTTTTAATCAAAATCATTATAACATGGTAGTGGTAGGCTCTCACATCATGTTCGAACAGTATAAAATTTTAGATGTGTTGATTTGCATTAAATTTTTTATATATGATAAAGAATATAGACTTATTATTAAAGTCACAAAATGAATCAGTCAAATGAGTTTTCTTTTGCTGGATGAATTTTCAAAACAAATATGGTACTATTAATTCACTCATCCCCACATCAGTAGTTTCCCATGTGATATGTGCTCTATATGTGGTATTAGAAATAATGTTTCCCCTTATGTTCGACCTATTATATTTATTATGGAAAACAAAAACATAGTTTATAAAATAGTATTTTCCATTAATTAGGGGAATGAAATTTATTTCATAAAAGCATCAAAATAATAAATTTATATTATAATAATTTATCTATGAGAGTGATTTAGATATTCTGGTCTATCCACATATTCCTAGGGATAATGCTATGAAATTTTTAGATAAGATAAATCATGAGGTTGATGTGACTGATGGAAATAAAATACATGTTATCACTATTTTAAAGATTATAACATTGTTATGGGATGATATATGACTAAGTAAATGTGGTATATGTATAAAAACATAGCATATTTAAAGGGAATCTTTAAGATAAAATAATAAATTGAAAAATCTAGAGAAAAATGTGAAGATGCCCAAATGTATAATGAAGATAATATTTATTATTACCTCAATGTGGTTAATGAGATAGTTAGACATATTAGATACTTTGGGGACATTATTTATTATTCAAATATGGAAAAAATAATAATTAGTAACTTTCTAAATATATTTTTCCTATGTAATTTATCATTAGAATAAATTAATGTCATAAAATTATATGCTATTAAAAATACCTTCTTAGACAATGAGATGAGAAAGGATCCAATTATTATGATGAAACATACAAGGGAAATTGACATTAAATCCATGAAAAAAAATTAAAATAAATTTATGGGAAGATAAGTATTCATGTTTTTCCAATGTATATGATACGATTGAGGAGAGAAATAAAAAAGTTTTAGTATCTTATATCTAAAAATATGAAAATTGGAAGAGGAAAATATAAAGGAATGATTCCACTCATGTGTTAGATATGATTTGGAATTGGTAACTTTACTTACAAGTTCTCCAATGATAATAAAGATATGAAATGAGATAAATAGAAAGATGAATTATGATATAGGTTGTTAATATCCAAAAAATAAGACATCATAGTGGAAAATCATAGGTTTTTAGCAATGAAGAATAATAAAAATATTCTATAAAGAGTGAGTCATAAGGTGGAGGTTTTAGAAAGGACACCATCATTATGAAACATGTAAAATGAAATCAATACAACTTGATTTGTGCTGAAGAGGAGGAAGGTGATTTCTACATGATTTACATGTAAAATACATAACATGAAGTATTTCCGGAGAAGAACCCCTAGTCGATAAATGAATCTAATGGATTCAGGACAATACATGAAATGATGAGGGATGTTAAACCTTAATTTAATTTAAATCAAAATTGTTTTATTTAATAAATTAAACTCACCATGGTGAATATAGTTGATAAATATGTAATTTTACATTAATTTGAGAAGAAAACTATTTCACAGTAGGTGGTAAATGTGGAGGTTGAGTCAATATATCATAAATATTAAATACTATTTTGAAATTTAATATTTACTTTTATAAAGATGTGTATGTAGAGGATGAGTCATAGAATAAGAATGACTTTATGTATTACATGTAAATTTCCTAAAATGATAAATTTAGAAATTATAAAATAGTTCAACACTATAGTTCAAGTTCTATAAAAAACATAAATAAAAAATGGGATGAAATATTCTTATAGAAATTCTCTACTATAGATGAGATAATGTGGAGTAACCAAAAGAATAATAGTATTCAAAAATATATTTAAAAGAAGCTTATTCATATTACAAAATAGAAATCATATTATTAGAAAAGACATAAAAATTTCATATAGGATTAATCATTATAGGAAACTATACATTATACATAAACTATGAGAAAAAATCCTTTGTATAATGGTATAACATGTCACTCCCATAGAATCATAATTGGAAAAAATTTGAGGAATTTAGTTCATAAAATAGAGGTAAAAACTATATTAAAAGATATTCATAAAATGAACATTTTCATATGATGCCTTTTTAAAATTGTATTAAGTAAATGGGGAATGGTTTTTAGTGTGTGATCTAAAATCCCACAATGTTAATATATTTTTAACCATGATTATTGGACAATAATAATACATTATTAATGGATTGATGAGTAAGAAGATAAAAAATATGAATTTTTTTAATTGTGGATGCTTCCTTGAAATCTACGAAAAGGAACAAACCCTTGAATCCTGATAGTGTATGTTCATCACACATATCAAGAGATAATAGTAAGATGACATATTTTAAAGATTATATTAGTGGTTATATGACCATTGGAAATTAAATCTCGTTAAAAATCAATGGAATTGCCTCTAATGTAATTAAACCTAAATGGCATAATTCCCAAGAGGTGTTATTTATAGATAGACTCAATAACAATCCAATATGTGTACGATAGTCCTGTAATGATGTAAATCAGAAAATGTTATTTTTTTATGTCTTTTTCATTAAAATAATTAAATATGGAAGTATTTTTTTCTATAGGGTAAAGGAAGAGTGAAATTTTTATAATGATTCAAGATTCATGTTACTCATATTATCTTAGTATAGGATAATTTAACAATACAACAAATAAAACATATGAAAAAATGATAAAATAATTTTAGTAAGATATATAAAGAAATTGTGGTAATGAATTTACCTTATTTATTTAGAGAATGATATTATATTTTTATAAGTTTATAGACCAGATAAGTATTCAATGGCATACATAGAAAGGTGGAAACAAAATCAATAAGGCCTCTTAAATTAATTAACTATTAATTGGATAGAACCATGAGGCACTAATAGAATGTCGGTGGATATTATTTAGACAAATTCAATGATGTCTACAAAAGAATTAAAATACTTTTATTCAATAAACATAAGCTAGAAGTATAATACATGTTCAAAATCTATAGGATATAAGTTGAAATATTGATTGTATGAAATATTAAGAAAAGGATAATAGATAAAGGAAATGAATATATAGGAAATGACATTGAATCCTACCCAAATTGTTTTGGATTGAAAATCAACCCCCCCCCCCCAAATATAGAAGAATGTGATTATAGATTTAATGAATAGAACCATTATAAAAATTCTATGAATCATACTTACTAAATTTGAAATTTCAATGTTCTTTTGGAGGATTTAGTATGTATAATTGTAAATATTCCAAACCTATGTTTCATGGTCAAAAATTTAGATTAAACCGCATAGGAGATGTGGTATAATAAAAATATATCCTTCAATTTATTAATATTATTTCACAACTAGAAATTGGATTAATTGCGATGCGCCATTTCTAACTAGGTCTCATGGAAATAGATCATATGTAACGAGACCCCATTTTAAATGGATCATTCCAAAAAAAAGGCATCATAAAAAAATTTGTTTGCAATGCGACATGGGCTCATTGAAAATAGTTTCCCAGAGATTATTTAAAAAATGAATTTTCGACAGGCCATCGCAAAAACTCCCGTCGCAAATATTTTTCTTGTGAATTTTTAATAAAAGTATTTGTGACGTCCTATCACAAAAGGCCTTTTGAAAATATCATTGGATAATAAAAAAATATGAATAAAATAATAATAATAATAATAATAATAATAAATTAATCATAGAAAATAAAAAAAAAGTAACGGAAAACAATAATAATAATAATATAAATAAAATATATAATATTAATATAATAATAATAAAATATAATTAATATTATTAACGTTAATGAAATAATAATATAAAAATTTATTAAATTAATAAAGTAATATTATTAATCATATTGTTAATATATGAGTAATATAAAAATTAATATGAATGAAATAATAATATTAATTTATTAAAATAATAGAAAAATAATATATTAATAAAAAACTCTATATTCATAAAAATATAAAAAATAATAATAGTAACAAAAAAATAATAATAAATAATAAAACCACAAAAAATCAAATAATGTCATATAATAATAAAACATTAAATTAAAAATTAAAAATTAAATTAATATTAAAAATGAAATATTCGCAATAATATAAAAATGCATTATATATAAATATGAATAGTTAATATTTCAAAAAAAATACATTCAAGAGTTTTATCATAAAAGTAAATATTTCACTAAGGGGGGTCAACTAGAGGAGCTGGATGAGATAGATGAGATGGTGGACGGAACCTCCTTCGTAAACCATGAGTCAGATGTCACATGTACTCTATATGATCCTCTTGATGCTACCGCCATCGAAACATATCCTCTTGATGCTCTGGATACTGTCCTTGGAGGCCTTCCTCCTGTTGTGGCTATAACTCGCGCATCTCCTGCTACTGCCATTGATGAATCTCCTCTTTCTCTGTAAACATACTCTCTATGAACTGACTCTAAGCTCGTAGCTGCTCCTAATATTGTGTAGAATATACTGATAAATCTCTATAAGCTTCTCTCGAGCTAGATATTGACATCATCAATTTCTATAATAACTCTCAGGCATCAATCAAAATATGATACTAACAAAAAGACATTTCTCAATGGCCTACTGGGTCACTTGCATCCATCCTTCTACAACAAATTAGTGGGCAGTGGCCTGACCATTGTTCTGGGCCTAACTCTTAGTCTGTGACTTAGATGTCGAAACCTCATATGACTCCTTCAATTAAAATTTATAATTAAATTATTTAAAGTATTATTTTTAGTTAATATGAAAACTCAATAATAATTTATACTAACTACAATATGACACCGCTGATCACCTCTAATCTATTTGGTCATTGGATCATTGCACATCCTCCTATAACCATCACACTCTGTAACATCAGGTATTTTGACTACATATTTTAATATAAAATTAACAGTTACATTTAATGTTATATTTATTATTTAAAAAATTACATACCATATGTTCCTAGTGCATACTAAATGTATGACTACATGCTCGATGTGTCACCTATTATATCCCCCTGTTTTGTACACCAGCTGATGATCTCCTATGAAAATTTCCACCCATCCAATATGAACACAATCTATCCAAATCCTGAGATGAAATATAACCTAGTTGGTGGGCATGATAAGACTCATCAAACTCTATCACTACATATTTCTTCACTGCTTTACTTCTCATATTTTTCAAAAGCTGATGGAAATGGTCACACAGAAACCTATCCCATTCCTTCCAAATAACACCACACATGCTCCCATCGATGAGATACCGTAAACCCTACAAATAAATTATAATATAAAGTTATTAAATAAATAAATTTCAAAATAAATGTTAATTATTTATATACCATCCAATGATCAAACTTGTGGTGCTAAATATCAACAAGAATTTCATCCCATGTGACCAAAGCGTCAGAAAAATAATTTCAAAATATAATACTCCCCTGTCTAGTAGCTAATTTTGACAAGATGTGAAAAAATAATCACAAAATTGTTATATAAATAAATTTATGAAAAATAACTAAAATACATAGGTAAACATTCCTCTAAACTCATCGTTCGAAGTCATGATATTGATGTCACTCCGAGATTGGGTCTCGATCCCGCAATCAGGAAAGACTACACCCCCTCTAAGTCCTCCCTAAACCTCCAGCAGTATAAGGGTCAATTGATCAAACATCTTGATCATCCAAAGGTATACCATCCTCCTGCATTGGATGAAATAGATCAGGGTCCATATGAAACATGAATTGTTTATTGTTAAAAAACATTTTTAAAAACTATTATGTATAGATATAAATTTTATATGATTATAACTAGAATTTAACCATGTAAATCATCATCTACATCATCAACATCATATCTGACCATTTCAATGTCTTTATATTCCTCCTCAGAATCATTGATTTCCCTATATGTTTTAGTTTCATAATATATTATCATTTTAAATTAATTTGTAACATCATTGAAATAATTATCCCCATAGACCCTTAACTACGTGGAGTCATCATCCAAATTTCTGTCTCCTTATAAAAAATATTTATTTGGAGTAGTCTATTGAAAAAAATTCAACACATTACACTTCTGCAGAAACACATTCACTTTCGGTAAACTGATTTTACTGAGATTTAATTTTTATTATGTTCCACCAATCTCCCAACTCATTTGATGTAGCCGAATATTTTACAAAATAAATTTTATGTGCCTTATCATTCAATAAAATTGGTTCATTTACTACAAGAAGTGTTTTATTTTTATTATCAATGATTTCATAGGTCTGATAAACCCAAAATCCACTATTAGTATCAAACCACTAACAATTAATCATCATTATATAATTCTGTCCTAGATATCACAATTCTATAATTTCTACCCACATGCTATAAAAGTCCACTTCAGTTTCTCTATAATGATATACTATCAAGAAGACACCCCTACCCATTTTTTTATTCCTTCATATTCATGTGTATAATATTGAAAACCATTAACGAAATATATATTTTACGATATAAAAATTACAGATAGTGGTTTAAACAAGACGCATTGTTGATTTTCAAATTTATCAACAAGTGGAGATACGTGATTTTTTTAAAAAAATAACAATATAACAAGTAATAAATTGATTTTACAAGATAAACAATAAATAATTTATATTAATAATTTTTGAAACCAAAAGGAAATATTATTTTTCCGATGTTTTTCATGAACAGTTGTTTTAATTTATGGATGTTGTTTCATGATGCGTTTACCATATTAACTACAAATAAAAAAATTATTTATTTTGAAAGATATTATAGAATATGTTTTAGGATCAATCACAGTACAAATGGTGTCATTTCATCATTTATTAAAAGAACATATCTATTTTCTCTGTGATCTTCACCATATAAAATCCATCGTTCATGAACTCCACCAAAGTCAATTTTGAGATGAATAAAAAATCATAATAGATTGATTGTTTAATCATCAAAATTTCTATAATTATGGACAATGATGTTGTGTTTTATGGGATATTCAGATTCAAAATAATGAGAGAATAAAAAAGAAATCTCCTTTTGCAAATAAGCTTCTACAATTAAGCCTTCAATTGATGCTTTGTTACACATGTTTTTCTTCAATTTCTGCTTGAATCTCTCAAATGGGTAAATATATAGGAACTATGCAGGACCCCAAAATTTTATTCTTGGTGGAAGTGATATATCAAATGTTCCATTGAGTCAATGAAAGCTAACATGAAGATTTTTTCTAGTTTACATAAAATTGAAACAAAAACTTATTGCAGCCTACTTAGCACATAGTTTGTTGATGCTACACAATTTTCTCAAAAAACAATGATAGGCCTGTTATTGTAGCCCAAATAATATAATTCAGAAAACCTACTAATCCAATAATCATAATTCATTACATTATCACATCCCAGTCATGAATTTTTAATCCGATAACATGACCACCTCTGACACATCTACCCAAATTGAAAGCATAACCATCTAGAAGGATCAAATCTATAATATGATGAAAAAATAATCATCTATTTTCATTGGAATGTGTATATGATTCTTTTGGATTTAATAAATTTTTTGATATACCATTTTCAAATAGTTCATGTTTTGGCCGCATACGAATTTGGAAAAAGATCTAATCATGCATTTACATTATCTTTGTCCAAACCTGGTGTATCCAAAACAATATAAAATATATTATCAAATTATTTATTCTTAATATTCATGAAATCCAATATGTAATGTATCAAAAAATCATACGAATATTGAAGATCCCAAAAATTTCTCTGTTATACTCAATTGTGTTCTTTCCCAGAGCCATCATTTTTTATTGGCTTATTTTTGGTCTAGAAGTGATGCGAGTTAATAAAGAAACATTTTATTTTACCTCTATAGCTGAAATCATTTCTGGAGGTTCATATCTTTCAATTTTACCTTTTCAGAGATGATATTTTTTCTTCTAAAAATGATGATCGATTGGGAGGAATCTGTGATGAAAATAAAATAACATTGTTACTTTCCATTGATGAGAAAAAATTATTTTTTGTCTCCCATAGAACATGGAAATGATTTTGGACTATGTGAACACAAGACAAATAACATGCCATATACTGGGAAGCTAGTAATTTTCATATCATTGCATCTTTGAGTAGGAAATTTTGTTTCACAATGACATGATATGTACTGAAACCCTTGATCCGAAATAAATTTAACACATAAATTAATGGTTACAAATAAACATCAATTTTTTTGGATATCCTGGAATTAATACCGTCAAAATTATGTACCATTCCTTTATCAATATCCAAGGAGGTAAATTATGTTGAGTTATAATGATTGGCCAGCATAAATAATAACTTCTGTAAGAACAATATTGTCCAAAAAACATTAGTATAAATACCAAATCGCATGTTTCTGGATTCTAAAAAAAATGAAGGATGCATATTGTCAAAATTCATCCATGAATCACCATCAAAGTGATGATTTAATATTTTACTAGTTGAAGTATTCATTCTGTTTCATGAAAACAATGTCAATGTGTTTTGAGCCCTAATTAATTGATGAAATTAGGGTGTATGTGGGAAATACCTCAACTATTTTATAGGAATAAATCCATACATTCCATGGTGACCCTCTTTATATGCCGATTTTCCACATGTGGGACAACATTCACACAACTCATGTTCACTATTATATAAGATGAAATAATTTTAACATTCATAAATCTTTTGATAACAAAGACCCATATTGTAAACAAACTTCATGCTCTCATATAAAATATCTGTAAACAGAATTCCTTTAGGTAACAATGTTTTAACCAAATCTAATATCTGATCAAAATAGTTAATATAAATTCCATTATCTGATTTAATTCCTATAAATGTTTCAGTTGTATAAATTTTTCTTATAATATATATAGGATTTAAGGCATCCTCAACATACCTCATCCACTCAAAAAATTGAGATGGTTCCATCTCAAGAGTTCAATCAATATAATTATATGTTTTAGTTTTTTAATGGATAGACCTGCCACACCATGTACTAAATTTTGAAACCGTGATGGCTCGGGAACTATATTCACCCTGTTAACAATAAGAAATATAAGCGTATTGAAAACCAAAACACAATAGATGGTATCCAATGTTGTCAAATGTGTCAAACGTCCATAGAGAACATTTTTTACAAGGACATTTTATTATCCATTCTGAATATATGTGGGTTTTGATGATACAAGTTATAAGAAATATTCAACACCCTCAATATAAAATGTATTTAAACAAAACTGTTTCGATTCATGTACTTATTTATATAAGTGAAATCATCTAATAATAATTTTTTTTACTTATTTGTTCAACTTTTCTATAAAAAATATAATATAATATGTTTTTTTGAATAATTTTATATTTTAAAAAAATAATCCACAAAATAGAAGAAATTTATATATTGTGTTCATGCAATTTATAATAATTAATATCATTTCATAGTTATATATAGTATTTGTTTTAAAATTTATACAAATATACACTAATCTTCCCTAATTTATAATAATTTCTACTAACTACCTCTAATTATTAGTAATGACATCTAAATTATAATATTTTACACTGATTACGAGCATCACAATTTCCAATATATTGGCAGCAACTCTTTATCCCAAAGGATTTTCTCCATGCTACATTATCTAACTAAAATCCCAATGAAAAATCTACTCTGGCGTACAAATATCCATTTATTGTATACATGGACATGGAGAGTAGGGGGCATCGTCATGATTCTCTCTATTATCATGCATACTATAATAGATATTCAAATGTCAGCGCATATTATTTAAAGTGTTTTCAGTTGGAGAAATATGGAAGAAGATGTGTCATTAGGAAAAAGAGACTCTTTTACCCAACTACTCATCTCCTTGCAACTTTCTCTCACTGAAATCAATATAAAAAATCTTATCTAATGTATGTATATCAATCATTATGAAAATGAAATGGATATCATTACGTTGGAGAAGCTTTTTTATAGTGATTTCACTGAGATAAATTTCAAAGGAGTCGAGTTGTCGAGCCAAACGAATTCTACCAACCATTGGAAATTTTTCCAATTTATTGGAAATAATTTCTCATGATTCGGAATTATTTCCAATTAATCATATTTATTACTATTTATTACTAATTATTAATAATTATTACCAATAATCCTAAGTATTAATAATTATCAATATTTATTCCTATTATTATTAATTATTCTTATTTATTTCTATTTACTCTTAATTATTCCAAATTATTGATAAATTCTCCTAATTATTAATATTTACTCTAATTAATCATATTTAATAATAATTATTACTATTTACTCCTAATTATTCATAAATGTGCCGAATTATTCTTAATTATTCCAAATTAATCCTAATTACTCCTACTAACCCTTTATTTGTACTAGTTAGTTCGAATTTTTAATAATTATTCTTAATTGTTACAAATTAGTCCTAATTGTTTATATTTAGTCCTAAATGTTACTAATTAGTCCTAATTATTAATAATTAGTCCTAATAGATAATAATTAGTTATAATTATTACTAAATAGTGCTAATTATTTCTAATTTTTACAAATTTATACTAATGATTATTAATTTTTACAAATTAATCGACATTATTACAAATTAATCTCAATTATTTCTAATTAGTCATAATTATTACTAATTATTACTAAATAATTACAATTATTACTAGTTATTCACCATTAATAATGATTATTACTAATTATTACTAATTAATCTTAATTATTACAAATTATTACTAATTATTACTAATTAATCCAAATTATTACTAACTATTACTAATTACTACTAATTATTACTAATTATTACTAATTATTACTACTTGTTACTAATTATTAATATTTTTTACTAATTATTACAAATTAATCCAAATTATTTCAAATTATTACTAATTAATCCAATTTACTACTAATTAATTGTAATTATTACCAATTATTAATAATTAATCGTAATTATTCCAAATTATTCCTAATTATTCATAATAATTTCTAATAATTTCTAATTATAACTAATTATTATTAATTGTAACCAATTATACTTATTATTACAAATTATTACTAATTATTACCAATTATTCCTAATTATTAACAATTTTTCCAAATTATTTCTAATTATTCTTAAATATTACTTACTATTCAATATTATAACTAATTATTCCCTATAATTACTAATTAATCAAAATTACTACTAACTATTACTAATTAATCTTAATTATTACTAATTAATCCAAATTAATAATAATTAATCCAAATTATTACTAATTATTTCTAATTATTTCTAATTTTTAATAATTAATCATAGAAGTTACTAATTAATCCTTATTATTAAAAATTATTACTAACTAATCCTAATTATTAGTAATTATTATTAATTAATCCGAATTGTTACTAATTATAACTAATTATTCCTAATCATTCCTAATCATTCCTAATTATTCCTAATTATTAGTAATTATTAGTAATTATTACTAATTATTCCCAATTATTCCTAATCATTCCTATTTATTACTAATTATTCCTAATTATTGCTAATTATTACTAATTATTACTAATTATTATAATTATTACTAATTATTACTAATTATTACTGACAGGCTGATAATTAATTTTTTATTAGGATAAACCCCCTTTTAAGGGCTGAGAGAGAACCCAACATGACATCAAAGACTTAAAAAATCATTCCACAATGATCCTACATTCGTGGAAAAGACAACACATTCAAGACTACAAGGAAGAGCCCCGGCGCAACATAAAAAACTATAAGACCGGCTTCCAGCTTCTATCCACAGCTTGGCTAACTGTCATGTGCATGAACCATACTCAATTGGAGGGACACAACTAATAATTACTAATAATTACTAATTATTAATAATTTTTCCTAATTATTAATTATTATTCTTAATTATTAATTATTATTCTTAATTATTACAAATTATTCCTCATTATTCCTATTTGTTATAGGATGCAGATGCCATGGAAGTGTGACGGTTAGTATGGCCAAATGTTGATTTTTCTGTAATCGATGACCAATCTGGGATCAATATGACGATAAACACTAGTACCCACAGATTAATATCAAAGAACTAGACAATAGAAGAAAACGACGCCAGATCCTAGAGAGAAGATCTTATACATCATGTTTGTTATTAATTTATATAGTTTCAATTGAAATAAAATACCTGGATCTTTGGTACATTCTTTGTTGATGATGTAGATCGTTCGGAATGACCCTTACTGATTTTCTCACTGCACTCACGGGGATCCAAACCAAAATCCATATATCAATGATCCACACATGGTCTGATAGCCTCCGATCGATACCACTTGTTTTCTAGGTGCTAGTGTTGTGAAGTGAGTGTCTTGAATTGGTCATTCTTGATCGCCTTTTCTTTGGACTTGATGAATGTCTCTTGTTCTTGGGAGGGAAGAGGAGAGGATTCGAGATAGAATTTTTTTCTCAATAATTTTCTCAGCACCGACAATTTGGATCACCAGGTGTAATGACACAATAGACATAGCTGTCTATTTAACGACAGGAGGTTTCAATTACAATATATATTTGCATAACAACATTTAAATAAATTCATAACCTTATTGAAAACTCAATCTATATAAAAACAACAACAACACCATTATCTTTTTGCAATAATTTGCGCAAAATGGAATCATAAATGATATCTCATGCCACTTAATGGTATTATCATTATTATTATGGTGTCTTGTTCCGACTAGTTAAGTAATTATTTATCGTCCGACGAATAATTATTTTACTAATGGACTGTCCATGGTCCACTGAAACTCCAGTTCCATTTGTTGAACACCCAAATAAATATATAATTTATACTCTTAGATAAATATTTTATTTACCATCTAGTAAATAAATATTTATTAAATGTTCAATAAAATAAATATAATTTATTTAATTTATGAGATCATTTTAACTTGAATAGAATTACTCCATGGTGTTGAGAATAATATTTAATCCCTTAATTAAATTCAAATAGAGTTTAATTGAGACAACAGGAAACACCTATTGTGTGGCCCTCTGGGATTCATTTTCGTTATGATTAGGCATTCTTGCATAAATCCTAAGAGTACATTCTAGAAACAGCTCAGAGAACCCAAGAGAATGAAATTAAAGTCACAAAAATGATAACCACATACGAACAATCACTATGTAATACCATCACATTGCCCCAATATCCCATCAAGCTTGTTTCATGATAGTTTCATCATCCTGTTTGCATGATATGACTTTTTTGACTTTAAGAAATAAACACATCAATATAGCATGGACATGGAATTTATGGTGACAGTTCTATTTCAATCAAATGGCAGAGATATCAACTTCTATAAATTGAAGAGACAAATCCTTCCTCATCTAATCCATTAATAACATGTCATTCATAATGCACCAAAAATACCCTATTTCTTTCCATGATATGGTGTGACATATTTCATCAATAAATCAAAGTGTGCAAATTTTGACACGCATTAATGATATTTTTAAAACATAAGGACCAATACATATGCTCGCAGATATGAATATATGATGATACCCAAACATGTAGAATTCCTACTAGCAAATCCTTTCTTATAAGCTCTCATCTTGGAGTTTACTAAGTTTGAACTTCATGAGAAGAAGTATCATCGAATTAAGAGTACTTTCACATTATGGTCGGTCAAATATGTGTCCCATCATAGTATTTCATCGAACTGTAGAAATATATTTATAAATATTTTCATCGCACTTCAATGTTCTAATCATTGCGGGGAACTTCCATGACCTTATAAATGAGACAAATACTCTAGGTCATTATAAAATATTAGTCATACAGAATAATAAAAAATATGTAATAAGGTGTTTAATATTTAAATACATGAAATATTCATGTAATCATTGTACAAACAGTTGTTTCAAGGACACCAACTCCAACAAACTACCACATGGACTAGAGCCAACCCCTACAACTTTCAGTCTGCTCGACCTCACATTATGATCATGTATCTGCCAAGTCATGGTTTTAGTTGAAGGTGTCCTCCACATTGTATTTCGTGTAAATAATTCTCATTGTAACTTCACCTCTCTGAGAAAAATCCCGAAATATGAGATACTAATATAGTATGTGTTTTGTCCGCTGATATGACCTTTCATCTTTTGTAAGATCCAGCTATGTAGTATTATCACAAAAAAGTGTGATTGGATAATTATTACTAGGTACCACATCCAGCTCTTGGATGAATCTCAACATCCAAACTGATTCTTTAGCTACCTTAGATGATGTGATATTTTTGGACACTACTATGAATCTGAGACCACACCTTTCTTTGAGGTCTTCTAGCTCACAACAACTCCATTCAATGTGAAGATGTATCCCATTTGTGATTTCATGTCTACTTGATCATTCTAGAAACTAAAATCTACATATACTATGATGACTAGTTCCTCATCTCCTCTATAAACTAGGAACATATCCTTAGTAAGCCTTAGATTCTTAAGGATAGTATTGACTAACATACAATAGTGGTCCCTTGGATCAGATTGATATCTTCCTACTACATTCAAACTGCAGGCGACATCTAGCCTAGTAGATTTCAAATCATAAATGATTGATACATTCACTAACATTAATGGAATCCTTTCCATTATCTTTCCTTCATCATGGGTTTGAGTACACATTTTATTATAAATATGAATTCCATGTTACCATACCAACAATCCCCTCTTGGAATGTTCTATACTAAACATCTTTAGTATCTTGTAAATGTGCGTACTTTGAAATAGGCCCTACAATCTCTTGAATCTATCATAATGGATCTTGATCCCAATAATATATGATGCCTCGCCCACAACCTACATGATGATGCTTTTATTCATCCATTCCTAAATAGACAGTAAGACTTGTATTTCGTTACCAAGAAGTAATATGTCATCAACATATACTATTAGTAAAATGACTACACTCCCACTAAACGTTTTGTATACGAAATGCTCACATTAAATCTTTATAAAACAAAATTCTATTTTGGATTCATCAAATCGAATGTTCCTTGGCTTGGATTCTTTGTTTAATTAATAAATTTATTTCTACAACATTTATATTTATTGGAATCCTTTTTTGTCACAAACCCTTAATATTGTGTCGTATAGACATCTTCTTAAAGGTTACCATTAAATAAGGATGTTTTAAAATACATTTTCCAAATCTCATAGCCATTTTAAGTGGCAATGGCCAATATATTTATGATATATTTCATCATTAAAACTAGTGAAAATATTTCCTATTAGTCAATACTTTGACACTATTTAAACCCTTTTACAAACAGTCGTTCCTTATAGGTACTGAATTGTCTATCTATGTCAAGTTTCATCTTTAATACTCATTTCAAACCAACATGCTTTACATCTACTAAAGGATCTACCCAAATCCAGACTTGGTTTTGGTGCATCAAATCAATTTTTTAATTCATAGCTTCTTTAAACTTAGAAATGTATGTGGCACTTAGTATTTTCTTGTAGGATACATGATCATTATTATCAACTAATATTGAGACACCATCCTTGGAAACTAGAAAAAAATATTGTTTTGCTTCTTTATCCTCTCTTGTACTCATACATTTTACTAATTTCTTTAGAATATATCCTTCTTCCATGAAGATTTTTGTAATGTACTCTTTTACCAACTCTAATGAACCTTGAGCCTCAACTTCATCGAAGTCTATCTCTCTCCCATTATTTGTTTTTGTGCTATTCTTCCTCTCAAAAAATAGGTCATGTCTTTCCACTATAAACGTTTTGTATGAGGGTTATTATAGGTAATATCCCTTAGTTTTATTGGGGTATCCTATAATGGTACATAATTTCCTTTGAGTTGCGATTTTGTAACTAGAAGAGGCATTAACAAATTATTCACTACCCCACAAATGTAAATTAAATAAAATGGCATTTCTTCCACTCCAAAGCTTGTATGGATTACCATTTAGCGACTTAGTTGGAACTTGTTTTACTATGTGATCCATTGTTTCTAATGCATATCCCCAAAAGGATAATCAAAGACTTTCATGAATCGTCATTGATCTCATCATGTCCAACAAGGTGTGGTTCCTCTATTCACATACACCACTCCATTAGGGTGTGTAAGGAGGAGTGAGTTTGGATAGAATCTCAAACTCCCGTAAGTAATCAATGAACTCCTAATTAAGATAATTTCAACCTCACTTTGAGTGTAGTTTCTTAATCATCTTACCTTTCTGGTTCTCAACTTCATTCTTGTATTCTTTGAGCTTATCAAAAGAATCTGACTTATACCTCATTAAGTTTATATAACTATATCTACTAAAATAATCAGTAAAAGTTATTAACTATTAGTATCTACCATTTACATCAACTGTAAGTGGTCCACACACATTCATATAAACCAATTCAAGAATCACATTGGCTCTTTGAACATTCCCACTAAATGTAATTGTGGAAATTTTTCCTTTTAAACATGCATGACATACAACAAGTTTGTTTATTTCAAATGTTTCTAAATATCTATCTTGATGTAACTTTTCCAAGTGTTTCTCGTTTACATGACCTAGATGGTGATGCTAAACATGGTTGTGGTATGGTTCATGTGATGTAGTTTCATTATCGACTTCCATTACATGGTTTGTGTAATTTGACATGTAAATACTTTTATATTAATGTTCCATAAAAAACAAATGATATCTTTATAAATGAAGAAAAATTCATTTAAAAAAATTAAAATAAATCCTTATTTATCCAGTCTAGATATAGAAATCATTTTTTTGGTTATAGAAGGCCCATAATAAAAACCTTTTAATACCAAGATTATCCAAGTCTGCAACATGAGGTGGTAGTGCCTGATATCTACAAAAACAAGTATTTCTATGTTTGATGATAGTAGATTTACCTCCCCTTGGTCAATTTTCATGAATCTACTTGATTCCTACATTTTAATAAATGTGTGAGAACTATAGGGTGTATCTAATACCCAATTTATATAAACAATTAAATTTCACTCAATAACAAACACACCTAAAGCTTCTACTTGATTCTATAGATGGGTGAAGCTTTTCTTCTAGTGGCCCTTCTTTCCACAATACAAACAACGAACATCATGTTCCCTTACACCCAAATTGATCTTCCTTTTATTTGAAGGGTGTGAAGATTCTTTTGTCATAAATATATTTTCTTTCCCTTTCCTCTTATTAATAATAAAGAAAAAAGGATTTATTCACTTCACGTCATTTTGCACTTGGTAAAGGTGGATAATAAGATCTTGTAGAGACTTCTAAATGCTGTTCATATTGAAATTTACAAAAAAAAAGGATATGCTCTAACATAGTGATGTGAGAATGAGATCTGTACCCATTTATTCTTAGAGTTTATGCCCTATAACATCCAGATGGTTAATATAGCCAATGATCATGACAATGTGAGGCCTAGATGGGGACCCTATCCAAGCTTACTCTGAATGAGTTTCTTAGAGATATCAAATTGTTCATTCCTTTCTATATGCTGGTAAAGACCACATAGGTGCTCAAGAATGCTATAGGAATCCATGTTTTTTATTCCGACTTCATGAGTTCAATATACATTGATGACAACCTCAAACCTTGAAAATCGACCACATTGTTCATATAGTTTCATAGACTAGGAACTATTAATCACTCGCCTATTGGTTTGGAATATCTAGTAATGAGGACTCCATTATGTAATATTTCTATTCATGGTGTAGAATGACCCGAATGGGTCTAGAACATTCAAAGAAGTTACAACCTGTGAGTATGTTATCAATATCTAATAATGGTCATAGGGACAGTGTGGTTGAAATGTTTGTCATTTTTACTATACAATTGAATGATCTTATAATTAGTAATTTCTGGTTTACATTTTATGAGAGATAATAAATTAATTTTATTAAGTCCCCCACTATTTTATCGTGTCCCAATGGCCCTCACCATTGACCTAGGAATGTCTAGTTTTATGGACATTCTAGTGGCATTGATAAATATTCCCCTTCCCATAACCCAGAAAGTTTCATTCAAACTATTGGAAGGTATTTGGGTAGGAAGGTCTTTGCCAACTGTGGGGTTGAAGCTCCTTGGTCCATTGAGTAGACTACCCAATCCTGAAATCATGACTTTGATTTCCTCAATACTTACCTCCAATGTTACATCATGTTTATCAAGGTATAATCATTTAGATTCAATATTGTTATGTATATGCTAAAATTAATTAGTGATTCCTCTATAAATGTATGTTTCCCAACAAGGGTTGGTCAAACAAATTTTTTTATTGACTGTTTCCCTTAATCAAGTAACAGAATGCTTAGTCTAACTTAATATTGAATTGAGGGATTTTTATCACTTATGCATAAATTGATTATTATATTTATCACATTCTTGTTAATATTAAGTAGAACTTACTTATGTTATTAAAAATATCTTGATAATATTTACGCATAAGCCTGGTTTATTTTAGTTCCATCTTGCATGCTTGTTTAATTCAATAATTAATGGATCCCGTTAACACGTCCATAATGATAAACCATGAAACTGAAAAAAATAAAATAATGTAAAGGGATGGATCATTACATTTTCTAATGGTATGTTTATCTAGAAGTAGATAAACTAAAAATGACCAAGGGGAGAAGCACCATGAACCTTTTGGTTCTGTGTTTACAACTTTCCACATATCCACTATTGAATATCCTGATATTGGTTTCATCTTGGATCCATTATGAACAACCTCAACTAGCATGGGGGATCCATCCATTACATATTACTTTTAATTCACACACATGTGAGGGGTGAACCAGGGTTTTATATAACAGAAACCATGGTCCCACATGCCCTATCTATTAATTAGGAGTTATGGAACATATAACAATAATATAATTAAAAACAAAATAAATTGAAACCAATCACATAAAAAGGAATTGTCGAGCTCATGATCAACCACATATATGCAACGAATTATCCATTTAATAAAACTATCATTCAATTGATTCATCACTCTTATTATGATAAATAATGCTTGAATCAATCAATTATTATCTCTAATTAATCAAATATTTTATCTTAAACCTTTTCTGAATTTTCCTATGATTATCATCCATAACATTGGTGGTAACACAATGAACACACATTAGAATATACATGATCTGTAATTCTAGACATTCCATAAAAATTAATTTTTTAATTCTATGTAATTTGGTGATATACATGGCGGTTATTTTAGAATACATGACATTTACTTCCTTCGTCGTCATATCCAAAGTAGATGCTTCGGGACTCAACATGTGAGGTGTAATTCGGATTGCATGGACTACACGACGTATTGCATGGGCCACATTTCATATTGTCTTGGAGACACATGGTTACCGGTTGGATTATCCATTTATGGGTTACATGGTTTATCCCTTGACCCTAAGGGACAACACGCCATGTCCAGTGGGCCACATGCCATTTAATTCGGCTAACTATGAACCAATTTGTCTTGGTAATCACGTATTGTATCAGTTATCTACACCACATGGAATTAATGAACATGGCCTTAGTAATTGAATAATTACTCCAATGTATAGAGAAAAACAATGTGGTGTGTAATTCGTATTACATGGTTTATATGGCTGAGAACACGACATGCATGTACGATCACATGGCATGTACTTTCGTGTCACATAGACAGAATAGTCGGAGAAACCTGATGAGTTCATCACTTTAATTCTAATAAAAAAATTATTCATTTATGTTATATCTGTTATAGACGAAAAAGGAAGAAAAAATCTCAAAATACAGATTAAAATAACGACTAACCATAATTTGAAAATATGAATTATTAAATGGTAAATCGTAAGTGAAAATTTTAAAAAACTGTAAATGGTGATGTAAATTATTAGAAACCACATGTATGATTCAGACACAGTAGAAGAATGGTTTTTGGAAGGGAACATGTTTTATATTTCCATAATCGATGAACAATACAGGATAATGCGACAATAAAATCCAGTATCCAAAGATTATGATCATACATCTAGACAGAAGAAGAAAAGGGTGTGAAATCCTTGAGAGAGGATCTTCTGCATCATGTTTGTAATTAATTTAAATAATTTCAATAGAAATAAAATACTTGGAAAATTGGTGATTTCATCATCGATGATGTTGATTTTCGGGAATGACCTTTCTGGATTGTCTTGTTTCTCTTGAGAGGATCCAAACCAGAATCCCAATAATGGTGATCTACAAGTCCTCTAATGACCTCTGATCGAGACCAATCATTATCCAGTTGAAATAATAATGACATGAGTGTCTTAAATATTTCATTCATGTTATCATATTCTTCTGACATGATGAACGTCTCACATTCTTGAGAGGGGAGAGGGGAGGATTTCGGAGATCAATTATTTTTTCTCAACAATTCTCTCACCACCGACAATTTGGTTCAACAAGAATAATGACACAATATACACACCTGTCTATTTAACGACATGGGGGTTCTATTACAATATTTTATTTTGAATCAAAAATTAAATAAATTCATAACCTTATAGAGAACCCATGATATATAATATGAATAATAACAGCATTTTTTGTGGTGCGCTAGTTTGCACAAAATAGATTCATAAATGAAATCAAGTTCCACATAATGATAATAGCATTATCATTATTTGGTCTTCTTTCATCTAGTAAAATAATTATTTACCATATGTAAAATAATTATTTTACAACTAGACCAATTGTGGTCCACTCGAACTCCACTTCTATTTATTAAACACATGAAATAAATAAATAATTTATTCTATTAAATAAATATTTTATTTACAAAACAGTCAATAAATATTTATTAGATTTTCAACAAAATAGATATATTTCATTTAATTTATGTGGTCATTTTAACATGAATAAAATTATTCCCCAGTCTTGAGAAGAATATTAATTAAATTTATTAAATTAAAAAAGAATTTAATTGATATCATAAGAAACACTTACTATGTGACCCTCATGGATTCATTCTCGTTGTCATTAGGTGGGATTGCCTAATATCCATGAGTAATGACAAGAAATGAGTCAAGGAACCTAATAAAAATAACTTAAAGTCACAACGAAAACATCCTCATAAGAATGTTCACTCTTTAATAGAATCCCTTTGTCTCAATATCTCATTAAGAATGTTTCATGATAGATTTATCAACCTGTTTTATTGGTACGTCATTCTTTGAATACCTGAAATAAACTCGTCGATACACTATGAACAGGGAATTTAGGGAGAAAATTCTATTTCAATAAAGTTCCAACATATCAACTTCCATAAATGGAAGGGGCAAATCCTTCTTGACATATCCATTAATAACATGACATTCGTGGTGCACCCAATGTACCTTACTTCCCATCAATATATAGTGTGATGGTTTTCATCTATAAATAAAATTGAGAGAGTCATGACATGAAATATTGATAATCATAATGTCTAAGGACCAATATACATTCTTACATATTGGAATATCCAATGACACCAAAATATTCTGAATTCCTACTTGCTGGTTTATTCTCATAATCTCTCGTCTTAGAGTTACCAAGTGAAGACTTCATGAGAATAAGTCTCATCTTCTTACAAGTACATGCACTTGATGATCTATATACTATGTGTTCCATCATAGGAAGTCATCCAATCATAGATCTATAATTAATAATATAGTAATATCACTACAAGTTTCTCATCAACGTTGGGAAATGCTATGACCTTATTAATACCACAAATACTCTATGATATTATTACATTATAGTCTTGTAGAACAGTGAAAAATATGTAATGAGATGTTTAATTTTTAAATAAATTAAATATTCATGTAATCAATGTACAAACAGTTTATTCTACGACATCAAATCCAATAATTATTCCTAATTAATCCTTATTATAAATAATTATTACTAATTATTACAAATTACTTCTATTTATTTCAAATTATTAGTATATATTACTAATTATATGAAATTCATAATATTTATTATAGTTATTAATAATTATTAATTTTAATTAATAATTATTACTAATTATTAACAATTATTTCTAATTAATCCCAATTGTTTCTAATTAATCCTAATTATTAATAATTTATCTAAATTATTACTAATTATTTATAAGTATTTGTAATTATTAATATTTAATTAAAATTATTAATAATAAATCAAAATTATAACAAATTATTACTAGTTATTACTACTTGTTACTAATTATTGCTAATTATTACTAATTATTACTAATTATTCCTAATTATTACAAATTATCACTAATTATTCTTAATTAATCCAAGTTATTCCTAATTAATACTAATTATTCATAATTATTACTAATTTTTACTAATTATTACTACTTATTACTAATTATTCCAAATTATTACAATTTATTCCCAATTATTACTAATTATTACTATTTATTCCAAATTATTACTATTTATTCCTAACTATTGCTATTTATTCTTAATTATTGAATACTAATTATTAAAAATTATTATAACTATTAATTAATACTAATTAGTACTTATCATAGATATTTGTAAAAAATGGAAAATAAATTGATCAAATTCTAATTTAATTTATTTGTAGCTAATATAAATTATTTATCACTAATGTTAAATAAAATAAATTGTCTAAAAAATAAAAGAATTTGATAAATACCTGAAGATAAATATTTCGGATGATTTATGATTTGATTATTCCTCCAATATAAAAAATATAACAATTTTTTTTGAGGTAAAATATAAGTAGTGAGCGAGAGAGGAGTAGTGAAAGGAGTGGGATGAGTGGAAAATAGATGGGGATATATAGGTTAGATTAGTTGTGATAGTTTTATTTTCGATGGGTCCCATCACCAATACTATACTCGATATTATTTAAGAGTGGTGGTTAAAAAGGTATTTTTGATGAGACCGGTCGGTAATACCATCCTACAAACATACTATTTGTGATGATGGATAAATCGTGTCTCAAATACTAAGAAACACCGATTGGTATTTGTGAAGGGTATAAAATCCCATCACAAATACCCTTCCCATGGTTTTTCATGCAAATCATGTGTATCCTTTTTATGATGGGTATCATCTACCCATTGCAAATAACAGATTATTGGCAAAGGTAAGATAGTCCCATCACAAATAGTCTCTCCTGATGGACTATTTGTGATGAGACCCTTCCCCATCGCAAATAACCCATCACAAATATGAATTTTATTGTAGTGTTTGGTAGTACAGACCTCATTAACATCAAATACTTTAACCAATGATTGTTTTATGAAAGTGAGGTGGAGAATATTTTTATTTTATATTGATCTAATGGGAAAGGATATATATGTTGTAATAAAAACATCATAAAATGGTTGAAATATGTGATTTAAAAATTATCATAAAATAAAACCGTGAAACATAATTCTGACATAGTTCCTATAAATATAATGGAAATAAAATTTTGATTTTTTGATAGGTTATTGAATGAATAGTTGATGTTCAGGATATTTCTGGACATGTTATCTCCGATCATACTTATGGGGAATAAATTTTACAAAAAAATTAAAGTATAAATATAAATATTAGAGGAAACATGTGGATGCAGATAATATTATTAGGAGACCATCAACACTAGTCTAGACCATAATATGTTTTTAGGATGAATATAAAATTACCTTAATCTCTCATGTTGAGAAACATTAAATGATATAAACAATTTGAAAAACTGACAGGATTGAAACTATGGATAAGGATGTAAATTAGATTGAAAATAATTTCACATGGAACACTTTTCTATGACTTGTTACCAAAAAAATGAATCAAAGTGGGTATTTAGGAGGAAAATATATGGTCTTGTAAAATTAATATAGAACAAAGATATAATTTTTATAAAGGGTTCTAGCTAGTGGAAGTGGTCGATTTAAGAAATTCCATTCGTTTAGATACTACATTGGATCCCATAATATTGTTTTTGGATATAGAATCTTAAAAATATATATAATATTTTTCATATGGATGTCATACCTACCTATCTGAATGGATAGATTAAATATAACTTATATGTGGTGAAACCAAATATTTATTTAATAGACAATGATATACCATGAGTGTGAAATCTAATAAAAACAATGAATTTCATGAAACAATCCTAAAGGGCCTAACATTGACTGGCTGAAAGTAACCATTTTTATTGATTTATGGGAATAAAATGAAGAAAACGCAAAAAAACAGAGGTGCACCAGTCATGGGGGTCTGAAAAAATGCAAGCCAAGGGCGTAACATTCGAGGTTGGAAAATTTCATAAAGAAATTAAGAATCATAAATCAAAATGTATCCATCAAACAATATATCAATTAAATTATGAAAGGATCACTTATTGTTTTTTTATATTTATGATATTATTTTTATAGGAGATCATGAGATTCCATTGAATTATTTTTATAATCAAATGATGAATTATATTGATATATCCATGCTAGGTGAGTTTAGGTACTTATTTTGATTACAAGTTACAAAAGAATAAATTGTTACATTCTAATCGAAATAAAATTACTCTAATAAAATATAAAATATGTTTGATATATATTATTTGAATCCTATATCATCACCCATTAACGTGGGATTGAAATATCCCAATGATATGAATGGAGTATGTTCCAAATAAAAAGATACTTAAATACTGATTGGTATCCTACTATATCTTATAGCCACTTGACATGCTTAACATAGGGTGATACAAAATATTATTTATTTTCCCCATTTTGTACATAGGATGAAAAGAATCATCACACATAATAATAATCAAATTCAGTAAACCATTATTTTATAATTTACATATTCTAATTCTTTTTTTGTTTTAATAGTTTTCTGAAAAATATTAAATTTCTAGGTTTTGGGTTTTTGAAAAAAAAAATACATTGAATTTTTAAAACCTAAATGAAAATTTAAATATAGATAGAATGAAGATATGGGAGAGTGGTCTTAGTCCATGGATTTGGTTTTGTGGGTTATTTAATTATAATATTCAATTTTACAATCTATCCCCCCATACATGAATTGTTATTTCCTAAAGGGAGGTATATGTTTATCATGCCCAAGAAACTTAATTAGGACACTAAATTTCCCCTCCCCTATGTAGAAAATAGTAATGAATGTGGGATTCATTCCATGGTGGATGACCACCACACTAGTGTAAATCACTCTCCTTCACTAAAAATTATTTTAAAAAATTATGATTATGATTTGAAATAATTTATAACATCATCCAAAGTATTTATAAAGGGAAATACTAGGCTTAGGTACATGGTTTAATAAGTGGAGGTGATCCTGATAAAATTATGGAAGAGATAAAGAAAAGAAGGTTGGAAAAAGAATTTGGTTGGATGGAGAGTAGGGTGACAATAAAATTAAAATATGATTGTCATTACCTAGAAAGAAAAGAAATAAAAAATAAGATAAAAACCTAATGTGGTAGAACCAATAAATTGCATCATTGTGGTAGACAATCAAGATCTAATTTCCTACATCTTCTCCATGTGACTATATTTATAGGGCCAAATCAAAACATTGGGGTACATTAACGGGAATATAAGTGGGTAAAAATTCATTTCGGTTTATCTCGATTTTATAAACGGGGTCCCCAGAATTGATTATTTCAAATATATGTAATTTGAAATTCCATTAACGGTTTAACATATTAAATAGTGATTTCATGGAATTAAATGTGTGGGTCTGAGGTATTCATGACATTTTTTAATGTTTTGATTGATCTATAGGTTATTTACAGATATTTCATGCAGTGATAATATTTCCCATGTTAAGACTCATTGGTTCTAAAAAAACACTTTTTTAATTTATTTATTCCTCCGTCACACGTTTCCATTGAAACTAACATCATGAATAGTGTTTTCATGATAATAATATTTGTTTTCAAGTGGTTTCAACCTAGTTTCAACTCGGTTCTTCATATTCAATCCTTAGACTTGGTCCTTTTCATCTACACCATCGTGGTCGATAATTTTAATCATTAATTCATCTCATTTAAAAATATTTTTTATAATTTTCAATATCCTAAAATAAAATTTAAAAACAATTAAATACCAGAATTTATATTAAATTAATGTTAACAGACATGGGGTTTTATCTTAAAATATTTATTCCAAATCTGATTCTGTCAATTACCCCACACATAAAACATTTATTTCCTCAATCATGTATTTTTAGAAACCTCATAGAGTAATTTCATTAAACCAACATTTAAATTTCAAATGTACTAGAACCAAATAATTGTTGATGGAATATAATCATTTGAATTTTACTCAAAATATTTAATTCTACTCCAATTTCATAAAATAAATATAACCAATCATGAATTATAATTTTTTATTTTTGAAATAATAATTCATCTTCTTATATCCTCTTTTGTTGTTTAATTAATCATTAATATCCTTGAAACATGAAATTTTAATGAATTTAATTCTATTTACTCATCTCTCAAGGTACTAAATGTATCATTAATTTTGATCATGCCTCATATACATGTCATTTACCATTGTCTTGAAAGGCATCTTGTATATACACTATGTAATGATGTAAATGGAAATTAATAATGAGGGATTTGAATAAATATTAAAACCTCTCTTAGACTTACATTTTGTGGGTAATGAATAAAAAAAGTTCAATAATGTGTTTTTAATCTTAATAATACAACATTATATCAAAATATATTCATGATTAAATACTCCAAAAAATAATCCCCATTCCCCAAATCTCAATGTCTGTGCATGATACAAGTAAGCATAATTATTAAATCTCTCGCCCACATTCTTTCTTTCTTTTCCCATCAAATAAATGCTTAAGAAAAATCTCAAATCCAAATCCTAACCATGTATGATAAAAAAATTGTTTATGAAATTTTTATTTTTAAACCTCCATTGAAAAAAAAATCTAAAAAAATTTTCTAGAGAAGTGATTAATTATGTATATTGAAAATAGTTACACTTTTAAAGTCTCATGAAAACCCCCATAAAATTGAATTGTATCCTAAATACCATGTAAAATCGTCTCCCCCACACTAATTATTTTTTATATAGTGGAAAATTCTATTTTAGTTCTTTAAAATTATTATTTATTTTCCTAACACTATAGAGAGGCAGACCAAGGTCTCCCTATACAAGGATCATCATATTCAATAAATAACTAATTTATAATTCAACAAATCAATATATTTTTGTGATTTTATTTTATGAAAAAAATGAAATTTCTATATTTGGGTTTTTAGAAAAGAATGAAATAAATATTTGCAACCAAAATAAAATGAAAATATATACAACATTCATCTTAGGGAGAATGTTATTGTTTCTAGTGTTTAGAGTGGTGGGTTCATTAACTATTAAATACAACAAGACAATTCATCACTATGTACATGTATTGTTACTCCCCATATTGAGTAGGATTTTTCTCTTGTCTAAGAAACTAATTCACCAACACAAATTTAACCTCATATGGGTATAACAAATAGTAATTAATTTTACATTTATGTTGTAGTGGGGGACCTTCACACACTTCATCATCATACTCATTCACCACTAATTAAATTAAAACAATTATTAATTTAAATTCAAATAATTAATAACATCTAGAAACATGCCCCAATGATAAGACTAGGGTTAGTTAGTTGTCATTTTTAAGTGAAAGAGTTCATTATAGAATGATGGAAGAGAAATAAATTCATATTAGATGAAAAAAAGATATCGGAAGAAAAGATATAAATCAATAAAATTAAAATATAAATGTTAATATATGAAAATAAAAGAAATAAGAGACAGATAAACCTCATGTAAAAGAACTCTAATTTCACAGTGCAGTGAAATACCCATAGTAAATAATTCCCCACATCCTCCCCCCAGGGATCTAATTTTAGGGATAAAATAAACCTCGTCTTCTAATACTGGTCCACAAAATGGGTAAAAATTCAACGTATGGTAATAAAAGGGGTCTCTAGTTTTTCCTTGTCATATATCTCAAGTTTACAGTCCGTCCAATTATATATCATTATGAATGGAGAATTAATTAAATTAATTATATGGTTTGAGTATTTCATTAAATTTTCTCTCACTTTGAGGGTTCTTTGGGTGATTTCAGGATATTTCAATGTTTGAAAATATATTTCACACTCTATATCTTTTGGATTTTTCTAAAACAATTTTTTCATCCAATCATGCATCTGTCATTCCTTCAGGATGAAACAAATTTCATAAATAATATATACATGATGTGAATTGTTTTTTTTCAATTAATTCAACATTGTCTCTACTAGGATCTACATTTTAAAGCCTGATTCTAGTTCCTTATATTGTTCTTCATCAGAATCCACAATTCTAATCCTCAATTCAGCTCATTTTATCCAATTTTCAATCATTTAATATATCCTAAAATAAAATATAACAAAAATTAAATTATAACATGAATAATTAATTAAAGGGCCTATATGAGGTGTTTTATCTTAAAATATTCATGAAAAAATATATGTATGTCAATACCCCCCACACATAGAACCTTATTTTCTTCAAGCATGTAATCTCAATAACCACAATGGGGAAATACATTCAACCAAAATTTTAATTTTAAATGAACTATAAAAAAATATCCTTCAATGGATATAGAAATTATAATTTCACTCAATATACATCATTCAACTCCTCATTATGAAAATAAAAATAATCCAATCATACATTTAAATTTTCCTCTTTAGAAATAAAAATTCTTCCTTTTTCATCTATATTTAATTATTAATTAATCATCAATGTGGATGAAACTTGAAATTTACCTCACATTGAATTATTTTCATTAATATTTCAAGGTAAAAATTTAAATGGGAATTGTACATATGCTTTAACTACATGTCACATACCATTTTCCTATAAGCCATTTTTTATCTCTACTAAATAAAGATTAAAATTAAAATTAATCATGAGGGATTTTCAATACCGTTCAAACATCATTAAGGGTTGACGTTGGTGGGAACTGAATAAAAATAAATCTAAAAATTAGGTTTGAATATTGACAATACATCATGATATTAAAAGATAATAATAATTAAATAATCTGGAAAATATCATCCCCTTACTCCCAAATTCTCAATGTGGTCACCTGATATAGTTAACCATAATTAATGAATCTCCCATAATTTGTTTCATTTTAAAAATTTTCTTAAGTGAAATCTCACATCCACCACCAAACCATATATGATAAACATCATCGGTCTATAAATGGTGATTTTTTATCTTCCTAAGACACATCACATTTTTTTATCATTTTCAAATTGTAGGAGAGGCTGATAATAAAGAATATTTAAATCCTGGACTCCCCTAAAATCCCCTGAAAACCCCAATGCTAATGAAGTGCATCCCAAAATATAATGGAAAACCAACTCCCTAATACAAATTCTATTTAATATCATGAATCCTACAACTATTGGAGTATGAATGAACATGATAGGTTTGTAAAATGAATCATTTTATAAAAATTTAATTCATGTATTCTATGGGAAAATTAATTATTAATGTCAAGGTGGGTCCAATGATAAATGGGACCAATAATGAAATTCCACTTTTATGTTTAAATTTATTATATTTACTGAATGATTTTATAAAATTCCATGCATTTACAAGAAGATAAACATGTGTTAGTATCTCAAGAAAAATAAAAAAGAATGAAATGGTATATATTTGGTTTAAAAATTCTTAGGGATTAGAATATATGGTTTGGAATAAATATTAATGGAAATGAAAAAAACAATAAAATAATAAATATCAACTTCAAAAAATCATATCAAGACAAATCTATGAAGAATTTCATTTTAAAAATCAATTTATTTCAAAAAATAATGATTTACCAAATTCATTAACTAATTCTTAATACTACACATCCATTTTTATATTTCACTCATCATGTCATGTTAATAGTGTAAATTATAACAAGACATAATGATAATCTAAATCCACTTATGACTCCTTGGGCATTACTATAGTTCAAGAGTATAAGTGGGGCATGAAATTATCATTATATTCCCTATATTTTTGAAAATAAATTAGATTGAAATAAATTATTAAATATAAAACTCATACTCCCCATACATTAAATCTTATCATTGAACTTTTTAGGTATGTCGTGTTCTATTCTATAGCAGTTCACATCATGAATGTATTCTATTTATAATGGAAATTAATTTTTTTTATTCACATTAGGATTTAACATTTGACAGTGTTAATTTTTAATAGTTTCTTCAATTTTACTTCTAATCCCATGTTAAATTATAATCCAATAAAATAAAATTAGTAATTAATTCATAGGTACCATTTCATTTATTTTAAAAATATATATAGGGATTGGGGATCCATCCAAATTTATTCCTTAAACAAATATTTGAAATTTTAATTCTTATAAAAAAGATATATAATGGGGGAAGATAAATTTTAGAGTAATCATCATATTGGGCCCTTGGTAATGATTTCCTCTAAAAGGGATGTAGAATATATCATCCATAATAAGTTAGTGGGTGTAGTTCCATGGATTTTAACAACCATGTGCTTAATTTCCCATATTTTACTTCTTCATGGATGTTGATGATAAATTTATGTATATAACACACCTAATTCAACACCTTTAAAATGAGGTACATCATTCATAACTAGGGAAAGATTAAGTGTGGATCCTCTACTGAGTCGAATTCTACTTACACAATCTCTCGGTCCCTTTTTAGTAGTTTATGTAGAGCCCTAGACCCGTGCTTTTTGTTCTGATACTATAATTTTATATATTTTCTTATTTAAATGTACCAATATATATATACAATTGAACATATTTTTTATTTTAGGATTTGGAATAAAATGACCTCTCAAACAAAAAAATAAATAAATAAATAGTCTATGTTAATAATTTTCACATGTTAGATTCATATCGAGTTAAACTCCATGAAAGCTCTATATGAATCAGTTATAATTTTATAAATATATATGTTGGGAAAAATTGATGGGTAAGGGGTTTTGGAAAAGCCAGTGAAATCCATTTTTGAGAATAATTATTCCTTTTGGAAAATATTTTTTAAAATACATTTGATAAAAAAATTAAAAATATATTTAAAATATAACATTGATAAATAAAATTAAAAATATCTTTGGAAAACACCTCATAAATCCTTATGAATGTAATTTTGATTTTAGAAACATAATTTTGAACATTATTTTCCAAATAAAAATTATTTTTAAAAACATTTTTTGAAAACCCTTTGAAAAAATGATTTTAAAAATGATTTTGAATATAATTACGCCTTTGAAAAAATATAAGTATACCATTTTGAAAATAATTATTCTTTGTCTGAAATAAATTTAAACCTGTAATAATTTTAACACTTTTGAATTCAGTATAACACATTTTGAAAATACTTAAGCTTGAAGATAATTTAAAATAATTCAACTATTTTTTCAGAAAATACTATGAAATATTTTGAAAAAAAATTGCTACCTTAAACATTGATGTTTTTCTAGGCCAACCCACCTGTGTTAGGAATGGGTTCACACCCCACTCCCCTTCTTGTTTACAATTTCCATGTTTAATTTTTATAAAAAAAATTCTAGCCTTCTTTACATATATAGATTTTCCACTATGTTTTTTGGATTATAAAAATTACAATGTATTCAATGAAAATGTAAATTTATAAAAATAAAAAAAATTATATTCTCCGGAAAATAACTTTTTAGATTTTGGTATTACCAAATCTCATGTACTTTTTTTCAATGTCTATCAATAAAATAATTAACATCATTGAAATTCAAATCCTTAATAAATTAATTTTCATCAAATATTTATCTTTTAAATATAATACCTATATAAAATAATGAAACAATCATTTTCTTTAATCCCAGTACATTATATAATATATAAATCATTCAAATAAAATGGTAGTTATTGTAAATTTATTTTCAGAAGAAATTATAGACACGTGTAGCTCATTTTCTTAAACAAAAGTATAAAAATAGTTATATAGTATAGGAAATATTCTCATAAGGACTTAAATAATTTCATTTTATAAAAATGAAATGACATGCACCTATATATATATATCATATATTTGAACTGTAAAACATGAACTCGATGAAATGGAAAATTAAACATACATATCATATATATATATATCATAAATTTAGATCCCAAATCAGAAACCTCATGTTTTTGCAAGTATCATAGAACCATGGAATTGGAAATTAAAAAAATTCCCCCTTACACGTCAATTTAAAAAACACTTCCATTACTTTATGAAATAAAATGTAAATTAAATTTTATATATTTATAATCATGCATAAATAAATTAAATATATTATATGTATATAAATTTTTGTTCTTGAAATCTCTAAATATATTATATATATCCATATATATAGAATTAATGTGTTCCCCATATATTGGTGTGAAGTGAAGGAAGAAGTAAAGGGAAATTGTGTGTTCTTCGTCTTACTAAGAGAAGGCTTGTACTTCGGAATTGGTGTGTTTGAACTAGTGTGATGGAAGTGTAATTATTCCCCATTCAAGTTGGAACAATCTAAAAGAAAATAATATGAGAGGAAAACATACGGAGGGGTTTCAGTTCAGGTTTTCTAACCATGGGTTCTTCCTACACAAAATTAATCTCATATAAAGGTACTCATATAAATTTTAGAAGAATCTAGGAAAAATGGATATAAATAAATAGTGCATTACTTGTGGATGAAGTAGTAGATAAATAAAAATCAAAAAAAGGAATTTGAAAAGGATCCCATGTCTTATTATGTGTGACATGATGGAGAGGCCTATAGGCAGTGGAGAGATAGAGTGGTCATGGGGAGTGTAACACATTAGGAAGAAGACAATGATAGTAGATGTGTTGGATTATTCATGGCTTATGGGTGATGTTGATGCATAGTTTAAATTGGGTTTTGGCTAGATCTGAAATTAGTGGAGGAGGCGATGACCAATGAGGCGCTTCATTGGAGTTCTAGGGTGATGAAGGGTAATATCAGATAGTTGTGGATTTTTTGGTTTGGAGTGGACTATGGCTGGGGGGGATGATCCGGCAAGGCTGATAGTGGTCTACAAGGAGTCCGGCAGCATGAGGAAGACAACACAGTCCTTTTTAAAAAAAATCGTGTATCCACCTTTTTGAATAGATTATGTTATATATATATATATATATATAATAAAAAAACTCAATTTTAGTTTTATTATTAACATATGTTAAATTTATAAATTATAATTCTATAATTATTTTTCTTATAATCTTACATATTTTCATATAATAAAACATTATTATTGAACCATAACTAATTAATAAATATTATTATCACATTATTTTTTCTTTGACACAAAAAATTTATAATATATGTCTTAAAAAATAAATATTGTATATTAATATATTGTCTAATACATTTATTAATTCTAATATCAACATTTGGTATTTTATGTATTTGCACATTTTAATTCAATTTTATATTGAAACATATTTTCCTATGAAATATTCATATATAAGTACACTTTATAAAATTATCTCAATGTTTGTATCGTCACATGAACATTACATACATTTTTTTTAATCCTCAATGGTTATAACCCAACGTTCCCAAGGATTTTTTCCTATAAATTGATCACTTATAAGAAATTTTAGTATCCAGACTCTACACATATCAATACTATAATCATGGGCATAGTACCCATTTTTCAACTTATTTTTATTTTTATCCTCATTAACATCGAAGGGAACATATAGATAATGGATCTAGATGATGCAAGATACAATATCTCTAACATCATGTTTCATTTACTTTGTCCACTTTTATTCCTAATGGTTTTTGTGTATAAAAAATTCCCGAGTAAATAGTCTTAATGGGTGTCCTTATACTATGTTCTAATGTGTAATCATTATTTTGACTAGATATAATTATAGACAATTCTCACTTATTGGGTTTAATAAAATATTATACCATAAATCATCTTATAATAAAAAATTATATTTATTAATAGAAATAACAAAAATACAAGAAGATTAAAACATTCATTAATATACTATAAACAATATAGAAAATTAAATATTCTTACCCGTAATTGTAATATATTATATAAATTTATAAAACATCATTCAATAAAAATTTATTAAAATAAAAAATGCTTAGAATTTATAGGGAATTAAAGTTTCTTAATGTGTGAAGAATCAAAATAAAATTCAAAAAATTGTTTTTAATTTAATTTAATTTGAAATAATTTGAAACATAAAAATTAATTATTCAATTATTCTATTATAATATAAGTATCTTGGGTATCTATTTAATTATAAAATTACACTTGGATAACATCATGTGCTTCCTCTGATTAATTTTAACTGTATTTAGGGAGCTCTATATATTCTTTAATAGGCGAATCAAATTTTTTCATCATCTTCAACCATTGGATATTTTTTCTTTATCGAATATTTTTTATTAAAATACAATGGATTGATACTCAAATATGATTCGTCAAAATAATATTAATTTGTGTTAAATATAGGATCATCAAAATTAGTTGGTTCATCTTCAAGATTTTCTTCATTGGAAAGTGATTGTTGGAATTGAGTAGTAGGATATGAAGGTAGACAGTCTGGATCCTCCATCTATTTTTCAATTTTTAGCACTTGGGTGGTTACATTTTCCTCCCTCTATATGGAGAGATACAATGGTTATGACACTTATAAATTATAATAAATTCGTAGATCATATTTTTATTCATATTCATCAAAGAAATTATTCAGACCATGTTGATCTCCCAATTATAGCTTGGTTATAATGTCTTGTTCATCATGAACCTAATCGCGCTCTTCATTCTTGGTTTAGATCTAGTGCTTATGTCCGTTTGTCTAGGAACATTATTTATTTATATCCTCAATCACTATTATATCTTCATAATAATTTGGTAGATTCATTAGTCATTACTTAATAGCCTCTTGTTATGGTTTGGGTTTCTCATAGGATGCATGGAAATATGCAGTTCACCATTATATTTTTCTCCCCATGAATTCAAGTCAATCTCTCATCCTTATTTACCCTCCCAATTGAATCATTGTAAACCATTTCTAGTTATTAATTATTTACCCATAGGTTTTCATTGAATGGAAAATAATATTAGTTCAGATACACCATATAAAAAAGAAAAAATAAATAATTTTTTACTATTTTTTAAGAAAGCCATGAAAATATATATAATTTTTTTAAGAAGGTGGTGCCTCAGTCAAAGACCGTGGCACAAATTATTTTATAAAAAAGGGGAGCTACAAAAGTCTGAAACAAGGAATCTTATTACAATCCTTATCATAAAGAGGGAGAAAATCACCAGGAAAATCACCAAGCCAGGTAATATCCTGGTTGACTCCCTTATTGGCGAGACTGTCAGCAACCATGTACGCTTCACAGTAAGCATGTGTGGAAATGTCCGAGGTTATCTCACATTATAGTGTCACATTCAATGGCTCAAAAGTTTTTAATTAACCTAATATAATTATTTTGTTTTATTTTGTATTTTTTGAGAAAAAAAAATTTGTGTTATGGGATTTTAGAAAACAATGAAATCAAAATGTAAAAAGAAAAAAAAATTAAAATATAGATAAAATGCATGTTGTGGAGAAATTCCTGGGTCAAAGTGTTTGGTTATGCATGTTCTTTTTTTATTAAATTCAATTTTTTTATCCAACATTTCATACATAGATTTTTATTCAGTATAATTGGTAGGATACTATGTATTCCTAAGATATATATTAGGAAATAAAAAAATAAAAACGCCTTGGTAGAAAATATAAATGAATGGTAGATTCCTTTATTGGTGTACAACTACCGTAATCATGAATTTCACTCTAATTCACCAAAAATATAAATTAAAAAAAATTATGAATTTTTTCACAGTAATTAAAATGTCATGAAACCTTCTCTAAGGCTATTCCTATGGTTATTCAATTATTATTTCTAATTGAATTATACTGTGGTGAAAATATGGAAGTTTTAATGAAATTAAGATTATGGGAATAAAGGTATTAGAAAAAGAGAAGGGAAACACTTGAATTAAAATATGAATTCAATTACATGGAATAAAATGAAAAAACCCTAATATAGTAGAAACATAATAGTGCAATGTAGTGGTAGATAATTGGGAACCCATTCCCTACATCCTCCCACTAGCCTTTAATTTATAAGGATAATGAATAACCACAATATTGTTTAATGTAAAAATAAAATGATAAAAAGACCTCATGTTTCATACCGTAGTCAAAAATGGGGAATTCTTCATTTATTAACTCAAATATCTCTAATTTCAAGTCCATCCAAGGGTTCCAAATTCTGACTAGTGATTTGAATATTTGAAATGTGTGTGGATAAATTATTAATGACATGTTTTCATGCTTTTAAGGATCTCTATGTGATTTCATGGGATGTAACCGTGTAAAAATATATGTTACCCGGTGACTCATTTGAAATTTCCAAATAACTGTTTTCTACATCTCATCATGACTTCTTTTTCGGGTGAATCTCACAAAAAATTCATGTATTCATGATGTGAATTTTTTCCATTATTTTCAACAATGTTTATGCTTGTTTCAACATTTTCATTCCTTGTACAAGGTCCCTTTCTTGTCCTTCATCACTAGGTAACATTTTCATTAGCAATTCATATCCATTTATCCTATTTTTGATTACTTCCTCTATCATCCATTAAAATATTGAAACAATTAAATACTTTCATGGATAATGAATTAAGCTGAAAAAATAAGGTGTTCTATATTTAAAAATGATGTCCAAATATGATTTTTCACCTCTATAAAATATATTATCAACACTTTGAGTATTTGTAAACGATATCATTGTGACCCAAATGATTCACATCATTCAGCTGCTAAAAGGGTTCTCAGATATGTTTATGGGACTATGATCTATGATAGACTATACCGTAATGGAAATAAATTGAATCTATTTGGGATTTTATACGATTAATGGGAAGTAGTTTATGATGATATAAGATCATATTCGTGTTTTATATTCTTATTGGGAGATAGTTCTATGTTTTTTCAATGCATGTTGTGGAACAAAACCACACTATGATCTATCAAAGCATAATAAATTAACAGTACCAATATCAATAATCAAATTAGATGGATGAATGAGAAGTGGGATGATTCATGGATGATAATTGAGAAATCCCCCAAAATTGATTATGATAATAAATGTTATATATATATCTTCAAAAATAATGTGAAACAATTGATATTTGGGAATATTTATTTAAGACGACATTTCTTTAATGAGAATGTTGGCAATGAAACAATTAATATGGAATGTCTTCCATCTAGTGACCAATTGGATAATATGTTCACCAAAGATATCCCGAATGATATATTTGAGTTCTTGAGGTTCAAAAAGGGTTTTTTGGACCTCACATATCATTAATAAGAATTCAATGGAATAACCACTTAGCCCAGGATTTTGATTCCAAAGGGGGAGAAAAATGTGTCATAACTCATTACAAGGAATATATATATTCTCTAACATTGTTATTTATAGGGGAAGTTTTAATATATTATGGAAGAGTTCATTGGAGGATTGAGTTTCATCATTAAAGGGGGTATCATTATAATGGGATTATCTTCTCATGTTGAAAGTTTTATTCTTTTCACCAAGGGGTGGAGTTCTTTCAAAACTGATACTCTTACAAGAAGTATGGTGGGAAGATCAATGTATTTTGAAAATTTATATCTAATCTTTTTCTCAATAAGGATAATTTTATGATGATATTATAGGGATGACCAAAAACCTTATGACAGATATTAAAATTAACATTGAATAATTAGAGTTGGTGTCTTTATTTTCATCATTTATTAATTATGATTGTTTAAAATTTTGATACCAATGTAATCAAAATAAATAACTTAATATATGATCAAATTTAATTTATTTTTTACAATTTTTGAACTAGTTAAAAAGGGACTTATACAGTCAGAAGAGGTTCTAATTATTAATTTGAGAAGTCATTAAATTTATAGATCCATATATAGTGCTATATAATAGGCCTCTAACAACTCTAATAAGGCCTTTATTAGCACTAGAGAAAAAATGACTACCAGAACGAGATTAAAAGCCCAATCATTTTACCAGAAAATTTATAAGTTCTAATAAATGGGAATTTTGTAGTGTGTTGTAAAAGAACATTGTAGCACCCGTTCAGTGTGAAATTATAGCAGAACGCAACACCAAAAATACCATGAAATTGATAAAATAATTTACCTATATAGAATTTAAATGAAATAAAATTTACAACAAAAATATAATAAATATTCACTTTAATATTTCCATTTCCTACATTGTTTTATACAATTACATGAGACAAATTTTTACATACAATCAAAAATATCATCGTTCCTTTGTTTTTTGATCGTAACCCCTTCCCAAGAAAAAAATCACCTATAAAACAAAATATTTCTTATAATATTAATAATATTAATAAATAAATTTAAATAATGTGTTTATTTTTGAAAAACCATTGAATTATGATTGGAACAATTTGTATCAGATTGTGTTATGGTTGATTCTTACACGTCACACCAGTTCTTGTTCATCTACAAGCATTATCTCGGTGAAAATTAAAAAAATGAATATAAAAATAATATTGATATTAATTAGGTAATATCACACAGGATGATATGAAATCAATCAAGGATCATTTTATCAGTTTTGGATATTTGATGCACATTTTAATATAAAATGACACATATATATTAAGAAGATGTTGTTGGATTCATACTGGTCACACTATGGATAATATTGAGGTGAGAATGATTCCTACAGGTCTCAAATAACAAAGGGATCTGTTTCATAAATTATCAAAACAATCTTAATGTGTTTTCATAGTTTAGAGTAAATGGATTCTCGTTTTTGCTAAAATAACTTTTGAAACTAGAAACATGCATTTGGAATCATAACCATCACAATGGGTGTTATATTTAGTTGAAATAATTACTATATGTCACAAATGAATTATGAATATTTTTTCAAAATTATCAACGCAATATAGATTTTTTTCTCATCTTTTACTAACCGACACTTTTTGAACTAATATATTTATTTGAAACTGATAATGAACACATTGAGTCATACCTGGAACAACATTTATCATATTGAGACACAATTGATTACTAGATTTAAAAATGACAAATTGATCATTTTAATAATGTATTAAAAAAATCTGAATGTGTGAGATCTATTTTCAGAAGGTAAATTGTGCTTTTTTACTAAAATTGATGTCAATTTTTAATAAAAATATGTACATGAAGTCATAATAGTCACACCATGCATCTAATTGAGGTGTGTATGATTCTAACATGTCAAAAAAGACATATATATAATTTTCATAATGTATCGAAATAATATGAATTTTTTTCTGGGTTTAGATTAAGTTAGTTTTCCATTATACTAAAATTGTTTTAAATTTTAAACAAAAAGTGATAATTTGAGTCATAACAGCCAAAAAATATGTTGTCTTAAGGTTTGATTGATTCTTAAATGTAGAAAATGACATAAGGATAGTTTTCTGAAAGTATAAAATCAATTTTAATGTGATCAATGGAATTTGATAATTCCACTTGTCGTTTTACTAAGAATTCATTTTATACTCGAAAAAGGTACTTTGACACATACGAATCACATCGTGCATCATTTTGATTTGAGGCAAATTCATACACAAAAAAATGAGTGATTAATCAATTTCATATATTATAATGAAAATTATATCTCATTTTCATGGTTTTCAGTTAGTAATAGTTCTTGGACCCAACCATTGATTTTAAATTGATAATATAGTCATTGAGTCATACCATTATCATCATATATCAGATTTTGGTGAGGATGATTCGTACACATCAAAATTGACATATATATCATTTTCCTAATATATGAAAACAAGATGACGGTGCTTTCTCTATTTTGAGTAGGTCAGCAGTCATTTTTAATAAAATTGACATCAATTTTAAATAACATGTTTCACTTGGAGTCATAATAGTTTCACTGTGAATTGTATTAACATTCAACTGATTCATAAATGTCTCAAATGACATATGGAAAATTTTACTAATGCATCAAAACAATCTTAATGTGTTTTATAGTTTCTGACAATGTCAAATGTCTTTTTACTAAATTGTCACATTAAACTAGTAAAACATTGTTTGACTCATTCCAATCACATTGTTTATAATTTTGACGTGAGAATAATTCTGATATGTTAAAAATTAATTTTTAAATGGCATCCTAAATTATCATGAAAATTCAATCGTGTTTTCTCTGTTACCACTGGTGAAATTTTTTGAACTATAATATCAGTTTTAAATTGATAACGAACATAAAAAAGTCATACTAAGCACATCATGTATAGGTTTAAGGTGTGGTCAATTCATTAACATAAAAAATTACTTATGTATCAATTCAGTAAAGTATAAAAATAATCTGAATGATTTTTTCTCAGTTTGGAGTAATACATATGCCCTTTTTAATAAAATTGATGTCAAATATAAATAAAATGAAACGGTTGGACTCATATCGGTCACATTGTGCAATATATTAGTGTTTAGAAGATTCCTATAAAACCCAAATGACATGTAGATTTTTTATAAAGTACCCAAAAAATCATAATATAATTTATCACTTTTGATTATGTTAGTTTCATTTTTACTAAAAGTAATGTCGATTTTAAATAAAATGAATCACATTGAGTCATACTGGTCACACCATGTTTCAGATTGAGGTGTGGCTTATTCTTACACATACAAAAGTCAGCATAAAATCATAAATTTCAAATTTTCCACCATATACATTTCCTTTCACTGTATAACTTCCAACAATGCATATTTACACGATATTCATAGCTGGAATGATATCTCATTGTTGAAATCCAAAAAAGAAAAGGAAGTTCATGTATCAATTATATCATGAGAAGTCACCACAATGGACATATATGATTCCTCTACCCTATTTGATTTCAGTAAAGAGAAAGATTTTTTTTTGCAGAGAGGAATGAGTCAATATTTAGTGTAGGAAGTTTAGAAATTAACCGAAATATAAATGGAAATCATGGCATCATTGGAAAACAAAATATCCATTTTATTGATTTTTTAGATAGTTGAATGAAAAATATGACATTTGAAAAGATTTTCCAAAAAACAAAACAAGTATTAGTTAAAAATGATAATGAAATTAACATACAAATAATCTATAAAATTTTGACAAAATTAATTAAATAACTAGTAGAAATTAACCTTTTCATGATGGATGTATACATTCTTGACACATTTATAGGTTTTTATTTTATCAGTTGGAGAAAATCTAATATCTCATGAGTATGGGTAGATTCAAACAATCCACCCCAAATTAAACAAAACAATCCACCTATATGAGAAATTAATTATGATATGACTACCAGTAATAAATAAATTAAACCTAAATATGAAACAATTAATTAATTCTATGTAAAATGATTTTAATTTTAAAACATCAATATTTACATTGTTATTCAGTAGAGGCAGTGTCGTTTCGCCTCCTGCAATGATAGTGGATGGAAATTGAAGGAATGTGATAAATGAAACAGTACATGGGTGAAATGTTTTTGAGGGAGAATCATATGGACGTTTTGGTGCAAAAAGGAATGAATGATGGAAAAAATAATAAAAAAATGAACTCTACAAGGAATAATGAAAATTAAATCCATGTATCATTATATTCATTTTTGGTATAATAGATAACGTACATCATAACATTACCTTTACAAAATCACAAAGGGTTACTTCATTATAGTTTTTTCTTCCAAGAGATTGGTAACATCATCAAGTAGAGAAGACATCGTCTTCATGAGTAGTCACACATTTATTAAAGATTATATTAATGTACTAGAGAACATATAATAATATGATGAAACACATAATATATTAAAAAACACGGTTTCATTCTCATTGAACTCTCATTATTTTTATAAAGGTTTGAAGGATTTGGTTCCTCAATAGAGAATCCAAATTCCCTCCTTGTGGTCACCAATATAGTAAAATACATGTTCTATCTTGGGACCATCGTGAGGTGATTGTTATTTCTAAATTATAGGATCATCTTCAATTGAATTTGCATCTGATCCAAAAAAATATTAGTCTCTAGCGGTAAAATCGACCCATTCATGTATGTTGGATCTAAGACATAAAATACATACACTTCATGGGACACCATTCTTAACGAATCATATTTTTCACCTTCCACACTGATATTCACCTTTATGAAGACCATTTTTAACGACACATATTTTTTCCTCTGTATTCAATCAAATGATAATAGTAAAATCTTGGCCTAGGTAACATATGATGGTTCCATAACCTTGTTCACCACATGACATCATGTTCACATCCCCATAAGCAAGAGGATATCTACTAGATGCAAGGGTCTGGTAAGTTATTCATGGATGACTATACACTAATTTATCAGAGTAAAACACCAGAGGATATAAATAAACAGATGCGGAAACATATATAAGAAAAAAAACTCATTCCACCAGGTAATACAATATAAATACAATACTCAATTGAAAGGGAAAAAATAATATGCTAATATAATTTTCAGGTGTCCTTAATGGAACTGAAAGTTAAGACATGACGACTCCCCATGTAGGCCCCTAACCACGTCGGGTTCCCCCCACCATTATCCTTCCCAAATATGTAATCTATCCCTCAAACGTTTCCCATATCTTTTCATGCAATCATATAATTTATTTGGGTACTGATTAGCCAGCCCTAGTAGAGTGTAGGTACAACTCAGTAGGCCACCACAAAGAGTTTCTGAGACAATTCTAGTTAAAAGAGTATGTATGAAGTTCTATGGGAAATATTTACAATTTATAAATAACTCGTTATTACATTACCATTTATTCTTATCTAACTATATTACCTCTTGGGTTACCAAGGATACCCATAACTCAATACTAACTTCATCTCATACAGGAGCCTGAAGCATTCTCTTTGTAATATCATATCTTAATACCATCTTCATGTTGATGTTTGAAGTATTCAAATGTGCTATGATATCTCAGTACCTAATTCAACTCATCCCAGAGTTAAAATATTCTCGTGTATGACCATAACTCAGAGTTCAATTATTTACATTATTTAATTTTACATTTATAACCCACATTTCCAGTGTTACCAATACCAAAAATGTATTAAATATGACTAATTTACCATTCTTACACCTCAATAAAATGACCAAGTTCCCATTCCATGTATTCATAAGTATATTAAGCATGTTACAGTGTATACTTCTCAACATAGAATGACTATGTTCAAATTCTCATTACACTTAAATATGATGATCAAGTTACCATTTGTACATCTCAATTATGAATGACCATTTTTTCATTCTTTATCACCAAATTAATTTACTAATTATTTATCAACTCGAATCCCATTACTAATTCAACAATTATTTAAATACATTAATTCCATTAGTTAATTAAACAATTAACGAAGTTCTTCAAACCATTAATGAATTCACCAATTAATTAATAAATATCACAATTAATAATCCATAATTAATTTTCTATAATTAAAATTTCAATCTAATATAATTTTTCCATAATTATCCCATAATTAATTATAAAGATCATATTATCAAAGGTAAATAATTAATCTACAATTAATTATCTCAAGTTAGCCTTTAAAATATCTCATAATTAATAACCTGATTAATTATGTAGATTAAAACCCCAAACTCTAATAATCAATTTTCCCTCAGTCACGTGATTATTTCCCCAATTAATCACCTATTTGAACAAAGCTTCGATTAATCAATTGATCAATCTAATAAAACCAATTCAATAAAGTCAATTTCCATAGGATTCTAGTCATTATACAATTTTGAATATAAATAATAAATCCAAAAACTATGGGAATTAGATTTAGTCTACCTACCTAGATTTTTTGATTGACATTTTCTCAACCAATGTTTCTAAAATCCGAGTATCACAATGATGTAGATATGAGTTTCAAGTATAAATCCCGAAATCTAGATCACAATATCAAGATATAATCAAACTAGATCTAGATTTAAAATTGTAGATCTATATCTTAGAACATGGGTTTATATCAAAGAAAAGATAGGATATCCTCCACCAATTGATGAAGGGGATAGAGGGAAATAAATAGAAAAAAAATTGGGATTAGATCCACTTACTGGGAAGAGAGTGTATAGTCGATTCAGGCTTCCAATATAATGGAATATAATTTGTATGGACATGGATTCCCTCCATGTCGATGGATGAACTGTCCATTAACCATTAGAAAGAAAAATCCTATGTTAGAGCCATATAATAGGTGAAACAGGTCATTAAAAGTTGAAAATGAGTGAGATCCTCAATTTTAGGATCTCACTGTTAGCCCCCACAGTTTTTAGTTACACGGTTAGGAAAATCATGCGCTAAAAGTGATTTAGCCAGTACTTTAAGGGGGGATCACTAGGATTCATCGCAAATCATCCTCCCAAAATACTTTAACTGTGGTGATGCTACTGCCTCAAATGAATAGGGAATGCAGGATCTCTCCTAGACAGACTCACAGTTTGCACAAACTGCATGGCAACCATGAACAACTCATTTTATCAAAAATTGTTTTATACAATACCCAAACCTAGAAAAAGTCACAAAACCATTCAAAGTCAATTAATTAAAAAAAGTTACATGATATATTGTCAAAGATATTTCCAAAATGGTTGAGATGTTACAATATTCCCACATTATAATAGATCATCCTCGAGCTGCACTTCTAATTCTTTCTAAGATTCAAAGAAAAAACGATCAAAAAATTTAGCCCTTATATCTACTTCTGTTTCCAATGTATCCTCTTGCACATGTCTATGATTCCATAACACATGAACTATCGGCTCAATCATTCATGGAGAAAACATTCTCATTGTGACCAACACACATATGAGACACTCCTCAATGGATGCTTCTATCTCAAGGTCAACCTCATGCACTTCGATCAGATGGGAAAAGTTAGGGTGATACCTCTAATGTTGTGATACATGGAAAAAATAAATCATATTAATGTTTCATTGTTGAAGGTCCAATCGGTATGCCATCGGCCTTATTCTCCCCAATATCTCAAACATTCCGACAAACATAGCCACCAACTTGCCCTGCCTCCATATCCTTTGGTGACCCAACCTAGGAAACACCTAAAGCAACAATTGATCACCCTCTGTAAAATCTAGGGGTTGCCTATTTCTATCATCATATGACATATTTCTACTCTGAGCTGTAGCTATACATTACAGAATCAATATTAATTACTTTGATGTATCATGCATCAGACATGGTCCCAACAGCTCTGACTCACCAACCACTATCCAACATAGTGGTGATATACAAGGACTACAATAAAGATCCTCATATTCTTCCATATATATATATATATATATATATATATATATATATTATCTGGATACTTATTATTATAGGTTATCTCCACTAAATCCAATTGATCTTCCCATGATCCACCGAAGTCAAGCACACATGATCATAGAACATCCTCAAGTACATATATAGTACATCATGAATGCCTATCTGTCTGTGGGTGGAATGACATACTCAGAAAAACATATCAGCCAAGTGCATTAAAAAAACCCTTCTAGAAGCATAATTTAAATCATGAATCACAATATGAAACTATAGTATATGGATATTCATGTAGACATACTATATCTGGAATGTACGGTACTTTAAAAAGTTCTACTGTAATGGTTTCCATTATAGGTAGGAAATGCGCTACCATTGTTAATTGATCCAAAATGACCCAAATAGAATCATTATTTCTAATCATATTGCGGAGACCCACCAAAAACTCCAGGGTGATGATGTCCAAATTACATTTCTATATAGACAATGATTATAGTAAACCTCTATGTTGTTGGTGCTCTACCTTCACCGGATGATAGGTGAAGCTTCTTGTCACAAACCCTATTGTCTCAATTTTCATGTCTAGCCATAAAAACTATCATAGTATGTTACGCTAAATTTTGGTTATTCAAGGATTCAATTCAATCTTAGAGGCATGATATTCTCACATGAGATCCTCTCACTTGTACGTAGGTACCGTGGCTTGATTCTTCACATAGATGATCTCATGTTCATCTATCAGCGAGTCTAAAGATGTATCCCCACCATCAAAGATTTACCTAAAGGCTAAGAACTCTGTATCCTCATTCATTTTATATCTAATTCATCTCAAAATAATAAAATCAACTCCAACTAAAACAATTGTCATCTTCTCCTGACTCTCTTTAACCCCTACATGCATTTCCTCCAGCAAGGCCATCATCTTCCACCCTATACTTGAATCCTGAACCATATGAGTCTATGTTTTCTTATTCAATAAATCATCGACAATATTTCCCCTCATGTACATATAAGCTAGTTAGAAATAAAATGATTGAATATACTCAACCCATCTCCACTACCAAAGGTTCAAATCACGCTGTTAAAATATATACATTAACCTATTTTGATTTGTATGGACTGTAAACGTTTCTCCCAAAATATAGTTTCACTAATATAAAAAATAATAAACCACTACTTCCAATTCGGGGAAATTTATTGGTTAATTACATTCATGAGTCATCAACTACTAAGAACCATAAGCCATGTATTGATCTCCCTGTATCTTCATTTCTCCAAGTCCAATCCCATAAGCCTCTCAATAAACTATATACTCATCACCTGACACATGTAGAATCAAAATGGGTGCCGATATTAATCACTTATTAAAATCCTAAAAATCACTCTCAGAACCTCTAATCATTCATTATTTACTCCCATTTTGATCATGCTTGAACGCAGTGATACTAAACATGAAAATTCTTGAATGAATCTTCTAGAATAATCAACTAATCCTACAATGCTTAATCATTTGAGCTTCAGTCGAGTTGGTGAGGACTCAAAAACTGCATCCCTGAGTCCCAAGATAAAATCCATGTGGAGACATATTTTCTAGGGTAAAATATTTGGTACTGTAGTAGGTAATTTTCAGCACATTAGTAGCTATAACTATTCATCCATCTAGGCCTCTGGCCATCAGTTTGGTCCTCACGTCCTACATGGTTTTCAGGACACCCAAGGCCATTGGGCTAGTTGTTTCTCATGGCCTTCGGGCCACCATAAGGCATTTGGGACACCCCAAGGCCTTCGAGCCACATGATGTTGTTGTACCAATTATACTGCAAGGGACAATGATACAGATGAGGATTCAGGGCAGGAACATTAACTAGAGAATAGATAATCTAGATTCGAAGAAAGAGAGGGTATGGAATTTCCATTGGTACTGAGTGAATTTAGCTTATCATGGGATGGCTAGACAACCTGCCCTATGATGGTTGATTGCTGATATAATTACATATGATGGGGAGGATCAGTTCCATGTTGTCTTGTTTGGGTGATTCCCTCTAAGAACTATGGGTCTTTTAATTGTCTCTATGACTTAGGGCCTTGTAATGGTTCCACCTCAACCAATGGATTATCTAAATAATAAAAAATTGATGGACTACTGGCCATTCCGACTAAGAAACCTTCATATGTCAAAAAATTATTCGGATGGTCCCAAGAAACCACTACCTGAACCTTTTAAGGTCCACGAACACACCTTCCTTTGAGATGATGCGCCAAAATAAGTGTTACTCGTCAATCCAAAACTTACTCATAGATAAATTGGCGTATAACTAATTCACTCTCTATGTACCCAGAATGATGTCAAGATGTTGGAAATTATCTTAATGGGCCTTGGATTACACCTAGATGTCTTCCACAAACACCACCATGAACTGATCTAGATATAAATTAAAGATCCTATTCATCAAATACATAAACACTGCAAGTGAATTTTTCAAATCATACAGAATTATGGAAAACTCATAAAGGACATACCTTATTTTGAATGAAGTCCTCGATATATGAAAAGATTTTACTCTCAAGTAATGATTCACAGATTGAAAATTGAACTTTGAGAATACACAGGTTCCCTTAAACTGTTCAAACAGATCGTTGATCCATGAAAGAGGATATCAGTTCTTCACAGTCAGTTTGGTCCACTTCTGATAGTCGACACATATGTGTAAATTCACATCATCCTTCTTTGTGAAAAAAAACAAGTGATCCTCAAGGTGACTTACTTGGATAGATAAATCCCTTCTCCTCTAATTTATCCAATTGAGTCTTATGCTCTTTAAACTTAGTCGGTTCATTTCAATATGGTGGAATACATACTGGCTCAGCCTTGGCATGACATCAATAGTGAATTCCACATCTCTCACAGGTGGTTTCCCTGAAAAGCATTTAGGAATGGCATATTGAGATTGTTCTACTATATGTGGATGGAAATCTTTCCTAACACCCCTGTAATCAAATAATATACTAGAAAAATTATAACATCCTGCCTTTTTGTCACATAAACTTTCATTACATTATACAAAACTGAGGATCTTTAAGGTTTAGTGTCTTGGAAACCAGGAACTTAATACATGAAACAAAAAAAACATTCTTCATAAACACTTGAAAATATTCTCCTTATGTTAATCCTAGGTTCATTACTGCATCTCATAACCTGGGGACATACATCAAAAGAAAGGGTGGGCAGAAGGCCCAGTAAGGGATACAACGGGAAACATTTAACATGTGAACTTGAGAAACATAAACAATGTCATGAAAAATAACTTTAAGGCATGAGAAATAAATCATGAGGCATATCATAATAAAAATAATTTTTTTCATAACTTGAAGATGTGGCTACAAAATTTTACAAAGGCAATCATTTCCATTTCACCAAGGTCCATCCCCAAGGTGTCAATAAAAATTACCCTGGTTATTCACCAAGGTATCAGTCTAAATGGTCAACTCTATAGATTAAGTCTTTAACCAATGAATTAGAGCGCTATCAGGGAGCACCATTAAATTTTCCTTTATTATCATGTGAGCCAAATATATCATCATCAATAATTTCATAAGCAACCCATAAATCATAAAATAAATGGGTTTCATTTCATAATCATAACGTTTTAAAAACTGCTTTAAAGACATGATCTTTATGTCACATAAAACCCACAGAAAAGGAAAGCGGGTCTCATGTTTGTAAATCCCAAAATTTAAAATAGAACATTTTGGTATATATGTGAATACCCATTTAGAAGGAAGTGCTTTGATTATTCACTTAATAAAATAATTTGAGAAAAAGGGAGAGACATTTGAGACGGAAATTATGCAGCATAACTGTTATGCTTTAGGGTTTTAGAAAACATTGAAAAAAGAGGGGACATAGGTCACCCACTCATAAATGATCCAAAGAACAGTAGAGGGACCTAATATAATGGATATAAGAACATGGTAATGAGATTTTAAAGAGATACCATATGAAATGAAGAACATGGAGGGAAGACAAAATAATATTTCCCTTACGAAAATTCAGCAGCCTAACAGCGTCAATTAAACTTCAACAAAATGAATTGAAGAGATCAAATAGGGTCTCACATCATATGAACATGGAATTTCAGTATTATAGATATAGAGATCATACCCCAAAATAATAAAAATAAACCTGAAAGACTTGACTTAAAAGTAGAACATTGAAAAATGAGAAAGGTGAAAGAATCCCTTAAAATTTCGGCAGCCTAACGGTGCCACTTAATACTTCAAAATTATGAATTGATGAGATAAAATAGGGTCTCTCATAATATGAACATAAAAGTTTATTATGATAGATATAGAGATCATACCCCAACATAATAAAAAGTAACTTGAAATACATGACATGAAAGTAGAACTTTGAAAAATGAGAAAGGTGAAAGGATCCCTTAAAATTTTGGCAGCCTAACGGCGCCACTTAAAACTTCAAAATACTGAATTGAAGAGAAAAATAGGGTCTCTCATCATATGAACATAAAAGTTCAGTATGATAGATATAGATATCATACCACAACATAATAAAAATGAACTTGAAAGACTTGACATGAAAATAGAACTTCAAAATGAGAAGGGTGAAAGAACCACTTAAAAATTCAGCAGCCTAACGACACCATGTTAACATTATTAAAATGAAATGATGAGAGAAAGAGGGGGTCGCCCATCATATGAACATGAAAAGGGAAGTAATAGGGATATAAAATAACATCCTTCAACATAAGAGCATGGAGCATAAAATAAATGACATAAAAGAGATTACTTGAAAAGAAAGAGAGAGGTCGGATCCCTTAACTTAAAACGTAACTCTTAAAACTCAAAGGTTGGGACCTTGAGGGCTTGGGGGCACCTTTGGAGGACTCCATGGAAGGTAATGAGACCAGAGCTTCGTTGGGGGAGAGTTGGGAGTCGAATGGATGAGAGGATGGCTTGGTATTTATAGGGAAAGTGAGGGGACAAGGCATTAATGGCCAAGGGACACCTCCTTAGTGGTTTTGGAAAAACCATGGGCTTGACCATGGTATTTTCCCATGGTATTGGCCACTTGGGAGACCTCATACCATATCTTACTATTCATAAGTCGACCATATTGATTACATACTTAACACCTCATTTAATGATGTCATTAAACACTCGTAACTTAAAAACTGTATTTTAACTATTCATCAAAAATTCAACTTTCTCAGAAAAATCCCAAAAATTCACCTTATCCAAATATCGATGCTTTTATTTCAAAAATTAACTTCATTTTATAACAATAATTTTATAAATATTTTTAATTTAATTTTTAAATAAATACACTATTCACAGAAAATTCATTTTTTCAGAAAAATCCCCCAAAATTATCTTAACATAATATCGATGCTCTGAGTTCAAAAATGAAATCCATTTTATAAAAATAATTTTCTAAATATTTTTAATTAAATTTTTAATTAAAAAACACTATTCACCTGAAAAAACTAATACTTGACTAATAATTTATGAAACTGTTATTTAACCATTTTATTGAATCACATTACTTAATCAAGGTGCCTAAATTATATTAATTCTTTATTTAAGTGAGATTACTAATCCATTTGGTCACATTACTTATTGTAATCATAAAATCAGTATTCATAATTTACTATTCATCAAAAATTTAGTTGATCTTATTAGATTCTAAATTTTGTACGAAACATACCTGTAGAAGACAATTTTTTTAAAATCATTACACATTTTTGATTATTTAAGGTTTACATAAACATTTTTTTTAAAATACTATTTCTCTAAAATTCACAAAAAAAATATGCATACTATATTTATCCGGACATTTGAAAATTCATAAACTTCCTCACAAGAAGAAATCAAAATTATTATTTAAAACAAAGGATTACACAAGGCAGTTACAGTCTCCCTACATTTCCCCTTATCACACCAGCATAGGACCTAAGTGTAAGGTGTACTAAGGTGAGAGAATCTGAGGGAGGCTCAGCCAACATCGCTCGAGTAGTAATTTTTATTAGTTTGAACTTCTCGCGAAGGCGATTCCGTTCTAGTTTCTCACGATGATGTTCATCTTGGGTTTCGTCTAGAGCAAAGCCTAATGGTGCTACCTTTTCCCAAGTTCTGTTAGATGGGCTTCGATCGATCCAAGACTACTGGGTGAGGCCATCGAATCTTCTTTCTATATTAATTAACCAAGATCACTTGTATTTAGATACAAAAGTAGCAACATTCAGTTTTCAACAGTCATACTGACTAACGGTCATATAATAGTCAAAACCAAATAGTCTCATTTTAATTATAATCATGTTATCAAATGAAATAGTTTTGTTGAGTATAAAAAAAATTACGCACAAAATTAGGAAATAAGATTAATTCAAAATTTCAGATCGTTACAAACATGGGCTGCAAGCTCTACAATTTTCATAGTAATTATCCTTACTCAGCTGGCCTCAATATCCCACTATCAACGATGAATATACTGGTCACCCTTAGGAGATGTAATGGTCACTTTCATATGGGGTAAATATATGTGGGCTTGGTAGGTGACTAGTCAGTCCATCCAAATAATAAATTCAAATCTCATCATATGAAGGGCATATAGATCACATGTTGATTGATTTCTCCTGATCTCTAGTGGACATCCCTTGAATAGATAGATATCTCTTGAACCAACTCACAATAGTGTATATATAATCATTACCCTTCTCACAAAGTCCACTTCCTATCTCAAACCATCAATAAATTTTTTAGATATAATGAAATGAGAGGCACTAGAATCAAACAAGGCACTAGCTAAAGTAGAATCTAATAGATCATTACCTCTCACTGTTGATGGTACAACCTCGATATCGAAAAGTGTAGTTTGTACCTCATCTAAATGTTGTACCCCACTTCCATGTGATGTTGTCTGACCCTTTTGAGTAGAAAAACCCGTATAATATGGGAACTCTTTCCCAAAAGCACAACATCCACTACCACTACTGCCTCAGCCTATAAAACAGAAACTAACAGCCCGATAAGGTGTATAAGATCATATTCCCATATTCTAACTCTACCCAACTACTCCTTGAGTACCAATATGTCATTATTACTTATTGAATTTTATAAATTCCTTATATTTCCGTAAAATCGACACTCTATTGGTTGGTAGAATTTGTTTCGATAATAGTGTCCCGACCTACAACACTGATGACAGATAACCCCAGTAATGTCCAATCCAACTAACCCTTCTATCTGCGTACTCTGTCTCCAACTACCTTGGAAAAATATGTTATAACAACACCTCATGCACATCAAATTCTAACCAAATAATCCTCTAGTACCAACAACATGTCTAGCACTTGAATCCTCCCATAGGTTACCTTCAATTATAAGAGTTTGATCCACCAATTTTATAAAATTCTTTAGCCTAATGATATTCACTTGGGAATTAATATCACACTTAAGTCCATCAAGGAAATCATTCATCATAACTAATTCATATCATGATAACATTGGATAATGCATTATAGATCTATGTATCATATACCATTGTCCATAACTGAAATTCTCCCTTGTGTCAGATGCATGAACATAATAAATTTTTATTGTATCAGCATCTCTATATAAATTGCTCCACGAACATCTCTAAGATGCCCCCCCATAACATACCTTCATTAAGTCTATTTCATGCCTAAATGTCCCACCAGTACTTCTCTAATCCCCATATCATATAATCGGCCTAATTTACCATCATCTTAGTCAATGTATCCAAATTGTCATGTATTGTCTCTGTGGACTCAACATAGAATTTAGCTCCCTCAGGTCCACCCACTCTAGTAAAAGTCAGAGGGTGCTGCAATTGAAACCCCCTTTTCAACTCATACATACTTTTTGACAACCCACCGTGGGACTCCTTCCATAAATTTCATGATGTTAGTGATGTTCTCATGAAATCACACCCCTTTTTCTTCAGTTGGCATGATTGGTGCCTCAAGTTCCATAACTGGAAAATCATTTCTTAGAAAACCCCTCATCGTTCCCCTCAACAAGATTCATAGAGGCATACTCTCTACAATTCCAAAAAAACATCTCACATCTCATAACACAACCTTTATAGATTTACATAAGAAGAAATAATAAAAATAATCCCTTTTCCCCACATCACCACTGGGTAAAAACTATGTCTCTACCACTAATATTAACCATCCAACTCCTAGGTTTTTATTTATATGCGTAAAAAAACTATCATAATATATTTTATCAATTAAACAAATAATTATAATAATTTTGAATCATCCAAAGTCCTACTCAATTCATGTTAGAACCTTTTTTTATTTTAATATCACAAATAGGGAATACATTTTGAGTTTAACAACTAACCCATAACCCGTTTTCCTGTGTGTGCCTAAAATGATACATTTCATAATAACCCTGAGTTCCTAGAAAAAATCACACACACTCAGCTCTCATGAAATTCTAGTCCAAGAATCAATATTCAAAAAATCTCATAAACAATAATCAAATCACACCACATGTGCAAAACCTATGGTAAAATAATATTCAAATTTAACAACAAAAATAAATAACTATAATCCCCCACTAAGTACTTGGTTATTCCCCCATAAATGAGTTTTCAACTCCCATGCATGAGATAATTACAATGCCTTAAGTCTCCCTTATGTCCTATATACCTTTCCCAAATTAGTAATACAAAATAAGAAGAAAGAAAAGTGGTCCTCTGATACCACAATCTAATGTTCCGACCCAAGTTCCCCATGACGGTGCCCCAAGCCAGTTCACCACATGACCTCATGCATTCCTCCATGTACTCTATAATCATGAGACTAGTAGTGAGCATATAGTATGTCAGTCATGGGGTGACTATACCCTCATTTATTAGATTAAAACACCAGTGAAACAAAAAACAAACACAGAAGCATATGTAACCCTAACAATACTCATGTCACAATATAATATAATAGGAAAACAATACTTATCTTTAATTGAAATCACGCTATTCTAATATATTTTTCATGTGTCTATAATTTATGTGAATGGAAATGCACTACAACTCCCATTGTAGGCCCCAAACCATGTATGTTTCCTCTTCCATTCTATATCCCCAGTCATCAATCAATCATAGGGCCTTTTCTGTTTTCCAATCATTCAACAATATTATATATTTAGATGTAAATCAGGTAGCCTTAGTATGGTGTGATTGCAACTCATTAGGCCACCACCAATGTGTCTGAAATAATTACAGTCAGAAGATAGTGTGTGTTGTTCTATATGAAATATGTAGAATGCATAAATAAAAAGTTATTACATTATCATATATTCTTACTTAACTACCATAACTACAGGGGTTCCATGGATAATTGTGCCTCAATACTAACTGCATATAATACTGGATCTTGAAGATTTCACTTGGTAATATCATATCTTAATTCTTACTTCTTGCGGACGCTCGAAGTATTAAAAGGTGATATGACATATCAGTACCTGATTAAACTCATGTCTGAGTTAGAATACTAACATGTGAGGTCATAACTCGGAGTCCCATTATTTCCATTATTTAATTTCAAATTTATAATCCACATTTCTAAGGTTTCCAATATCACAAGCATTACAAATATGGCCTTGTAACCATGTTTACTCCTCAATAAAAAGGACATGATCCTATTATCATTACTCATAATTATAATGACTATGATACCTTGTATGCTTCTCAATTTAGAATGACCATATTTATAACATGTATGTTTCTTATGTAAAATTTTTGTTTTATGAGAGAGAAATTCTTAGTGATTCTTGTGGATGGTTCTCTTCTGCCTCCATCATCCTAGGTGATTTTTGATCCCGGTACATCTGATAATTGATGTTCTCTATATGCTGATGATCTGATAAAATACAATGGTGTGAATTCTACCATGTCTTTTAGAGATACTCTTCTTAGTGGGGTTCCTTCTTCTTTTCTTCCGTTCTTTCAAGAAATTTCTGTGTCTCAATCTAATGTTCTTTACGAAGGATCACATAAATGTTGTCATTTATCTGCATCATCTTTTGAGGAAGCTCATGATTTCCTAAGATGGATTTTGGTTGCCTGTTTTTGGGGATCGTGGCTACATTTTTCTATTTTCGTTCATTTTATCAAGTCTTGGGGTCCTCAGTTTTCAGTTCAAATTTATTCAATTCATAGGCTATCATTCTATCTCATATTGGGATCATTGGAGGATTTTATTCAAGAATATTATTTTTCTCCTTGCTATTTTGGCCAATTGAACTTTAGCATATCCTGATTGACTTTATATGCTCATCGTGGAAAAAAGATATCATCAGTAGCTGTTTGGCTCAATCTACCAGGTCTTTCCCATCCATTCCAAAATGAAGGATTCCTAAAGATGATTGTTGATTCTATTGGTGGTATCTCATGCTTGGAAATCAGGACTAAATCTTGTGTGGATATATTGGTGGATAATTTTTTGTCTAATTTAATTTTTCACATTCGATACAAGAAAAACATTTTCTTCGTGTGAAATATTACTTTTCATGGAATCAATAAATATAGAATCCTATTTTTCCTCATTTTTTTTTCTTATTGTCATCTCCATGGTCACTCTATACATACATGTCATAAATTTTATCTGGGAAATTTTCAAAAGCCTGGTCATAATGTTACATCTGGATCAACTCGAAGGTAGGATAAGATTTTAAAAATGATTTAGATATTCTTTCTTCTGATTTGATGTCTCATGTGAAGTGATACATGAAGTTTTTCATATCATTGATGAAATTAATCATATATCTACCTCTTTAAATGAACATATGATAATGTCAGGGGTTTTCTATCGAGAGATAGTACCATTTATCCTACATAAATTTTTGGAATTTTTTGTTGAGGATTGTCTTTCTTTTCTCTTCGAACATTTCTTTTCTTCAGAATATTTTGGTATGAGTTGATTTATGATTATTATTTTTTCTAGGACTCTGTTGTATTAATAATTTGGGTCATATAGTAGTTCTGAGAGGCCAGATAATGCAGATTATGGGTCACATATTGGATATGAGAAGAAGATTATTTCAGATTCTGGGTCAATGATTGGTTCTGAGAAGAAAGATAATGTAGATTCTGGGTCACAGATTGGTAATGAGAAGAAAGTTATTACAGATTCTGGGTCCCAGACTAGTTCTGAGAAGAAGAATAATGCAAATTATTGGTCACAGATTGGTTCTGATAAGAAGGATAATGTAGATTCTAGGTCTCATATTGTTTCTTCTATTTCTTGTTCGATGGATATGGTTTTTTACTTGTTTACTAATAAACCTGGTGATGTGGCATCTTTCACCTTGGATAGAAAAAGGAGTTATCCGTATCTTCAATTCCATTTGGATGTATTTTATTCTTTTTTAATATAGGTGTTTCTTGTTTAAGAATTAAATCACAAACGTAGAGATTCTTTCCCCATTTTGAGAAGGAAATTTGTTCTAGTGTCAATCCCATGTCATATTCATTTCAATTATTCCTGTTTTTATATGGATTTCCCAGGGTATTTGTAATTGGATTAAGTCTGGTTATATTTATTATGATTTGTTCAATCATAAAATTTCTTTTATGGGTATTCTTGAACATAAAAATCCCCCAGATATAATTGGTGATTTTTCATAAAGGATCAATATACTTGGATTTATGCATGCTGACCTGGTTAATCACAATAATTGGATATTTTTGCACAAAAGTCTTAAGGATGATCATGTTTTTGTGGATGATAAATTCATTACAATTAGAGGATCTCAAGATGATAAAACTTTTTTATCTCATTCATTTATTGTAGTTGTGATCCTCAAATTAAGATTCTTCTATTGAATAATCTAAATTATTTTGATCCTGGTAATGTTCCATGGTTTTTTGCTGGGGATTTTAATGTCATAGCTGAACCTGAAGAAAAGAAGTGTAGAGGTCCTATTTGTAGATGATCCATTAATGATTTAATTATTATTATTTCTAGAAAAGGAATGTGGTATCTTTGTTATCATGGAGATAAATTTACATTGTGTAATAATCAAAATGGTTCTAATAGATCTTGGGGTCATTTGGAAAGATGTTTCAGTAACATTCATGTTATATCCATTTATGCTAATACTAATGTTGCGCATTTGATGTGAGGTATTTTAGATCATTCTCCATTACTAATTTTTATTTCTTATGGAAATGATAATTCTGAGAAATTTAGATATGTCGTCATTGGAAGGACAATCTGTCTTTTCATGACTTTGTGAAACTCTCTTGGGAGAACCTGTTCAGGACCATTCTTCCAATATTGTTCATATTAAACTCAGGAATTTCAAGGAAAAATTAATGTTGTGGTCTATGAATTGCATTCATCCAGATAATATTTTACATGATTCTGTGAAACTAGTTGAGATTCTTGAATGTTGTTTGGAGGAGGAATGGAATGAGGAATTTTTTTGGATATTTCTAATAAGAAAGATTAATTTTCGGATTTTATTCATAAATAAGAGCTAATATCAAGGGATAATTCTTTGATAAAATGGTTGAAATAGGGAGATAAAAATACAGCGTATTTTCGTGCTTGTATCAATGAATGGAAAGGGTTTATTTAACCTAATATTTTTCTTTAAAATGGGTCATTTTATGATGAAAGAGACTTGATTGGAAATCTGAAATTTTCCATTTTAAAGATCTTCTTGCTGGACCCAATGTTAACATACCTAATGGTTAACCTAGAATCTCTACTAACGTTTTTATGTTATATCGCATTGTGTTTCACTCAATGTTAATGATTACATGGGATCCCTTCCTCATGAAAGAATGGTTTTATATGATATGATGAATGTCAATAAAGATAGTGTTGTTGGACCACATTTCATTCCTATTTTTTATTATAGATCCTTGTGGCAGATTTTTAACGATGTCCGTATTGTTACAATTCATGATTTTTAAATGGTGGGAAGATGTCTCCTGCTACATGTGCTTCCACGGTTGTTCTTATTTCTAAGAACAAAAATCCCACTTCTACCCTAAATTATCACCCTATAATCATATGAAATGTGTCTTCTAAGATTATTTCTAGTCTTATTAATGCAAGGGTTTCTTTTCATTTAACCATGTGGATATCTCATCAACATCATGGTTTTATGAATGGTTGAACTATCCAAGGAGTCATAGCTTTAGCATAGTAAATGGTAAGGGACATTTAAATTAAAACATGGGGTTCTAATGTGGCCATTAAACATGAAATGAATAAATCTTATGATCATGTGGAATGTGGATTTATCAATAAAGTTTTAGTTGGTATGGGTTTTCTTCATGGAATGTAGATCTCTTCTTTCGATATTATAGTTTTTCTTGGTTGGTTGTTTCTTTTATGGGTAAAAAATATGGTTTCTTTGAATATACTCGAGGTATTCACTATGGGGATACAATTTCTCCTTGTATTTATGTTTTAGATAAGAATTTTCTTAGTATTTTGATTTATAGGGGACTCAATCATGGTGCTATTCTTCCTTATTGACATGGAATGAATTCCCATTCTCTGTCTCATCTCATGATTGCTAATGATGCTACTATTTTCAATAATTCTTCAAGTAGTTCTTTGAGTTATTTGAATATGATATTGGAGTAATATTTTCTTTAGAGTTTTCAAATAATTAACAAGAGAAAGAGATGTTTTTATATGTCAAAAACATGTACCTCAAGATGGTTGTGTACTGTGGGTTATATTCTGAACTTTTAGATGTGTGACTTTCCTATGGAATATCTGGGGGCTCCTCTATCATATAAGAGGCTTTGAATTTCAAATTTTTTCTCTCTGATTAGAATATTTATGACCCGTATTGTTAACTGGAAATAAGTTTTCCTATCATATGTTTGTAGAATTACTTTGATTTACAATGTTCTTATCGCTTCTCCTATTTGTGAACTATCTTATGTTATGTGTTCTTAGTGTGTGAAAAATATTATTTATATAATTCTTATTAATTTATTATGGGACCCAAAATATAAATGTAAGAGAAATTTGGGGTTATGGGATTGAATGGCTCGTCTTGTGGATCGAGGGATGATTAACATTCAATACCTAGATGATACTATTAGGTTTATGCATGGAAAACTAGCATGGGATGTTCTGGAATTTTGAACACTTGGGAGTAAAACTATGAATGGAAATTCAATGGGAGTAAAATTTTTATATATAGGCCTGGGTCACATGTCTGGAATTTTTTTTGTTCCTCTATTAATTCCATTAAGTCTCACTCTATATGGATGGTTGTGAAGGGAGAAATTTTGTTTTTGCACCAAAACTGCAGTGGTGAATTAATTTGATATCATGCCTTTCCTTTTTCAAACATATCCTTCAAGGAATACTATCAAAAACCAGATTTTATTAGTTCAGATTTCGACACCAAATAACATTCCCTTGTCAATATTAATATTTCATCATCTGGATCTGATAAGTGTGTTTTCACTCCTTCTTCATCTAGCTCCATCACAATGGGAGATTATCGTGGGATCCTCAATGTTTAGAATCCTATGAATCCTTGGAATAATATCATTTGTGTTATGAATATTCCCATAAAATATAATTTACAGTTATGGATGACTAGGAATGGTGATGTTTCTACTGATGAAAATGTTAAAAGATGTGGGATATCCATTGTTTCAAGATGTCTTTGTTGTATGATTCATATATAAGAATGTTATAATAATATATTCATTTATAGTGATTGGGATTTGAATGTTTTGAGATTATTTGGTGACTTCCTATCTTTTTCATCTCCAAATATGGATAATTATTTCTTTCTTGATCGTTGGATTCATTGTTCGGGTATGGGGAGTATTGAATGATCTGCTCGTGCTGTAATACTTATGGTAGGATTTTGGAGTTTATGGAAGCTTATGAACCTGTATCATTATTAAAATATTCGTAAAAATAGCTCGATCTTTATTTGTGGAATTAAAAATCTACTATATTTTTTCATTATTTCTTTATGGAAATTGATAGAGGCTCCTTCTTTTTAGAAACATTAATGTACTCAGATGGCTGGACATAATCCTCTTCTTGTGGGAAAATGGGTATGTTGGCGTCCTCCTTCAAAGGGTTTAAAGCTTAATATCGATGGTTCTTCTATTTTAGGCTGATGTAGGGGTGGAGGTAATGTTCGAGATAGTTGGGTGTCTATTGTATTGGCCCTTTCAATCAGAATGGAGCGGGGTAATTCTTTATATGCTGAAGTTATGACTATGTTATCCGGTCTATCCATTTGGTGGAAAATGATGTTTGACATTAAAATTTCTAAAATGAACTCATTACTCTTATATAATTCATTACATGATTATGGTTCAGTTCCATGGTATATTTCTTATATTGTGAGAAAGTTCAAAGGCTTTTTGGAGGATGCCATCATAGTCTCACACATCGGGAGGGAGAGCAACCAGGCTATGGACTAACTTGTATCGATTGATATTCTTGGTACAAAAAATTTTTTTGTCACGATTTTTATATCAAGAAACCAGAAGGGGTTAACCTCATTAGAGGATATTCTCTTTGTCTCAAATAATTTAGACCCCATTGATTTTTTATTTCTTTTGGTATGTCTATTCGGGCCTTTTCTTCTTGTAGTCATTGATTACATTGAATAAAAAAATATGAGATGTTGTTGAATGACCATGTTCCTATTCTCTTTACTCATAAATATGATGACTATATTACCATTTATACTTAATAATTAAGAATGACCATGTTCCAATTCATTATCACATTATTAATTTAGAAATTAATTATCCACCCCAATCCTATTACTAATTCAAAAATATGTTAAGCACATCCATTCCATTAGTTAACTAAACAATTAATTAATTTCTATAAAAAATTAATTAAATAATCAATTAATTAATTAATATTAAATTTCATATTCCATAATTAATTATCCATAACTAATTATATTATTCTAATATCATGTTTCTATAAATAAATCCACATTTAATTATTGAGATCATATTATCAATGCCACATAATTAATCCATAATTAATTAAATCAACATAGCCATCTCAAAATCTCATAATTATTCCTCTATTTAATTATATATATTACATCCCCTACCTCATATAATCAATTTTATAAAAATAATTATCTAATATTGTATCCCCTTAGTGTCATGATTAATTCCCCAATTAATCACATATTTCATGAAAGCATTGATAAATCAATCGGTCAATCTAATAAAACAAATTCAAGAAAATCAATTTCTAAAGTTTGAACGAAATTATACAGTTTGGATGACATATAAAAAATATAAAACTATGATAAATATATTTATACAACATACCTCGATTCGTTTGATGGACGTTTGAACAATGGAAATTCCCGAAATCCGAGTAGCACAATAATGTAGATATGAGTTCTATATCTAAATCCCTAAATAAAGATCATGATATCAAGATATACAAAAATTATATCTATATTTCAAATAATAGATCTAGATCTGACCACATGGGTTTAGATCTATGAAAATAGATGATATACTCCAACATAGGATGAATGAATGGGTAAAGAATGAACAGAAAAAACACTGGGATGAGATCCACTTACCGGGTGGAGATAGGATCACTGATTTGGGATTTCAATCTCAAATAATGAAGTTTATATGGCCATGGAATTCCTCTTAGTCAATGGGAGAACCTTCCCTTATACATCGGAATGAAAAATCCTAAGTTAGGGCCTCATAGGAGGTGAAACATGTCATTAAATGTTAAAAACGAGTGAGATCTAAAATTTTAGGAGTATGTGCTTGGTTTAGTTACACAGTTTGACAAACCATGCCCAAAACATGCACTAGAAACTTCATCATGGGTCACTTGCATCTTTTTATCAAACAGCCTCCCAACCCATGCTTTAACTGTTCAAAAGCTACTGCCTCAAATGACCAGTGAACGAATAGTTTTTCCTAGACAACCAAATGGTCGGCACAATCCTTGCACCAACATTACACATACCCTTTTCTCCAAAATTTTCTTAGGTATCTCCCAAACTCACCCCAAGACACAACTCCAATCAATGTTACTTTTGGAAAAAATAATCGTACATAAAATCATGTTTGAGATAACTCCAAAAAATGAAGGTATCTTACATGATTGTTATAGACAAATGGAATCTTCATCAACTTAGCTCTGGAACATTTATAATTTCATTTTTTGTTTGAAACACATCCTCCATCTCTTATGGATATGGATCTAAATTTCATAAAATACTCAATGAATTTGGAATCCACTGGATGAAAAATTACTAGATTAGTATATGAAATACTAAAGAGATGGGCGATGGGTCTCAAGAGAACAAAACTAAATAATAACTATTTGGGAGATGATGTTGATGAGGATGACTATGGAAATGAATTGTGTTCTATAAAGTGATAATGCCTCCCATTTTTTAAAATTGCACCACTGGAACTAGTTAGTAACTCATAGACTATTGAAGTTGAGATTGGGGGAATAAACATTCTTGTATGTGATTCGAGGGTTCTCGTTGGGGACATGTTATGATATAAAAATATTTGGGGCCTCTATGAATTATATATTTATAAGATAATTCTCACTTTTAATAATTTAAATACAGTAAATAATAATAGACCTACCTCTATTAAAATGATCCATTTAATCATTCAAAAATCTCCTAAACAAATGAAATTATTATATAGGCAATTAGTAGTAATATAAAACCAAAATATGATAAATAATAATAATAAACTATCATTCAATCATATTTAAGATTTAAAAATTAATTGATAAAAAATTATTAAATAAAGAGTTATTTAATATACATGAATTGTAATTAGTGATTCCTAGGGGTCGAACAAATTCATATAGACCTCAAATTAGTAATACATAACAAATTTTAAAAATTATTCCAACATATAAAGAATTGATAAGCTTTATTCTATATTTTTGGATCAAGTTATGTAACAACCTAAGGAATTATTACATTTAATATTATTGGTATATGAAGTATTTGAAATCATAAAAAAATTATAATTTCAATTATCAATAGACAAGGAATGGAAAAAATAATTTTTGGAAAATAATATTCTTAATAACGATAAAGGTTTTAAACTTATAAAAATTGTTAGTGGATAAATTTATTCAAGAATTATGTCATGAATGGTTGAAAACAAGAATTATTTTCAAGTAGATGAAGAGTATGATCTATATGAAAATATCATTTACCTGAGAATTGAATGTTCTACGGCGATTTTGGGAATAAATTGTAAAAATTTTGCCAAAATAAAAAAATGATAGTAATTGTGGAAGATATAGAGTTTTTATGTTAAATCTGAGATAACTCCCTTCTAAAAAATTAGTTTCGACGAGAGATGAATCTTCCTAAATTAAATTGGATGATGAATTTAAACTGTTGAATAAAATATATTGAAATATAATTGTATAATATCATTGTATAATATATTTTAATAATATATTTGTAAAATATATTTGTAAAATATATTTGTATAATATTCTTGTGTAATATATATTTTTATAGTATATATATGTGTGTGTTGTATAATATATATATATATATATATATTTGTATAATATATATATTTATCTATGTAATATTTTTTTATCTTATATTTTTTTAATATAATATATATATTTGTTTGTATCAAATATATATTTGTATAATTGTTTTTTTAATATTAATAAATATTTAATATATAATATATATTTTTTACATATAAATATAATATATATAAATATAAATAAAATATTTATTTTTTAATTGTATACGTATAAATTGTTGTAATATATTATTATATGATATTTTAAAAAAATATTATTCGTATAATATAATTGTATGCTATATTTAAATAGTATATTTTCATTATATAATGGTACAATATAATTGTATAATATAATTTTGTTAAATATATCTGTATAGTGTAATATATATTTTTATTTTTATAAAATATATATTTTCTTAATGTATTTGTATAATATATATCTTATATATATATATATATATTTATTTATTTTTTAAAAAATACTTGTATGTGTGTCTATATATAAATAATCATATATTTTACAACTCTATGGAAAACCATGAAACCCCAAGTAATTTTCCACTATTCATTTGTGAACCATGATCCAAATCCTACTTCATCTAGTAGACTAACAAAAATAATGTTCATCCATAAACCTGGTATGTGTCTAACTCTTTCTATGTTCAAGTAACATTCATATTAAATATCATCTACAACAATACCCTTCGAAATATTCTTAAGATCTTTATCATCGACTAAGTGGAAATTGCTGAAAAAAAGAACTACATAATAATCTATTCAACCCTTCCTAATTATTGAGTGGAATGAATTCTCATAATAAATGATCCATGATTCTAATGGAATTTCAAAACTCAAAATTAACAGTTACTTCCTTCAGTGGCGTTGGGGTGGGAGGGTTGCATATAATCAACAACGGGTGAGGGTCAGGGTTTGTAAGGAGTAATATGCCTATCTACATTAAACCAAACATCCCTAATAAATATTATTGTCAAAAATTATTTTCTGACAGTAAAGAAATAATGATGAAAGAAAATAGATATCACCAAAAAAGAAATCAATGAGCAAGGGGGTGAGTTGAAATTAAGTTACCATAGATAAAATATTTGAAGCATCCTAGAGAAAATATAGACATAGGAAACCTAGAAAATGTTCGATCCTTGGATTAGATTGATCCTTAATGATTTGAGCCATGGATGGGAGACATAAAATTGTATCATCCTTGGTTCAAGCCTTGATTTGAGCTTTGATTCACTCAGAAGAGCACTGATAGAGGGTGGATTCCATGGAGAGCTTCAGTTTTTGTGACATGTTCATGACTTGTTTGTGTAAATTTAAATAGATCCGAACACTTTCATCAACACTTCAAAAAAATAATTTATAAAAGGAACCATTATTTGTTAGCTTTCAGTGCTGGAAAAGATATATATTTAGAAACTCAAAAAATGTGCTGATATAGATGTCGTGTAAGAGCGCTAATTAATCCAGCACGGATAAAAGGTCTGTAATTATACTTAAAAATAAATAATATTGTAAATATATTTATATAATTATATATATTTAATAAATACATGTAAATATTAATATAATAATAATATTCATTATTTAAATAAAATTATTATAAAATTATTATTATTTAAATTTATATATGTATTCATTTATAATTATATAAATATTTTTTCAAAAAATAATATTATCTTATTTATAATTTTAAATATATTAATGTATAAAAATAATAAATATACATTTATAAATATATTTTTTTATAAATACTTTTTGAGATATATATATTTTAAACATTATTAATTAATATTTAATCTTAAGTGTGTGCATGATAAAAATGATTGAAATTGAATAATTTAAAATGAGTATACATTAATAATATTGAAAAATTGGATAAGTTTTTCTAAAAATAATAATTATTAAAAATAATTGGAATATATTAAAATAAATTTGAATTCTTATTAAAAATATTAAATCATTGTAAGTATATATATATATATATATAATAATAGAAATTGTTTAAAAATTCAATTTTTTTCTCATGAGATGCATTTGAAAATAAATTACTTATGTCTATATGAAATTAATATGACATATGGTTGATATATGTTAAATTGAAAAATGAAACGACATTCAATTATGTCTATTACTCGTTGCAATCAGTCAACTTTTTTAATTCATATTAATTTTTAGTTATAATTGATTATTCACTAAATATATTACTATTTCAAGTTGAGAATAAATATTCTGTAATACATAAATAATATTTATATGCATTTGTATATATCTATATATTTAATATATACAATTTATTAACATTATCAATAATTGTTTAAGTAATAAAATGTTTTATATTTTTCTCAATTTAAAAAATTTTAATTTTTATTTGTTTAATTTTAATTTTACATATATTAACATATTTAATATAAAATATTTATTAGTATTTATAATTTATATATAGTATACTCAATTTATTCTTTTATATCAATAATTATTTAATTAATAAAAATGTTAAATTTTTTAATAAAATCATTATGTTTTTAATTTATTTTATTATTTCATGGTATTAATATTATTATCAGTACTAAAAATGTAATGATAAATGTTCCCTTTATGGGTGAAAAAAATAAAACGCTAATAAAGGGTATCTTTTATCAATGCTAAAAAAAGAACTAATAAAGGGAACACTTTATCAATGCTAAAAAAATTTGCTTATAAAGGGTTCCTTTTATCAATTCTAAAAAAGAACTGATAAAAGATACCCTTTATCATCTCATTTTTTAACACCGATAAAGATGACCTTTATCAGCACGTTTTTCAACTACTAATAATGTATAACACTATTAAAGCCATGGTTTGTAGTAGTTTATGCGTAAAATCACTCAATATGGACTAAATTCATGTTTGAAACAAAATATAATCAAGAATATCAAAAACATTGGTGCATCTGAAATAGGTACATAATGGTTTCCTTAGGAATCGAGGATTATGATTAAAAGAAGTGTTCAAGAAATTCACTGGTTCCATAAATTGTGTGTGAAGTGACATATATAAAGTTTTTAGGTTATAATGCATTGATTTTTGGTAATTGGGTTGTACTATTCATATTCTACTTTCTCCATGTCATGTGAATTAATGGTACAAGGCTTATGGTACTAGTAAAAATTGTCTTTGAGGAATAATATATTCTTAGTTGTGTAGTCCATGTATATTTGAGGGGTAATATTTGGGGTACACAATGGATTTTTCAACCATATATTGATTTATATTTATCATTGAATAATACCCTCCCCACCACATCCCCCGACGCACATATAATGTGTCCATCCAAACTATATATCTTATAGCAGATTTTTCTAAACCAAATTTATTTACATACTTAAATCATTTCCTCAACCACTGATATCTCCCTAAAACATTCCCATAACATCATTAACTACATTTTCTGTTAGAAAATTATCATGTAACAACTCTAATATCCTCATACATCTATACTGAAACCATTCTTAAAATGTCACAAAGTGTGTTTTTGATCCCCATGGGTAGAAGAATAAAACATGGAATCATATTGATAATTGAGGAAATTATTTTTAAACAATATAAAATGAAAATAGTAGAAGACTAATAATTATCTATTCACTCGTACAAACACTCCTCAAGGAGTAAAGTCACACAAGAAGATAGATAAACATCCCAAGGTAAAAAATGAACCAAATCACTACATAGAATCCATAGAAAAAGATTAAAAATAGATGAAAAAAATTGGATTATAGCTCCATTGATTACAACCACCACTCCTAAGTCCAATGGATCAAGGATACCCACCACCTCTAAGTAGATAATTCCCATTTCTCGAAAATGGAAATGATATATCTACAAATGTCAAAAGGAAATATTAGGTTGTGATCTAAATAAAATAGTATGATATCAACACATTTTTAATAATCAATTCAATAATAATAATATCATTTATATGTTCTATTTTGTTAAACAAAATGTCACAGTATAACCCACCATGGCCATACCCCCTAGCGATAATTCATGGGTGACTACCCAAAGTCTTCAACTAATAGCTTTGGGGATAGTGGCCCGCATTTTATAAGAATATCACATATATGGGATACATTAACCTGTGTAACTACACACACACACACATGTCCAATCACGTACTATCCAAAAAATATATAACAACTTATACTAATGCAAGAATACATCTGGGATCACACAATCTATGTATTATATAATATCTTGAATGTGATAAATGGGCCCAAGAAATCCCAAAAAATAAAAATAAAAAGGGTATAACCAGCTCAGATGGAGGGTACTACCATCATATATAACATCTATGTACACCTTGTTCTATCTAGCCTAATATAACATTTTCCTATTTATGGTCATCCTAGGATTGTGCTAAAGGTCCTCCCTTCTATATATAATCTGAAAAGTGTGGGATAATCCAATGTAGAGGGGAGTATAACAATACTAAGTAGTATATCCCAAGATCAAAAATCATAATGATTCTGTATTAGTCATCTCAACACAATATATGTTAACAAGAGAAAATATACAAATAACTAGATGTACTCCAAAAATAAAATTGCCCTAAAATGGACACTTCTAATAATTCCATCCACAAGATACTACTATATTCATCTAGTTAATTCTAATTATAGTAGAATTCACTCCATGATCCATTCTATCATTGATGAAGCTTATACAAAAGGAACTGATCATTGGGCCCCACATAATAATTATTCGTTGGATCTATAATGATTTGATATGTAGAAAGGGGTTCACACACCAGGAAACTGGTGGAAATTTAAAACATAATATGGAACTACTATTTATCTAGAGATCATATTACCAATGATATAATGAACCATAATGAACCATACATAAAAGAACTACGATATGGGGGATTAATTCCTTGTCAAATGTGGTCATACAGATTCCACGAAGAAAAACTGGGGTTTACGAAATAATGATATATGATCACACCCTAATCTCACAGAGGGTCACTAAAAACTCTATCCAATACTCTACCACATGAATTTATCGCAATCCTGAGTTTAGGACATAATTTTGTATTGTACCCTCTAGGGGATAGACCAAGAGAATGAACTCAACCAATATTAATCCAATATAAATGGATGAAGAGGTCCAAGTTGACTCTACAAAAGTAATAAGAGGGTATATTTTGTACATTACATGTACCAATAAATTCATACCATCTCATGTATATGACTATATACACCTTGTCGTGATCATGTATATGTGTCCATTACCATGTTCTGAGATGTGTATGAGTACATGGCTCTACCCTTTTACACCTGGCAAAGCCATGCACCTCTCTATATACCAGCTAGTGTACCATATGGTGTGCTCCCAAAGTACATGACAATCCTCTAACTAGGGTCACACATTGTGTTTTTATGAAAATATGATGTACGATCCTTATATATTCCTTGAAAAACCTAGCACTATATCGAGGGCCTCACATGATATGTAATTCCAAATTACACTCCTTGTAACTGAGGATTTCTATAACCCATGGCTCTTAATCTGTTTCTTCTATGCACATAGACACCACTAAAAACCATCCAGGAATGATGTATATGGGGTCATCCTTTTTTTTCTATCCCTAGCCTCAGTGATCAGGGCATTTATATGCTCATAAAACACTAAAATCAAGCTAAACCATCAGCTACCATATGTTACCACATGAAATACTGAGAAGAATGAGAAACTATAGTCTAATTTGATCTTCCTTCTATAATACACCATAATATCACATTGATCACAACTTATATCACAATCCACACCCATGGAATTTGTATATTACAACAAATAATAGATGTAAAATGATTTAATATTGCGTATTAGTTGAATCACAGGCCAATGGAAACTCTTGTAATGTATGTGCAATGAAATATGGGAGAAAATAATAATCCCTAAAAATGATGAATGAACCTCATATTTCATTCAATCCATTAACTATTGTGTTAGAATAAATGAACAAATATGGTTATGAAACAACAAATAAATAAATCAACTATAAAATTAATCAACCATCGATCCATGAATGAATTAATATTTTTTGATTTTATCTTCAATTTACATTGGACAAAAAAATGATAAGAATACATGAAAATAAAACATTCTACCTAGATTTTGGAATTATTTATAATGAAGAATGAGTTTTCGTTGTCATCATTCGGGTGATCATGGAAATTTCTATGTGTATATGATCTATGCAGTACTGATCTGATCATTTAATCTAAGGTTTTATTCCCACTTCTCCCAAAAGGAACCTCTTTTGGTTTCTATAGATATGAAAATAACACATAAATTTAAGAATAATGAGGTATTTTCAGAGGGGTTCTTAGGTCACTTCGTTAATGAAAAAACAAATCATTTTTATTTATTTATTTATTATTTTCACTGGAGATTACTATTTCACAAATGAATGATGATGACAATGATTATGTAAATCCTAGGGTAAAAACTACATTATAAACTCAATGATGGATTTAGATTCGGATATGAGTCTCTATTTTAGTTTTATTCTACTTATTCATGGAAAATGAGTTCCTATGAATGTAATATTTATTATATTTTGATATATATATTTTTGGATCACCATGCCTTAGTGTCTTACATCCTTTCAAAAGCTAAATCTAAAAATATTAAATGATATATTTTAAATCATTAAATAGAAAAATGTAAGATATTACATTCTCTTCAAATTGTGTATTTTTCATCCAAAATAGAAAAATAAACTACTCAAAATTGTTTGGGTACTAATAACAAATCTATGTATTCCACTCCCATGTTCTCTCTTGATGATTCCCATATTTCTACCAGAGAAGCACCAATGGAATCACTCACCCACATAGGACCTTCTTATGATGAACCACCCTAATGGGGCCCATATCGTGACTCCCCAATCCGACCCCCAAAAGGTCGAGGGCTAGTAAAAAGCACCTAGTAGGCATATCACTAACATGGGAGCCCTTACCCTATGTACATGTATGCATTCACACATCTAAAAGGCTATAAAATTCGTAAATTTTAAAAAAAAAACCAACATGGGTGTATAAATATAGATTCCACAAGTACAGTTTGAAAATAAGAAATGGAATGTAAACATGCCCAAATACAATCCCATCATATGGATTCTAATATAATGTAAACCAAGAAGTAATGATGGGGGATACTATAAATATACTACAAGAATTCACCCTGGCCTATTAGTCTCACTAGTCACCAACTATTCCTATTCCCTCTATGACTTTTTCTAACGGTCAATTGTCTGAATAAGATATTACATCTACAGGAAATGCCCATGTAGGGATCAGTATAACCATACCTTGAAAGGAACCCTAAAACCACAACGTATATAAAATAATAACATTAGTATGCTCTACATAGGTATACATATATTGTACATATAACAAGAAGATCAATATATACTCAACAAAGACACACATTATTAAGGTTAATCCAAAACCCTAATTCCAGCATTCGATTCCATCCAAAAAAATTTACATAGAATTCATCTAGGATAACACTCCCCAAAAATTAGATGGAATAGATGGTATCTTTCTGATAGGTAGTTCATGTCAGGTCCCACCGTTAGATGTATATTCACGATGCCTGAGGAGATACAATACAGAGATCCGGATCACTCACAAGGACATGTGGTCTACAAAAAACTCAATCTGGATTAACCTATTAATTAAGGTGTTGGAAGTTATACAATGTTGGTCATGATAATACCAAGACCTCCACTGTGGGAATGAAAATGATAGAGGATCTCACACTGAGCCTCACATAAGGATACCCAAAACTCTAGCCAAGAATTTATCCTGAAAGGATCACCATCAAATGTGGAATATTTGATTCAAAACTAAACCTCAGTGAAATTGATATTGGGAATTCACCACAAAAGAAAATAGTCAATGATAAAAAGGATATGATATCTAAGGGTGCTCTAAAAGAGTACATATGGTGTACTAGAAGTACACTACATTCACTATAAGTACATGGCATGCTCATTTGGCCTCAGGTCCTATCCATGTAAGCAACCCATCTCCGTGACTACAATAATGTACACATCATTCTTGAACCCATGAACTTATACCCAAGTCCTATTAAATAGATATTTTTGTGTATCATTGGACTAAAAATGTTCGTGTATGGGTACATGGTGTGTCCATGGCCATTTAATCTCATTTCACATATGTCTACCTTCAAAGGTACAAACTGAGGTTACAAAATGGAAGCACAAATACAATGTGAAATGGTCACATTCCATATGATACTTATCTTCCTTTGGAAACCCTACCCTCCACTAAAAGGTCTAAAAACTATTTGTTGATCCGATGTACAACTCGTGTTTATCTGAATTTTTTAGAAATCCATATATGGATTCCACACATCTCCTTCACTTATCTGGTCATCAATTCAAATATTATGTCATCCAAAATCATGGATTTTCATTGGTTAGGAATTTCTATTATTGAATCAACAAAAACCATCCATCAAATACATTTAGAAAACAACATAAAACATCATTATTCTTTACACTCAGATGAACACAAAAAAAAATTCCATACCATTTGATCCACTTATGCTCCCATCATCATATGATAACCACATTTTAATGAGGTTAGATCTATGATATCAACTCAATAATCTATGAAATGGGTTCACAAAGATTGATTCTTCAGAGTTTTTTAAACCATTATCCAATGGAATGCCTACGATGAATGAAAATATATGAGTGAAATTAAAAAACCACAAGCGTGATGCTAGAATCATGACTAATGCTCATTTTGATTGTGATTTGTTTCTATTGGAATGGTGAACAAAGATATAACAGATAATAACTATGAAAATTATCTGAATTCCGAGATAATCTAATCACCACTATCAATATTAATTATTCATGAATAAACACATAAGTTGATGGGTTTATGTTCATTGAAGGATTAATAAAATGGGATGGAACCAAAAAAACATGTCTACATAAATTTCTTAAGGATCATTGATGAATAATGGGAATTCATCATTGTCATATGAGAGATCCTCTGATTACACTGTACATTGATGGTGGAACCTGGATATGGTGGTCATTCATCCATAAATCTTCCTCCATGCTCTCCAATGGCACTTCTCTGTTTGTAGGGTTATGTTCCTAACTCTTAAAATCATTCAAAATCATGTTTCAAACTAAAATTAACTTGGTCACTATGTCAACCAATTAAATATAATACTTATTCAATTATTTTATTCATTTTTCACCCATGAGGACTTTTCCACAAAAGTCTCATGATGAAAAACATTAAATCATCCCTAAGGTAAAAATCACATAATGAACTCAGCGGTTCCCTTAAATTTCTTATATGGACCCCACATTTTGATCTTATTCAAATTTTTCTTGAAATTTTCATGCAGTTTCTATTAAATATTTAAAATGTATTTCAAGAATTTATTTAGCGAACAACAAGCCTCATAATCACACTCAGTATCATCTCCTGGTCTGAGAAAAAAGAAATACAATATGTAAAAATCATATATTGAAAATACAATTAATTAAATTCTACCCACCTTGGGGATTTACCCCCCCAAAAGCCAACAAAAGTCAATTTAAAAAATGATTTGGGTACTGAGCATAAATTTGGGTCTCCCATTCCATGTTGGTTTGCTATAGATTCTAGTACTGCCCCCAGACATGCCCTAAAGGAATCACATTCTCATGAAGGATACTAAAATTCCTATCCTCAACCTCCCCCATGTACTCTATAATGGTAGCGACATCCCTAATGTCATAATTTCTCTAGTCAATAATGTGTGATGGGTCATGGAAATACCTACATAGTTGAGACATGTGGAAGACATCATGTTCTTAGTATAACATAATTGGTAGAGCTAATAGGTACTCCACCTCATCAACTCTTTGCATTATCTAGAAAGGGCCAATAAATCTAAAAGATAACTTTTTACCCCAGTAAAATCTCTATAATACCCTCCAAGGAAAAACACATAGGAACACATGGTCTCCCTTTACGAAATCTAATGGAATCTGTCATATGTACTCATATGAATTCTAATGGTTATGTGCAATACACATATAAACCAAGATGATCTTAACATTATCAATGGTGGATCATGAAAACTCTGGGCCCATAAGTGATGACTCTCAAGGGTCTTTCCATCATTGTGGTGACCTATAGTGTCACCCATTCAAAGAATCGAATGGTTCCATACAAATGGTGGAATGATAATTGTAGTTGTATACCAAATCCACTAGTGAATGGTGATCCTACCAACTATACAATATGGTCAACATGCAAGATCGCAACATTTCCTCTAGAACCGAATATTTTGACTCAATATACCCATAATTTTGTGTGTGAAATGTTTTTCACGAATGTACTTTAGTCCATTTCATCTCCGGTAACCTATTATATAAAATATATGTCATGTGAAAATCATGTTCAGAAAAAATCATTGACATAACTCCCTGGATTCAATATATATCATGTAAACAAGGGAATCCCAAGCTATCTAATAAATTCTTCTCCCAAAAACCTCATATTTGGTCTTAATTGGGGTGTCGATCTATGATCACCAAAATGGAATAATGTCCCCTAGACATACATGGTAAAACCATCACAAATTAAATAGATATATCATCCCAATTAAAATCTAGATCCATAAGGTTTTGAAATAATTCCACATATACATAGTTCACAACCTTAACTTTTTGACATGAAATTCCTTAAGAGGCTAACTCTGTAACTCCCTTCTTCATACCTGACCACCAAAACTAACATTGATGGTCACGTAACATCATTCCCACACATTGATATACCACCAAAGGAGACGTATGAAACTTTTTTAGAAACTCCTCCCACAAAAAATATGGTAACATCATGCCTCCTATGAAAAAGAATACATTCTCACCATCATAATAAAATTCATCCAGAGAATGTCCAGTGGATATCTATGGATGTAGGATCTCATAATCGGGATCCTAATATAGTCCCTCCCAGACTTTATGTAAAAGTATAGGGTTAACAACCATTGATTAGAGGTAATATTCTCTATCCCCATCCACAAAGGATAATTTAAAATAGGAAAAAAACTCTAAAACCTTGTTCAGAAACTAAGAACAATTTCTTATACTAAGAGAATCTACTACCATGTTCCCTTCTTAAGAGTTCATACAACATCGAAGTCAATATCCTAGTAGAAATATTTCTATCCCATTTGTCTCATTATGTGATCCTTTTTAGAGAACATATACTTGAGACTCTTATAGTCAAGAATAGATGACAAATTGATCCCCCATTAGGTATTCTCTCCACACCTTATATAAAAATACTACCACTACAAACTTTAGTTCATGGGTCATGTAGGTATGTTCATGTGGTATTAACTAATGTGAAACCCATGAAATCACCACCTGAATCATCATCAGAACAAAACCAAGACCCTTTCTTGATGAATCATAGAACACTATGTACTCAAAACACTCATCAAACAATAATAAGATGGGATCACTCATCAATCGCTATAACAACTCCTAAAAATATTTCTACCACCTCACTTTCCACACAACAGGCCGACCTGTTCAGGGAAAAGCTACCATGGGAGCTAATATCCTATAGAAATCATGAATGAACTTTAATTAATAGAATTATAACTAATGGAATCTTCACAACTCCATCATTACATTTGGTGTTTATCGTGAATTCAATACCCTGACCTTCATCTAGTCCACTACCACATCCTTCACTGAGATAATGTATCCCAAAAATTGGACATCATCTATGCATAAATAGAATGTTGGGAGAATCCTATAATGATTTTTCACACCAAGTATGTCAAGAACCATTCTTATGAGACTTACATGATCCTCTTAAGATACAAAGTAATATATGTTATCGTTGAGGAATACTACTAGTAACTGGTCTATGAAGGGATGGAATATTGATTTCATGAGTCCAAGGAGCATTATTGGGGAGTGTTTCATGGAAATGGGTATCAGTATGTACTCATAGTGACCGTAGAAATGTATGAATTCTGCATTTCGTATATCATCACTTATTAATCGCAACTCGTGATAGCTGGAAATAAGGAAAACCCTTGAGGACTATTTTCCTCCTATGAATTGACCAATTTGTCAATTATAATTGGTTGTGAATAATGTTTCTTCATAATCACCTAGTTATAGAATTTTACTGCACACAAATCTTCAATCTCCCATCCGCCATCATAGATAAAAATTGAGGCATCCTAGTGTGAATTCATGGGTCTTACAATTACCTTCATCTATATTTCCTCTAAATACATCCTCATCTCATGAATCTCTTCGTGGACCTTACAATATGTTTGTGAGGATATAATTATTATCCTAGGGTGTATATCAATATTGAAATATATCTTTCGATGGGGAGGTATTACCATAACATCCCCATGAAAGATGTCCTCATACTCCTCCACCACTTAAGAATAAAGTAATCTCAAAACCTCCAAATCACCAAGGGTCATTATCATCAACTGGGGAATAATCAATTGTACCCTCCTATGTGTTATTCCAACCATTGGTTGAAGTTTTGTTTTCACCCTCAATGGAATACCTGGTCCCATCACTGAAGACACCCCACATCTTTTTCCTTAAATAGTCATTCTAATAATGAACTATATATAGCAAGTCCATACCTATTATGACATCGTAGGGACTCATTTACATTAAAAATAAATACCTATATAAATTCTTACCTCTATGATTAGGGTAACACAATAAAAATAATTTTGTGATCACTAAGTCATCTCCAATAAGAGTCTCTAATAGTATGGGTCAATCTAATGACTCAACAGGTAACTCTATATGTTGAACTAGATATATTTAAATAAGGTAATGACTAGAAACCATGTGTATCAATACCATTGATTTGGTACAAAATACATTGATAATACCTTGAATCATTCCCAAAGCCTTTGGGACATTATCCTCAACTGCCTACAGCTTTCCTCACCCCTATCCTCAAGCACCCCGATCCTGTTGTGGACCACCTAGGGGTCATGGTGGTAACAAGTAAAAGAATCTACCACCTTTGGGTACTCTCCAAGTACCTCTTCCACATCCACCACCCTATGGACCAATCTTATCCTAGTCTTGGTTGTACATCCATGGCCCATCCTCTATATCCAATTCAGTTATATTAATGGTCCAACAATATCATCCATGATTTTCCCATTAGTCACATCAACATCACCACCTCTCCCAAGGATAACTAGACCCATCATGTAAGACATAAAACACTAATCCAGTATCCTAGAACATATTTCAGAAACCTCTCTCCCATCCAGTCCCTTAAGAATGAAATTTTTTCCCATCTTCTGAAGTCTCTTCTCCTACTTTCCCATTTCCGGTAACTACCATCAGCATTTACTTGGCTAAGAAACAATCAAACACCAATTCAAACACTATAACACTAACATACATAGGAATTTAAATATGTATAAAGATGTCTTGAATGTACCTATGTGGTCCTCACTTGATTTTTTCATCCCTAAAGAACTGATTCCGAACAATATAAATTGAGTATTTAGAGAGGTTGGTGAACCCCAACGAATACTTAACTACCATTACGTTTCTATCCTAAATATAATGAAGTTCATGGATAAGAACATACCTTGGAATATATTTAGATAAATCATATATGAAAAGGACCTCATGATCTGACCATTCTATTTTCTCCTCATCATACATCTGGGATACAAAACCCCACCCTTGTCCTACTGAGACCTGGAGAAGGATCACCAGCATGACAAAAATCTAAACTGACGGTGTCATGAGTAGTTAGAAAACTTGTTTCAACTCCACAAGCTAGCCCCTATCTACCTATGGGTTTGTCTTAGCATGAAACCTGTGGGGGGATGTCATTGGATATCGTGATGTGAACTTGGCTGGTGAACCTCATCCACTGGTTTTGCTGGTACCGTCTGCTACCTAATAGGTGGTGGTATAGAAATTGTAGCACCAGGAAGTAACACACTGGTAATTAGTCCCTATATTGATTCATCATATATGATTTGATCATCCACATGAAATTAATGTTGAATTGAAGAAGGAATAAATCATGGTGGCCTCATGAATGTTAACAAGATATTCCACACTCAAAAACTATATCTGGAGTACTAACTCAAAAGGGACAAGGAAACCACAACCCATTCTTATGTAATTCATGTACCATTATTTTCTTTAAAACCAATGTTTTTATCTACCAATTCGAAAGTAAAGTGGTCAGAGTCCTAGTGTATGGATACATTGGCCTCTACACCAACACGTGATTCTCTTTACAATGAGATTAATATGAAACACATAACAATGTTTCCCCATACAAATCACACCAACACCAATCCTATGGTAGAACTGAATCCTAAGAGGCCACTCTGTAATTACCTATCCTAATAGGACCAATGTCGTGACTCCCCTTGCGTACCTCCAACAGTCCATGGGCTAGAGACTACTATAAAATATTCATATCACTATCATGGGTGGCCTTATCCCTAATAACTATAAAAATTAAGACATATCCCAGCCCATAAAATGATGAAATGTTGAAAAATGGAACAAATATGCATGTATATTTCTATATCCCCCAACTAGAGTTTGAAATGAAGTAATGAAAAGTAAACAGGGCCAAATAAAATCCCACAACAAATGTTCTGAAATCAAATCCAATATGTGTGTAAATATAGGGACTACTATCATGATATAGTAAAAGAACAAACATCAGTTAGTTTGGATCAGAAAAAAAAACGCATGGTCCTGGTCCCTCTATGACTATGTAAAAAGGTTATTCATCTGCCCAATACACAGAAATGTTGGGTAAATCCCTTATATGCGTGAGTATAAAATTACCCAATAGGACACCCCAAAACCACAAATAATAAAAATATTAATAATTAGCTTAGAATTGATATTTGTATACAACACATATAAGAATAATATCCAAATACACTCAGCATAGAAACAAGTTCTTAAGGTAATGTCACAACCATAATTCCATCCTTGGATTCTAGCTCGAAAGTTACACATAACACTCATTTAAGAGAACACGCACCTAAATTCAATTACCATTGATGAACTCCATCTAAGAGGAACTGATCATCAATAAATTCCATTAAAAGAATAAATTTGATGTATGATGTGTTATGATACACAGATGATGATCACTCCCAAGGCCATGGGGTATACTAACAAAAAGATCGAGATTAACCCACATTGTAGAGGATCGAAAACCTTGTAGTGTTGGTTACAATGATACTAAGAACTCCATGAAAATAAATAATATTATATAGGATCTCACTACACTCTTCACAGATATAGTCTAAAAACTCTACTCGGTAATTAATGATGAAGTTATCACCATCTTATTTGTACGAAATGATTATAAACTATCCCTTAGGGGAAATGATATGTGTAACACACCATGAATGAATCCTATCTAATATACAAAGGAAAATAGTTCTAAGTCAACTCTATTTTCTTACATTACATTTTTTAGAAGTAAAAAATTTTCTCCTTTGTCCTTGTGTACTACTCATGTAGACAGTTTGTTTTAGTTTCCATGTAGAACTACATGATATTCCTCTACTCATGTACTTTATCTCGTTTCCGAATACACAGTTCTTCCCATGTATCTTTAGAATATCAGTGTTTCTGTAGGGGTACTAGGAGTTCTTGTGGCCATGAAATCTAATGTCATGTTCGTGTTCCCTCTTAGGTACCCACCAATCTAATAAAATGGTATCACACTCCATATGGTTGGGTCACATGTTGTGTGATGCTTATCTTCCTCCATAAACCCTCTACACATCTAAAAGGTCCCCACAAAAAATGTAGTTTCTTCTAACATATCATGTTCTTTAGAAATTTTCAAACACCTAGATATATATTATGTGGGTATCCTTTGCATCATCCCATCAATCTGGCTATGTTTCGATCTAAAATCAAAGAGTTTCATCAACCATGCCTTGAATTGTAGAATCATAAAAAATAATCCATCAAATTTTATCTAAAAATTCCTTCTAACTTCATTCATATATATAATCATAAGAACACAATAACCTAGTATCCACACTTTACAATCCACTACCACTTCCATCATTATGTGATCACCATGTCACATTGATCTTGTTTCTATTATTTCGATTATTTTTGCCAAGAAATAGGTGTGCAATGATCGATTCTTCATAGTTCATAAAACCACGGGCCAAGGAATAGCCTGAAATGAATAAATAAGTAGGATATAAGTGAAAAAACCAAATCCAATATGAAAAAACAACATCCAATATTTTTTTTGGCCTCAGTTCATTGTCGTTAGAACACAAAATGAATAGATAAGAGATAATCACATAGAGAATTCTAACAATTCCGGAATAATCTAACTTGCACCCACAATAGGTACAGTCTGTGAATAAATTAGTAAGATAAATAGTTATATATTGTTATAGGAATTAAATATCAGGAATAAATCCAAATAAATAGTTTCCCAACCTTTATATTTGATCGATCACTGATTAAAAAAACAATGATGCATTATTTTCAATGGTGAGATCCTCTGATTCCATTACACATGAAGGAACCACATTCAAATTTTTTTCTTCAATTGATCATCCTCCATGCTCTCCAATGACCCTCCATGGGTTTCAGGGTTATATGGATAAACATGAAAATCTATTCCAATCATGTTGAAAACAACAATTATTTCACTACATGAACCTATTAAATTAAAAAAATACATTCAATTATTTTATTCATTTTACGACTATGATGACTTTTCCACAATCATAATTCAATGAAAACAGTTTATTTCATTACTATGGTAAAACCCATATTCTGAACTCAATAGTGACAACATAATTCTATTATAGAGCCCCATTTAGAAGTTAATTAAATTTTTTAGAAGAACTATATGTGTGTGATATTTAATATATTTAATAATATATCAAAAGTATATTTTTGGCACACTACGGCTTGAAATAAATTTGTTTCTTATCGCATGGTCTTGAATATAATCCATAAGATTCCAAAAAATAATACATGTAAAATTGGAGTCATTATAGTAATATTGTAGATTCTCAATCTCCACTGAGTACTCCATAATGGTAGATCCTTCTGTGATGTCTATATCACTCTAGTCGATAACATTCAAAGGATTTTGTACATATATACTATTAAATGGAACATGGAAGATGTCCAACACTCATCTAACTGTAGATATAGGTAAAATCATTACGCCACCTCTCCAATATAATGTATTGTTTTGAATAGTCCAATGAACTATTGAGATAACTTAGCACCCTATATGAATCTACATAATCCATGCTGAGGGGTGACCATTTGAAAAACAAGGCCCCCATCCATGAACTCAAAAGTCCTATTTCATTGATTGGAATATGAATTATGATAGATTTGTGATGTCCTCATTTGATCATGGACGATTTGAAACATCTATATTGTATTTCTTTCCAAATATAAGTGCAAAAGAGTTGACACTCCTAGGTTGATCCAACATAGTCGTGACCTGTATGGTCCCCTATAAAAGGGATCATGTTTTTCCAATAAATATGGTTTAATAGTTGATTTTGTTCTACAGAAACTCCAACTAGGGTTAGTGATCCTCCAAACTACTACCAAATCACAACATGAAACCCATAACATATCTTCTAGAGCATGAATGGTTCGCATAATCTAGTGGTCGATCCAGTGTGAATTGAACTATCAATTGTATCCAATTCCCAAAGCCCACCTACCGTCATCGCTATAATAATGACACAAAGTGAGTATCCTAGTATGAAATGATCATCGATGGAGCTTTGTGGAGCTAGAAAATCTCATTTTAGAAAAGGTATCCAAATATCTCAACCGAACTCTGTGATCAGAAAGCTATATTATGGGATTACATGGTGAGTTGTTATAAGATCACCTCGATGAAATCATGTCCTCTCGAAATATGTGGTAACCCTATCATGATTTCCATAGATATCATAAACCTATTCACCTATGACACCGAAAGGGGTTGATAAAAACCCTTTTGAAACATGGTGCTCATCTTAAATTATTAAAAAATGGGGCATCGTTAGAAAAAACATACAATAAACTTCATTTTACCTTTCTATGAAAACTGATATAGATGGTCTCAGTACATCATTTCCACACATGGATGTACCACAAAAAGAGGTGTATAAAACACCCCCATCACCTCCTCAACAATTTCACTGTAACATAGAATGTCCTATGAAAAAGATAATGTACTCCCAACTATTATAAAATCCACTAGGACCATATCTAGTGGATATATGAGTACATATAGTCTCAATACAAATATATAAATATTGATCTCATCTAAATTGATATAAAAGAAATGGGGTAACAGCTATCAGTTTTAGATAGGATGTACCATCATTTTACACTAAGGAAATCTACAATGAAGCTAACTACTCTAAAGCCTCGATCAAAAACTAAAAACCAATTAACGTGTTGTGGGAATCTTCTACCATGTTTCCCTTCATGGAATTATAATGTATCTTCAAGTCATAATAATAGAAAAACATTATCCATTTCAAATGTATTGTGTAAATAAACTTCTCATATAAGATACAATGAATACTCTTATGGTCAGTGTAAATGATTAACCCCTCACCCATAGGGTATTGTTGGCACATCTTCAGGTAGAATTCTATGGCTTCCAACTCAATATCACGAGCCATGTACTTGTTTTCATAAATTCCCAAATGTGTAGACCCATAAGAAATTAATGGAAATTTTTTCATTAGAACACTACCAATTATGATCCCTAATTCATCATAGAACACTACGTATATTCCATCCTCCTCTATAAATCTATAGATGTATGCACCCATCAGTATGTACCTCAACTTCTAAAAACCTAACTGGAACCTCTCTTTCCACATGAAATGCTTCCCATTATTGTTCAATGTAGTTAAATGTTCCAATATCATGGATAAATCAGTAATGAATATATTATATTATCCCACCAACTCAATGATTCTTCATTAAACCATCAAGATCTTTGCTGGGTCCCAAACTAACACTACATTAAAATCGGCTGAGTCCACTGCCACACCATCAATTGAGATGGAATGTCCCAAAAACGGGACCTCCTGAATCAAGAACTAACCTTTAGAGAGATTCCCATAATGATTTTGATACTATAGTGGGTCTTTAATACTCATCAATTGTCACATGTGTTCCTTTATATATTCTAGTACATGAGGACATCATTGTTGAAATCCACCACAAGAAATTCAATGAAATGTTGAAATATTTGTTTCATAGTCCCATGATCATTTCAAGGGAGTTCAACAAGATAAAATGAATCACCAAAAACTCATAGTTACTATAGATAAATTTAAATTTTTTCTTTGGTATATCATCATCACATACTTTCATTTGACAATAGCCTAATCTGATGTCAATATTGGAAAACCATTTTTGTCCTTTCAACCATCAAAAAAGGACATCTATACTTGGTAGTGTGTACTTATTTTTTTCCCCTGCTTTAGGGATGGATAATTGACACACAACCAAAATATCACATCTTCCTTCTTGGAGAACAAAATTAGGGATTTATATTGGAAACATTGTGTCACATAAACCCAATCCTTTATAATTCCTCAAACTGAACCCTTAGCTCTCAAAGCTCTTCTAGAGATATATGATTTTCTGGAGGAGATTATGGGTTCAACACGGGGTGTGAGTCATTTTCAAACACATTCCATCAATGAGGAGGTATTCTTGGAACATTCTCAGGGTAGACATTCTTATACTCTTCCTCTATAATAAGAAACTGGTTACACATTACATCCACTACTCCAATAGTTATGTTAGAAAACTGGGGAGTTATTGGATGAACAATCATATTTCTGAGCATATCATCCTCTTCCAGAAATTATTTCTAAAAAATAAAGTAAAAAATGTCCTATCATCATGGAGATACCACAACATCCACCTAAAAAATTAAATCGACGGATAATCTATGGATAACTGGTCAATAATTAAATAATTTTTTATTGGCTCATCAATGGTACAAAAAGAGCCCATACAAATATCATTCCTCCAAGAATCATGTCTCACTATCATGAGAAGTGTGTGATTTTGAGTTACATCCTATTAGATCCACCAAGAATAGTAATCGATTACGGGATCAATAATAATTACTATGTAACACACCATAAAAGTAGTAATAAATGAGTGACTCAATCCTATGTCAACCATAACTAAAGCTAATGTATATTAGACGTAGATCACACTTCTAATCATGTTGTGCAGCTATGGCTCATAAGGATAAAATGACAACTAATTTTCAATTCCCTGACCACAAGATGCATGAGCGTGGAATACACCATCTAGGGGTCATTGTGGAAAGATGTCAAAATACATTCTACCTCCTACTACCCTTCATACCCCTCTAACACATCAAATTCCCTATAGAACACCTTTATCAAAAATCTATCTTGGTAATTTCTTAGGAAGTGTGAGGCACACCCACATCCCAATAACTACAATAATATACTTGTTTATATGGTCTCAACTTCTTTGTTCCCGCTAATAGAATGCACTAATGGTGTCCAATCTACAAATATTTTCTCTACAACCAAATCCCACATTAGAACTCCAACATATGTTAGAATTCATAGAGATATAATTGGTTCCCCATTATCTTATTGTAATCCATTCTGGATGGTCTATTCCTAGATGAAACGACCTCACACCATATCTAGTGAGTATCATGAGAGATCAATTAACATCATTAAATTTTCTTCCATCATTAAACTACCCATCTATAAATTTATATTCTCCAAGATGTGTTAAAATAATAATGTTGATTGATATAACTCCTCTATGAATATAAAATCAATGTTTGATGAGGTAATATCTATCATGTCATGTGACTATGTTACCAGACTCCACCATCACCTAGTAGCCCCTTGATGAAGACTCACCTAGAGCACTTCTATTTTGTCTTTCGGTGTTCATATGATGTGTAAAACATAGGTAACTTCCTCTAGAAAGTCATTATAAACATGTGGGTTTAGATTTCCCCAAAACCTAGGAGGATGTATCCATTGAAAATCATGTAGTACACTAATCATGAATGCATCCTTAGGCCGAACTGTTGGTGCTATATGTGTCTCTATAGACGGTGGCTTAATAGGAAAACTGATATGTGGTACTACATTGTATACATTCCTATGTACTAAAGCATAAACATATGTAATATCATCCTTATAATCATATAATGGAATCATAGATGGCTATATTCATTAAGGAATCATAAAATAAAAAATTACGCACCATATTCAATATGTATTTATGGGAAAATGAATCAAGAAGGGGATGGAAATGACAACCCATTCCATTATGATTCATGTACCAACGCTTTATCATGAAACCAATGTCTATAAGTATTAATTAATCATGTACGATATCAAAGTCCTAGTGAACATATACATCGGCCACCATAATAACACTAGATAACCTGGCCTAAAATAAAAACTAAAAATCCATTAACATTATTTCCTTAATTCTCATACTAGTCACACATCTAAACAACAATATACTCTCCATTATTTATATAAAATATTTCTGTGATTCCACTCTTTCATGAACTAACACATTAGGGCCTTCCTATCCAGCAATAAGACAAGTTTGACTACCCCAATAACACCCCCATTAGGATAAGGTATGGAGACTAGTTTCGATTATGTATATCTCATGAATAAGAGGCATTACCCTATGTACATGTACAATTGCACACAACTCAATTCTCATATAATGATGAAATGTAAAACAACTGATACAATTTCAGGAATACATATATGATCACACAATAAAAGTATGATAATATAGTACTCAATGTGATAATGGTGTAAAATATAATTCCAAAAAAAAAATAAAAAAGACTAAAACCTTCCCATAAGGAGGGTAATTCCATCAACTGAAACACATGTATACACATCAATCAATCTTTCTCAATCTAAGATACATATGCTCCCAGTCCCCCAAAGATTGTTTCATGGTTCACTCATCTGTATAAGATGAAACACTTGTTGGAAAGTCCCATATATGTTTTAGTATAACAATCCCCAATAGGAAACCCTAAGATCAAATCACCTCATGACATTTCAACAAGATAAGAGAAATAAACAACCATAGATACTAATAATAGACAATTAGTCAAAATTGGCCACATCAAGTATTTGCATTCATTGTCTACTACTCTAGGCCTCTATAAAACTCACTTTCTAGGATAATCCAATCCATAATGCATGTTTCCATAGGTGAATATTATCCATGAGTTAATGATCACTGGTCCCCACCTGATAATTACTAACTATATCTTCAAATATCTTTATATGTAGATAGTGGATCACACCCAATACCACATGGGGACACTGAAAACCCAATATAGAACAACCCCTATATAGGGGATTATATGATCAATAATGCTGTTAATACTAATGGAATTTACATGTAGATGTGGGATTGGATCACACTTCATGGTGGTCACATCGATCCCATTAACCCAACCTAGGGTATAATAATGAATGAATAAGGATGACACATTGATCTAATGGATGGATACTATGAACTCTATCCAAGACTCATCCTCAAGAGGGTATCACAACCTAAAGATGAGGGTGTAATTTCTTAATGTACCCTAAAGGGTATGAACTAAGAGAACACACTCAACCAATAATTGAACAAACTAAAGAGAAAAATATCAATAATATATCTTAGAGGATTTATACAGTGTGTGTATAGGGTACATGGTATGTACCACTAAATCCTTACCTTCATGTGTCTCTGCTCATATACACCTATACATACCCATATATGGGTGGTCATACCCATGTACATGTCTCTATCTGAGTACATGGACCTACCAAGGTACACTAGGCATTACCATGTGGTTGGGCAGTTACATATTCATGTACTCACATATTTAATCCATGAGTACACTACATGAAACCATATAGGGTCTCACAATGATCGGTATGGATAATACAATGTGTGAATCTTCTCACTTACATGGAAATTTGAGCATTATATCCAGGGACTTGCATGAAAAGTAATTTCATATTACATGCATTATAACTTTATTTTTATAGACACCCCTATTTCCATATCCACATCATCCTTCTGCATCACTACCACCTCAAATCATATTACAAATCATGGATTTGGGTTTATATGTCTTCTTCAATCACTGGATTATGAGATGTGGGATCCTATCTTCCAAGAAAACACCACTAACAAACTAGAACAATTTCATACCATGTTGTCACCAGATGTGAATGTGTGATAAATAAGGAATACAATTCCAACCCTATCATCCTTTAATCATCAACCATTTCCACATCTTGATTTTACACTTAATCATGAATTGTACCTATGGTATTGATTTCTTGTGATGATGAGCGGTTTTGAAATAGTAAATAGCAAGTATTAGTTGAACCATATGCTATAGAACATTACCATGATGAACATGTATAGAAATAGGGGAGAAAAACTAAATACCTAATCAGGATGAATGATCCTTCACCTTTATTTATTTTCACCTTGATATATTGTCCAAGTATAGATGAATGAATATAAATAAGAAACCTGGAACAAATAAATAAAACATAAAATATATTAGTGTTTGATGCATGATTCAATTCATGTTATTGAAATTTTTCTACATTTAAAATGGTACAAGAAAACATGATAAATCCACAAAATAAAAACATCCTATATAGAGTTTGGATAGATCTCTATTGAAGAATGATTCTATATTATCATTGTTTTCAAGATCTATGAACTACATTGGAATTCTGGATATGTGTGGTATCAGTGAGATCCTTAAACTTGATGTCATCCACCAAAAAATCTCTAAATGATCCTCTCTTGGTCTCCAGGGTTAAGGGTATTACCATGAGATTTAACTATAATGTTGTATTTTTAAAAGAGGGATTAAAGTCATTGTATTGACAAGTAAATAAATAAATAAAATTTATTGACTCATTATTTTCCACATTCATAGTGTACACAACATGCACGAATAAATTCAGACCATATTATGTTTTTTCCAATTTATATATGGCCATTCTTTTGTATGGGTGTTTGTGACCATCTAACCGTGTCTGAGTTCCCAACTCTACCCTTGTACAACGGGTGTGGTCATGTTCCTAGCCGTCTACCTAGTCATGTACCCTCTCATATAATCATAAATTACACATAGTGCATCTAACTAATGCCACATAGCATATCGTAGGGACCATATAACATGTGATCCTTATCCTTTCAATAGAAACCCAAGTACCCCAACTTGGTCCTCAGACGATGTTTAATTTTGGATTACAGGCCGTGTAACCCTATTTTTCATGAGACCCTCATTTCATTATCCACATAATCCCTTTTCAACTCTAATATAAAAAATATAGCAAATAGTCCATGATAGATTGTTTTTTACCACTACCAGCACTGTTCAGGGGATTTTGGATATGATATTCTCATAAAACATCATATTAGAGATACACCATCACTGTACAACATCATCATTGTGAGTCAATATTGAAAGAATGTGGAGAACCGGTCTGATATGATCCACCGCTAGTCATCCTCCAATATCACACATTAATCGCATCCTCAATCATGAACTACAAAAGTGGTCTAGAACCTTTTTTCCAATGAATGATCATGAAATATCGAATTCCTTTTGTTCGTAAAACTAGAAGACAAAGAAATTAAATGCAATTAACATGTAGATAAAGTGTGAGGAAAACAATACACCATAAGATGAATAAATAACCATGAACTTTATTAATTTATACGAAGATCCATTTTCATAGAATAGTTGAACAAATAGGAATTAGAAACAATGAGAAAATAAATTACCCTTAAAAAATAACCATCGATGCAAGAATCAATTCTTATATATAGAATTGATCCATGTTTGACACTGGATAAAACAATATGATGAATATATATAAAAATATTACATTGGGTTTGGAAAAATCACTAATGAATAAATTTTCATAATTTTTATTGATGGTGAGATCTAAAACTCTATAGGAGAAGACAACCCATGCAGAACCAATCGGATTCTCGAATCTAATTTCATCTACCTACATTAATCCAAAGGATCCTCTCTAAGTCTCTAGGGTTATATGGAAATACCTAAGATTAATCCATAGCATGTTATCTCTATAATATTTATTTACATTGTTGTTACAAAAAATAAACAAATCATTATTTATTTTTTATTTTTTTATTTGTGCTCACAGAAAATTTTTCACAAATTATTAACACAAACATTGATTATGTCATTCCTAGTGTAAAACACATGTTCTAAACTAAATGGTGGAGCCATATTTTCAATATAATAGTAAATTTGAGAGTTATTAATTTTTTATGAAATCATTTTGCATATGATATTATTTTATTAAATATTTATTACATATCTATTCTAGGCCCATAGACCCTCTGAATCCCATATCACCTCAATGCCTAACTATAAAAATATTATTAGATATTTTAAAAATAATATCATGAAAAAAATGGGAAATTAAAAAAATGAATTTTAAGTCATTTACATATTTTTAATCTAATCTATGCTTTCAAAAAAATATTTTAGGTATATAAAATAATGCAGAAATGATAATTTTGTATAAAACATTTATACAAAATATATTACATAATTAAAACTATTCCATATCACTAGACTGAATAATAATATCAAAAATATAACCGTGTTAATTAGAACTGAGTTCAATTAGTTCCTGGATAAATGGTTATCACACATCCTAGTCAATCATCACTCCTTAGTATGTGCACCACATTCTTAAGAACCAATTCATTAGAATAATATCAATAAATGCCCTATCTAGGGAAATAATTCCAAATATGTATCAATATAGATTTACAATTATCAATCCAATTCTAGGAGATAAAATTAATAGTGTTATTTCCATATATACAAATAATTTCTCAGGATTACATGTTCATTAATCAATCAATTAATAAAAAAAATTCAAAAAAATTCATTAATAATATATCAAGAGACCAATTTTTCCAACAATACAGAGAATTTTAAAACCAAATCATGGGTTTTCAAATAATTTTTAGCACCCTGGCCACTAAAGACTAGAGTTGATGTGTATTAACCTTACCTTGTAATTATTACAAGGAATCAAAATCCAAAGGACCAAAGAGTTTAGTACTCCTTAAATCCATGATATGTACATGAGTCTTGTATTAAAAATGAAAACACTAATTACAAGATATTTTTTATCTTTTGATGATAATTAAATCCATTTAACTTATTCATGCATATCATTCTTAGTAAACTCGTTGGATTTCTGAGGAAATGAAAAAATAAGGTTGAGCTCAAAAACTCAGTAATGGTAATGTACATAGGAAGGAACAATTAATCAATGAGAATATTGGAAATAGAAAGGTCATAACTGAACACACATTCAATATAATCTATAAACTAATATGGAATTGAAAAAAAGTATGCAGAAGTAAACAACTGAAGACGCATTCAATTTTAAATAAGTATATAAGGCATAATTAATATGGAAATTTAAATAACTTAACACAAATTCTCTATATTAAATAATCTGAGAATTAAATGAATCCATAGATAATATCAATGAAATAATCTCATTGATAATAATCACAAATTAATTTTCAAGGAATGAAATTCTTATTTATTTGATGTCATGTTTCCCATGGACATGATACCTTTAACATAAATATTTATCTTCTAAATGGATTATAACGTACTAGGTGAAAACCCATTAGCATGGTAGTTCCAACTGATTTAATCTCATGAGACTACTAGTGCATCTATATGAATTCATTAACTATTCCCTAATCTGTGTAGTTTATGTCCAAAGCATATATCATATAATGAATAATCTTACTCCTAAACAATTTACATTATAAAATATCATTATTGGGTAAGGAATACAGATTTATAAATTTTTCCCAAGATAATTAAATAAATATTAATGTAATTACCATATGTTAATATGGTATATGATTTAGGAAATAATCATATCCATGTTAAATGATATCTATAATTAGGGGAAATTCAAAATCCAATGATCGCATGAATGTGATTATTTTAAGGGGACTACAAAAATAAATTAAAATTGTGAAAGTAAATACAATCCTTGAAAATATAAATTAATAAAATACAAAGGAAGAAAAAGGAATTTATCAGTAAAAAATATACTAAGTGGAGTCAAAATAAATGGTGTTTTCATTATTGAATGGAAATAGTTTAAAATTTCTTTTAAAAAAATTTGAGGAAATTATAATTTTCATTTTGAAAAAAGAACATTTAAATACTTTCATTTGAAAATTACTTTTAAAAAACATTTTATTTAAATGTTATCCATTTTAACATGGAAAGGAAGATTCAAAGAAATGATGGTGGGGAATTTTGTACATTTCATTCAAGGTTAAAAACATTCCTTTTACGATGTAAAATGATATAAATGTGATTTGATTGGAAATAGACAAAAAATCATTTGAAAAACATTATAAAAGGAAAATTATTTAAAAAATTATTCAATAAATCATTTTTGGAATGTTTAATACAATTTTTTAAAACATTTTATAAAACATGGTTTTATAAGAGAAAGTTTCTCTGGATAAAGAGCGAAATGAAGTTGGTCTTTCATAAAAAAACTTTCTAAAACTTTTTATTTACCAATGAGTAGGAAACTAGTAATATTACCTAAAATAGGTCATGAATAACCATATTTAAAGAATATTAAAGGTATTACTAAATAATTATCAAATAATTTACTTTAATTGACATTCATGTGTAAACAATCCTGTAAAAAATGAGATTGTAATGTAAACCATTGAAAAGACCATATAATTGATGTGAGAATTCATGAATGAATACATTATTTGTTTCAAATATTATTCTATATAAAATATTTTTAAATAAAAAATAGATATTAAAATTATATTTCAAACCACATCTTATAATATAACTGACAATGAGGATGTAGTATATCCAAATGAAATAGATTCTATTTGTGAAATTCATTTCCATTTGGTAAAATATAATTCAAAATACCATAGAATAAAAAATTATAATTGAGACTAAAAATACACTTAATGTAAAATAATTAATTATTTAATATATAAAAATTTCCATTAGATACACTACACAAAATAAGTAAGTGGTGAATGTGATATATATCTCACAGATGTAAAAAGTGAGATAACAATACCTTACCATTAGTATGACTTTTCATGTTTCTATTTATCTCCGTGAATAATTAAATTATTTTAATTATTTACTTTATTAATATCATTTTTCACATTTATTATTACTTTTTTTTTCAATTTTTAACTTTTTTTATGCAACTAATTAAATAATTATGTTTATGTAAGGTGTTTTTACCAAATTCGGTTTATGTGTCAAAACGTCTTTGGTAGGTAGACTATGGTCAAATGGGTCACTATATAAAAATATAAATATTTAAAATCATTAAATAATTATCATATTTATACATAAATTATTATTTTAAAATAAATCATGAATGATGTTTATGAAAAATGTACCCACATTACAATCCCGAGGACTGTAGGTCATACATATGCATGAGTAATGTTCATATTTTAAATGATCATTAAGGAAAGAAAGTTTGTAAAATTTCTATTTAATTAATGATAAATATATCATATATAAAATAATATTTGATGATATGTAATTATATATATAATTACTAATTTTTAAATGGAACACATAACTTTGAGGAGGCAGTACTCCGAACATCAAAAAAATAGGTTCTCAATTTTTTAGTGTGTGAAAATGTAACAAATGGAATAATATATTATATTTACAGAAAAGTAATTATTTCATTAATATAATTTATATTTTATATATGACACATATTTTAAATAAAACCCATATTTAAAACAGTGATTGTAATGTGTGAATGTATCACATCTCTTTAGGATGGTCATAGTAAACACATCCACAAATGATGTTATCATATTTACAAGAAATAGAAAGAATTGTGTATTTTTTTATATAAAAATTACAGAATTATTAAGAAAACATAAATATAAAATATATCACATAAAAAATTGTTGTTCATCATAATTACCATCCATTATAGGTGGTAAAAGAAAATGAAATGACAATGTTTTGTGAGGCGGTGTTCACTGTACACAAAAATGGTAATTTCTTTACCAATTTGATTAAAGTGTGTGTAGTTTTATGTAAAATTATTGACATAAAAAATATAAGTATATTTTTTAAAATTAGGTCATTATATAATCATTATTTTAAAATTATTTAATGTATGCATAGGTAAATGAAATAAAGGTGATCCTTGAATAGGGTTAACTCCCATTCGGGTAACTCCTTGTGGTTTATATGAAAAGACTTCCTTGTTTGGAATTCTATAAAAATTGAGGATTATAGGATGAAGTGAAAGAATTAAAGAGATTGTTTTTAGGGTTTTAAAATCCAATTATAATTAAATGTGTCATGATTTGAATGAGGTAGAGTTCCATTTTATTATTGAGGTAAAGGGACAGACTTGGATTTTTTGAAAAGAATTGTATACCGCCCATGTTTCATTCCAATAGGCTTCTATAAAAGAAAAATTAGATCCATGAGATTTATAGGTATAAATATTGAAATAAAATCAATTTTTTATTCTTTTTTCTCTATTTTTATACCTAATGTTTAATATTTAAAAATTAACTAATTCTGGTTTGACATTAGTAAATGTTATTAATTTTAATCTCATTTACAAATGGTTTTAGATAAATAGAAATTTGAACAGATTATATAATACAAATTTTGATGATACCAAATCAGGATTTAATTTTTAAAAATTCCACTCACATTATTTTTAGAAATTAATATAAATTTAATCCCCCATATAGGATGACAAAGTGGGTTTTCAATGTAAAAATGTTCAATTTTTTTCCATTTTAATGTCCCATTTTTAATGTAAAATTTATTCCAATGATAAAAATTATATTAACTGATTTATAATTGATTTAATTTAAATATAAAATTAGATTCAAAATTAATATTACTATAGAAAAAATAGACGATGAATAGTTTTCAATTAAAATTCTGTATATTCACTATTCAACCAAAAATTAATCTTCACATAAAAATACCAAAAATTCAGTATAAGATAATTATGAATCCCCAATTTAGAAATTATGTTTATTATTTCATGTTATATTTATAAAACTCTAAATTTTTTTATTTAAAATATGTGTGCCATAAAAAGGCTGCAAGATTTCATTTTTAGAAAAATAAAACTTTTAAGCCTGAAAGCTGATTTATTCTCAACATATTTGTATAAAATCTATTAGATGAATATATAAAATCTTTTAATGATTATATATATATATATCATTAATTTAATTCACTAATATTAGTTAATTTAATTCATTAGGTCAAAAAAACATTGTGAGTACGAAAGTAAAAATATTTCCTTTATATTCAATTGTATTATATCCATATTTGTAATTAATTGGTAACCAATGAAGTATTGATTTATTTGTATAATCCATATATTTTCATTAGTTATTTAAACCAATTAATTATCTCTAATTTAATGGATAGTTTATATAATATTATATTAAATAATAACAATTTTAATAATATATTTTCTTTTGGAAAAACTCTGTCTTGAATATAAGAAAAGCTATCATAGAAACTCATTGTTGTGTTTGACATAACCTAACTCATTAATTCATGAATTGAATGATATAGAATATATAAAATTTATTTAATATGATATATATACCACAAACTCTAAAGAGGTTGTATTCCTTTCCACATTTGGTGTTGTGTGTCATGTATGCTATCGAATAAAAAGTTACTCTTTTATAACTTTCATGGAGATTCACTCTCCCCGCCATAAATAAATTGTTTCCTTACAATTAAAAAACGATCCTGATAGTCAATGATGTGATATTTCGAAATTAATTTAATAAAAAATCCACCTCATAAAAGATATTATAAAATATTCTGTTAATAAGTGATAATTAAAAGTACAAAGCTCATAACAAATCATCATTATAAGAAAAATTAGGGGAAATTAAAAATATGTGCATGGAGAAAAAGAATAAATAACTATAAGGAGTTATTGATTTCATCTATCCCAAACAATTGAATGATCAATGTAATGTTTAGGGCATAAAATCAATAAATCAAATATGATTGAAAATGCCATCCATTCAATAAAATGAAGATATTATAATAACATTTTTTTAAAATACTTTTTATAATTTTTTGTAATTATTTTTTTGAATAATATTATAATGAAATATACTTAATTTATAGGTCTCAATTTCACAGGAATAATTTTATTTGTTTACTTTTTTTCAATCAAATATTAATTATACACTAATACCATGATATAGATATCCTAGAATGAACCCCGTTTTTATGTACTAATTTTTTATTTTAATGGACTGTAATACACATAAAACAAGTCATTATATTTGTATTTAACTATTTTCCAAAACCAATATAGTTAAGAAATTGTTCTCTAAACTTAAATAGTGACCCTACTAGTTCATTATTAATATTTACTCATAATATTGTTTATCTGAATGAAATGATACACTTACCAGGACATCAAATAGGCTAGTGGTAGGCATGAAACACTTATCATCCTTCAGTCATGGGTTCAAGCCCCACCCCATTTTTAAACATGATGGGTTTCCACCCTATATATAGATGCCCCCGTATATAAAACTATATTAATTTAATTCTTATAATATTTGGAATATTATTTTGGGAATCCTTGATATTTAATCATTAAATATAATTTAAACTAAGCTATCAAATAAAACCCCAATACGTAAATACTTCATCCACATGGGTTCTTACATAGTCTATAATTAATCCTATATAAGAGGGAATTGAATCGGGTAATTCATAGGTTCCCAACATTTAAAGAAATGAACATCAAATGGAATCTTATGGTGAGATTTATTTCCATCAATCATAATCTTCATTTTCATCCGAAATTATTGTCGTTATGTTTTTATATCAAACAGATTGTGTATTTCCTTATCCCAATGGGACACTTTCCTAGGTGTCTCAATCCACATATCGTTCATGATAAAAATCCATTCCGTTTTCATCTATGGTCTCCACCACTCGAGCCCTTAGAAAACTCCATATTTCTCTTATTTGGTCAATCTTGTAGTCGGTTAAGGTATATTTTGTTAACCATATTTTAGGAAAACTAGATAAGAATGATCAAAATTTCATTAACTCCGTTAAAAATCTAATTTGGTTTCATATTTCCACTATCTTGTCTTTTATGCTCAATGTTATCGTGATTCATTTGGATTCCAACCATTTAATAAATACAAGATGCATAGTGTGAGTAATTAGAGTCATATTGTGTGAAGCAAATAATCATTTATAGTATATCAAAATCATGACACAATATTTTCAATCTTAAACACCATAGGATTAATCTATGTTAATCATTTTCATTATCTATTAAAATATGTCATTAAGTTTTTTAAATAAAATGGGAATTATCATAATAATATCCCCCCCCCCCCAAAGAGTGTCAGATAAGGTATGTAGTAAGGCCCATTTTCATGTACCAGGATACACTCAAGTAAGGCCCGACACACCTTTTCATAGTTGTTACCACTAGGTATATATGTTCCAGATCCACATAAAGTTCTATTATTAAGGAAGTAATGTATTGATAAGAATACCCACATAATCATTACTTTACATAAATTTTGGTATGTTCTTATATAAAAATCCTAAAAGACTGTCATAGGGTGTTGTTTTGTAATCTATTTTTTTAAATCTTATTTCCAATGTTTCTAAAAAACATCATGTGATACCAATTATAGCTCCATCACCGTAGAAAACTAGAGTGGATGTCTTCTACCATTACATTGGCATTAATATATGAAATCAATTCATGATGGACTGAATAGTTTTCCAGTCTTAGTAAACCATATACATACATAAGTCTTGTATTAAAATTTTAAAAACTAATTAAAATATAATATTGATTTCGGATAATTTTATTCCCATTTTCCATATCCTTGCATATTTTTATTAGTAGAACTCTATGATTCATGGGGAATGGAAAACAACAAGGGTGATCACAAATGATCATTAAGGGTAAAGTAAAGTAGAATAAATAATTAATTAATGATAATATTCAAAATAGAAAGGTAATAACATAACATACATACCATATAATCTGTAAACTATGTAGGAAGTTCATACATAGTATGGAAAGATAAACAACTAAACACTCATTCCATTTCAAATAAATTGATGTGGCATAATTAATATGCAAAGGTAAATAATTTAACACAATTGTCATGAATACAATAAAATGAGAATTAAATTATATCTAAATATAATTACAATGCAATAATCTCATAGATAATAACAATAAATGACTTCTCAATAATGTCAATTCTTAATTATTGGACTTCATGTTTACATGGAACACGATAGATTTACTATAATGATATATCATATAAATGTTTTAAAACAAACTGGGTGAAACCCCATAATCTTAGTCTATCCATCAGATTTAGTCTCATGATACTACTAATTCATTGAGGGGCTTGTATTGACCAATCCCCAACCCACGTAGTGCATGTCTAATGAATTTCTCATATATAGAATAATTGATATAATTCATAAACCACAGGCCTTCTCAAATATTCTCATTGAGTAACGAATAAGTATTCATCAATATTTCCCATGATAATAAATTATTTATCAATGTAATTACCATATCTAAAATTTTATATTGTTTAGGTAATGAACATATCCTTGATAAAAGAAATCTATAATTTGGTTAAATTCATTATCTAATTATCTTAGTAAATTAAATATTTAAAGGGGACTACAAAAATGGTTCAAGGATGTAAAAGTCAATATTATCATTGGAAAATACAATAAAAAAACATCTAGTAGAAGAATAAGGTTGGAATTAATAAAACATATCCATAATAGAGTAAAACTAAATGTTTATTAATGTTGATGAATAGAAATACTATAAAAATATCCTGTAAAAACCTTCTTGATGAAAATATAATTTTCATTTTTTCAATATTTTTAAATATTTTTCAATAGAAAAATATATTTAAATAATTCTGAACAAAATAACCTTTTAAAAAATTAATTTAATTTCGGGTGTGAAAAACTACATAAACGAATAATTTTATGTCGGGGGTTCTAACCAAATTCGATTCATGTGCCAAAAATGACTTAGGTTGGTCATATATGGTTAATGGGGTTATTATATAAAAATATAAACAATAATAATGATGTAATAATTATCATACTTGTACATAAATTATTCTTCTAAAACCAATTAAGAAATATGTTCATAAGAAATGAATCAACATTACAACCATGTAGATGGTAGGCCATATGTACACATGCGTAACATCCCAATTATTCATTGTTGGTTATGAAAGGAAGTAAGTAAAATTAATTTTTTTAGATAGATAATTATATTATATATACCATATTATTTTATGATATATACTTATATATATAATTCACATAATGTCAAAGTAATCAAATGGATTCGAGTAGGTGGTAGTCCACATGTCCATGAATGACGTTATCAAATTTTCAGTGTGTAAAAAGTTAATAAGGGTAATAATATATTAAATTTCAATTAATTTAATTATATCATTAACAATTTATATTTTTATTTTATGTAACATATTTTCAATTAAAATCATCCTAAATACATTCCATGTAATTTGTGAATGTATCACATTGCTTTGAGGGGGGGGGGTAGTCCATATATAAAAATATGTTGTTGTCATATAAAAAATGGAAAGAATTACGGTCTCTGTTTTATAAAAATTAAATAAGTTTTAATAAAAAATTAATATCACATATATCATAAGTAAGTTAGGATTCCATCATAATTTCAATCTATGATAGGTTGTAACAGAAAAATGAATGAAACCATGTCACGAGGGAGTAGTTCTCCATACAGACAAATAGTATGTTTGTTACCCATTTAATGGATATGTGTATAGGTTTTGGATAATACCTTGACATAAAAAAATCTCATTATATTTAATATACTTATGTAATATTATAATGATGATATAAAAATTATATGAGGGGAGGAAAAGTTAATGAAATAAAAGTGATCGTTGAAGACGGTTATCTCTTCTTCAAGTTAGTCCTTTTGGTTTATACCAAAACAAATCCTTGTTTGATTTATACCAAAATATAGGTTTTTAGAATTAGGGGAGGGAATTATATATATTGTTTTTTCAGTTGTGGGATGAGACAAATGGAATTAATGGTGTGAATAAACGAGGGAAGATGAGTATGTACTTATAGAAGAGTAAAAAGGACACTCTTGTCATTTTTTAAAATAATTGCATGCTCGCAACCGTTTTTCCTTCCAAGAGGCTAAAATAGGAAAAAAATTACACCCATGAAGTTTCTAAGAATAAATATGGGCATCAAATTGGTTTTGGAAAGGTTTAGGTCCATTTTTATAATTAATGATTAAAATTTTATGACTATGTAATCTTGGGTTTACCTTAATCGTTGTAATTAATATTATTCACATTCACTATAAATATTGTCCAAAAATATTAATTGGACTTATGAAAAATTATAAATTATTCTGGTAAAAAATTGAACTCTATTGTTTCAAATTACAATCACAAATGTGGCATCAATTAATTTAAATTTAATCCTCCTGATAGAACGACAAACCTTGTTTTTAATGTGAAAATCATCAAATGTTTGAAATGTTTTTATATCCATTTTGAATGTAAAATTTATTAAATAAAAAAAAATTATTAATTTATTTATAATTTATATAATGTGACTATAAAATTTGATTAAATTATAATATGTATATATATGAACATAACATAGAATAAAAATAAATTTTTAATGATTATTTTTTTTTCATATTCATCAAAAAATAAGACATGAGAGAAAAATGACAAAAATTAAACCAAAGATACATTTCATGTTATTAATTAAAAAACTATTTTTTTATATTATATTTATAAAGGTATCAAAATTTATATTTAAATTAGGTGCACCATTAAAAGGGGGAAAATTTACTTTTTAGAAAAAACAATGTTAGCATAAAACTGGATTTATTCAAATCATGTGCCTAACAAATATATTGGATGAATATAAATATATTTTATTGATTATATAATATAAATATATATTTCAAAAATATTATTCACTAATAGTAATTTATTAAAATTATTATTATAATACTCCTTTGTGATTATAAAAATAAAAACATTTTGTTTATATTATATGTGTTTAGATTCTCATTTATTATTAGTTATTAACCAATATATTCATTATATATTTTTGCAATAAATATATTTACATAAGTTCTTTAATCCTATTTATAACCTCAAATTTAATAGCTAGGTTATATATTCTTATATTTGATAATATTATTTAAATAATATATTTTTGTTCGGTAAAACTCAGTCTTGCATGTAATGCAAGCTATCGAAAAACTCATTGTTGTGTTCTACGTAAGATAACTATGTATTTTTGCTTTTAAATTAAAAGATTATATTTAATTATGTTAAAATAATTTAAATATACCATAAATTCTTGATATGTTATGTTCCTTTCTACATTTTCTATTGTGCATTATATATACTATCGAATAAAAAGATAGTCTTTTAGAATTTTCAGGTTGTTTCAAAATTCATTATTATTAAATAATAACTAAATTAGATAAATCATTCCCAAAAATAATCATCAAATAAATTTTTCATTTCAATCCATCATTTTTCTCAATTATACCAAACAAATTCAGTTACATTGAAATTGGGGGGATTTTAAAATATCTATGTGATTTTTAAATTAATAATAAAACAATATATACCCATGGTTTATAAATCTATTGAAAATTAATTTGATGTTAATAAATAAATTTTGGGTTTCAATTATATGTCAAATCCTTATTGAACCACCTCCCATTTAATCAGCGAATAAAAAAACCACACCTACAACAAGACGTACTACTATATGGACAAAAACAAAGGGATTAAATAATCAATCCCTATAATTTAAAATCATCCAATAAAGGTCATTAAATATCATGATCTAATCCATAAAAAATTATGTATTCACTAATCTAAAAATGGAGAGAAAACTGTAGAGAGAAATTAAAAAACAGGATAGAATCCAAAAAGTGAATAGCAATCATGGTCTTCCCCCAACACACTGATTCTCTAGAGAAAATCTTAGAGAATCAATGAAATAAACTAAAGAACCATAAAAATATAAAGAATTAGATTATGGTATAATGAGTGTGATTATGAGTTAGAAAATGGGTTACCTATATTTTAAATAAAAATTTTGGATTATCAGAAACATATGTGCATAGTTTCCTGGTTGGGCCACATGGTTGGTTGTAACCATTGTCTCTAATAGTGTGTGCATACTATGTTTCTAGAATGGTATATTGATTAATTATAATGGTTAGTTTATCCATGTTTTATTAAATAAAACCCATATTATCCTTGGTTTTAGGGTTTTTTGGGGTGGCTTCATTATTTGGAAAAACTATGAGGCCCCTTCAAGTGGCATACAACACGGCATATGGTTTACGGGTGAAAACATTATGGTTTTCCATAACATTTCAACCACTAGGCATTGCACCTTGGGCTTCCAAAATACTAAAAAATCTCTCAAAATTACTAGTGAAAAATTCCATCCAAAGGGATATATAATAAATGTGGATGAAGAACTTGAGAAAATGGTAAGGATACGTTAAAACCTCACAAAATTATAACCATTCTATACCCTAAAATCCTATCAAGAAGACTCGCGGAATAATATATGATGACCCTTCACTCTCATTAGTTCCTTACACTCTGAAATAACTTAAACATTAGTACCATGATGTCGTATAATTAAGACCAAAGAAATAAAAATCCCGTGAATAACCCTTATATCAGATTCAATAATCTTGACTGGATGTTCAATGATTGATAAATCATGTTCCACATTACGTTATTATCATCACGGGATGTGGGAAGGGTTGGAATGTTTCTGATTTTTTTATTACATGAAAAAATTGAATCATTTTCAAATTATTTTTAACTTCCATTCTATAATCCGTATTTCCAATATTGTCAAAAACCTCAAATGGTCCCCCATATCTTGTTGAATTATTTCATTATTTCCTGAGTCATTGGTGACCTAATCAAGTTGAAACTATATAAAACACATTGATGACAATTGTAAAGATAAGTGGTTTCAATAAAATATAACTATAATATTTTACAAGAAAATTTGGAATCATTATTCTCTTTTGAATCAATAGTGTCTTAATTGTAATCTCCTAGAAAAATTTAGTTACAACCAATGAATATTCTCCAATATCTGACCAACATAATAAAGATTTTCATGGGTGGTGATAAAATTATTCAAAGGGTACCATCCTTATTGAAGATTACTAATTATTGTTATAGGAAAAATTAACCAGTTCAAAGAGGTTATTCCAAGCCCAACCAAATGTCAAGAACAAAATAATCAAACATGTATTCAAGGATCTATATATATCTTTCATTTTGTCCATATATCTTTGATTAATATTTCATACGGAAACTCACAAATAATGTGATTGTCTCTTTTATACCACTCTAAAATTTTCACTTGAACAAGGGATCCCTATCATAGAATATTACTGATGGAACTCTATACAATCTGAAAAATCGTTTTCCCATAGGCACTTCTAAAATCATCATATTTTGTTGTATCAATAATTGTGATGAAATGAGATGATATGGGTAATCAATTGATCACTAAACATTTCAAATTCTTAATTTTTAGTTCACATGGAATTCAAACCACAAAATATATAGGAAACGTTTCCCACATCCATGTCATTTTAATATGGTCTAGAAGAATACCAACTATTTTTTCAAGCTTGGAAATGACATGTAGGAGAGTACAACAATGACTAAAATAATTATTAATGTATCATGTCATAAATTTCCAAAAAAATTATATATGTATATATATATCATATAAAATCTTTTTTATATGTATGTGTACATCCCACTAGGTATTTTGTAAATACACAATCATTATCCTTCTTGATAAAAAAGGAACAACACACCCGTTTAGGAAAAATTGGACTCCCTTAGAGGAAAACTACCACTCACTAATAGTCTCATCACCATAAAGATTATCCCGGTGTCACAAAATTCCTGATGAAGGAATTACCAAAAATTTATAATCTTGAGGATATGTGAGGTCTACAGAACCCGTCCTAAAGAAAACTAGTCTCATATTAAAAAATATCTGATGAATCTAAGTAACGAAAGAAGTAAAATTGTATTCCTCTAATAATTCATTGTGTCATGGATCAAAAGTTTCTGGATCATAAATCCATGAAACATTCACCTTTATTGGGGGTGTAAGAAATATTTAAATCATAATACATTAGTTACTCCACTAAGTGACTCTATCATGGATTTAATTATTTTTGAATGAATATATATCTCAATATTTTTTACTTTGAATAAATGGTAAACCTATATAGGAAAATGTAATTCCACCAATCTATCATACCATTCATAAAGAATATAAGTTTGAGGTCATGGGACATATAGCTCTTCTCATGTGCCTTAATCTACATGGAACCATAATCCACCACATAGTCACGAGATATGAGAATACAACCAAAACCCAAACATGATGCATCGAAAAAGACCACATAGCCTGACCATGAATTTGTAAGAGTCAACACTTGTTTAATTATCAATTGAAGTCTCATATGATCAAAATAACTTTTAAATTTCACATCTACATGAAATTACTTTCTTTTTTAGAGAGGGAAGTCATCATATAGAAAAACCTTGAGAAATATTTTATGAAATGGTCAAAGTAACCTGCTAAAATCCATAATATTTGAATCTAAAAGATACAATGTGGGTTTTCACATTTCATAACACCATTAAACTTTTTCGAATCAATATAAATACCACATTCTATGACCATGTTTCTCAATACAATCAACTACCTAGTCTAGAAACTAAATTTCAAGAGCACTGTATAAATTCAACAATCTCTTAGAATTTACGAAACATTTATCAAATGACAAACATGATCATCTTTGGTCTTAGACTAAACTAATATGTCATACAAAAATACTACTATGAATTTTTTTATGTAATTATGAAATATCAAATTTAAGAAAACCCATAAAAAACTGAAGGTCAATTGTTTATACTAAAAGGAATAACAAGGTACCCATATTTCCCATACCTACTCTTAGAGGAAGACTTTGAGATATCAGATTCATTGATTATCAATTTTTGATAACCTGGTTGAAGATCTATCTTTGATAACCACATATAACCTTTAATATAATTAAACAAAGCACATATACAAAGAAATATATATTAACTATTTATCATAACTTGTTTGAATTTTTAGTAATCAAGACAAAGGAGAAGTTCCCCATATAATGTTTTTCAAAAAGCAAATATACCTCTCGGAGTGACGCACTATTGCATATAAATAATATTTATATCAAATCAACTAAATATTTTTTAAGATCATTCAATTTATCTAGAACTATAGGGTTATAATTAATAGACATTAGCTGAGGTATAGGTACCAAATAAATTGAAAACTCATAATCCATTAATAATGGGAAGTTGGATATATTATATAGAAACATGTCATCAAAATGAATAAAAAATGGTGGAATATCACTAATTAATGATTTCTTATCAATGTAAAAATAAAATATCAATATTAACCTACCCAACATATAAAAAAAGGTTAGACTCTACTCAACCTCCGGTCCCTTATCCTTGTATGAAAGATAACACCATTTCGAGCATAGTAAATGAGACCCAACAAAGATAATACTCAATAGATCACTTATGAGAAATCATAGAATCCATTCTAATAATTACATCAAGATGATTTAGGACATGTGCTAGAAAATTTATAGTATAATTAATTTGTGATATAGATAAAATGTAAGAGGTTTATCAGAGATCCCACTCTAAATTCATTCAATGGTATATAGTAATATGCATTAGATACGATATAAGATCCATTAGATGATTCACAAAATTAATAATAAGAGTTATTATGAATGATTAAGATGAAATCATATAAAATAATATCTTCACTGAAGGTGAAGCTATAGTGATGGTACATATCAATATTTCTAGATGCACATCAATTTTATTTGTAGAAACATCAACTAAATACTAACAAACAAACATTTAACATTTCCTGAAATGGCCTTTATCAGCACTAGAAAAGTGACGACAACATGAGAAAATATTAATGACCATGAATTTTATCTGTACTGAAAAAGATCGGATAAAGGGGACATTTATCATCATTAATAAAGTGTTTCTAAAAGAAATCATTATCATCACTATAGAATCTGTAGATAAAGTAGACCTTTATCACTTATTTTAGAAGCACAGATAAACAAACTTTTTATACTTGCTTTTAAAAGCACTGACAAAAGGGTATAATGTAGTATGGTGTAATATCACAGGGAAGAAGCACTAAAATGTTCAATTACAGCCCATCACAACATCATAATCACTAGAAACACACCAGATATATCAACAAAACCTAGTCCTAGTACATAATTTAAAGGAAATGATATTTACAACAGAAATACTAGAACAAAAATATTATAGACATTTAAAATAATTATTTATAAAATTATATAAGTAAATGATTAAATTCATTAAAAAATCATAACTATTAATTTTACCATGATTTCCATTTACAATGTTTGTTAAACTGCCAACTCTGCTTGAGAAACATCAAACAAACCACATCAACTCAAAAAAATCATCCACACGTATAAGAAAATAATTATTATATGAGTAATACTAAGAATAAATAAATTAAAAATAAATATGAAAAAATACATTGATTATATGGAAAAAAATTTACTTTTCAATCATAAATATTACCTCTATTATTGAGAAGAGACTGTGTCATTTCTCTTCCTATAAGGGAAATGGTGGTAACATGGAAAATGTGATCAATGTGCAAGTATTGGGGTGAAAAGGATTTAAAGGATAATAAGCATATTTTTTAGATGGGGAACCCCAAATCAAACAAAATAATACACCTATATAGGGAAACAATTATTATTTGAGTAATAATAAAAATAAATAAATTATAAATATGAAATAGTACATTAATTCTATGGGAAATGATTTTACTATATTAATGTCAATATTACCTCTATGATTGAGAAAAGGTAAAGTTTTTTCTTATCAAGTAAATCCAATGGATGTAACATGATAGAAAGAGATAAATTCATCACTGCATGGGTGAAAATATTTTAAGGGATAAGAAGCATGAAAGTTTTATAGAGTACCCCAACTCAAACAAAATAATCCACCTATATAAAAAACAATTATTATGTGAGTAATACAACAAATAAATAAATTAATCATTAATATGAAACAATAAATTAATTCTGTGGACAATGATTTTACTATGTAATCATCAAGATTGCCTCTGTGATTAAGTAGATGTAGCATCGTTGCTCTTCCTATAAAGGAAGTAGAGGAATCATTAAAACAAGTGATAAATACACCACAACATGGTTGAAAACATTTTAGGGGATAAGAAGAGTAAATGACGGACATATCTCCCCAACTCAAAAAAATAACCCACCTATATAAGAAAACAATTATTATGTGATTAATACTAAAATTAAACAAATAAAACTTAAATATGAACTAATACATCAATTATATGGAAATTTTTTTTAATGTTCATACATGAAGATTCGCTATCACATAAAAATAATGTATCCTAGTTACCCATTATTCCAATCTATTTATGCTCAATCATGTTTCACATTCACATGTCATGAATAGAGAAAATTAACACACCCAAGTCATGTTAAACAATTTACACATATAGTGACACTACTTGCACATCCAAGCCCCATTTGAAAACATAAACATACCAAATTATTTCAAAATCATTCCTCACACCTATTATGTATGTTAATAATTTATTTAAAAAGTTTTCTAAAATAACCCCTCGAGGCACCACAAGGCTTTACATCAAAAAACCCCCCATGTTCACATGAAAATGCTACATTAAAATTCATACACACCACATAACCACATAGAACATAATTTTCAACCATTATATAATTAAATAAATATATTAACGAATTTATAGAACACATCCAATTAACAAAACCAATGTTTACATCAATTCCATCGCATGTCACTTTTTTAAAAAAAATTACACAATCCAAAATAGTTTTTGAAATAAGTCTTCTGTCCTTTAAAACAACTTATAACTCACATTTAAAAAAAGGTAAAACCTGTTTAGCTTGGGAAATTATGTGAATTTCTATTGAGAACGTACCTCAAAACCTATACTCATTTATGTGCCTCTGAAAACATGATTCTCACCTTCCAAAATAACCTAGAAAACCCTTACACGGTACACCACACTAAAACACAAACAAACAACATTGCCATTTACCATTACAAAACCCAAACCGAACACATCGCAAATTTAACATCACAAATCACTTTTTTCATCACTCAAACCATTTAATTTACGATTTCCAGATCCCAAATATCATTTTTATAAATAATTTTTCATTATTTAAAAACTTCACAAATGATACTAAAAAGATACCAACTCAGATAACATTCCAAAACTATCCATTTCCCATAAAAAACATTTTTCAACACACGTGCACCTTAAGTGACCAAAAAAACACATTTCTCACTACTAAAATTATCAATTCAACACTTCAACATACATTTCACAAAAAAGCCTTTATAAAAACATAACAATTTCTATTTATAAAATTTATTTTCAACACAAATTCATGTCAAATCATTTCAAAAAATGTTCACACCACCAAAATAAACTATAGAGCATGGGAAAATTTACCAAGTGATTAAAATTAAATTATCTAACAAATTTGGGTCATGGAAACAACTACCTTGGGTGGAGAAATTGCCAGAATGTTATGAAATACCCCATTCACTTCACAACAGAATTTGAAAACCATATTTCAAATGAGATTTTTGTGCAACTAGAGCACCGATAACATTTATGTGGTGTGATTCGAGATTCGATTTACTGAGGAGGAGCACCAGAAGTGGGTGGCTTCCGTGGGAATCTTTATATATCGAGAATATTTTGAAAATGGTTAGGTTTGTGAAAATAGAATGGAAAATTTTATCCACATTTACAAATAAGAACCGATAAGGATCCATTTTCTCAGCGCTTATTACTTAAACATTTATAAAATGACTCTTTATCGGTGATTTCATAGCACTGATAATGGTTGGTATTGATCCGTTCTAAAAATGCGCTGATAAATCAAACTTTATCAGTGATAAAACATTCGCCCAGGTAAATGTTAATTTATTAGCGTGTTGGTTAGTGCAGATAAATCCTCATCTTTATTAGTGCAAATAAATTTCTAATAAATATTATTTTATCAGTACTCATTACTTAAGCGCTAATAATGGAATTATAATTATAATTATAAATAAAATTTGTAAATATTTAAATTTAAATAATAAATATATATAAATATAAATATAGTAAACATATTTTTTAAGAATATATTTAAAATAATTTTTGTAATTATTTATCTATAATTATAAAAATATTTTTAAGAAGTAAAATTTATATGATTATATATATTTATGTAATTATACATATATATATAGTAAATATATATATAAATAAAAATATAATAAATTTAATCATTATTTAATTAATTTTATTATAAATTTAATAGTATATATATATATAATTATCTAAATAATATTTAATGAATATTTATTTATTTATAAATATAAATATAAAATTGTACAAATAAGTTAAATAAACATTTATAAATATATTTATTAATAATTATTTTTTAAAAATATATTTCTAACAATATTAATGAACATCTCATTTTTAATGCATGCATCTATTTTAAAATTGAGTGAAATTGAATAAAATAAGAATTAGTACACATTAATAATATTCAAAAAAATGGATATTTTTGTTGTTAGTGCGTTGTATATAAAAAAGTATTAATTACATATATGTTAAATCAATGTAACACACATTTTATCTATGTTAAATCAACAAATCAAATGACATTCAATTATACGTCGAGTACTAAGCAATTATCATCAATATTTTTAATTCATTTTAATTTTTAATTATAAACCATTAATCAATAAACATGTGACTATTTAATATAAAGTGTGTTAATATTTTTTAATATTTAAATCATATTTATATATATTAATATATATCAATATATTTAATATATAAAATTTAATAATATTTATTATTATAATTATCTAATTAAAAAATGATTAATAATTAATAATTTATAATTAGTTAATTCATTATTACTACTAATTATTTAATGAATAAAATTAGTAATAGTTTTTAAATAAATACATTTTTTATTTTTTATTTATTTAATTACTATATTTTATTTATATAAATATTAATCAAGACTAAAAATAAAGCGATGAGAGAGGATACCCTTTATGAATGCTAAAATCAAAGCACTGATAAAGTATAACCTCTATCGGCACTAATATTAATGCACAGATAAAGGATATCCATTATCAGCACTAAAAATATTGCACTAATAAATAATAACTTTATCATTGTTTAAAATAAATCACTGATAAAGGTTTTCATAATCAATCCTTTAAAAGCCAAATTGATAAAAGGTCAAATTTAATAGTTCTGTATTTTTCACTAAAAAATATGACATTTATCAATGTGTTGTTATAGTCTTGATAAATACCAATGGTATTATAGGGGTGTTTTATAGAAGTGATTGCCTAATGAAACTATGTTCTAGATGATTTTTGAAAGAGACCCTTAGTTATTAAAGCATCTAATTTGAACATTTTACCTATGGGTGTGGATGAGCCAGTGCTACTTTATGGAGATGAAACAAGATAGAACATTTTTAGGTTGCCTCAAAGATAATATAAACAATTGAAATTTGATGCCAAATAATAAAATCTCTTTGTATTCCTAATATTCTGACATTCGAAACAATTCAAAGGGCCTTTTATTATCAAAAATTAATTACAATATGTTTAATTTTGTTGAAAACCCCCATGATACACATCATGCTTCATATTTCCTTTAATTAAACTAATAGAACATCCACTTGGAGTAGGAGGAACAACTTTCAACCCTAACATACCATCCCGGTCCAACTCATACATCAACACTCAACCCAAAAAACAACAAATTATGTGAGGTAAAAATGATAACCCAAGATCATATATAAGACCAAATACCCATCTTCAGTCTTTAAGAATTTAATTTATCATTCTTCACTACCTTAGGATAAAACTGAACAAGTTCAGCAAAATAGTTTTCTTCCTGAATCATGATTTTATCACTTTATTAGATGTTTAGAAACACCACAGACTTTAACAAATACATTCAATCTGATTAAATAAAATTCATTGAAAATTTCTTTAATGACTTTCCTCTTCAAGATCTAAAGTTTCATTATTGTAATCATCAAATACCACCACTAAATTCTAGGCTCTAAAATATCGAATGTATCAAATTTCACATTTATTGAGTTCCATATTTCCAATAACCCAAATAGTAGCTCATTATTTTCCATATATACATCAACCTCCTTAGGATCATTTGATCCTTATAAAGGTGGTGGTTTCTGGTGAAAAAATTATTTATCTTTATTTCTCGTTTCACCATTCCGAGGATCCACTATATGAGGTTTGATGGGGATGAGTAAAGCTACATGTACCAAATCTTGGACTCCTAATGACATTATCCCAATATGATTCTAGACAACTGTTTTCTCTTCATGGTGTGGTTCACCAGTATAATACTCTAATGAACTCATCGAACGTCTTATTATAGGCATGATATTTTAAAAATATCAACATGAAAATAAACAACATCAGTAAATATACACAGATCATCAACTCAATCATGGGATTAATGAATATAAATTCCCTCATATATAATTCCAATTTTTGGGATTTTAAAATTCTCAGACCAAATAGGGAGAAGGATATAATCAGTTCAGTTTATTATGAAAATACACTTTTCCAAAATATCATAGTGACTTAAGGATTTCTATGATGATATTTGGAATCCATAACATCCATATATGAAAAATGACATGAAGAAATGATATCAAACATAATCTTATACCACTTTGTCATGAACCAAATTGGGTACCCTCATACACTGATAGATGATCTGATCCTGCAATATAATGAAGGGAATTTATGGTCCCCACATGTTGGTTACTAGAACATTTCATCAAGTTACACCTCAAGGGTATAGTTTTTCAACAAATGTAAAACAATATTATGTCGGATAAAACAATACACATTCATTATTCTAAATAATACTCAAGACGAAATGTACCAATATAAGGCAGATAAAAATCCCCATGGTGAAACATAAAGCAAAGGCTAACACACAAACAAATAATAATTTTATTTTATTTCATACGCGGAACCCAAAGCAGTACAAATCAGGGCAGTATAATGAAATGAAGACTAAGAGCATCACTAATAACATGGGCCGTCCCACCAGGTGGAAGGGACCCAAGGGAACAAAACTCGACAAGGGGGCATTCCAGAGTAGCAAATGGGGTCAAGAAGTCAGCCACCCAATTACCCTCACACCATGTATGGAGGATCTGCATGTCACCAGAGAAGAGGGACTTGCACTTTCAGATCATGTAAGTAATTTTCCAAGTAGAGGAAGAGTTACCAATGAGAGAGCTCCACGCAATCCTAATATTCGTCTCAACAGTGGACAAGGTAATATTTTTGGAGTGGAAAAGAGAGGGGGTGCTGAGAAATTCCATCACCTCCCCTATAAGAGAATTCCTTGTTATATAGAAAGAACTATTGGCTAGAATCACCGAGCCTATGGAGTCACAGACCACACCACCTCCACGCATGATACCGGATCCAAAGGCTCCATCAATGTTGAGCTTCAGGCCCGATCTGGGGGGCATCCAGTGGACCCATCGCCCCCACTGCCTGGGGATAATCCTTTCCAGAGGGGCATTCCTAGGGGGAAGTGACTGAGGGAAGGCACTGCATCATGATGTGGGAGGAGGCCGACCAGCTCAGAGGTAAGACACTTGGCTCTAGCTAGCACAAAAATAGCGGAGCAGCGACCCCCATGGAACACCTGATTGCGTGCCTTCCATATACACCAGCAGCCCGCCTCTATAAGGTACCACATGCCAAGATCTGGTGGATGTTATTCAATCAGCCTCTAAACCATCTCAATAGGAATTCCTTTGGGGAGGACGCAATGTTAGGATGCCGAGGAGACTCTCCCAAAGAACCCCATATCCACACATCCCACTCACATTGGATAAGAGATGCAGCGTGTATTCCTTAGAGGGAGATGAATAGTAAACACACATGGATGCAGGCTGGACCCCCTTCATTTTAATCACCAGAACCGAGGGGAGAGCATGATGTCTGATTCTCCAAAGGAGGAAGGAAAATTTAATTGGGATGGATTTCCACCAAAGACACCTCCCCCACTGATCGCTCTCTGGCTGAGCAAGCATACATTAACGATAAGCTTTGGCCGAGAACTTACCTATTGCGGAGCCGGTAAAAATACATCTGTCTAGGGATCTATCCAAGATGATGATGTCGAAGATGGTGTTTTGTGTGGAAGAAACTACTGCCTAGATGAAGGAGGAGTGAGGCCTGGCTTCCATGAAATAAATAGTTGTTGCAGGGAAAACCGAGAAGTCCGGAAGACCGCCCCCCAGTCACACTGCCAAAAATAGAGATCCCCACGGCCCAGGACCCATTGAGAGTGGCACAAAATCATAGGGAAATGAACCCGGAGAGGTCTCGAGAGGCTTGGGAGAGATTTTCCATTCTCCTGGACTCTGAATCCATACTTACCTCGAATAAATTGGCTCCACATGGATTGTCCCTCAATAACTTCCCAAGAGATACTTCCCTAGAGGAAGTACGTGGTCTGACCCACATCTCTAGCCCCAATTCCGCCCAGCTCCACTAGCCTGGAAAGCATGCTCCAAGAGGACCACCAGATTCTCCCCTCCCCTTGGGTATACCAATTTAATCCATTCAGGATCTTCTCAATCTGGGTAAGGATATACATGGGATCCTTAAGGGTGGAAATAACATGCATAGGAATAGTTGAGAGGACACAATTGATGAGGTTGATCCTGACTCCAAAGGACAAGAACCATTTCTTCCAGTTGAGGATGTGATTGGTGATTCTACCGACCAGTACATCGAAGAAACAGGCCAAAATTCTGCCAAGGGAAATGGGAGCTCCAAGATAAATTTTTGGAATTTGTTTCCATGAATTCCCATTATGGAAAAAATGTTGACCCTCCTCCTGCCTGGGCTGGAGGATGCGAAGTAAACCCCACTCTTATCCATGATCATCTTTTCTCCACTCCAAAAAGAAAACTCCTTCTTGATTCTGATAAATCCCCTAATGGAGGAACTACCCCCATTAATGAAGAAAACTATATCATCTGCAAAGAAGAGATGAGACACTCCTAGAACACGGGCCCCGCAGTGGTAAGGAAGGACACGACCAATTTTCATAGAGGAGGTGACATACTTAACTAGGATGTCCTACACCATAATGAAGATACTGGGAGAAATAGAGTCTCCTCATCTGTGCCCTATGACTAGTTTCAAGAAGCTGCATTGCCTCCCCATAAAAAGAAAATTGAGCCACGACGAGCTATAGTAATGAAACAAGAGATCACTGAACCATTCGGAGAACCCCATACTCCTCATTGCGTGAATGATAAACACCCTAAATTCAAATCTATGGTGTGATATGAACATCTGAGTAAGGTCTCACCATGTGTTCCATAATAAATTCTATAACAATTAAACCATTTATTACATTCATTTAAATAAAAAAATCATGGAAATTAATTTTAATATGTTCAATCAAAAACTGATTATGAAAAAAAAATCAAGGTATCTAAAAACAAGGTTAAATGAATATTTTTTATAAAAAAATCTTTAATAAAACATTCATGAATAAAATAGTTCTATATTGTAGTCCTTTATAATAAAATACAAACAAGAATCATGACATCATAATTTTATGTTAGTTAGTTCTCAACTATTGAAACCTCACACTTCTCATTGAATCATCATTTCTCTATATATGTGCACACATCCCCAAGGCTCTGGACATTTAGTTAATATCAATCCTCAAACCATCAATCTATATATTCCCAAACAATATTTAGTCATTTTTTTCATAATCATTAAAAATATATAGAGTTAGAGTCCTAACAACATTGTCCAAATCACCCATTATCTACTCAGGTTCATATTGGTTTTATTCATTCAATTTGTCAATCAAAGTCAAATCACTCATTTAAAATCAATTCATGGTTTATGGTTCAAGAGAAAAATCTTCAATCCCAATAATCATTTAAATTTAGAATCAAAAAAGGGTTTCTAAAAAATTCATGTCATTAAGAGAATCATTTATTTATTTCCTATTTTCTCAAAAATAATCATTGAATCATCACATAATTTATGTAAATCATTTTCGTCAATATATAGAAAAAAATATTTTCACAATTTCCATGACCTATTCAAATTGTATATTGAATCATCTCAAATATCTGTTTTATATTTCAATTGAGAAGACATTTCAGTTCAATCAAGTGATTTATAGTTTCAATTTAAGTGTAATTCATTATGGAACCACATACATTTAATCAAACAATCTATGAAATAACACCATAAATGGAAAATTTACACGGATATGTGAAGTCAAAAAACATATAAGATCATTATTTATAATTATAAACCATCAAAACAAGCCTCTAGAAACTGAGATCTAATCCATAAACAACATGGGGATTTACAACTCTAAAAAGGGAGACAAATAATAGAGAGAAGAAATGTAAAACAATAGAGAAACAAAATACTAGATAAGGGTCATGATCATCCACATGTAATTGTATTCCTATAAGAATCAGTTGGAGGTTCCATGAAATAATTTAGATAGCCATAAAATTCACAACCAAAGTTCATATATAGCCACCAATCATAGGAAATGGGATTCCACATTAAAACAATTTTCAACCATGTGTCACCTAATCTGGAATAGACATACTCCTTACTCCACATGTGCTTTTGATACCAATATCTAACTCCCTAATATTTTATGACCCCCTTTATTTAACATAATAGATAAAAATATGATTGATTTTTGATCAAAATTTGATTCAACTTATAGCTGTAGAAATTCTAGCCTAATCATGGATATTAAATAATATTTTAATATAAGTGGGAAAATTCATGATATAACTATAGTAGGTAATTTTTTTGGAAGTTAATATCCTATGCACTGACTGTGGTTCGGGTAATAAAGGTGACATGAGGTGAAATTGAAAATTCATACCAATACTATAACACTATGATGTTTTACAATATATTCTAGCCTAATAAATGTTATGTTAATATGATCTATAAAAAACTAAAAAATGTGAATAAGGATTCATAAAAATAAAAAAAAGTAATATATTAAAAGATTATTAAATGATACAAAATTTTTAATATCATTTATATAATTATAAATAATAATGCATTAATATTCATGGTTAAATAAAAATGTACTATTTAACAAATGTTTTTACTGCAATTGTTCTATTTAAATTTAAATTTAAAAAATTTAAATATCGTAAAACATGTAAAATATTTATTATAAATATAGAAAACTCAATTATCATTCATACAATGAATTTAATATTTTTAGAAATAAAAATAAAATCATTTAAAAGTAAAATGAGAAATTTTTATGAAAAACATTTTTATATAATCAATGTATATTATAATAATAAAATTAACTAATGAATATAAATGAATTATTTTAATAAAATTTTTATAAATAATATTTATCCAAATTAATTAACACTTATCTAATAGAATATACACATTTTATTTTTATATGCACGCAAACTACAACCTCTAAAAAGAAATATTATTTATCATTCACCACTACCACTACTGGTTGGTTATAAATATGTATTTTTTAATACATATATATATACATTATTTTTTTGATATAAATATTATTATTCAAATATAAATTAATATTTACATTCCTTTCATCACAATTATTATAAATAAAAGAATTACCGTTATGTATATGTGAACTACCACCCATGAAAATTGATTTAATTCTATTTTCATTCCCACCATACATGGAATATTACACATGTGGAAATAATTAATTTATATAATATTTATTTCATTATTAAATTTATAAAAAAAACTAAAAATTTAGAAGAGCTAATTTATTCTAGCTTAAACATGAATGGATTATGTAATAGTTAAGACCAAAATATTGATTTTAAAAATATTGTAATGAAATGGTTGATTACATAATATAAGGGAAATATATTTTGTATTACAAGTATGAATATGGTTGAGTTATATATTTATAATATATTTAAAATAATTATAAATGTGTTTATAATTGATACAAAAAAATAAAAACATTCGTTAATAGATTCCTTATCTAAATTTCCAGGTATTAAAAGATGTTCTATATTCATCACCTTCATTATTTCTCATGGAATCCATAAATTCCATGAATTTAAATTAAAATTATTTTCATAAAAATTCTTATGATCTTACATTTCATCAATGTTTTTTTTCTTTCCTGAGTTTTTGTGTCAATGATTTCCAAATCGTTTCGGATTAACATTATACTCTCACTTTTTGAAGGGATTGTTTGTATTTCAATTTTAATTATTGGAAATTTTATGTTTTTTATATTCTAAAACATATCTAAATTATTTCACTCTATTGATTGATGGATTTCTCATGTATTCATTCTGTTACTCCTCTTTTTGGTTCTCAAAAATCATGAATGATGTTTCTTATCTATATCTAACATCATATATACCTTTTTGATCATAAATAATTCTCTTCCATATCAAGATTTATCAAATTATTTAATGTAATTTTTTATCTATGTATAAATATATAATAATTTAATTTTCAATATAATTTTTCAAACATTATAAACATATAAAATAATTCATTAAATTTTTTTCATGCAACTCAGTTTTGAATTTTTAAATAAGTTTGAAATGACTGTATTCTCACTTCCTATAGATCAACCTCCTTTTCCTTCCATCATGGAAAATATTTATTATCAAGGATAAAATACATGATTTTATCAGTTTCTAATGAAATACTGTAATTTAATAGTTCTAAGAAATTTTAGTTTTTAAAATATTCCAAATGAAACTGATGTTGAATAATGTTTTTAAAATCGTATCTGTAATGATTCTATAAAAGTATTTTTCATCTAATTAAATATCCTCTACAGGTTCTTTTGCTTCACTAAAATTATGTTATTATGATACCATGCACATTAAATATATATATGGAATATGATAGTGAATTTAAGGGTATTGTTATGAAACCTTTTTGTTTCTTATGGGGGTAATTAAGTGATGTTATAATAATGACTATTTTAATTACTTTTGGGAATGTATACATATTTTTATCATTATTTCATGGTCGGGATCCCGATTATATATCCAAATAACACATTTGTTAAATCATAAAATCTCATTAGATAATATTAATGTGAACATGATGTTAAAATAATCTTCAATGTGACTCCCTCTACATTATTTAGAGGAATCAAGAGTAAACTCAATCCACTATAAGAATTTTTATACAATGTTTATATGAATTATGATTAAACTCCATCAGCTATGGGAAACTAAACTCTTTGTTTATGGGAATGGGTTCTAAACCAAATCCATTATGGGACACCATCCATAATGAGAGTCTTCATAGTGAATCATTTACTAAGGAATTTTTTTTATTCATACTTGTGTTCCAAAAACATATATCTTCTGCTTATGATATTATATTTTTTCTCATGATTGGTTATTGAGGGGTTAAATTTCATATGAAACAAGAATTTTATATTGATAAATATTTAATCTGTGACTCTATTTTTTGGTTTACAATATATTTTAAATGTTCTCATATATCTTAATCATTTTCTCATCCCTAATATAATCTTTTTGAAAATATTTATCATTAACTGATCTTTCCCATTTTACATTTACTATGAATCAGAACTTATGATTTGTTATGTTTCCATTTCCCCAGGTTAGAAGGATTGGTTTTATGTATAATATGTCAAAGATGGGTAATATATGAAATGAAATTTGGGGGTGATATTGAATATATTCCATGATAGAATTTGATTTTGTTTTCTGGTACTCAGAGACCCTAAACCTTTATGGTTTATGGTAATGTATTATTGTGATGAGTTATGTGAGAGATGCTTGGGTCACATTACATCATATCATAGTGGGGTTTAGTAATTTTTTGGGATTAGGATGAGAAAACATTAGGGATATCCCTTTGGATTGGTCCTAATATAGGTAATATCAAAAAAATTATAAATTTTATCGTGTGTGATTTCCCAATAATGAAACCGTGTCTAGATACAAACAATTGAATTTGGAATCTAACAAAAATGAACCTAGGGGTAATATAGCTGAAAATGATTTTTGATATCAACTCGATCATCACAGACTGAATTAAATACATGTCAAAAAATACAACTAGTTAAACACTCTTATAAAATATTTTTTGGTTAATTTTCATTACCTTTATAAACCATGATGAGTCATATGAATATATTTTTATATTAACAAATATAATTTCTTGGGTTAGTAAGAAGAAATAATAATTCAGGAAATTTGTGATGATATTTAAATTATCCTATTGTTAATTGGTCTAATTTTTAATTCATTATACTTACAATAATATTTTTTTTAAATGGTTGTAATTGGAAGGAATTATTTGAAAAATGAATGTGATCGATAAATAAATTAATATACCCCTGAGAAACCAAATATAATTTGATATGGGATGATATATCATAATTATATGGTCTCTTGATTCCATAAATATATGGATGATAACATTAAATATAAGGATACTCCAAATATAAAAAGGAAGGAAAAACACCTAATTGAGTCTTTTATGTAGAAACATCTACCTTCCTTATTCTAGTAAACTAATACAATTATTACATGGAAAAGGATCAATGCTATGTAAATGATATATGGAAGAAATATTTTCACTAAATGGATAACATGATATGATAAAATTGGTCCCTATATTCACATAAATATACAAAATTGAATCTATATGCCACAATTTAAATATGGCTATCTCAAATCAAAAATCCTTGTAACATCATCAAATCTATATAGTGGGAAACACATCTATACATGAGGAGTATGATGATTCAGAGAGTAACAAGTATAATGGAAGATCTAAATCCCCCCATAACTGCTTTGATGGCTGAGTAAGAAGTTTGTATATAGAGAACCATTTTCCAAAGGTTTGTTTTGGTGAATACCAACACTATATGAAAGGAAAATTAGAGGTACTAAGTGTAAACATAGTCAATATATTTAAGGGTGTAGATACCCTAATATCACTTTTATGACCAAACATGAATTTAGTCTTTATTTTAATATTGATTAATAGGAAAACATTATTCAACCACCTTGGAAAACATCTTATATATCAAATAATAATGTCCAACAATGTTATTTATAGAAAATAACTCATTATTGAATGATATCACGTCAAAAACTGAGCCGTAAAGAGAATATTTTCCCAATAGGTGGAATAGAAATCAGTTCATGGAATTTTTAATTGGGCATATGGAATGTGACCCTATGTAGTTTCATATCTATATACTTTCGCCATATCTGGAATTTAAGTTAATAAATATGTGACATGTACATTAACATACATGATATGTGTGACGCGGTGTCGAACTTATCATTTACCGAAATCTGTATTTTTATGAATTCATGCTAAATTTTTTCATATCCTATAAAACATAGAATATAATTCCAAATTTCCTCTTAGGTGTGTACACCCTATATATTCCATGTTGTTAGTTTATGGGTATAAGAAGAGCGGGAAAATCACACGCCTTGTGATATTTAACATAGACTGAAACTCTATTTGAAAAAGACTCTAGTGTCCATTTTTTGTGTTGTTACAATATATAAAACATATGGTTATATTTAAAAAAATAGATTCAATTTCATCATAAAAAATCACCACAACCATTGACCTCACTCAGAACCATTACTAGATAATTTCTAACCATGTATTCAAGGGAAAATCAATTTAGAGATCATTTTTTATGAACTGATCACAAAAAATGGTAATCCACATTGAATCCCACATCTCTTAAGAGTATCCCTAAGGGAAAACCTTATAAATATTCTAAATTTTATATTATCGGAACTAGTTTATTCTATCATGTTCCAAGGTCCCTATCATCAATTTATACTCGCAAAAACGAAGTTCAATATTTCATAAGGATTTGAATCCAACAGTTCTCGGTCAAATAATCATTCAATTATGTTTAAAAAATAATCAATGTAATGTTGGCATAATCCATTAAAAAAATATGTGAATTAATCAGGTGGCCATTATGAACCAACCCAGTGACATAAGTGTTCAAAAAATATAATAACTGCTAAACAATGAATATTATTTATCAGATAACCTCAAACTACCAAAATATAATGTATATGTTGATAGGGATATAAAAAAGTATAATATATGGGAAAAATAAATTTAACATGCTAAAAAATGATGTGGTAATGAGAAATCAAAAAAAATAATGATACCATACATAGAAAAAGTTCTAATCATTAATGATTATTAATTTAACACATATGTTGTTTGAAATCCCACAATGGTCACTAATAATCCTCATATTCAACAACTCCTATGAAGATACCTCTCCCTCAACTACCATTAAATTTCCCCAGATTATACCACTGACCCTAAAGATTCACATACACAATTATTAAATATTACTCTGCTAAGATAAGATAACAATTTCAAAGAAATATAATTATTTAAATAATTCTAATTTTATTTTCCCTCAACTTCTCAATATCATGGGTATTGATGTGTGTATAATATTTTCCACATATAAGGAAAACATGGAATTATGGACTACAACGTGATTTTATATATCATTTTTGAGAACATATATTGATAATAAAATGTTATTTCAATAATCCCACTAGTATATTAATAAAATACCTATATATTATTTTTATAATCATCATTACGGTTCCCATAATAGTATAAATCCATGACGAAATCCCCATAAAATTCAACTAAATACGCAACAATATTTAATGGGTTTGAAATCAAAAACCAATGTTGTTCTGGTAACATCACTCAAAGATTATAGAAACGTAATTGTAACATTATGGACAAAACTACATACATCATTTCCATGAATAAAATTTTATAAAAATATCACTTAAACATGTTAATTCATAAAATATCATGTGATAAAACAAATTAAAAAATTAACTAAATAGATATATAACATTAGCCACATCTGAAGCATAATAATATGCCGATAATCGTACATTCCACAAATCAAGGAAACATATATCAATCATAAAAATGAATAAACCCATGAGAAAATAACGGATTCCATAATGATGTTGTAAGGAATATATAAATGTACAATCATTAAGGTTTCCATAATAAAATAGGGCAATAAATTTTTTATATTCAAGGGTTTCCTCAGTAATAATAATATTATTGAGATATTTCGGTATAGATATAATGTTTACTAGACTATACCTAGAGCCTTAACACTATCATTATTCCTCAATTATAAGGTTTCATGGAGTTGTAGTAGGTAGCACCAATGTAACGACACCCTCGACCCAAATGTACCCCTCATATAATTGTAATGAAGGAAGGGTTATGATAACCCATGAGGCCTGCCTCAAATAAGCCATGGGTCAGTGGCCAAAACTGGGGGTATATCCTACACACATATTGTATGCATTACCCTCAGTAAAAAACATATTGAATTAGAGATAATTTTATTCTACATATTCAATCCTCCTAATAATAAATAAAGTATCCAAATAAATTCATGTTATGTATTATGACTTGAATAACATTTAAATTAAACTATAAGTACCAAATGCAAAACTCCTCTCCACATACCTCAAATATAAAATAAATCTTGAAAAAACCATGAGAAAATAATTACTATCCGAATCAACAACCTACTCCAACAGACATGATAAAATAATTTATATAGATGTAGACGTATCATAACATTTATATTGAGTTGTAACTCCCAAGAGCCTCATGTCCAAAAGTAATTAACAATAATAGAGAAAAGGGAATGAGAAAATGAAACCAACTCTTCACCAAATCTGGAATGATATGTTTCTAGACTCACATTATCCCACCAATCAAGTATTAAAGACATGTAATAATATAATACCAAAAATAATATAAAATTTAATGAACCCCTCTACCACTCCCTCATGGTTTTATTCTATCTCCATAACATTGCAAGTCCGGATCCATATATCTCAAAATATGATGCATTGTGTCAATGGAAACAATATAACAACTCAAACCACATGAATAACATAATCTCATTATTAACATCCAATTATCTAGTTACTAATTGAGCTGTTTCTAGGATCCATAAAAAATTATATTTCAGGTATGATAAAAAAATCCATCAAGGGTGACACAAACAATTCCTATAATACACCATGGGATTTTATATTGGGATATATATATATATATATCTGTGTGTGTGTGTGTTTGTGCATTTTAAATATAAAAAAATCCATATTGACCCCTACAGTCATATACGGGATAGGGTACTTCCTTGTACAGAAGAACATAATACTACTAGGATAATAGATTAGGGGCAAGGTTAGTCCACAATCCATCCTTGATAACCTTGATGTATGTGAAAAAACCCAAAATGACCATAGGTAATAATCTTCCTACCATCATGGCTGGGGAAGCGTAGGAATTATACTAATGTAATGATTATATATAGCTTATAAATATAATAAGGGAAGCACTATATCCTCAACCCGTACTGAATATATTATCTTTAAGACACACAACTTCCACAACTCTGCAAATGATATCTTATAATCACCCAAACTCATCAAGAGACATAATATTTATTCCATATTTTGAAAATTTTAGATTACATTAATTACATAAAAATATATATTCCTTCCATTAATGATATATAATCTTCCAAGGTTCACAATGATTTACCTAAATTTTACATTTATATTAATCATCCAACACCATAAATTAAAAAAAATTAACATTACCATTCAACAATTATAGGTAGTCTAAGACTCATCCTATGACACCATATGACATATATACACCAATCACATTAAGATATATTATTTATTGTGGATATAAATATAAAATATGCAAATAAACCATCCAACCTTTAATGATGATTCATTAACATGATTCATCTTATCTTTCATCACAAAAAATGAGAATGCCTAGATTTAAGCAACATCATCTATCAGGATCTCATTCTCGACAGCACATGGAATTTAACCATCCATCCCACCATCACATGTTCCAAATTCTTCAAGAAACTGAGTATTCCTAAACCAGATCTCACCAAACCATCAGTTGTCTTAGACTCGTATCATGTCATATAAAAATGATCGACATTATGAAAAATCTCATTATGAAGTAATTACAAAATAATTATTAGTGTATTAATAGCCAGAAAACAATGAATCCATACTTCATTAGAAAACATCACCACTCGAACCCAAACAATAATATTTATCAAACATATAAATAGTTAAAAAGTTTATTTGTCTTGTTTATTTAACATAATTTTCAATAATATGAATAATAATTCATTATAAACTAATAATTAATATAATTATTTAAATATGAATCATGTATAACATTGTTTTCTTCCAATAACAAAAGAAGAATGATAACAATTAATTTTTTATTAGTATTGTTTACATTGAATGATTTTTAAGATTTACATTCTTTATCTCAATTATAGAAACAATCTTGCTAAACTATACATAGAAAACGATGAGGAAAACCCGGAGGACAAACATTAACATAGCATAATCACAGGTAATCACCACGAACAAAAAACCAACTATTTATTTATTACTTCTTAAATATCATTAAGGTCGATTAATCCATTACCCAATGCGACAAATCAGGTTAGTATCACAATTTCAATTTAAATAAATAAGTAAAACATATCACCAAATTTGATTTAGAATACAAATGTTTTCTAAGAAAGAATGAATGATCATGGGATTACAACCAATAGATAAAATGATGATTCACTAGAACCTATAAATATTAATACACCATAAAAATCATTTTGAACTCAATCCAAATTAGAGGAAAATGTGGAATAATGGAAATATGAGAAGAAAGGGAGAGTACCTTCACCCAAAATAATTATCCGGATGAATCATGGTTCAGGATTCTATGAGGAATTGTACGATGGAGGATTATGTTCCTGGGGTAAATTTGGGTTTAAAATAACATAAGGAAATGGGAAAAAAATTATATTGTTAATTTTTTTTAAAAACTATGAATAAAATTCCATTAAAATTAAATTTTGTAATTTTGAACATCAAGGCAGCTTACACACAAGCATGGTGTAGAAACATGACACTTTATGACTCACGACACCTAATGTTAGTCCTTTTTGACCATTACAAAACCCATTTCCAATATAAGATCTCAACAAGAACCAAACCCATATAGAATTATTAAAAATGATCCCCAGTATGTTATACTAATCCAACATTCTCATAGAATGATCCCCAAATAGAAATTCCAATTAAAATGGATATACATGTTGTTTCCATCACCATGGACCACCTTAGCTCCACATGCACAGGATCCAAAAATTAAAAAAACACCATTTTAGCTTCTATTATGCATCTGTCAGTAAGAAAAATAGAATTAATGGGAATCACTAAATCCTAACACATATATTATATACCTATATAATTTTTTCTTTATCATTATAATTAAAACCATCCTAGAGAGAAGGAAAGTAATAGGGACTTCTAATATACCATCCCAAAAGATACCTTTCCAAAATACAACAATCATTAGTGAAAAACCAATTCAATTTGATAAATGAGGGAAAAACTACATAATTTTATCTTTGTGGAGATACATCCTAATAAAGATAATAACCATAAATAAATCATCAAGGAATAGATAATTGTGATATAATCTAAATAATGGTCAATATCATCAAAAAATTATTATATAATAGAAAAGTCATCCAAAAAAATTGGATATTGATTGAGTAACTCTGACTCATTTTCCCTGGCTCTCCACTCCATTCCACCATGTCACCACATATTAGGAACTTAGGGAATAACATGCACATGAAAATCCATCTACTGGATGTCCAATGTCTCCATGGGAAACTCGCCAAATGAAGTATATCATTTATTGTCCATCTCACCCCAATTATATATATGAGGATAATCATTAATATATAGGAAAATACATGGTTCATGAAATAGATCATCACACCAATTCAGTTATAGGGAATGTCCTATCTAGTACACAATATCTCAAACACATGACATCACCATAAAAGGCAGAAAATACCAAGGAGAAATATTACTCCCACTACCAATACAACACTCCCCACAATGATGAGTCACCATTATGAACCATAGTCCACCACAATAAACAAAATAGGTCTCCTCTAATGGTAATAAAGGGACTTACTATGATAATATTTCACCTTTATCTAATCACGAATCACCTACACCATTTAATCCATGCATTGCACTAGTTCACACCGGATAATTTCTAACTCTTTGACCCTAGTCTGTAACACAATAGAATGATAGTTTTATCTATAAAATACTTCAAATGGTGTCATAACAATGTTGGATTGAAACTTAGTACTTTAAAAAACTCAACCATGTGTATTTGTCTAAACCGCAATCCTCAAAAATCTATGTCACAAGTGCACAATATGGATTCAAGAGTTTGGATAGTACTCTATGCATGACTATCCATCTATACTGAAAAGTTTTGTTGAGGGAAATCAAAGAGAAGATATTTTACATAATACCTATCTACACACCCGAGTTGAATTAATGGTCATGATCATATATGATCATCCTAAAAACTCCATGTATCCTCACTACCAGCTCAACATGTTGTATCAAATAAACCTCTATTGGGTTCAACATCCTGATCGTTATGCAGTTACCTAATTTTTCAAAATTGTCAAATATAAAAAATATATCATCGAATCCTCATTGTGATCATGTTAGTATACAATAAAAGTCTATCAAAAAAACTTCCAACATCTAATGGGGGGTATCTAACATCTGTAGAAAAATATTGAGATTGTTTTAATCAACATTGACCTTCATACATACTAAACATTGAGAAAATAACTCTATAAATAAATACATCAACCTATGACATAAAAACATAACTATAGAAGAATGGAAAACCTTTTTCATACAATGATGTACTGCCAAGGGTGATCCATGAAACATATGGAGAACCACTCCATGCATCACCAAAGGAATTAAAATCATCCATTGGAATAACATTGGGTATTGATCATCCTCGACCTTACAATTAAGGAATCACTATAGACTTCTCAATATCACTATACCTCAACATAATAATTCCTTAAATAGTAATCATCCGCATGGTGTACTAAATATTAATAGACCATCATCTCATAAATGAATCCTCAACCACCATCCATCCCCATATATAGATTCATCATATAAATATCTTCCAATAAACTCCATAAATATCTAAAAACATGTATAGATTCACAATGTGGTTCCCTATTGGTGAATCATCCACAAAATTTTACATTATTGGTGCATAATAAATCTTGATTTTATAATCCTACATGAATTCAATCCACTACAACTATCACAAGTTTATGTCTTGCTGGGAGAATACATACCCCAAGCTCTTCTGATCAAGGAAAACCATAATTCATTTATTATTGACATAATGCCACTATAATTTCATTTAAAAAAGTCCAAATACTAACTCAATTTCATTTTTTATAGATACATTAAAAGGACCATAATATCTGAGACCCAAAATAAATACCCCCTATCTTTGGCAGAAATATACTACCTAATCTATGTTCTGATGTGTCACAAATGACCTCAATAAAAACTCCTAGTAATTTCATATGAAGAAAAAAAAGACAAAATTTTCTTTCATATAATAAAAATAATCCTAAAACTAGTTAGATAATTCAAATAAATCATCAATCCATGAATGAATATAGCAAATATTAAATTTCACAAGATTCTCAAAATGATAATCGATACATGGAATCTAACTAACATAAGAACATCTTAGGAACAATATCAGAGAACATTAGGTTGAAACATTAAATGAAAAAACCCCAAGGTAGGATATCATTGATATTCTCTCGTGTCTCTGAAAAATATGAAGGCTATATCCTGTATAGAGACATAATAATTGGATAAGTTCCCAACTATATCTCTATCCCAAACTCAATCTCCCATCATGCTGGTAGTTCAAAAACCTAATCTGGAAAGACATATGGGTACTATTCTATAAACATAAAACAAAAAACAGAATTAAACGCCAATTAATTCATCAACAACTCAGCTGTTAATGTTGAAATTAGAATAAAATTCATTTATCTCATCAAAGGGTTTCTTTGGAAAATTAATAGAGGAAAATATTTTCCAACATCAGAGAAAAAATCATAACTCCTAAAGTAATCCATGATTTCATGTACCAAATAAATTTAATTGAATATGGGGATGATATCATATGGATTCATCTTCAATCATAGGCAGTATCCCTATGAGTTGTGTAACCCAAACACTATCTCGATGTCTCCACAAACTTTTAAAAAATTAGCCCAGCCTATAATGCACATCATCAACACAAAGGGAACTAGAATAATCTCTCCCTCAACTCTTAAATAATGGATTTGTGTGGGATAAATAAATGAGTTCATATATATTGAATCAATTAGTGTAAAAAATAGTAAACATGATAATTATACTAGGAACAAATTTCATATCTTCTACGGCTGGAAAATCAATAGCATAAATTTGACCACAACTAACTATATGACATCTCTGGTCCTAATGATGACCATATAAATGTATTTTTTATTCTATCTATGATGGGTGAGAATCATGGATTAATTATATATCTATATCATATCCCCTCTTCTAATCCGAGTCTAGAGAAGCCTACTACGGCTAGCTCAGATTATACTTCTACAATGGTGGAACCTAATGTGGACTACCATCCACACACTAGTTTGTCAGGAAGGTTGTGTTGGAGTTGTTTCACTAGAACAAACTTCTATATACTTTATGATAACATGAATTAATATTTTTTAATATAAATAAACTTATTATCACATAAACATTATTCTTATGTGTAACACAGTATGTGATAATTTCCCTAGAGTTGTTATCACACAAAAAGGTCATATAAGTTCCCTATTATGATTGGAACCCAAATATTATATCACACTATTCTAAAATATGTGTTATATTGTAGGATGACGTCATTTTAGGGAAAAATATATCTTCTATGGATATTTATAGGATATTTAGGAACATTCTCAAGATGTACACACTATTTAATATCTAGATTCATATTATGAGAGTGTGACATGTCTGTATGAAATCCACATTTATGTTTTTCATTGGATGTTTCAATCTGCATATGGGTGAATTTGTCCTTAGGCTTTATTATTACTATTAACGACTATTATGAGTTCTGTACTATGATGTATTGGAAAAAACTGTGATGAAATGTGTTCTTGGATAGGTAGGTTATGTTGGGTACATCCTGACTAATATTGATTACTTAATAATTAAAGAAAATATTTATCCCTTGTGTAAATTAATGGGAGTAAATATCTGATGAAAATTGATGGAAATTATATAGTCTTAATAAATCCATGGGAATGGTGTTCAATATGAATATTCATTTTCCAAGAATTCAATGAAAGAGACATCGAGTACATTGGTTGTTGGAACCGACATGTAATCTATTTGATTGGATACATCATGATAAAGGGATTATATTTCACAGTTAGTTTTAATATGAGGTAACATGTCATTGTGACATTAATCACTTTCCCAGTGGGTTCCTTGGAGTGCATCTAGATGTGGACCTCAGAGATTATGCTACCTCACCTAATGTAATAGATAATGATTCCTAGAGATTCACACACTAAGTGTATCTAGAATCACAGTTAAATAATAAATTATTATTTATTAATTAATAGGTTGAATAAATATTATTCCCAAACATGGTTTAATATTTATTCATTTATGCTTCATCTCATATAAATATTTATTTTCTATTTATAAAATATAATATTTTTTATTTATTTGTTAATAATGAAGTGAGATCAATTTAATAAACAATGACATTATTTAATTTCCAATATATATTACAGAGGAATTAATTCCCTAGATTTTTGTTCATGTGAGAATATAGTAAATATTGATTATTATATGATGAAATAATATTTAATTTTTATCCGAAAGTTAAGTACATGTCAAGAAATAATAATATTATAATTATTTGACATGGTGTTTTTTCTATGATTAAATAAATAAACAATATCACTAGTGAAATTATTTTATTTTAACACTAGTGATATATAATCCCAGTTATGTTATATTCTCAATAAGAGTGAATCCATTGTTTTGGTTGTGCATAGTGGAATCAAATAATTCTCTCATACGCTTGAGATGCCTCTTCTCTAAGATCACTCTTAATAACAGATAGAAATATTCCTACATCAAATAAAAAGTGAACTCCTTATAATAAATTCTCATAGAGACAAAATTTAGATGATTCATGTTCACAGATCTATCATGTTAGCACCCAGATATTCCTCTAGTGACATTTTGGGATTCAAAGTGCATTTTTGGATCATTTCTAGAAGGATATTGCACTTGATTACAAAAACACAATAACATTCTATCACAGATCTATTAACAGATCCATCAATGAAGAAAGAACAACATAAAGGAAATTATTATTTAATTAAATTAATTATAAATAATATTTGATGATAATATCACTATATTTCAGGGTTGATTCATGTTGTTTTCATCATTGAATCAATTTTGTTGAAAACACCATTTATTGTCTTGTAGATAATATATTGATCATGGAACGCCACAAAAGGTTAGTTGGGCACCACCCATCACAGGATTCCACTACGCCTGAAAACTAAATGTTTTATTAATGTTTCCCATAATAGTTTATAATTATTTTAATATCATTGGTGATTTATTCATTTTAATTTAGTTTTTAATTCATGTTCAATCATTATTTTAATCCAAATCATGGGATAATATTCTTTCTCCTTCATTTCACTTAGATCTAATCAATATAATTTATTGTATTAATAATATAAAAATGATGATCTCATCCATAGGTGGCATGTATTCTAGCTAGATAACACAAGAGTACACCTCTTGTAATCAGAATAACATGTCATGTATCTGTTATGAATGAATCTGGAATTGATCCAGCAATTAACTCAAACAATTTGAATTGATACTTTGTGGTTTATTAAATACAATACCTAGTGTGTTGATTAGTCTAGGGTGGTGTGTGTTCAACCAGTGTACAAACCATGTAGCCAACTTACACAGTGTGTTGTCCATTTGAGTCACATATGGTCTGTGTATTACCATAAATGGCCTACATGACTGGTGACAATGTAATTTAGAGATCACATGGTGTGTATCCCATTGGGACATCATGCACACCATTATTCAGATGTAAAATTGACACATAGAGTCCCTTGGCATGTACCTCGAATAGATGGTTATAGATGTACATGTCGTGTAGCGTGCATGTATGTATTGTTTACTTATACCAAATTATACAGTTTTAAAATTTATTTATTATATTATGTAAACCATGATACAAGTTCTTGTGTGTGGTTAATAAGTTGATACGACATTCCATGTTAGGGGTTTTAATATTTTTTATACATAAAAAATATTTAATTAATATCTCTATAATTTTTAGATCATCATATCATGTATGAGTCATATTACAATTGTTACTTTACCTGAATTGAGGCATTACACGTGAATGAAAAAACATGTAAGTCATGTAATCCCTAATTTCATGCAATATGCCATAAAAGTACATGATAATCCATGTATTCCATTTATCACCAGAGTAAATTTTAAATGAGTATAATACATGTTGGGTACATTCATATGGGTATTCACCATGTTTCCTCCAGTTTATATTTAATTATATAGTTAATTTTAAATGAATTTTTTTATTTTTTAAAAAATTATAATGTATGGGAATCTCTAGGAAATTCAAATGAGAATTAACAAATAGATATTTTATTAATTAAAGAAGATAATTAATTTATTTGACTGTTATTTATCATAAATAAGAATTAATAAAAATTGAATTTTAGTTTTATTAAATTTGTAATTTGTTGCATGCATATGGATGATCATGTTCAAAGACCAGACCTTTTTATGATATTGGTTTCCTTCTAATTTATTATTAAAATATATTGTTGGCATGTGTGCCTTCTATCTTATTATTATATAGATCCTACCTTCCCAAGTATTATTTAATATAAACCATTTCCCCCTCACCTACATGTGAGTAAAATCATATGTAATGGATGGAGCTCCCAATATAGTAGAGGGGGTTCATGTTACGATTCAGGATGAAACCAATCCAATATTGATACGTTGGTGTAAATGTGGAATACTATATCATGAAACTAAAATGGTACAAGGTGTTTTCTCAAAGGGCAGTTGTTAATTTTTCAGATCCCAGATAAACTAACCACTACAAAAACCTCATGATTATATCAATTTAATACTTTATTTCTGTCTCTTATATAGTTATTTCATTAGGGATGTTTTTTCACAATCACATAAATTAATGAAGTTAATGACCTTGCAATATAAAACAAAAAAAATTATTATTTGTCAATGTTATCTCTGAAAAGGTTAAATAGTTTATTAAATCAACATAATATTAAAAACAATGAAATAATGATAATAAATTGAAATTTTCCCATAATAGATAAAATCCATCAATTATATATATTAACTTGGTATAGCCTTCAACAACATTAATTAAAATCAAACCATGGTTCAATGTTATTCCCAATCCAGTGTTGGGGTGCTTTCAATTATTGAGAAATTATTACACAATGTAATGGGTTGACTTAACATTTTTCAAATCTTGGTTTGACATCCAAAGGAGGACAATGTGTCATGAGAGTAAAAAGTTGAATAATTCTAAATTAATGATTTCACGATTGGGGATTCCACACAACAGATTAATGAACTGTGATGTGAATTCATTTGGCATATGGAAATCCTAACTAAAACTAATAAATTATCATGACCAACCAATGTTAGTGTAATCGGAATGGGAATATGGGACCATTCCACTAGAATTAGAAAGAAATAAGATATTATGAGACCAATGTAGAGGGATATTAGGTGACGATAAAATAGTGGGACATTAATAAATTTAATATTTATTTATTAATCAAAATTTTATCAGATAGTGTACTGAATCATTTCTCATCTTACTTATTGAAACAACATTAAAATTACTTCAAATATGTCATTATGATCTATACATTATACGGACAACCTTTTCACTAGTGAAATGTTTCTAGAGTATAAAAGGTGCTTATGCATTATATGTTGATATGAAAGGAAATTTTAGGTGATGGAAGATTCTTTTCATGTTGTTCTTGGTAATGAGGCAAGTGATGAATAAATATCTTTCTATGAGAAACGTCTAAGTGATGCTATATAGGTTTAGTTCTTTATGATATCTTCCATTTCAAATGAGAGTTTGACAAAACATGTGGAAATGGATTTATATATAATATGTCTCGCCTTTGGGATCCCTATAAATATAAGGCGAGTCAAGAGAGTTAAAATATCTAAAATTAATAGTTTAAAACTATTCTTTGATCGTCTGCGCTAGCTGGGTCTCATTTTTTCATGATCATTGGAAACAATTAACACATTGATGTTATAGGGATTAAATTCACAGAAGAGTTGCATACATATCTCATACATTCATCACTTTCCAATATCATCTCCCATTTTATTATTAATTATAATATGAGAAATAATAAGAAGAGTATCTCAGAACATATTATGACTACTACAAAATAATGCTATAGCCACAGAACTATAGCCACGATTTTGTAGGTCTGTGGATATATCTAATTTATAGCCACGGTTTAATTAAAAAACTGTGCCTAAAATTTTCCATCCCCTTTTTCCCCCAAAATCCGTCGGGATCCTCCTCCGTTCTCCATATCAGCGACCCTCCTGCCCTCGCGATTCCTCCTCCCCCATGATCTCCTCCTTGCCGCGCCTTCCTCCTCGACGTGACCTCTTCCTCGCCGCACCCTCCACCTCCCCGATGCCTCCTCTCCGCGCCCTCCTCATCACCGCGACCCTCCTTCCTGACGCCTCATCGTCGTGCCCTCCTCATCGTTGCGACCCTCCTCCTCGATGTCTCCTCACCGCGACCCTCCAACTTGTCGCGACCCTCCTCCCCACCGGCGTTCATCTTCCTCTTTCAATGCTTCACCGTAGCTATCCCACATCCCCACCGACATGGCTCCGATGCGGCCTCCCCACCTCCCTGCTGATGCACTTCTGACGTTGTGGTGTGAGTTCGTCCAAACCCTAAGGTACTCATATGGTCCGATTTTAGTGGGTTCTCCTTACAAGGTAGGATTTATTCTATATTGAGGCACCCAAGATCATCCATAGACCCATCCATCTCCCGCATAGGGTAATTTTCTCATCTAATCATCTCTGCAACATTAATCTAAGCATTTCACTCTTTTATATCAGTATATTAATAAAACATTTATGTACTATATTAAAATATCTTCATTATTGAATCTGGAATTAGGGATCAAATTTATTCAGTTTCTATCAGAATTAAGGGAATCTAATTCATTCAATGGTCTTGTATTTTTTTACCTTTATGTGCCTTGACAAACCCTAAATTTCCACTACACAGCATAATGTCTGTTATAGTATCCCACTGACATAATTTTCTCTCTGCTATACAATATTCAGTATTCAGGTTCTCTTATGATTTTTTTGTATGATCTTACTATACATCTTTTATTCTGATTCCACAATTGTTCTTTGGGAGTATGCATACTCCAAATCTAGAATAACAACTGTTATTTTCAAATTCTATGGGTATTATATGCTCCAATGTCTGCATTTTTCTTTTCAATTTTAGTAGTTTTTTCTCTTTATTTGTATTTTTATTCATAGTATTTACTATTCAGTTTTATAACTTATATAATCCATTATATTATTATATTATTTTCTATATGAATTAAATATTAGGTTTCTTTATTACTCTATCTTTGGGCATTATGTTTACTAAATATCTCTCATCAGCTTCCGTGATCCATATCCTATAAATTCATTAAATATTTTTGTTTCTCAAGGGTGAATTCCACTATAATTGTTCTTCACTTTTATCATAATGGGTATGGACTCTCTTTATATTGTAATTATTATCCCTGTGTTTGTAATTTTTTTCAGGTCTTGATTGGAATTCTTTACTTCTTCTTATTGTACAAAATTATGTACCGGTCCCATAACAATATTTTCAGAATGGAAGAGATTCAATATTTGTTTTCCTAATTGAATTGAATTATTCAAAACATCATCTCCATCATGAAATTGGAGTACATTATAAAACCACACTTCTATGTTTCTTCATCCTTTTAAACATTGATTTTGCACCATATGTTTAGATTATGTTTTTTGAAAAGAAGTCGCATGCGATGTTTGAGCCCCAACATGCTTTTCAGAATGTACTTGGTTGCAGGTTAGTTTCTCCTTACTATATTTTATTCATTCTTTCGGTTAGAAAAATTATATAATGCCTTTCAATTGTCTCAAGACACTGCAACTACAATTAGTCATGAAACTACTACACAGTTGAACAAAGGAGTATTTTAACAAGATGGCTAAAAAATATTACTGACTATTTGTGGTGCAATATCAAGGTAATACTACTTCACGTTTGTTTTTAAAATTTTCAAATTTGTTTTCTGATTTGTTTTTTACTGTAAGAAGTGTATTATACTATGGAGTTTAAAATAACAATGCAATAATGAATCTTGATTTTATTATTATCAGTCGTAAGATTCAAAAATACTGTTAGTATGTAAAATAATGTTACAGTTCATAGATTAATCTTCAATGAATAGAGGAATGTAGTAAGAATATAAGCATTGTGCAAGAATAAAATGTTTGTGGAAGAAATTGAAACAAAACAACATTTTAAAAGCTGATGGAAATTTGAATCACATGGTTATACTATTGGAATTAAAACACACCATAACATACAAGGATTTAGTATCTATATGTGTTGAACAACATGAAGATCACATGAGTCATTTACAATATTACGTTTCATATTAGAAAATGTATGCTCTCATACTTTCTGAATATTTTAAAAAATCCAGTATCACCACACAATGCAATCAACCACAATGCATTGATAGTGAACCAAATTTCATTAGATTTTCTGGTTTGAAGCAGACTAGACATCAAAACAATGATTGCAATATGACATTTGTTAAATGAAATTAGTGTCCCGTATTTTTTATTTACCTGCAATGAATACAGGTTATAATTAAGTAGTGCTGTAGATTCTGAGATGTTTGCGTTATATAATCCTTTTCTACGATTACTTTTTTTTTATCTGAGATGTTGTTGTAATCCATCTTATAATGTATCCTTACATTATTTTATTTTGATAGTATCCTGTTAGTGTAATTATGGTGGATGAGGCCTATGAAAGATCCCTTAGAAAGATTACTTATTGGGACTCCTGGAAAAGGTAATTTTTTTTGTAAGATCAATCTATGTGAAATTTTTCCTAAAACCAATAATTTAATGTGTATCCTTTTTTAACTTATCATCATAAATCTAGATCCAACATTATCGACCGAAACTTCACCTCATTATCTCTTCAGCTACAATTTAAGAAAAATCAATGTCTGCATTTTTTTCAGAGGATGTTTTATTTCAAGGACTAATATGCGATACAGTTTATCCTTTCTTTTTGTGGGATGGGTGTTTCTGTTCAATCAGGTTGATCACACATATTTTATTTATTTTAATTTAGCAGAAATCATCATGGAGTGGATGCCCTGGACCATGGATTCAGGGTTGAACCAGTTATCTTATCTGTTGAGGTATGTTGTTTTTATTATTTGATTTTTCATCCTCAAATCCGTTAAATTGCCACCCTCTGGTATTTTGTATTACTAAACCTTTTCTTTTAAAAAACTAAAAAAAACATGCTAGGAAACCAGTTTGGCGTGTAGTTGTGCTATTTGTTTTATGACACAACATCACCAGGCCTTAAAATAGGGGATATCCCTACTAATAAGACCCAACACTTGAAAAGGATTTATTTGATTGTATGTGAAGTGAGGTCCATTTTGTGAACAATGAGGGTTGTATCGGTTACGAACTAGAGTTGGGGTATTTCCTTTTCTTGCTTCTTATTTTTACATTTCTGAATGGGTAGTGTATTCATGTTAGATTTTGTTTCCCTTTAAATGATCCTAAAATATTCTCTTAATCCCCATTTCTTCCCCTTATACTCATCATTAAATGTTTACTATATTGTTTCACTGTTATCTAATTATTTTACTAGTAGTTGTGAATACAAAAACAGGAATTGGTAGTGAATGCATGTATTGTGTCATAAAATCAAGAAGTTAACCTCTGTTTCAACCGTCATATGATTTCAGGTAATTTGTGCATGAATTTCCTTGACTTCAATATTCAAATTCAAGACAATCACATTTTAGTTTGATTATTTTTTCGTCAAGTAGATGATAATCCGTTAATTTTTATTTCATTTGTCATCTGTTAATTACAATTCAACTACCTTAGGACTAACTTATGGATTGTGGTTTTTGGTATGTAGAAGGTGAAACTGAAATAGCACCTCTAGCCAGACATCCTATGGAACAAACCTCTGGGCGCCTCCAATGATATTTTTTTTCCGGATTCTCTATCCAAGGTAGGATATCAATCTTCTTTAAACCACATCATCTGTACTTTATTTCCTAGATATATCTTCTCTTCAGGGGACATGTTTTTTCATAAGATGCATCCAGCGTCTGCTTGTGTTGTCTTCAAAACAGGTTTGTAGGTAGTTTGTACTATTTTCCAAGATCCAGTAAAACCATAGTTGATGTGTTTCCAGTGATTATGTTATATTCACTAATTCTCATGGATGTCCTAGTAGACCTTCAACATTTTAGTCAACAATATCTGTAATTTCAATATCCTAGTTTATACCTTAACTTCCTACAGTTTTTATTAGTACGAATCAGTAGTACACTAAAACTGTGAGGTTTACTTTTGAGGGGAGCATATCTAATTCCTTAGTCTGTGAAATTGAATCTTTTTTTAACACTTCATGTCTGTGTGAAGACAATTACTTGACATATGTCATCACCTAGAGTATTACTGACATGCATAAGGTGTTATTTCACTATTTAGTAACATTGTTTTTATGTTTTCTAGTCAGGAAAAGAGCTGGACAACAACTCACACACCTATTGTAGATCAAATCATTTAGTTATTGGAAGCAGAAACACACATCTAGGTTTGTTTTCTTAGTTAGTTTTCAATGTATATCATGGTTTCAACCTACCTCTTTATAGTGTATTCAAGGCATTTCCGAGTTAATTTAATGTGCAAGTATCTCTAAAAGTCATTAAATGTACAGTTTTAATGTCACTGTTATCCAAGATTTGATTTACTCACCTCTGCAATGGACCATTGAGAGACTGTAGGTAAATATCTCCTTTGCTTGTGCACTCCATTACTGATTGTGTATTATTGAAGAACATAATTAAAGATAATAGAACATGTGTTCTGAACCCCCCCCCCCCACCCACCCACATGCAAGTCACCGTATTACTATCAATACATTGACATCATCTTGTATGACATTATTTTAGTATTCCAAATTTAATCAATCCCATGAAAAAATCATTGTTAATAGGTAAAATAGGAACTACATTTAAGAAGACGTGCTAATCTGTTTATTTTCTTGAGTTCTGATTTGATCATGCACAATTCTATTATAGGATATATTTGTGTTTTGAACTAATATTTTTTGGTTTCACATCATTTCAGTGGATGTAAAGAGGGTGAAAACCTGGCTGTGGTGTTTCCTACTCTGAAGACCACACCCACTAATGGACTTGGGTTGACCTACAGGAACTGTCCAGCTATTGATAAGTTAGCTACAGTACTTGATTGGGGTTATAATCCTAAAAAATCTTCTCCGTTTCATTTAATTTTATTTCCTTTAGTTAATTTTCTACCTAATAACAATTTTTTCCTCTTTTATGGGCTGGAAAAAACTTGGAAAACACCTCACACAGCTGTTGAAAATCAATTCATACTATTGTTAGAAGCTGAAACAAACATACAGGTTCCTATTTTTACTTTGTTTTCAATGTATTTGATGGTTTCCACCTTCCTCTTTAAGGTATATACAAGTCATTTCCAATTAATTTATTATAGATTATGCAACCGATATGGCCACTGCTTGCCGATAAGGATAGATTAGATGAACATGCTCCACCTGGTCCATCTTTAGTGGACCCTTACATTTTTACATGTTTTACATGATTTCCCTAAGCCTTAAATGTGTATTAGATGAACATGCTCCACCCAGTACCAGTAATGTCAGATTACATGTTATGTAACATGTGATTTTATTGATCCCATGGGGTATTCCTCTAGGTATTCCTACACATTTCTAGATCTCCAAACCTCACCGAATTAGGTATATCAGGGGTCATCCAATCCTCTAGTAATCACAGATTAGCATTAATTTCATTAAATCATCTGAGAAAACATCATCTCATGCCATCCATATCATCCTATTTGAAACTAAGTGGAAGATGTTTCCCCGCAGATGTCACTGGACCGGGCCAACATGCTGCAGTCATGCCGCTGTCACGCCACGGTCATGTCACGGTCATGCAGTGGTCACGCCGTAGTAATGCAAGGATTTGGCCCTGCTCCAGCCACATCCAGCCCACATCATCCCCCTTCCACCTTCATTTCAGCCTGCTTCCACCAGCATTCCAGCCACCAACAGTCCCCCTTCCACCTTCAAATCAGCCCACACCATCCCCCCAGCACGTGCAACTAGCCCCCATCCACCAGCATTCGAGCCCTCACCGAATTAGGTATATCAGGGGTCATATAATCCTCTAGTCATCACATATTAGCATTAATTTCTTTAAATATTCTAAGAAATCATCCTCTCATGCCATCCATATCATCCTTTTTGAAACTAAGTGGATGATGATGCCCTGCGGAAGTTGCTGGACCAGGCCAACACGCTGCGGTCACGCCGTGATCACGTCGCGGTCACACCGCGGTCACGCTGCGATAATGTCGTGATTTGGCCCTACTCCAGCCACATCCATCCCACACCAACCCCTTTCCACCTTCATTTCATCCTGCTGCCACCAGTATTCCAGCTCGCAACAGCCCCCCTACCACCTTCGAATCAGCCCGCACCATCCCCCCAGCACTTGCAACCATTCCCCTTCCACCAGCATTCCAGCCCTCATCGAATTAGGTATACCAGGGGTCATCCAATCTTCCAGTCATCACATATTAGCAATAATATCTTTAAATATTCGGGGAAAACATCCTCACATTCCATCTATATCATCCTATTTGAAACTAAGTAGAAGATGATGCCCCGTGGATGACGCTGGACCAGGCCAACATGCGGTGGTCATGCCGTGATTTGGACCTGCTCCAGGACAACACCCCGCGGCAGTTTGTAGTGATAATATTACATTAGTCTTTTGATCAATGTTGAGACTGACTAATAATAATTTCTACCGGTTGGGCGATGACTGGAATGTTGCCCTGCCTCCTCCTGCTCCATTCACCCCTGACTGGAAGATGCTGCCCTACGGATGTCGCTGGATAAGTCCAACATGCCGCTGTCATGCCATGGTCATGCTACGGTCACGCCGCAGTCACGCCACGGTCACATAGTTATTTTTCCCTCCTCTAGGACGACACATCGCGTTAGTTCACAGTGATAATATTCCATTAGTCTTGTGATCAATGTTGAGACTGACTAATCACAATTTCTGCTAGAGGGGTGATGACTGGAATGTTTCCCTACCACCTCCTGCTCCCTTCTCTCCTGACCGAAAGATGCAGCCCCATGGATGTCGCTAGACAGGGATAACACGTCGCGGTCACTCCGCGGTCACGTCGTGGTCACGTCGTGGTCACGCCGCGATCACGCCACGTTCATGCCACGGTCACGTAGCTGTCACGCCGCGGTCACGCCGCGGTCACTCCATGGTCATGCCGTGATTTGGCCCTGCTTTAGGATGACACCCCGTGGCAGTTCGCAGGGATAGTATTCCCTGGGTCATGCTTTTGATTCATGCATTGAAATTTCACTGAGAAATTCCACCGGAGACAAAACTATATTGAATCTCTAACATAAGGGGGAGCATAAACAAATGTCTATGAAACTGAGTCACAATGTTTTCCACATTTGAAGGAAAAATTAGACCCAAGGTGTAGAAGACTTAATGATGATTTGGACAGATTTAGAGGTGATGATTGAATTTGTAGCTTGGGAATCTCGAGCTTATAGATCGATAAAGCTGAGTCATTGAGTTGTACACCACGTGAGTCTGTGACTTTAGTCGAATTCGACCGATGTAAGTTGGAAATGGAGGATGATGACGAACCAACTTTACGGGATTGAAGACCACTGTGCACATCATGATGTTGGATCAATTGAAGCATCGGTGACTGTTCGGGTTTTGGAGCAGTGCATATGAAACCAAATTGAAGTTTTAATTCAGAAAAACGAGTCAACAAAAGATCTTTAATCAATCTTTGGTTGTGCTTCAGACCAGCATGTCAGATGTTTGAATCGATGAAGATGATAGGGTTAGGTGCACTGATCCCACGACCAGAGTTGAAGAGAGCTGAGAATTCATTGCACTAGTTGAGGAAATTCCAAAATCAAATGATTGAGTCTGTATCTCAGATGAACTGCTACGTGTGAACCTGATCAAGCTTGCTCGTTGAAGACATGTCGTTAGTTGATTTTGTCTGAAATCAGTAACGAAGACGGTGGGGACCTCTTCCCTTTTTACCATTGCGGTTTCGTTTTTGAAGGAACCTGCACGGCAGGTGCTTACTTGAATACTCCAAGGAAGTTCCCATTGAAGGTGATGGCACTGAAGAAGATGACATTGTTCCAGAAGAGAATGCACAGAAGGTGTTTGACATATTGCCCAACGAGCTTATTTGACTTCACCGCTTGAAACACCAATTGCTTCAACCTTAAAAATTTAGGAGAAACGCCAACCCATGCCAGGTGCATGAAAAAAATTCTCAAATGAAGTTCCAGCCTACTAAGACACACCTTCCTATTGAATCCTGGACCAGGTTTAAGAACTTCCACTAATTAAGTGTTCGGTTGAAAATGAAGGTGATTGTGTCAGGCTCTGCACAAGTGTGAAGAAGGTGGCTTGAAGAATAGTAGAAGTATTTCCATTCCCAATAATGAATCCCATGGCCCAACTTCTCAGGCCCAAGAGGCCCAAGTTGTCCAGAACCAGGTTCGAATACCAGCTGCATGTGAATCAGTAAGTCTCCACATCACGCGAGCATGTTGAGCAGAGTAAGAGTTCCACCATAGCCACGATGCACCAAAGCATTTGACCCTCTAATACTTCATGAAAGAGTATATAGCTCGATTGTGGGAGGGTAATGATTTAAAAAGGAAAATTCAAATGATTCTCTCTCATGATGAAATCTCAACCATCAAGCTGTGCATGAGGTGTCAATTTTAAGAAAGGGATCGGCGCTTGAAATTTGAGAAATAATTCAGAATTTCAAGGTTCATTGAAGTTAAAGTTCATGATAATCTTGTGGCAGATAATAGAGGATTGAAAAACCTTGAGTATTTCTATAAGTGGGATCACTGTTCAATAGAGGTGGGGGGACTTCCAAGACTGGATCAATCATGCTTTTGAATCTTTTCTCTACCATCTTTTATTTAATTCTGCTTTAATACTCTTTATATGGAACATTAGGACATTTGTGGTCACACTAAATATAATCCACCCAACCTCCTTGTTTAATTATACCCATTAATACTTAACCCTTCTGCTTACTTCTCTGGTTGTTTTTAATTTCATAATCATTAGGAGGATTCTACTTTCTTTTTCTTTTAATCGCTTCTTCTCTCATTCTCAGAATTGCACACACATGCCACTTGGATTCAATGCATTGCCTACGATCATGGGCAGTGGGTAGGTCTGATAGTGATTGAAAATTTCCAATCATTAGGATATGCAAGAGATTAAGGAACCTAGTCCCTCAAGTTGTGGTGGAATTTTCAAAACCAGTAGAGGCTTCATCAAGGGATGATTCTAATAATTGGTTGGCAGCTTTATTACACTTGAAGTTGAACTTTGGGCAGCAATTCATGCAGTTAAATATGTATGAATTTTGGATGGAATAAGTTATGGATTTAAATTGACATCTTGTTGGTGGTCAACATACTCAGGTGTAAATATATAAAGGTGCATAGTGTCTTGCAAGGAACTGCAAGAATTGAACTGGTAAATTAGGATGTCCCCCTACAAGGAACGGCCGGCAGTGAACTGCTAAATTCTGGATAGAAAATACCTATAAAGGTGCAAAGTGTCTTGAAACACACAGTGCTAGGATCTGAATATCATTAGCAACTTACCCTTGAGGAGCGCTTGAGAGGTCCATAATCTATGACAGCGTCAGAGGAGCCACTGGGATATCATTGCTGGGTTAATCCACCTATAAGACAAAATCTAACGGTTGTGACAAGGGGGGCAGTTTGAGATCCGTACTGCCTTCCACCACTAGATGCTCACGCCTCCCACCCTGGTTCCCTCGACGAGAGACCTCCACTATGTTCCCCTAAAGGAGCCAATGATGGAAGTATTTGGGAAATACTGGGTAAAGGATATCATGGATCCAATAAATCAAGTCTTCCACATTGAGTTATAGCATGTCTGGTATGGGGAGAGGTGTCCAGGAGGGAGGGGGTGCTGTTCTGGCAGGGGGGGAGGGGTGTCCAGTAGGGGGTGTGGTGCAATACATGCAGGGGGAGATGTTTCCAGGAGGTGGGGGTGTTGTCCAGGCCGGGGGAGTGGTGTCCAGTAGGGGGGGTGATGTCCATGCAGGGGGGAGAGGTGTCCAGCAGGGAGGGAGGGAGGGGAAGTTGTCCAGGTAGGGGGGGGGGGGTGTCTAGCAGGGTGGGGGTGGGTGCTGCCCAAGAAGGGGGGAGAGGTGTCAATCAGGGAGGGAGGGGTGCGATCCAGGAAGGGGGGTGGTGTCCAGGCAGGGGGAGAGGTGTCCAAGAGGGAGGGGTGCTGTCCAGGCAGTGCGGGTGTCCAGCAGGGGGGGTGTTGTCCAGGCAGGGGGGAGAGGTGTCCAGTAGGGAAGGGAGGGGTGTTGTCCAGGAAGGGGGAGATGTGTCCAAAAGGGAGGGGGTGTTGTCCAGGAAGGGCGAGAGGTGTCCAGGAGGGAGGGGGTGTTGTCCACTCAGGGGGGAGGGGTGTCCAGCAGGGGGTGTTGTCCAGGCAGAGGGGAAGAGGTGTCCAGCAAGGTGGGAGGGGGGTGCTGTTCAGGGGGGTGTTGTCCTGGCAGGGGGGAGGGGTGTCAATCCGGGGGTGTTGTCCCTGCGGTGGGGGAGGGGTTTCCATTAGGGGGGTGGTGCTATCCATGCAGGGGGAGAGGTTTCCAGGAGGGAGTGGTGTTGTCCAGGTAGGGGGAGGGGTGTCCAGCAGGGGGGTGTTGTCCAGGCAGGGAGGAGAGGTGTCCAATATGGAGGGAGGGAGGGGGTGTTGTCCAGGCAGGGGGAGGGGTGTCCAGCAGGTGGGGTGTTGTACAGGACGGGGGAGAGGTGTCAAGGAGGGAGGGGGTGCTATCCAGCTAGGGGGAGGGGTGTCCAGTAGGCTGGGGGTGTTGTCCAGGTAGGGGGGAGAGGTGTCCAGCCGGGAGAGAGGGGGGGTGCTGTCCAAGAATGGGGGGTGTCCAGGTTGGGGGAGAGGTGTCCTGGAGGGAGGGGTTATGTCCAGGCAGGGGGGAGAGGTGTCCAGTAGGGAAGGGAGGGGGGGTGCTGTCCATGAAGGGGAGAGTTGTCCAGAAGGGAGGGCTGCTTTCCAGGCAGGGGGAGGGGTGTCCAGCAGGGGGGTGTTGTCCAGGCAGGGGGAGAGGTGTCTAGTAGGGAGGGATGGGGGGTGCTATCCCGGAGGGGGGGGGGGGGTGCTGTCCAGGCATGGGGAGAGGGGGGTGCTATCCAGGAAGGGGGTGTCCAGGGGAGAGGTGTCCAGGTAGGGGGAGTGGTTTCCAAGAGGGAGGGGGTGCTGTCTTGGGAGGGTGGAGGGGTGTCCAGCAGGGGGGTGCTGTCCAGGAAGGGGGGAGAGGTGTCTAGCTGTGAAGGTAGGGGGGTGTTTTCCAGGAAGGGGGGTGTCCAGGGGGGAGAGGTGTCCATGAGGGGGGTACATGGGAGGGTGGGGGATATTTTTTTTGGGGGGGGGGGGGCTGTCTGGGAAGGGATTTACATGGGGGAGGAGCTATCCAGGGGGGCTTTGCAGGGGGGTGGGGGCTGTAGGGGGGTTTTCTACTGCAAGGGGAGTGGGTGGGGGATGTCCAGGAGGGCTTTACAGGGGGTGGGGGCTGTAGGGGGGAGGGGGCTGCAAGTGGAGTGGGTGGTGTGGGGCTGTGCAGTGGGGTTGGGGGGTATTTTTTATGGATTTTCAGACCCTATAGCCATGATTTTAAACCGTGGATATAGGTCTAATGCCATGGTTTTCAATCGTGGCAATAAAGTTTTCCTGTCCTCTTGTATAGCCATGGTTCTAAACCATGGCTATAGTGATAATGCCACGATTTGAACTGTGGTTACATACATATAGCCACGGTTACAAACCATGTCTATAGTTCTAGGCCTATAGCCACGCCAAACATTGCCACGGTTTCTCAAACTGTGGCTACTACCTATAGCCACGGTTTAAAACCGTGGATATAGCCTGAATTTCCAGAAGTGTACATTGATTCACCAAGTGCATAAGGACATCAAGTGTGATACACTTCCATTCCATTTAGTTAATAAGAAAAGGAAGAACAAGGAAAAGGGGACCAAGACCTATAAACAAGATAAATCTCCCGACTACCAACCTTCATAGAATAGGAATATCTAGAGGTAGGGAAAAAATGGAAGATGTTTGTATTTCATGTGGCACGTAAATCCACTAGAAGATGATCATAACCCATAAGCAAGGGGACTATAATGGAACAATTTTTTTTAAAGATTCATAGAGTAGATGTGGATCTGAGAGGAACCAATGGTGCGAGGCTAGCTTCCCTATCCATTGGTTACTACCACATTTATTTTCTAATTATAATGATTTTGTTTTTAAAATATTTGTGTTATGTACATTTGGTTACCGAGAACATAATTTATATATCATACCTATATACATATAGTGTTATTTTGATATTGGGAAATAAATTTTCGTTCTTTTATACGTAAATAATATGTCATGGTATGGAAAATTTAAATAACATCCTATATGTATTAAATGACAAAAAAAATGTTTTGGAAATTGATAACAAATAATGTTCAAATGACTTATATAACACCCAACAATGTCATTACTGCCTTAGTCATGTTAATGAGAAGAATTTCAAAATGCTCTGTCAAGGTGTTTATTTACAATCTTGTGAGATAAAACAACATGAATGATTTCATGCTTGTTTACAAAGAAAAATGAAAAAACCTCTATTTGGTGGATAGGGTGAAATGGTCATAGATCTTATAGGATTGGTACACACAAGTTTGTGTAGACCATTTCTAGTAGAATTCAGTGGGGGATATTCGTACTTCAAAAATTTTAATGAAGAATTTAATTGATATGGTTGTGTCTACCTGGTGAGTTTTATGTACGATTCATTTGATAAAATCACAGAATCCATTAATGATGTAGAGAATCAACATGTAATGAAGATAATGAATCTTCAATCATATCAAGGTGGTGATTATATCAACCAAGAGTTCATCAAATTTTTTGTAGTAGATTTGTATTTTATCTCAACTCACTCCACCTTACTTTCCATATTAGAATAGTGTAAACGAAAGGAGTAACTGTACCTTATTCTACTTCATATGTTCAATGCTGAGTCAAGAAGATAATCCATTATAATTTTATGGATATTCATTACAAACTGTGGAATACCCATTTAATCGAGTACAAACTAAATCAAAAAATTGAATTCCATTGGATTTATGGAGTGGAAAGAATCTTTTTTCATCATTTTCTTATATATGGGTATGGGAGGAATTTATTAAGGCCTTGTCAGAAAACAAACAAGAACCCCAAGGAACAAAGTCTATCATTAATATGGAAAAAAGGGATTATACTTATTCAAATTTTTAGGAAAGAATGGGATTATCACCAAACACATCATCTTTCATGACAGGGGGAATATCCTTAGAAGGGATAGTGGGAGAATGATTAACATTGATCGAGTTGATACTTAAGATAAACAAGACTTCATATAGGCACAGAATCCAAAGGTACCCCTGGATGAAGTAGTTGCTAAAAAATTACTATATATGTGTGAAATAGAGGTATGAAAAGTAGAATTATATGGTTTTCTAGGCATTGAGTATTGTTACTCATTATTGGTTGACAACGATGAACCAATCTATTACAATGAGGCTAGAAAGATCTCAAAAGCTGCCAGATGGAAAGAACACATGAATTCTAAAATGGATTCATTGTATTAGAACCATTTATGGGTTATGGTCGATGCGCTAGTTGATGTAAATCTAGTTGGATTCTAATTGGTATTCAAGAGGAAAATTTACATTGATGGTACAGTAAATAACTATAAATCAAGGCTAGTGGATTTTCACTAGTTTCCATGTCCAAACCCATCATAATTCTACTTCATAATGAATTTTAACATGATATTAAGATTAGGAATATGGATGTAAAAAATGAATTCCTTATTGGGATCCTTTTGGAATATGTCTATATGCAAAAAAGCAGAAGGGTTTATGACTCTAGGTGATGCTGGTTTTTCAGGTTGTAGGGATCCATTTATGGATTGAATAATGCATTGGGGTCATGGAACATTCAATTCGATGAATCTATAATATAATTTGGTTTCATTAATAATGAATTTGAGTTGTGTGTTGATTAATGGTTTAGTAGGATTGTGGTCATTAACCTAGTAGTATATGTTGAGGATAAATTACCTGATGGAAACTACGTACCTATCTTACAGTCTGTTAAGGACAGGTTAAACAACTGTTTCTCCATGAAGGACATTGGTGATGTCGCCTATATTTTAGGGATCAATATCATTCTAGATAGATCCAAGTGGATTCTTGGACTATGTAAATGTACTTATGTTGAATAGATACTAAATATATATAGTATAAAACAATATAAGAGGGTATTGGTTCTAGTTTCACAAAGTATACATATTTCTAGGACATTGTGTCTGCATACACAACATGAGAAAGAGATAATGACTAATAAACCATATGCTTTGGCGATGGGATCAATCATTTATTCCATGATATGTAATAAACATGATATTTCCTATGCATTTTTCATGGTTGGAAGATATCAAATGGATCCGGGAGAATAACATTGGACTGATTTTAAGGCTATCCTTAAGAATTTGAGATGATCTAAGTATATTTTCCTACTGTATGTATGTGAAAGGGAATTGGACATCAGTGGTTATACAGATTCTATATTATAGATAGATCATAATGATATTAAGATTCCACCATGATTTTTTTTTTCTACCTCAATAGAGGAGTTGTGAGATTGAAGAGTTCTAATAATCCAGTTGTTGTAGATTCTAATGCAGTGTTCGAGTATATAGCATCTTCTAATAAAACCAAACAAGTCATTTGTATTTGGAAAATTTTTTAGGAGATTGATGTGGTACCTAGTTTTAAATATCCTGTCACATTGTATATTGATGATACAACAACGGTGGCTCTTAAAAAAGTGTCAAGGTCGCCTAAATGGAAAAGGCCCATACAATAGAAGTATAACCTCTTAAGGAATTTTTATCAACAAGGTGGAAATGAAGAAGTCATATAACCAATTAAAGAAAACTTTGAACACCCCTTGACTAATGGTCTATCTCAGAAGAAGTATGAGAATCATATTAGAGCTATAATATTGAAGGTTGATATTATTTGGACCTAGTGTGAGTGGGAGTCTGATGGAATCAGTGGTCTTGAACCAACAACTGTGAAATTTATGATTACATGTATTAATAGATTTGAATATTAATAAACTTATTATCACATATTGATTATTCTTATATGTATCATAGTATCTGTAAATGTCTGTAGAGTAGCTATTGCACGAAAAGACATAGCAGTTCCCCGCTATGATGAGAACCCAGAAGAGATATGACCCTATTCATAAATATATGTTTTATATCAGGATGATATCAATTTTGGAACATATAAGATATAATAAATTAGGGGTAGAGACTCATAGGACATTGAGGCACCATCTCAAGGTGGGTGTCCTTGAAAATATCCAGTAGGATATTATAAGAATGGGGCCTGCCTATAGGAAATCCACATTTAAATGTTTTATTGGATGTTCCTATCTATATATGTGTGTATTAGTCCTTAGGCTTAAAAATTATTATTATTGAGTATTATTAGACTTGTACTTTGATGTATTGATGAAAACCATGACGTCAGATGTTTGCGGTGAGGTAGGATACATTGGATGCGTCATGAGTAATATTGAATTAATGAATAATGTGAGAAAGGATATATCGCATTATATCTTTAACAGAAGTTAATATATCATTCCATTTGTTAGAAATGATATAGCCTAGATAATTCCATGTCCATGGTGTTCTATAGGCATGTTCATTTTCTAAAAAATACTAAAAATAGACCTCAACAACTTTGGTTGATGGCATTGACATGCATCCAACATGATTAGATATATCATGATAATGGTATTATATTACACTGTAAAAGTATATATGAGGTAACATTTCATTGCATCAATAATTTCACTCTCTATGGGTTCCTTGGCATGTTTCTAGATGTTTAACGTAGACTATAGGCTACTTCTCCTAATTCAACTGATAAAGAGGCCTAGAGGGTCACACACTAAGTGTATCCATAATATCAGTTAAATTATATATTATTATTATTTATTTATCAATTGGAATAAATATTACCCCCACATATGTTTTAATAATTATTCATGTATGCTTGATCACATATAAATATTTATTTTCTATTCAGTGAATATAATATTTATTTATTTGTTGGAAAATAATGTTTTGAGATTTATTCAATAAAAAACCACATTATTCAAGCTCTGATAAATACTACGGAGGAATGACAAACTGGGATTTTTGGTCTATTGAGAAAATACTAAATATTGAATATTATTTGATTAAATAATATTTTGTATTAATTTGAAAGTTATGCTCATGTCAAAAAATAATAATTTTATAATTATTATTACATGACATGAGGGGTTTTCTAGAATTAAATAAATAATAAAGGGAATATTTAAAATTAATTTTCTTAACCCTAGTGCTATATAATCCTAGTTATGTTATTTTCTCAATATGAACATTTCATTTGTTTGGGTTGTGTATAATAGAATTAGAGAATTCTCTCAATCCCTAGAGAACACTCTTATACACTATTAGTCCAAATAATAGAGATAAATCTTCCTACACCCAATCAAGTATAATTCATTAGAAGAAATTCTCATGGAGATCAAAGGGTTCTGATGAATGCATAAGGATCTATTGTGTTAGAACATGGACATTCTTTCGACGACATTTTTAGATTTGTGGATCATGTGCGGATCATCACTAGTGGGAATCCGCACTTGATTCCTAAAATGCAATGACGGTGCATCGCAGATCTATTACTAGATACATAAATGAAGAAAGAATGTCATCATGGCAATTCATATTTTATTATATTAATTATAAATAATATGTGATGATTGTCTCTCTAGTTGCATCATGATTTATGTTGTCTGTCATCTATGATTGAATTCCATTGAACACAACCATTATTGTCTTGTAGATCACAGATTGATCATTTAACATTGAATAAGAAATTTTGGGCACTCCCCATCTCACTCTTCAGTTGCGGATGAAACCTATATGTTAGAAAATCCCTCCATTGATGAAAATGAAAACCCTGAGAAGAATGAAAATATGATCCCTTTTAGGGTCCTGAGATCCTCCAACCCTAGATATACATCTCAAAGACGGTTGGGTCCAACCCTTATCTATCTAATAATCATTCTTACAAATAAACTAGGATCCCAAGACCATATATTTTCTATTTCGTCTCATAATGATTGTCCCATCATTGCAATACATACTAGGTTATCATCCTATAAACAAATTCTTCACTCTTAATTAAATTGATAAATGTTTTGAATACAATAATTGTATCCTATAAATGCATCACCAGGTATAATGCCTCCCAGAAATGGCTCACCCTAGCCTCCTCATTTGGAAGTATGTTCTAAGAATATTGATTAAGTTCCCTATAATGGATCATAAACACCTTCATGCTGGAACCACCCTATCAAAGGGTTAAAAAATGAAATGGATACTCTCCCTTGTGGTCAATGAAGGAAACACATCTCAGAACTTGTCTCAAAATTTCTCCCTTCAACTATAAAACTCCTTGGTATCCCCATCAAACAAAACCACCACTACATTGTTTCTAAATTTAGTATCATCACCACAAAAATGACCCAAAACTCATTCTGAGCACACATCAAAATAAATTGCATCACCAAATAAAACAACCAATTATTTATATTTGAATCCAAAATGGAACCCACATAATTTTGTAGACTCTTTCACTAAATCTCATAGAGTGTCCTCTAATTATCTTCATTTGTCAGCCTAAACTATTTGAGGATATACCAAAGAATTATAGAGAACATATTTGGAATTAACCTGATGAGTACATCAACATGAATTCATTCATGTTACAAAATTTTTTTGGGACAAATAACCACAAAATATATAATATTTATGATTATTTAAAATAGATTTAGCCCAAAACAAAAGAATACCCATAATCCTTTCCTATGTAATTACCCAATAACTTGTATCAGTTTAATTTAATGGATCATTAAACATGATGTTCAATTACTTGGATTGGCCTATGCACCGATATCCTATCTAGTCTACCTTGTTTATATTATAGATTGAACATAGCATACACTAATTACATACCAACCCTTATAGTCATCATGATTACTGGCCTTGAAACTCCATCTTATCCCTTAACATTAGGAAGTTCATACTACATTTTCATGACCCCCCCCCCTATGGTACCCATATTAGGATGAAAATAAATGAATATATATGATATTACTAAAATCCCAACTACAATTGACAAGGGGATGGAAACAATAATGTATGGTAAATCATACACACAAATGGGAGGAGTTACCCTCTATGAAGAACATAATGGATTAGAGATAAGATAATACCACACATTAACCCCATCTCATAATAATAAATGGATTGAAATAAATGCATTTAATGGAAAAAACCTTCAAAAACTATTAAAGATAATAACATGTAACAAAAATAATAATAATTAGATATCTCAAAACCCAGACAACTCTTGACTGATAACATGTGATAGTAATGTACAGCCTGATATACAACCTGTTCATGTGGACCTTAAAAATAGATTATATAGCTTTAGGGAGGTAATTATTGGTATACTCATTAGGATTCTACTTATATAATCTCATGGAAAAACTAAATCATACCAATTAAATAACACTGAATAAGAAAACGATATCAACATGTCACCTGATATGGTATGATGGGTTCATAGTCTCACATTGTCTCTATCACTATGTATCACATACATGTTTAATATATTTCCAAAATACTATAAATGTAACGGTACCCCAATACCACATCCCCAATTAGTTTCCTTTCTCACTCCAACATCTCATGTTACGATCCATCTCTCGTCAAATATAAAATATTTATCATAAAAAGCTATATAATAACCCAAAACTCAGGTTTGACATAATATCCTCATTAAAATCAACATTTGCAACTAATAACTTTGTAGTTTCCAAGATCCACTATGTATTATAACTCAATCCATCAGATACCATACACATCACAACTATAACAATCACTAAGATTCAATATATTGAGTAATTTGTATATGTAACAAACATACTACATTACAATAATCAACACACATTTTTTGGGAATGTAACCAACATTCATAGTAACACATAATAATACTAGGAAAATAGACCATTGTAGAGGAGGTTGTTAGCAATATATCCTCAATAGGCAGGAGTTTGGGGAAAACACCCCTAGAGTCCATTGTTGTCAGTCAGCCTACCGACATTGTTAGGGATGCATATGAAACCACAAAACATAAGATATATATATATATATACAATAATATAAGTTAATATAGGTATACATAACCTCAAATTAAGCTATTGTCTCTTAGACACTCACCTACCACTGTTAAGGAGAAGATATCATATAAGCAATGAAACAATTCAATGGAATTTAAAAAAAATTATATTAACCACATCATATTAAAATAATTTCTATAAAAAATCCATTCCCTTGAGGCATATTCAAAGCTTTTTCAAGGTTTCTAAATTTTTATTTAAAATTATGAATTTTGTTAATCCTCTAGCCTCATGGATTAAATTCATTAACATTTTGATTCTCTAATTCAAGATATTCATTGAATCATTATGACATACCATAAAAGTTTTATAAACCTCGAACATTTAGTAGCATTATGAAATGGGAGACTAAAATAAATAAATAAGAAACCTAGAACTATTTTCATTGAATATGATTAATTAACAAGTGATAATATCAACATTTATAAGAACAAAGAGTGGACCTTCGACAAAATCTATCATTTTGGTTGCTATCAAAAACAACACTATGCATATCACAACACAACCCTCCATTACATATATTGAAATCTTAAACAAACCTAGGAATAACTAACCAGCTATCGCTTTACTATCATATGTATAATTTTCAAATAACATGTCAAAAAAATGATCCTAATCTAGATGAATTACACATTGAAGTAGGGAAATTTTTTTAAATAAACAAGGTATCCAAACCATATAACTAAGGAATCCTACCCTCATATGAAAATGTCCCCACTCAAAAGAAAATAATAAACTTTAAATAAAAACTAATATGTTATTATCTACAGTTAACTGATTCATTTATGATATATTATAATCATAATAAACATAGGGAATCAGTTATGAATAGCTTGTAAAACTATTTAAACATACTTCAAGCATCACATTGATTTTCAACAATTAAAAAGGATGAAGGATAAAAATTAATCATTCCCTTGTATTATTTAGTCAACAAGAATTACTAGGATTGTATTATTTATCCAATTTCAATAATAAAAACATGCTAAACCACAACATATCTATAGATAGTATAATATCTAGAAAACAATGAGGTAAACTGTTAACATAGAAAAAACATATGTGATCGCTATAACCAAAAACTGTTTATTTTATTATTTATAGACTAATATTTATTAAGGATCATTAAATTATTACCCAATGAGATAAAACTTGTTAACATCATAATTTAAATTTAAATAATAAAAATAGTGATTAGATTCATTTTTTAGAAACTCAAAATTCTCTGAGAAAGATATAATTATCAAGGATGAACCACCATGAAAACCATAGTATGACTCAAAAGAAACAATCACAATAAATCCAATTTGAACCACATCCATAACTTATCACAAAATGTCATAAAGAAAGTGAAATTAAGTGATGCGGAGAATAATGGGAGAGTATATTGATCCAAAAGATTCATTCAGGATTAAAATAGGAATAAGATGTCAAAATTAATGACTAGAAGGAAGTGACATGTTCTTGGGTCAATAGTGTTAAGGGAAAATATTAGAAATAAATCCTAATAGACCTATATGTTAATGAATCAGAATCCCCAATAATAGAGCACTATTGTAAATGATATCATGGAATATCATCAATTACATTGTATTAAACAATGATATGGTGTTAAAACACAAGTATTTTTGACCAAATATACCAAAAAACAAACCATGGTGACCTCTTCCAAACATATTTTCTATAGATGGGAACAAAAAGTACCATTCTTAGCCGCCCATCCCCAAATTGGACTCTCAAGACATCATCCACATCCTCGTTTCTCATAGGAGGATCTCCAAGCCAAAACACCCAACAAAACATCCATTATATTGATTTGATTCATAGTGGAACATGCTAACACTACATACAAATTCTCTAAGAAATTAAAAAACATCACCCACAATTATAGAATGTCTCCAACACTCAAAAAAATACAAAGGGTGGGATTCCAAAATTTGGTCCCTTTCAAACCGTCCCCACAAGGTCCTATTTTGGGGGTTTGAGGACCATGAAATTTTTATATTTAATAGGGGAAAAGTTGGAATTTCTATTATTCATTTCATGTGGGGTTGATATGGAAGGACGGTTCAGATATCCTTGTTTCACAACAAGTTCTTCTGGAACCTGAAATATGAATTTTTAGTTTAACATGGGGTTTTAGGTAGGTAATAGAAATAAATAATTCTTGGGTTATGCACATGGAAATTCCAAGGAAAAATTTTCACATAAATTTTTATACGAATTATTTTATAATATATTTCAAATGTTTTTTTGTTTAATGTTAAAATTTTATAACAATATGATTTTAATTTTTCATTATTTTTAATATATTTTTTACGACCAAAAACATATTTTTTATTCCTTAAAATAATACTCAAAAAATAAATCAATCTGATATATTAATAACATGTATATAAAATATCTTGCTTCTGGGTAAGAACGCAGCATAATGAAATAATGAAAAGAATATCCCTCTGAAAATAAAATATAACATTAAATTCAATATATTTAAATGATATTTTTGAATATTGATACGGTAAATGGAGACAAAAAATGATTGAAGCAAAAAATGTGGGGAAATGTTGTGAGTCCCCTAACCTTTGAGACTATTTAGTTTCATTACATTTTATAGACATGTATAATCAAAAATTGGTTTTTAAAAAATTGAAATTTAAATAAATTATAATCAATTCTTTTTTTATTGATCAATTATAGTCATTGAAATTTATTTATTATAACATTATTGAATATTAAATTATACAATGAAATTTCTGTTTGAAATATTTCATTTTCATTTTGAGTTCAATGGTATAATTAATTTTTAATCACACTTTACAAATATTTACTCCAAAATCATGAATATAATTAATATTAAATATTTATACAATATATAGTGTATACAATATCCAAATTTAATTAATGTTTTATTAAAAATTTCATATCATCTTCATTGGTGGATAACAAACCATTAATGGTAAATTTTCAAAAGAGTGTATGTGAGACAATATATATAAATTATGAATAAATTATAATAAGCACATTTTATTATAATAAAAACTATATTTGGATATTAAATATAATCTCTCCATATATAACGATGGTGAAAAATAAATAATTTGTAATAACCTCTTAGGTTATTTTGTTGACACGTAACGAGATATATTCATTAGAGGGAGAGACATTATAATTATATAACAAGAATATTAAATAAAATATATATTATAATAATGTTATTATTATCTTTTTAATAAATAAATTATTTTTTAATTATTATTGTATAGGTTTAACTAGGAATAAAAAAATATTAGAAGATATATTGAATGTAAGAGAATATAATATATCATTGTCCTTGTTGTTTGATGTTTTAATAGATCCTTTATTCATAGAATTCATAGTGTATTATGATTCCAAAATTTACTAAGGATCGAAGGAGGCTAATGATATTAGAATTTTATCGGCAATTTTTAGTGATATTTTTCATTAATGTATTCATAAATGGGGTGAGATATGGTATTTATACATGATGGGGAAGGGTATTTAATGCTTAAAATTAAAACACATTATTATTTGGTGGCTAAGAATTGATATTTTGGTAATATATAATAATATTAATAACAGTTTTTTTTAAAATGATCTTATTAAATTTAATTTATTTCAATTATTAATTTTTTAGTGAATAAAAAGATTTTAAAAAAATAAAAAAATTTGTTATAGTGATATACATTATCTAATAATTCTTTGGAGATTAAAATTTATAATTATAAATTATGTTTATTTTGTAAAAAAAATTTAATTAATAATGTTAAACATATTTATGGTAAATGAAAATATTTTATAACTTATTGTGTAATTATTGTGTTAATATCATGTCATAATATATTTGGTCTTTGAAAATCTATATTTCAATTAATCACCTACAAATTGATTACTTATGAGTAAAATACAAAAAAAATACCACATGGTAAGTGTTTCCTTTATGATTCCAAAAATGATATTCATATTAAGAAAATAATTTTTGAACATTTTTAAGTTTAATATTGAATTCTGTATATGAAAATTGAGTATTTTGTAAAACATGTTAAAATATAATTTACTAAAATAAAAAGTAATACTCCAATCGAGTATTCAAATATGGAAATTTATTTTATTATATATATATATATATATCTTTGTTTTAATTATTTTAACAATTATTTACATATTAATAGAATATTAAAATTTTAAATATGTTATTCTAATAGTCTAGTTACTATTTCAAAATTAATATTAATATTTAAACAGTAAATGTCAATAATCAAATTACCATATTGGATCGATAAATCCCATTAATAACTCCAATTTAATTTATTAATCATTCACTATTACATGTTTTTTATCATGATATTATTTATATATTTATATTTTTCTATGGATTTTGGATTATTAATTAAAAATAGATAGTTTTTTATGGAGGGTTTAACATCAAAGTGTCGCTAGTGGTTTTGGCACAAGCTATTGTAATCTTTGATTTTGATAATATTTAGGAAGTAATTAATTTCAGTATTTTATCCATAATATCAGATATCATAGGAGTGATAAAAGGTTAATACATGTTTTTTTGTTATTAATTGAAGGTGTATTCATTGTATATGGACATTATAAATTGGGAATAATAATTTCTGGTTATTTCTATTTGAAGATAGATTATTATATTATGTGAATTAATATCATTATTAATTATTTTCAAATTGTGTGATGTTGCATCACTTTATAGTTATAACTCTCTCAGCTAATCCTATGAGCCTAAATGGACTAAGTATATTTTCAATGAGTTCGATGGTGGTTAATTTGTTGAGAAAGTATCAGTGGCCTCGTTCATGGGTTTTATTGGGGGTTTGAGTTGTTTTGGATTTATGTTATTAAAATAAATCATTTTATAATTTATATAGAAAAGTTATTCCAATGGATTTTGTAATGTTTTTATGGAAAATGCTTTTAATAGGATAAGAAATAAGCTTATTTTTAAACAATTCCTAAACAATTTTTCAGATGGTTTTTATCATATTTTATTGTATATATAAAATATTTCATTTATACCATTTTATTGATTAGAAAAGGTATAAATTTTACACATGTTTTAATGATATGGTGGGAATATTGTTCTAATAAATGTTAATTATTGGCCTTGTGTGAGTGATATTAAGAATTAAAAAAATTTATTATTTGGTAGCTTCTTCTATATTTTTTCCTTATATGTTATTATTTATTGCATTAGGATATATTATATAATAAGAACCATATCTGTGACCATCACATGGATGATGGTTTTTCAAAATTGGATTCTGATTTCTAGTAGATTCCCTACTATTGGTTGTCCATCGTACCCTTGAGATTCCTTGTAGGATAAAAAAATTATATGACTCTAGAGTTACCATAATTCCTTGGAGTTAGTTATGGTTCTATTGATACATTTTATAATTAAACAAATTTAGGTTACTATTAAGGTATGAGGTGACCCATGTTAATGGTGTGAGAGACCTGAATTGATTGATAGATATGTTAGTGGTTTACCATCATCCATAAGTCAGTAGAGATATTCATGAAGTTTTTTTCCGTGTACATTAGTCTTATGTGAGCTCCATCATCATTTTACTCAATAGTAGAATTGAGTGAAAAAAATTGATTATTCGATTGATTGATGTGTCTAGATATAATATAATTATTCAATCTATTATGATGATTCATAGTATAGATTGATATATTGGGATACGAGGTCAGTTGATTCCCTCAGAAAAATTATTTATAGTAGGGGAGCGGGATCAGACGTTATGATGTTGGAATATACCAATATGAGATAAGGTGACATTTTTTTCATCCCTTGAGATATTGTTATCTATTTAAAGAGCTCTTGATTGGGATTATAAATGTGAGTGATAAAGGTTTGAATGACCAAATGGGTCATGATTTATGTTGAGGAGCCTTGTTTAATATACATGGGAGGTCAGTTGTTCTCATTATAAGCACTTTGAATTTATGTTCACCATTTTTGTTTCCTTATTATTGATTGTTTGGATGTAACATTTTGACTGATAAGGATATATGTGAGATAGTAAAGGGTGTTTGGGATTTTTTTTGGCCATATTTAATAGACTAATCCCACTACATCATGGTGTCTCACTATAGTAAGACCATGTCCATGACACCAGCATATTGATAGTGGAATTATTGTATGATGTAAGATATAAAGAGGAAATTTTGGTTTATATTGTCATATAGTGGGAGCTAATTCCTTTGTTTAATTATGATATATATGATAGAGTGTGAGGGGATCTATGAGTGATCTGGATAATTTATTTATTAATTATTCATTAGTTATGATTGAGTAGGTTATGGAAGATAGTGTTTTTTTATTTGGATATTACCCATTATAAAAATCTTCCCTATTTCCTATATAATTTTGAAGATGTTCAGGTCGATGCTTGATTAATTATTCACTCTTTAACCACCTTTTTAGCTTATTAAAACAGTTCTTTCCAATTATTTTTTGTGGATAAGATATGAAATAAGAGAAGATGGACCAATGTATCATTTGAAAAATCTATAATATCTTTATCCTTATGTGTCCAATCTAAGGTTAGTTTGAAGAAATCAGTTTTTTTTAATATGACACATTTTGACATTTCAATTTTGATTGAGGGTTCAATTTTCATTTTGGGATTTCATTGATATTGGATGAATGGGAATGAAATAAATGGGGTTTTTTTAAGAACATTGATGTTTTTTAGATGAGATGGTGTCTTGGGTAGGATAAAGAGGTGCATCGCCTACATAACAAAATTGTAGGCAAAACATGGTACCTGGTGAGACAAACATCGGTCAAGGTTCCTAGTTGGTGCCACTAAGTACCTAGTGGACCTCTAATGGGTACCTGGTTTTTCTATAATGTATTTTTTTTAATAAAATGGTTATTTGGGCCTTTTAAAAAAATATTATTTACCATATTTTAGGGGACATAAAATCTTTTTCCTTGGACTTATTGGGATTCTTTTTTAGGTTCCCAAAAGAATTATCATTTCCTCTGTTCTTAGTTAATGTGTGAAATGTGTTTACATCTCCCTAAAATTCCATGGTGTTTTCTTTCCATCATTTTTCCCTCTTTTGATTTAACTTCTCCTTTGAATTCATTAACTATGGTTGAGATTTTGAAATTTTTATTTCACAATTTAATGGTGAAATAACTTATAATATTTAGCTATTCCCAAAAATTTTATAAAGTAATTCAAAGGGGTATTTCTACCAAGGTACTTATAATATTATAAATTAACTTCAAGAATATATATGGTTTTACATTTTTCAAGAATCATGGGTGAAGTAGATATGTGTATTAGTGTTTTTAATTTTTAATTTAGAATTTTATGAGTTTGAATGGATTTATAGTGCAACATTTATAGTTCATTATTGATGTATTGTGGCTTATTGATTATTGTGGACATTTACATTAGATTAATTGATTATATTACCCTATTTATGGTTATTTAGATTTTTTTTTAATGTCTGATTAATATTTTTGTTTTTTAGATTTTAATGATCTATAATGGTTAATTTTTTGATAACCTAGAACACCATCTGAATTTCCATGTTATGCCAAGAATATACCCACCTATAGTATTTCTAATGTTATTAATGAATTAAAAATATTAATTTAATTTATAAAATGGATATATTTCATAGAATATGATAATGTAATATGTACTATAATTATTGAAAATCTATAATGTGTTATATAATAGTCTTTAAAACAAGTTTTAAATATAAATCTACTAGTTTTAGAATGAAACTCGTTTTCAAATGATTTTAGTTATGAAACCATTTTTTTATATCGAATAATACACTTTAAATCATTAATAATTTTTTAAAACAGTGCTTCATTATCCTATTTTTTGAGTTTCATGGATTTAGAGACCTTCTTGGATTTTTTTTCTTTGTAATTGATTCTTTTTATTGGTCACCTATTTAGATATATTTTATGATAAATAATGAGTATTTAGATATAAAGAATTTCATTGTTCCATCCTATCATATGTTTATAATTGTAAAAAAGTTATCACCATTACATTTAGTCATAAATATTTCAATATGTTTCTTGATTGTCACTCTATTTAACAGTTGTTTAGGTGAATTATAGGTCACTAATATATACAAAACATGTTTAAGAGTATTAGAGGTGGTGATGTAATAGACACTCAAGATATGTGGAAAGATTTTATAAACATCTAAACATCCTTGGTTTTCTAAAATAGATTTCTAAATAAGGAGAACCAGATATTTTAAATAATTTAATAAATTAGTCATTAACACTAACATAAAATGTTTTTTTCTTTCTAAATTTAAAACTATTTAGTAGAATGTTTTTCTTGGTAAGCCCACATTTTCTTTTGGATATATAATCCCTTTTATAATATTAAATAAATTTCATTTTGAATAATAAAAAAGTGTAGCTTCACATTATAAATAACGATAAAGTGTATAGTCTTATTTTATTTGACTACCATATTTACTTAACAATTGTGTACCTTTAAATAGGGCTATATTTGGCGTAAAATTATAATTTTTTTATAGTTTCATATAAAAATATCATTTAAATGGTTTAAAGCATAGGATTTATCATTTAGATTTCATTTTGAAATTTTGAAATTTTTTAAATTGTTTTTTTAAATGAGGGATTATTTTGGATGGCAATTACATTTATTTATGTTTAACAAATTAAATGAATTACATTATATTTTACATATCACTACATGGATTTTTTAATTATTAGTCATCATGAATTTTCCAAAATGAATTACTTGAATTATATTTTTTTTTCAATATAATAATTTTCCAATTCCTATTATGTATAATGATTTTTCAATTTTGAATAAAAATTAACTAAAAACTGATGTATTTTTAGACAGATTAATTTTTTTCAACTATATATGATACTATTTAATACATAATAAATCCCAAAACTATCCCAACAATTTCACACATATGATAATTTTTCTAGAAATTTAATTCATTTCTTATCTTTATAGTCTATGGAAAAGGAATCATAAGAAACTAGTGACCGCATATTATCAATATGTTTAATTATTATCAAATATTTTCTGTGAGTATAAGATGATTATATTTTTATAATCATGATACACAAAAAATTTATAACCATAAAATAATATATCATAATGTATCCCATAAGAATGAAAGAAAATAAGAATAAACAATGAAATTTATACTTATCATATAAACAATCCACACATTGGGAATTTTTCCACAACAAGAAGCATTGGGAAACACTACCTGTTTGAGTCAGAAACTTGCACCTACACCTATGAGAAAAATAAATTGTCACTTTACTTGCATCACCTTCATGAGTGACATAATTTCACTGATTCATGTGAGAAAAATAATTGTTACCCCTTATATATATATCTCTTGATATATTATTAATGAATTGGATTGAGGTATTGGACCCTACCCATCATCATCCATACATATGAGTGACACTTGAAATCTATAGTTTTTCATTTAAAAAATATACCATCAAAATAAATCATGATTCATATTCATTTATGTTGAAAAAGGGTTGGGAAAACATTCATAATTCCATGAATAATAACAACATGATATACTCATGGATAAAAAACATGTATCCAATGATATTTGGTAACATTCAAGGTAAATTAATATAGATAATTTTTATAATTAATATTGTATTTAAACTCTATATATTAATGGTATATGGTTATGTAAATAATTTCCCAATAAGTTGACATATTCAATATTTAGGAACTCCAATCTATTATAATATTAAAAAATAGGTCATTCACATAAGAAAGTCATTGGATGAAAAATTATTTTTATACACCAAATATGTTAGTAAATGGAAAGTTAGTAATGGGTCATTTAACTTATAGAAATTTAATATTTCTCACTTCACAAAAAATATATATATACCAATTTTTAGATGATTAATAATTTTATTATAATAGTAAAGTTTTACTTTCAAATGTATATTTAAAATGGAAAATTTAAAATAAAATTATTTTAAATAAAACTCACACTATCATGGTAAAAACATTAATCTACAAAACCCTAAAACCTGTTAAATAAGTTTCAAAATTATAGGAAATTCTACAATGTGAAAACATTTTAAAAACTAGTTTCTTTTATTTTTTATGAATATTTTCTAATTTTAAATTTCACTATGTTATTATGTAAATTAATTTTCAAAATGACTTAGAAATAAGGATTGTGAGATATATTAAAAAAATTAAATTTTATTGAATATGTAATAATAGAGTCCTTAAAATACACAATGATTTTATAGATAAAACAAGGAGTGGCATATAATAAATTTATCAATGATATGAAAAACCTTTTAATATTTTGAAACACCATTAATGAAATCCCGCAACATAAATAAGAAAATAAAAATTTAAATTTATAGTTGGATATGAGAAGCAAGATAATCACATGAATTAATCCATATTTGACTTCCTTAAAATAGAGGTAATATTTAGAGGGATGTAAAATATGAATGAGGAATAAATGAATCATCTTAAAAATGGGATATATTCATTATAAAAATATACTTTTATTTCAAAAAAAATTGCTACCCTATCTTTAGCTTTTAATAAATTGAAATTTATTAAGAAATGTTTCTGATCTAGGAGCTAAAACAACATTATATTTTTAGGCCTACTGAGTCCAAAATTTATATTATAAAAATATAATATATGTTAATATCACCAAGTGTGGTTTCTTAATAAAAATACAATAACAACAGAATGGTTCCTTAGAAAAAAAATATAATGCCATGGTTGATTATAATAAATGGGGTTTACCTTAAGGGCAACCTATGTTTGGTGGGCATTAGATGTCTGGTTGAGGAAGCCATTGGCATTTTATTTTAGTTAAAATAAAAAATAATAATTTTTCTATTAAATAAGTAAATTAAAATCTTATATATATAATCTCTTATACTAATTTTCCAGAGGATATAGGCCAAATAATTTCTAGGTCAGAGAGCTAGTTAAGAGTTTTAATTATAGGAAAATCAGAATCAAATAACGAATGGGATTTGGATCAATGTGGATTTAGAGGTAGCAGACAGAGTTGGTTTTTTCCTTCACCTGTGAATGTGATTTCATCAAGTATTGATACATAATAAAGGTAAGGACCATCAATATTAGTCAACACTCTTGATTAAAAGTTTGAGCATGGAAGTTTTCATCTATTCTTAAAAATATGATCCTTTGATATTCGTATGAGCCCTTTCCATAAACATAATAAATTTTATTCAAAAAATTCAATAAACTCACCTTATTTTCTATTATTTACAATATGTTCTCTATAATTCTTGGAAAATTTTGGATATAAAATTGTTAACTAAAATTTAACCCCACCATTCTTCACTTTCTTCACTATTGGCCTACTAAGTCATGGTTCAACTTTTTCAGGGCGACATCAAGCATGATCAATCCCCCATAATTGTGGATATTGTATAAAAGATGACTAAAAATAGTGACTTTCATATAGATCATGTTTCTTTTTGGGGATACAATTTATATTTTCTACAGATCATTGAAGCAGGATGACTTTCATATGACGGTAGAAGTGTCAGATGATGTGTGGCTTCATAAGAATGAGCAGTTTCCAATATCTAGACTCAAAAGGGAAAACATCAATGGATTGAAGTAATTTCCCTTGATTTTGAGTATTAACATAGAGGGGACTATGTTTAAGAGTCCATATCTATGATATTTTTGAAGAAAAGTTAGTAGTCTAGAAAATTTCTTTCTACAAGCCATGTAACATAGAAGAATACATAACGTATTTCCCACGAAATTTGGTGCTAGAGTTTTTTGTGGAGTTAAGGATCCCACACCATGTCTATAATACCCCTTTTAATTTATCCCTCCAAAGGAGGATGATATTAGTTCTAACTACACATGGACATGACCCCATCAAAGAGGACATTTTTTGAACTCTGAGAGTACATGGGAATGAGCTAGTGCCCAAGAATGATTAGGTACATGGCCAGGTACATGGCATGCCATGATTAATAAGGGAATGACTCTGAGCATACGGTCAGCTCATAGGTGGATGATAAATGGTGTGTTAGACCCCTACACACCATGTATGGGGACATAACCTATGATCCATGATAATTGGTGAACATGGCTATGTAGAGGAGTGGTGATTAGTGTAGAGTAAAACCCATGAACATTAAGTTTCCCCACATTTGGAAACATCCACCATGTATATGTCCTTTGTTTGGACTCATATTTTTCCCATATAAAACATGTCATGGGTAGTTTTCCATGTAGAACATTATCAAATCCTTAATTTTTTATTTTAAATATATGATATATAGTGTTCTGAGAATTTTGATTCATTAGGTGATTCTTGATTATGGGTTTTTTAGGTGCGAACATTTGATAGATGAAGAAGTTCACATCATTTGTATTGCATAGAGGCATCAGTCACCCATAATCCATGCCACAGTCTAAATGAGAAAACATTATTTTCTTGTTCAATGTTCCTCTGCCTTCTGAGTGGAACCCCCTAAAAGTTATAAGGCATGGGTCTCTTACCTACAAAGTGTAACACCCTGATAAACTGAAGTGTGAGACCTCTACCGAAAATGTGGCACCCAACAGATGGACTGGTGCATGATTTCTCTACCTACTAAGTGGAAGAACATTATTTCCTATGTTATGGTTCTTCTACCAACATAGTGAACCCCCATCCCCAAATAGACTGGTGTGTAGGCCCTCTTCCTACTGAGTGGAACCCCTTGATGAACTAGAGTATGGGTCCTCTATATACTAAGTGGAACCCCAAAATTCACTAGGTCTTAGGTCCCCTTTTTATAGATTGGGTGCCTAGACTATGTGTTATAGTGTAATTGTTTGGGTCCTTTAAATAGTTACCACGATGGATACATGAGTTGACGGGTATAAAAAATGGACCAATTTAGAGATTTTGGTGGATTCATTGACTAGGATGGGAAATGTGATGGAAGTAACCTATCTGTCTTATATTGGATTCTTTATTAATTATATATACATGTCATGGGTTTTTGTTACAATTATTTTGGTTAATATGACTAATTCTATTATAGCATTCTATTTCTCCCCTTTTGTATATCAGGAATCCAACTAGGTATGTATATAGACACCCCTTCTTGTTCATTTCCCATATGTGTTGTTACATATATATAATATAGATAGATAAGTAGTTTTTTTGGTGGGAAAATAGATAATTGAGTGCATAGAATATATATGGTGGTGCTACATGGATATCAGGATCCGAGATCAATCACTTATTTTCTATTAAAAAAATTTCAGGTTGGGACATAATTTCTGGTTAGGTGTTTATTTTTCCCATTTATACTTTTGTTGTTTTCTATAATAGTCTGATTGTATTATTTGGAGTTTATTCCATGAATGGTTTTACTCTAAAAATTACAAGCTTTTTATTATTTATCCTCAATAATGCATGAGGATGTATTGGTGAATGTATGATTTTAAACTAGGAAAATGCCTCCATTTTATGTTTTGACCTATTGGTTCTTTTCTCCAACCCCTGGCCTATAGAGGTGGGCCTGGGTTTGAGGTTTCTTGAACATCCACTAGTAATGTGGGCCATGGTGGGTCAGGTCATTATAGAGTTGTATCTATGGTGGTTCTTACATGGGATAGATTTTAGAGTTATCCATTTCTAAGGATAGATTTGGAACATTGTTAAATAGTGTTGCAGTTTCTTGAATTTTTATTTTTGGTAAGGGAGCAATGTTTTAGTTTAGAAATCGATGTATCCATACCCCATGACTTTGAATACCATATTTTTGACTCAGTATATAGAGACATTAGTTGTGGGGGACTTGGTAAATTTATCATATATGATTGTTTCCATTAACATCCCTTATTGATTTATCTCCCCATATATATATATATATATATGATAATCATACCATGATATAACTTATTTATTTTTAGGACTCCTTTATGAATACAACATTCTAGGTTATTGATTCAGGATCTTGATGACGATACGATGAGCGATGAGGCATATGGTTTTGGGATGTCTAATGAGACCATTTATCTTGGAAATCATCAAACATTATCACACCATTTGAGGAGTATATTATTCCATTAGGGATGTATGAAAATGTATATAGGCTTATCACACTCTATGAGTTGTGGTTCTAGAGGCCACCAACGTTCTGTAGTGATCCAGAGTTATGGATGATTGTATTGAGTTGGTGGTTCGAGTCTTCAGGTTGGTTCAAACACTGAATAATAATAATGTTTCACGGACATCCATTATTCTCATTGGGTTAGATAGGTTTCAAAAGATTATACTCATGAATATGTATAATGATTCACTAATCTCATGGTAAGAATTCCATTATCTATTTTTTTGAGACATACTACCCCTTATGATTTCTCTCAGTTTAGTTTTACGAGATTCTTTTCCTACAATATTGAATTACAAATGTTTTTGAATATTATATGATATTAAATGACTTTTACGGTGTGGACCCTCACATTGGTTCAAGATTGTTACTTCCAAACATGGATGATCATTCTGGTTCTCCTTAGATAAAGCCATGCTAGTGAGGTACCCATATTTATTCCCACCTATTATGGTGTTCTATAGGAGGAATTGGTTATGGGGAGCATCTTATTCGTGGGATTCCATGTAAATAGGGATTTATGTGGGTATCATGGGGATGGGTCTTCTATTGTATCAAGCAGAGTTTTGTTTTCATCATATTGAAATGGGTTCCATTCTCCTTGTTAGTCTCAGTCATGTGGACATGCAATACATGGATTACACAGAGGAGCAGGTCATCCCATAGAGGGGAGATTACACACATATAAAGTGATATGTCACAGGGAATGTTATTTTCTAACCCATAATGTTGAGGATTGTAGGTAGGTATAAGATTGAATACCAGGAATGCTGCAGTGTCTTGATGAGGTTTATCCTGGGCATGGCCATGGAAGCCCTTATGGAGGAGGTGCATGAAAGGAGGATTTGGGGCTCCAGAAGATGAGAAAATTGTTGAGGGTGAAATTACGATCTACTTACACCACTACCACTAGGAAACTAATTCAATGATCAGGGATCAATTAGCTAGGGTCGCAGGCAGCTGTAGGTCATAGAGTCTTCTAACCTGACTGCTCGTGACCTAAAATGAGGTACATTCTTCATTTATTATAATAATTCTGTAGTACTTTCAGATATAGGTTATTGTATCTCCATCATTTATAAATACCTTAAATAAGAGATAGATCTCACCATTTTTACATTAGCACAATATCTTTTTTTTATTTCTAAAGGCTATGATTCCTCGATATCACTTATATACTACAAGTGCAATATTTTGTTTGTTGGAGAGAGTTTCGCATGGCATCCCTTTGTCTTCATGGTGAACAATCATTATGTATATATAGTTATTACTGGTATTCCATGCTTATAGACTAGATAGACTATCATCACAAGTAGGCCAGATGACATTTGATAGACAAAACATGATTTAACCTTCTGAGTGAGAGACATCACATGGTTATTCAAGAGGCCCTTGTAAAAAGTAAGTTGAAACACATCATCCATCATTTGATGAGTTTAGAAGATGGAAGAGAGTGATATTTAGGAATATGTATTCCTTTCGCAGTAGTGATTTTATAAATGTATTCCCTAAGGACGTTTTGATAATACCTTCAAGGTGGTAGATGGAAATCTACACTAATATACCCCTTGAGACCACAGAGATGTCTTTTCTGGAATATTAGATGGCCCCTACAAAACTCAATGATATGAGGGTGTAGTTGGATGATCTTCTGGAGAACCTCTTATCAAACTTACTTTGTCCCCATATTGTACTCCATTATTGATTTTTAAAAACTTGGATATGAGAATACAACTTTGTGTCGATTATCCTTACCAAAAACATGCAATGATAATGAACAATTGCCCCTATTCAAATATTGATGACCTCATTGATTAGTTACAAGGATGATGATTATTCATATATATTGATCTATATTCTTGTTACAACCAATTTATTGTTAGCAATACAATTCTCTGAATATATATTTAGGATATTTCTTCAGACACATTGAGTCCATGGTGATACCTTTATAGTGATGAATTACCCTACATTATTTATGGATTTCATGAACCAGATTTTCCATCCATACATAAAATGATTTTTGGTTTTCATAATTAATGACATTATCATCTTATCTACATTAGAGGGGGAGTAGATAGAGAACATGAGTATAGTCCAAGAAATACCCTATGATCTCTAGCTTTATAATATTCTTCCAATATTCTTGTTTTGGATTAGAGAGGAATGCCTTATGAGGAATGTAATTTTTGATTATGGATTATCATTGGAAATTGGGAATATTTATGCAATGCATTCTTAGGATCCACCCAATAAAATGTTTGAGGTGTGTTGTTTTTATGTCTTGGTGGGAAACTATAAGAGTATTATTGTTGACATCGACAAGATTATATCCCCTATGAACACCATAATAAGAAAAGGGTGTCTATTAACTAGTACTAATTAGTGTTAGATATGCATCTTGTAGTTGAGGATGTAGTTTACCAGTTCTCCAATGATGAGACACCCTAAGGTGGGTGTGCAGCACATAGTGTAATGTGATGCTTTTTGAGTATGACTCGGTCGTGTGTTGATGCAAAGTTAGGAAGTGGTCACAAATGGGTCAAGGTATTTGATACCGCACAAATAGAATTATGTGACTCATGAAATGGAGTTATCCGTGGTAGTCTAAACATTGGATATAAGGAGGAACTATATTATATGAGAGCACTCTTTTGCTTACTCAAAGAAACAAAGTATAAGGTATATCATCATGTAGAGTGATCTAAACCTAATATTGGGGTACTTGGTGGAATTCCTCAAAATATTAGTCTTTGATATTGTCTATACTCTTAGGATATGAATAATAGTGGAATATCTCAATTGTAGGAAGTCTATTTATTGTTTGATGGAGTAAGTGTCTGAGTTGTTGGCTTCCCTATAGCTAACCCTGGTGGAGGAGAGGGGAAAAAATTTCTTCAATTGATGGTGTTTAATCTTCCATATATCAAGAACATGAGGGAGGCTCAGTTGGATTATATAAACTATATGGTTCTTCATGACCAACATTCTTCATAAGACTCTATATCTAGATTATATGAAGGAGGGGAGTTAGTTATCATTTTATAAAGAATGATGATGGGTTTGGTCATGATTGGAGTGGATGTTGTAAGAATCTAGTTTTTATTTGGGGTAGAGATCCTTTAAATTTATTTATAATTAATTATCATGGAACTGGTATGGATTTCCAATGAGGTCATGGATGTTTTTTGGAGTTTGGGTATTGTAGAAAACTCGAATGCCCAGCCAGTGGAAGAAATCATTGGGCTGCATGATTTGTAAAAACGGTATAGTATAGCCCACATAGTTACACCAAACCATGATGGTATTTTCATAGGGGAAGGTATGGCACAAAACATCCCTTATCCATGCTCTCATTCCTGAATTCCCATGTGAGTGGTATGTATTTTTTAACATAGCCATACAATATGGTTGGCGCATTGTTTCTCAAAATGTGTTCCATATCCATGCAGGTTCACTCCTGATGTAGTGTGGTTTCCATGTTTTCCTCATATTTTTTCCAACCATACGACCAAACCAAGAAACCCTCTATTTTTGGGTAAATGAAAAAAACTTCCTTAAATACTTTTAAACTAAACCCACCCAATTATTTTTGTTATTTCGGATATAGAAGGTACATAACACTTATATTGAGAGCTCATTCCACTTAATCCTATGTTCGTGGATATATTTCTCATCTAAAGTATGATTCTACTTTCATTGTTCTCCTTAGATTCCTCTAGGTAAGCTCTTAAGTTTTTTATTCATCTTCTACTTGATCAAACTATTTTTATGTTGGAACAAATGTCCAATTATTAGAGTGTTGATATTTTCAACAGATTTAATCAAATTCATATCAAACTAAGGGATGATACTAGTTGAGGAGTGTACTATATGATTAAGGATGACATTCAATTAAAATCCAACAAACTCTAAATGTTTAAAAATTACCATTATTTTGTGCATGCTAGTTTCACTGGGTGATGCCACATAAATTCATATTCCATGCATATAACTATAATTATCATTTTATTGTCCTTTATTCAGACATGACATTTATCCAATGATAGGTTGTAACCTCAAATACATTCCCCCATGTATGGAGTTCTCTCTATTTTTCCTTTAGTGGGTTTTTATTATTATATGTGCCACCTTTCAGGTGTGCTTTGACTTGACCTTGATATGGTTAGTGTTTTAATTAATTATTGAATCCTTTAGTTTTTAATTGGTATGTATAATTATAGATATCACTAGTCTCAAAATTTTACAGTCAATTGATTTTATTTTATATGAAATATAACCATTCACCATGGATAAAATGTAGTTAAATTAATCTAATTATTTGATAAATTATATGTATAATATTGGATATCACTGGTAAAAACTAATTGTAATTGAATGTTAATTGGTTTCATGTTATTAGAACACTTGGTCAAGTACAATGAGATGTAATGGAATTAACATAATAAATAAATAAGTAATTAAAATAATTAAAATGTTCCATGTCCTTGAATATCATTTTCATGATAATGATATGCGGTCAAATAAACATAATGAGTTATTAAACAACAAGATTGATACATCGCCTAAATTGAATAATGAATAATGTTTTAGGTTTCTATTTTATATGGACCTTTTTATCTTTATAGGAGTGGTTAGACATAATATAGGCTTGGATTCCTGATGGAATTCTTGGAGAACTCAGAGGATTCCATTTCGATTCAAGGAGCTAGTTTCTGATATAGATACACTCCTTGGAAAATTGTCATCATCTACTTGAGGATTCCATGAATTATGTCATAGGATCACTCACTATATTTTAGAAAATTCGGATTACTCTAATACACACCTTGGATCCAGGTTGATTTATTCAGAAACGTGGAGGCATGGATTCACCCAATTAGGCCCCATCATGTTTATCCTATGATTAATATGGATGAGATACAGGGAATTATTTAAACTCTATTATTGATTAATTCCTTGAGAACACCAAATGGATTACACTCAGATCCCATTTTTTCAATACAACTTGAGTTTCTACTATAGGTTGGATAACCCCGGTGGTCAAGGATGCTTGGTTTGTCCTGGTATACACTTTCATTATTACTATGGTCTATATCAGTTTTGTTGATTGTTTCACATAAAACATACACACACATATATAAATATATTATGAACATAAATAAATTAATTAAATGGTGTAACTTTTAGATACATAACCATATGAGGCTAAATAAGGTATGATTTATTATTTTGGAATGTCATTACAATTATATACACTAGCACATTGCTCGTTTTATATTCACAAACATGATTGTATATAAATCATTTGAAGTGGCCTAATGAGAAGTATCTCACACCAAAACTGGGATTCTGTTGGTTCCTAGGTACATTATATGTATGCACGTGTTGATAAGAAAAATAATCACTCTTTGGTAACTTGAATTTATTTTACGCTTAGGAAGAAGTTTGGTATGATATGTTCAAGAAAACACTGAAGATGCTTGATAGTGTTTAACTTATTTTTTGTAATTTTGTTTAGAATATGTTTACTTCAATCATTTATACATGTTATAATGTTTTTAGATGCATTACCTAGCATTATCATCATTTTTATACTATTCTATCTATCTTTTGAGTTCATTATCGTTGATTGGTGTTTCTTCCTATCATTCGTTTTATGTCTTGTTCTTCACTTTTATTCTTCCTCAATTATTGTCCATAAATTTATATATCTATCTATTTTTTTCTCCACTCTTACATGTGGGAATATTCCCCCAAAAACCACACCCTAATCTCTTGTTTATAGTAATCATACTCTAGCATATGGTGATGTGTACTTATGGAAATTTGGCCCACCGACTCAATGCACCTTTCTGTGAATCCACAGTCAAAACATCACAATGTGGTATTGGAGGGGATTGAATTCATTTTTCTTATTGTATGCGAATATATATATTTATATACAGGAGATTAAGAAGTTTTTGAAACTTGGTTATAATCTATTCCCAAGAGTATCTAATCCATGTTCAGGGTAAATACAAAGTCTCCTAAGAATGGGAAATTATTCTTCTATATTTTTTCCAATTACCATTGATATACATCACTATGGGGTGATACACATGGAATTTGGTATTTGATATGATTCATAGATAGTTTATCATGGAATGTTATAGAATGGATCATTGTTACATGAATTAACAGAAGCACATATAATTCACATGCCACACATATGTCATTACATGTAGGATCATTTTGTTGATTGCATTTCTTGTGTTCCCATGGATTATTGTGTGAGCCATTATTTTTATATATGATTGTTCTAATTATATCTTTTTCAGTGTAAGATAATTGTTTATTTAAGGTGTCATCATAAATATATATATATAGTGTTTTCTTGTATATGATGATTGTGTAATATTAAATATATGGTTCCTGCCCATGTTAGCTTTGTGCCTCTAGTTACATTAGTTGTGTTTTGGTTGTGATTGAGTGAATACAGGTTTTTTTATGAGTTTTATGGGACCTTGTTAATTGGAATGGTTATTTAAATGAGTCAAGAAGTCATATTTTACACATTATACTCTGAGAAATAATTATGCAGGGACTAATTAACATTAAATGGGTGTCACATTTAGCGATAAAGTTTATGGTCCATTATTAGCTGGAAATGTACATCAGTTTAATCAATCATTGTTATGTAATTCTATGATGTTTCAAACATTAAATGTTAATATTCACATGTAATCAAAATTTCATCCAGTAAACGAAGAGGAAATTTTATGTTGATACTTTAATTATTGGAATCCATGTAAAATAAATTTGAGCACTTACCAGTATCTTAGACTTATACGCATGTAGTTGGGGTAGCATACATTGGGTAGTGGCCCCTTTACTTGTGATTTTATTCTGCTAGAGTTCCTATTTTATTTCATTCTTTTCTAAGTCATGTTCATCTATTTTTTAGACCTATTCCATAATTATATTCTCTATTCATTCTCTAGGAGGATGGTGCAGATCATGCCCCATAGGTGTTGGGATAGAATCCACCAGTTATCCCTCTTGTAGGGCTAGATGAGTCACCACATGTCATACCTAAATTGGTCACTAACACTTATCTTTGAGAGGGTCTTATATGCCTTATGATTTCTATATATGGTGTTCTATTACCATCACCAACTATGTTTGATCTTGCTTGTGATTTTCAGAAGTATCATCTTCCAATATTTTTGATGAATGGTGCCCCATAGGCTACTGATTCAGGGATGGATGACATTATTTCTATCATCGATCATCTGAAGATGCCTCCAAATATGAGGGTATTGTGTTCCACCTACATGATACATGATTCATACAAATAGTATTGGGATGTGACTACTTTATTTAGTCATCATCAATGCATGGTATGGGCAGACTTCTACACCACCTTTTACAATTACTGTTTTCCTATGACGATGTGAGATAACCGAGCTAGAGTGTTCCAGAACCTTGAGTAGGTTTGTATGTCTTTATGGAACTATTCGGTGCATTTTACTTAGTTTCATCACTTTTCACCCCTTCTAGTTGGTGATGATCCATCCAGAGTGAGATGTTTTGAGGATGGGATCAATTATTCCATCCTCTAATAGGTAAACATCTTCTTCCTACATACCTTTTTGAAATAATTAATTGGGATATTATCACTTAGCATAACATGAGAGAAACTGATAGCACTAGGCATAGATGTTCAGTGTCAAGGAAGGATGGTAGTTTCTCTAGTAGAAAGAGGCATATCCTTTAGGTTTCTCATCAGAGAAGTGGAGGTCAGAGTATCCACACAAAAAGCTTTGCTATATTCCACCATTGTGGATGGAAGGGGAATCTGAAGTCGTGGTGTCAAAGAGACCCTCTTTAGAGTCATGATTATGGTCTTATAGGTAATACATAATAATTTTGTCTGACCAATCCACCTACATCCAATGAAAGAGAATCTATAGTAGCTCCACCATTAGAAGTTAGATCTATTAATCCATGCTAGGCTGGGAGTTGGAGTAGCACTATAAGAACAAGGAAAGGAGGAGGTTGTGGTCATGGTAGACAAAAAAAATTTAGTGACAATACAATGGACCTACTCATAGTAGTCTAGCTATACATAGGGTCTGGATCTGGGCAGTCACAGGCCATATAGACGATAACTAAGGATCATATTTTAGTACCATAAATAGCATGATGTAGTATTCTATTGTTATATAGTATTATATCTTCATTTTTTGGTATAGGTGCATCTCAATCTTATATCTCTCTATCAAACATGTAAAGTCTTAGTGTAAATATTTATTACTACAATGGTGTGAAAACCCTTGACACACTATTGGAATTTCATATATATGGAATATTCCAATTCATGTAATTTCCCCATAAGGTAGGATGTTATCTCTCCATATAGGGGCACATCACCCTTGATAATATAGGCTTCAATTTCATTCTTGGGATGGACCAGTTAGTTCACTATCACCCCTATATGAACTACTATAACTGTAGGGAATAATTTGCGTCACTAATTGGAGATATTTATATTCATAATGGCGAGTGTAATATCCTTCTCAATGGAGATGGAGAAATGTTTCATTGGATAGGGGGAGTGACAATAAAAATTTCTAGTCTCTTCATGGAGGAGAAGGTCATCATCTGAAATATCTTACTTCAGTAGTAGATCATTTCTAGGACATCTTTCCTAATTATTCTATTGGATTACCTCATGAGAGAGAGGTATATTTTAGGATTGAAATTATTCATAGTGAAGTCTCAGTGTCAATTCCTCTATATAGTATGAAACCTATTTAGCACACAGATCACATGTGATAGTTGGAATATCTAGAGTCGAAGGGTTTTATCAGATCCATCACTTCTTCAGATTCACCCATGATTTTATCCAAGAAGGTGGATGTTAACCTTCATTTATGCATGTGTTACCTATGTTTGATCTATCTTTTGGTTATGAAATAGAATATTATTCCTTGTGAGAATTAATTTCAGTAGCTGAAAGGTATTATTACCTCGGCAAAAATTCTAATTCTTCCAGAGCATAGAATTGGCTATAGGTTGTTTTATGATGAATCATGCATAATCTTGGGTATATTTATCATATATGAGGATATATTCACTACGTATTGGTCTCACTCATTTAGATGAAATGAGGATAATTACCCAATGAATGAACTTCGAATAACAAAATTTTTCGATGCCATATGTTATTGCAGACACTATCTTCTAGGTGAGCCCTATGTGGTGTATACAGAATATTTGAGCATCAAATATATCTTTCTTAATTCTGACATGAATATAAGATATTGAATATTGGTATAATATCATATGTTTCTTGATTTTTTTAGTTTCAAATACGGTTGGAAAAGAAAATTTAGTTGCTGATGTATTGAGATGGAAAACTCATTCACATTCCATTCAAGAATTTAGTGATGAATTGAAATTGATGGCCCTCTTTTTTGAGCTGTATCTGGAGTTTCATGTGATACATAATTAGTCTTTACACATATCCTTGGTAGTGACCTCCTGACTCCATGATATCATGATGGGAACACAATTTTCAGATCTTAAGGGGTTGGTTCTCTAGGATATTAATTCAGGTCGGGACCCACCTCTAGATAATCTTATTGATAGAGGGGAAATACTTCATATACATGTGGATATCCGGGTTTCTATGGATATGATGGAGGAAATGGTGTGAGTGTCCAATTATTCTCAGTTGGAATTTAATACATTCATCTCAAATATTTATAATTATATGTGTTGCTAATATTAATGGAATGATATGAAATGTCATAATGCATGTTTGATCCCTAAGTATTCCACTTTTCAGCATGTGAAGGTATAACACCAGTGAAATACTGTATTTTTAAGACCATTAATAGTTTTAGAATAGAAATAGGAATATTTTATAATGGTCATTATATTTCGCTAACAGAGGTCACCTCGAAGTAGTAATGTTGTTTGGGTAGTTCTGGACCGACAGAAAAATTTAGCCCACTTCATTCCTATTTTGGAGAATCTCTTTGTTGTAGAGCTATTAATATTGAATATATTTGAGATCATATTACAAAATTTTGTCCCTTATTCAATAATATCATATATGGATTCTCATATCACATCATTATTCTAGCAGTGGTTATAGATGGATGTGGGTACATGGGCGATTCTAAGCATATACTTTTACCATCACACTGATGCCCGGTCAAAATAGATGATATAAGTGTTAGAGGAAATTCTCTAAAAAAGTCTCCTCAATTTCTGTTGTTCCTGAGAGAATCATATCCCACTCATCATGTTCACGTAAAATAATATCTTTCAGGAGATGTTTCAAATGGATCCAATTGAGGGCTCGTATTGTAGGTTCTTCTCTTTACAACTGTGATGGTTGGAGGCAGTAGAGGCAGTGATTCAAGGTCATCGTCACATACAGGAGACATCAAAGAAGGTTTAAATGATTAAAAATCATATGTATACTAGTTAGTTTGAATAGAAATATTATCCCCATTACCATTAATGACATCTAGTGTTTGAGGTCAGGCACCCCGTTTTCTTTCGAGTATCATTCATACATGGAAATATACGGATAAAAAGCCTATAGAAGTTTTCATTACATTATGTAGGGGTGTTATAGATCATGTAAAGAGTTAGGAATTTATCTTATATGTTTCTACAACCTTATAGGTACCATTCCATGAACAAATTATTTCATTTTTCATGTATTCTCCATTATCACGCCGACCCATCTCATATGATTGAGCCTGAGGAGATTGATTTTGATATTGATGCTTCATTTGAGGATTAAACTAAATATATCATTGAACATAGAAAGAAGGATCTTTGGGAAAAACCCTTACCTTTATTATAGATGCCATGGTATAATAGTAGAATACAGTATGAGACATGGTAGTGGGAGGATGACGTACAGGTCCACCATTTGGAGTTGTTCTTAGAAAGCATTTTGATTACCTCTGAGTAGAACATGGGATTAGTTACATTAAGGGGGAAGACAGAAAAATATGGTTATTCTATGAGGTAAGAATCCAATAAATTGTAGTATAATTATTAATATTGGACCAATTATGGATTACAAAAGAGTTCATGGATGTTTCGGGGGGTGTATGGGGCTTGTATGGCTCTCACAACCCCAATCGATTGAAGAAATCAATGGGATACATGGTTAGTAGAAACTCTGTGTCCCAACCTAAATAGTTTCCACATAATATTTGGGGAGTTTCATAGGGAAAAAGGGTTCATTTCTTATCCTAACTATGCCATTAGGGTCACATGAAAGTGTGGTTTGTTTTTTGTTTTTAATATATTCATATATCAATGTTGGTGCAAAGATATTAAAATAGTGTGGCCTAACCATGTGGGTTCCCTATTGTGGTGCTAATATTTTTAATATTGGTTCATGGTTTGGCCTATAAAGGCAGAAAACCATGAGACCCCATGGGTTTTGGGTAAAAAGACCACAATCCCATTAATTTTGTTAAAAACAAACCCACCATCATATTTTCTTATTTCCAGCTATAGAAGGCCTCTCCCTCCTCCATTGTCAACTCCTCCCCTCTTAAACCTATATTCATGGGTATTTTAATTATCTTATGTATTATTTTAATTCCCTTCATCTCATTTAATTCCTCCAAGTATGATCTATATTTCTTATTCAAGGTTCATGGTTCATCTTCCCCTCAAGGATTCTATTTTGATGCAGCATCATTTGCCTTATTTTTGGTGAATTGATATGTTATTTGATTTTATTTACATACAAGAGAATATAAGGGTTGATAATAGAAGAGGATTGTGCTATAGGATTGAGGAAGTTGGTCTATGACTCATCCCTCAATGTATCACCACTTATAAATTACATTTGATGTTCACATTCCATTTTCACGGTGTGTTACCCATTCAATTCATATTACAATATTATAACTATTATAGTCACGTTCAATATCACTTTACACAAAAAAAGATCATGCAATTAGTGGTAGAAACATCAAATCCATTCTCACCAAGTAGGTTGTCCTCTCTATTAAGTGTTTATTGGCCTTGATGACTATATGTGCCACCATTGGTGTGTTCTTTTACCTAACCATAACTAGGTATGTGTTTTAATTAATTAATGAATATTTTAATTTTTAATTTGAAGTATGTTATAGATATCACTAGTCCTTGGAATTTATAATACATTTAATGGGCTTCATATCAAATATAATGTTTTCAACTTAGATAAAAGGTAATGTAATGAATCTAATGAATTAATAAATGACTAGTATCAAAGTTGATATTACAAGGCCTAAATACCTATAAAATAATTGTAATTTTTTGTGTATCCATATCTCACCTTTTCATGTATAATTAAAGGTAAAGGAATTAACATAATAAATTAATAATTAATTAAGACTATTCAATGTCATCGTGTCCTTGAATCACTTTTTTATGTTAATGAAAGGTAAAGAAATGAATCTAATGACTTATTAAAAGTCGTGTGCATTTCATAGCCTAAATTGACTAAAGAATGGTGTATAAGGTATTTATTTCATAAGGACCATTTTATCATTATAGGAGTGGTTGGAATTGATCTACCCATGGATTATTGATGGAATGACTTGAGCACTTAGAGGATTCCATTTAGATTCAAGGAGTCAGTTTCTGAGGGAGACACCAACATTGGACATTGGTCTGTATCTAAATGCGTATTCCTAAAATTATTTTATATGCTCCCTCACTATCAATGAATATATTTGGATTACTATGATGAACACCTAGGATATAGCTAGATGTATTTTGGAACACGACACAATGGATTTAGGACATTTGACCTAGTCATGTTTATCCTGAAATTACTGGGGATGAGATCCATAGACTCAGATGGAATCTAATAAAATGGAATTCTCATGGAATTCCCCATGGATTACACTCATACCCATTTTTTCTATATTTCTTTAGTTACTACTATGAGTTGGCCAATCCATGTCCTCATTGATTCCTTGGTGTCGCCTTGGATCATCTTTCATTATTAATATGATCTATCTCTCTGCAGTGGACACATTTACATGAAATATCTGTATAAAAAATCTAAACAAATTAATTAAATGGTGTCTTGCTCAGAGACCTTACAATATGGGGATGAAGTAGGCATGGTATATTATTTTGGAATTGAATCATAATTATATATTCCCATTCACTACTCCATTTATATTCAAAGATTGTGTTTAATAGATGTCATTGGTGGTGGCCTATTAATATTTATATCACAGCCTATTCAGGTCTCTATTTATTCCTGGGATGTTTATATATATGTATTTATTTATAATGGGAAGTGTCCCTCAAAATAAACTTAAAATTATTATATGTATAGGATGAATCACAGTAGTAGATGACTGAGCCAGGAGTTGGTATATAAGGTAGTTTTTGGTTTTTTTGGCTCATTTCTATAGAATGTATTCCCTATTACCATTTATACAGGTTATCCTATTTTTTGATACATGAAATTACATTATCATCATTTTTATACTATACTAATCAGATTTTTAGTTCATTAATGTTGATGGATTTTTTTTATAATTTTTATTTAGTAGTTTTTTATTCTTTATTATGCTTCTAATGTTTTTAGCAATATGTTTATATATCTATATTTATTGTGTTCCACTCTAACATGAGGGAATAGTCACCCCAGGGATTCTCTCTAGAACCTCACATCTAATCAACAACCTCTAGCATACATGGAGGTTATCTTTAATACATATGGCCTATCATTTTGAGGTACCATTGAGTGGCACCCAGGTTGGGACTTCATAAAGGTGATGTGTTAGTTTGAAACAATTCCTTTTATTATACATCCCAATGTAGGGAAGATACACAATATATTTCAGTGATAGTTGTGTTTGGATGGAATGAAGAAAAGCTCATATAAGTTCTTCTATTAATGTCTCACTTGTTATCCTGTGAAGGTAATGCATCAGGTTTTGGAAGGTTTTCTGCCACCTTTTGAGATCCCATAGAATAAATTAAATAGTATATACATGGGAAATTTGATAAGGATAGAAGGGATAGTGAGATTATTTTATACTATCTAGGTTACTATTGACCACCGACGATTTTTAGAAAACCTCCTTTCAATTTGAGAGAATAGTTTGGTGGAGGGTATTGTAAATTTTTATATAAGAAACCATACATATCCATAGGGTACCCTCGATGATTATCTCCAACCTTGAGGAATGGTTTATGATATGGTTGAGGGGAATTTGGTAGGATGTATTCAATCCCTATTTCAATATTAGTACAATATTTCACCCCCATAATGATCTATGGTTCTTGTATACTATCATGAAGTTTGGTAATATGTTGATATCTTCTACATTGTACATCATCTGGTGCTCAGAGGATCAATTCCCATTGATATTTTTTTTATAATAACAGTTACCACATTATGATTTTCATGGATACATTTGATGCCTTGTATGAGAGACCCAAAAGGTCACCCTTGTAATGGAATTAGATTCATGAGAAGTCACTTATTATGATTGAAATGGTGCAGGAAATGATGGATAATGTTTTATTGATCCATTACAGTATATGGATAACATAGATCTAAAGGAAATTTTACATAGATTGACATTGTAGGACCTTGATTTTTGTGTATGGAGGTTATGAATTCCATTGTGTCTCCTCTGAAAATTATTTTAGAGTTTTTTCTGAGGATTCATGGTATCCCAAATGTTCATCCGACCATTTGAGATAATATGGAGGGCTTGTGGTGTTTCACATATCCTATCCTTAACCCCACAATTGGAGAGGATGCATGAAATCTTGAATCTACCACATCTAAGGTGATAGATTTATGATCCTATACACATCATTTGATACATATATGTGGATATTGATGATGGATCCACCTTCATGGAGTACTAAATTGAGATCAAGGATTGATATGAGAGGATCCTATTAGGACCAACAATTCATTTTGTTTGGCGGTTTTGGCAGCATGGGACAATATAAGAGAGCTCCAGGATGTTGCAGAGCTCGATGTGTTCTTAGTATTCCCGTATTTTTATTTATATTTTTATTTTCATGGATGAAAATTCTTGATGGATGTAATAATTAATTGTATAGTTTTTCCTTTTATGACATGGTAATATATTAAGAAATTTTTTCAATTCTAGGAGTTGTGATGGAATGAGATTTCAATGCCTAGTGAGCCCATAATTTATAATATATAAATATTAAATATATTAATATCAAGAACATGTATATTTTTGGGAATAATGGAATAACTTTTTAATAGGACCTTAGATTAGAAATCAGATGCCACAGTTGATTCAGGGATGTCGATGAATCAGGATTCATTAAAGTATTTGGGTGATGGATTACATATATATGGGATCTAAGAGGATCCAAAGACAGTGAGAGGTGTGTCTAGTGATATATGGGTTTGTGTGTTCGAGTTGTTTCTGATATCTAGTGATCTGAGGTCCAAGATAGATTGATGGTGGTGGATTCATCCATTTTCTGATGGTCAACAGTTGGGTATTGTGGTGGTGTGTAAAAATATGATAGATTCATAAATTAATGTATGAAATCTACTAAATTGCCTTTTACAGACTATGTGACATAAATGAACACATGACTTGTTTCCCCCCATGCTACTTCAACTAGGTTTTAGGAAATGTTAAGGATAACACATTGTTTGGACAATACCACAAGCCCTATAACCCTCACAAGATGGATGATAAATGTTCTATCTATACCGTTCCCAGACCCCATGTGGAAGTACACACTGTGTACTCTGGGATTACATGGGTGTGGGTGGGTACCTGGTCATGGCCAGGTATATAGTTAGGAACACGACATGACCCAACAAACATAGGCACAACCAAGATCACATTGTTAGGCCTCAGGTGTATTTGACACATCATGTGGGTCCCTTATTCGCTATTTATGGTGACATGTCCTCATATCCAGTTCCTTAGGAGAACACAACCAAACAGTGGAGTGGGACCACTCACCGTGTAGACCCTATACACTCCACGTATCACACCCATTTTATGAAAAATACACTATAATTAAATCATTATTTTAGATTTCGATATTTCCCTATTACAGTCATATCCTAAGAAGTTTTTTATATATACATAATGGTATCCGTCATAGTGGTTTTCATGACATATGTGTACTTTTATAAGGTTGAAGTTTCATTTGGTGATTCATGGAGATGGCTGTGATCCAGAGGGATCATTCGATAGAGGTTGGGGTAAGAAAAAATTTGTTACATCGGGGTGTTGGTCAACTATACTCCATACACTTGTCTAACTAGATCCCACTTGATAGACAAAGGATTTGTCCTCCAGTAAGATAGTGGAATCCACTGAAGGATTAAATTGTGGGTTCTATACTAACTAACTGTAACCACCAAACAATATAGGTTGTGGGTCCTCTACCTACTAAGTGGAACCCCCTGAATGACTTGGAAGTTGCGCATATACCTACTGATGGAAAACCACAGATGCACCTAAGAATGGGTTCAATACCTACTATATGGCGCCCCTAGTAGAATAAGGCATCAGTCCTCTACCACTTGAGTTGAACCCCCCCCCCCCCAATATACTAGGGTGTGGGTGATCTACCTTCTAAGAATCAATACCATGATTGACTAGGGTGTGAGTTCTATGCATACTGAGTGCAACCCCCTGACAAACTAGTTGATGTGTCTTCTATTTTTAGATTGTGGGCCCTCAGTTATGTGGTATAGTGGGAAGGAATGGATTCTCTACATAGTTTCAAAAATGAATACATGAGATGTTCGGAATAAAAAATGGACCTATTTTGAGATGTATGAAGACCCATCGACCTAGGATGGGAAATGATATAAAGATCCACATTATCTATTTTCTGTATTTATTATATGATAATATATAAGTTTTTTTAAGTTTCACCTCCCTCTTTATTTGGGATTAGTTAAGTGCATCAATTATATCCATTCATTTGTCTTCTTCCGTTTCGGGTGTGTTAAACTGGGTATTTTTATACTCACATTTTAGTGGGTTTTTTCCACACATTTCATGTCTTATAGAGATAAATAATAGAATGATACTAATTTTTGAAAATCATATGGATACTCAGTTTTATTGATAGTGTATAGTGGCCGGTCTTGGAAATCAAAAGCTTGGGTCTCTCATCTCTTTTCTACTTCAGTTTTAAGTCTAGAACATAATTTCTAGTTCAAAATTTATATTACCCCTTTTTACAATTTTTATATTGTACTCTAATTGTATTCTCTAGAGGCTATTTCAAGAATGGGTTTGCAATTGATGTCACAACCCTTTTTATTATTCATCCAAACTATTTCATAGAGATGGTAGACTATGTACATAGATGTAAATTATGAAAACTCCACCTGTTTATGTTATTCATTAGGATTTATTATCCATAGCCCATAGAATTTAAAGGTGGGATTGGGGTTGTATCAACCCAACCTTCCGCTGGCCAGGCAGGCTCTGATGGGTTGGGTCGTTACAATAAAATTATGAAATATGATTTTATTGATGATGAAGTTTTGTTTTCCCATGATATGAAGAGGAAATATGATACAAATAAAGGGACTATTATCATCAAAGAAATATTTATGAATATATTAATGTAATAATGAATATGACATTATGTATTTTAAATTATGATAACAAAACACTTATGATGTTAGAAACTGTCAAATAAAATACCATTTATGGATCTATATTCATTTGAAAAATTAAATAACATTAATAATGGGAGGATATTGAAAAGGTGAATTACATACACCATTATATATAAAATGTGGTTTATAAAGAGTTAAAGGTGTCCTGAAATTAAATTTCATAAATGAAACAAAAAACATAATTCTTGACTACCACTAAAGAACTTGAATATACTATTTAAAAAAATTAACTATCTTAATAAACTATTTTATTAAATTATTCAAATATATAATATTTTATAAAAATAATTTATAATTATTATATTCATTTATAATTATTAGTTTATAGATATTTCCAATATTGTGTTTGAGTTATAATGATAATTTTGAACTAGTTTTGTAATAGTGGTGTTGTTATTTATTCTTATCCTAAATTTAATACTTACTATATAATTTATGGTAATGTAATAGAGAAATAATTTTTTTATTAAAAAGATATCTATTTCCATTGGTGATTTATTTATGTTTCTTGAAAATTGAATCTGTGTTGTCTTATTTAAGTATTTTTAGAAATCGACGATAACACTTTGATAACAAGTCAAATACTTAATATAAACATTCCAAAACCATAAAACAATAATTATTTTATTATTGAATTATATTAATATTATTATTTAGTTTTATATTGTCATCCATGATAGTGTTTTACTGAATTTTTCAAGAACATTGTTAAAGAATACCAAATCTGAACATACAATAATTCAAAGGTTGAGTATAGTTAAGGAAATGTTTATAACAAACCTTTAAAGTAATTATAAAGATATTATTATTGTTATTTAAGAGTTTGAATAATATTTTATTTATTTTTATATTAACTGAAAATATATATATAAATTTCAAAAATGATTCTTTGTTGAGATGGTAGTCTCCAAAATAGATGGTTAACATTTCCATTTTTAAAAAATGATAGGAAATAATGGTGGAATATTATTTTTCCCTTAATATTAATAATTATATTATATATGTCAAACCAATTCATTAATTCCATCCATATAACTAGTGAGGAATGGTGGTTGTGGAGAATGAATGATGACACTTCATGGAGGTGGTAGTGCGCATAATGCAAGATTGAGGGTCAATTATAAGAAATAAAAAATAAAGGTTGTTTAATTAATATAATAAAACTTCAGCATACTAATGATATTTAGTTCATCATATTACTATTGTGATGTGATTTTTTAAGAGATAGGTTAAGAATAAAATATATAGTGTAAGTAATTCATATATAAATTCATTGAACGTCCACTTTGTGATCTCTATAGAATTGATGTACATAGGATTACATGTATTGACTATAGAAATATTGTAGTGTAAGGGACATATAGAAGATGAAACATTTATAAGGTTGCAAGGATATTTAAAATGGAATTTGGATACGCTAATATGATAAAATTTCCCATTTTTATAACTAAAGAAAATACAAATTTTGTTAACACACATTACATTTGAAAGATATCATTTGACTATTCAAGGTTGAATGACTCCAAATGACATAAATATTGTATTTCTGGATGATAAATTAAAAAAAAAATCTTTCAACACATTTATTAATCATTATTGATGACATTTACTCTTAAATTGATACATTTTTATATTCTGTTTTTAATTGGGAAAATTGTTTTTACCCAAGTAAATTTTATTTTACTAAATATATTTATAATATCAACTCTTAAATATTTTGTGATACATGAACAAAAATTTAATCCTTATTTTTTATATTTCAATTTATATATATCAAAATTTATTTTTTATTTTTAAGCATTATATATATATATATATATATATATATATTTATGTTGAAAAAAATATTCCTTCAACATTAAGTGTTCTTTCACTTGTTTTATATTGATTACTAATTAAATGAGTAATAATATATTTAAATATAGGAAAAAATTATATAAAAATGTAATTTTTATTATATTTTAATTTATTTTATTTTTAAAATTTACAAAATAATAATTATAGAATTATTTAAAAGTAAATATTTGACCATTCTCTTAGAAAATAACTTTCATTATAGTAATAAAATATTTATGAATAAATTGAAAATTTCCTTATTAAATTATAAAATAATGTTGATCTAAGATATTAAATCCATTTTATGTATTTAGATTAAAAATTATATAAAAACTAATTGTCAATATAAGTGAAAAAAATTGGTTTTTACTGGAAAATGTTACTTGAGTTTCAAAAATGATAAACATGGGTTTGAAAAATAAAATGCAATAATTTTTAATGATCAATTTTACTTATAAATATGTATCATTAAATACATTTTTTGAAAAACAACATTTCATAAAATATATTATGATGAAAATTCTACAAAATTGATGCTTTTAACATAATATTTGTTTTTTACTATTCACCTAAAACACATTTTTATCAATGAAAATCCCAAAAAAACTGTGTTATTTTTTAAAATGTAAATCCAAATGTTTAATTATTATTCAACTATTTAATTTTATAAATTTTTAAAAAATATATATACAATATATGAGGAAAAAATTATAAATAAATAAACAATCTATTTTAGGTGAAAATTTAAAAATTATAAAGCACTTTTCCTAAAAAAAAATTACCTTATTGATTAATTAATTATGCCATCCTAATTTATAGATATTTATTACCTCTAATTACATACATAATATTTATTAATATGTTATGATCTGGTGGTAATAATGGGTTGTGATTCAACTTACACAGATATTCTAGAAACATCTTCAAGCCTGAATTTCTAATGAAATTGATTTTTTTATACTAAAATTTGTTTGTGTTCATTATGTGATTTTTATAATTATACCCCTTGAAAATATACCTTAGTCTTTATATCATATAATTATCATTATAAGTAAGACATCATCCAATCAATTAATTTTTATTCCTTTTATATGTATATTTTCAAATGTGATTACTTCTTTTTATACACTCAAATTTAGTTATGATATTATAATAGGAAAAAAATTAACATGCCCCAATTTCATTTTAGATTTATGTTTTATATAGATTAATATATTAACATTTTATTTTATTAAGAAAAGTATATTGTGATTTTTCATGTCATTATAGTATCTCCAATTAAATAAATTTTTTCCTCATAATTCTAATTATTACTTACTAATGAAGTGGTTAGGTTTTTAAATAAGATAAGAATGACTCCTAATTTAGTTTCTAATGAGGTTTAATCAATAATATCTTCACTTTGATTACTGAACTCGTCTTTTCCAACATAAAACGAATATAGTTAGCATTGAGTTTCTCTATGACCATTTTTATTAAATAGCAAAATAAAATGGGATTATTTTTTTATAGGATGTTTATAATGATCCTTCTATTATTTGGTGACCATATTCTTATTCAAATATGTAATTTTCGTTTTTGGAAATAATATGGACCTCTTTTTCAAGAGAATCAATTTAATCATAAAATGAAATCAAATTTGACTGAAGATTGGATTATAAGATTTTAAAGTAATAATATTTATACAATCATCCTTAAGAGGTGATTTATATAAATGGTGTACAATAACCATACCAATATATGTTATTATAATTAATTCATCATCTAGTCATTTGTGTTTAGATTGGACGACCATCGATAACATAAAAGGTATATAGGAGTATGTTTAACATGACATGAATAAAACAATCTTTATTATTTAGTGGGGGAGATGTGTTCATAAATACACATTATCTTTCAATCTCACTTACATAGTTTTCATTTCATATGAATTCCCTATTCATGAAAATTGGTAGTGCTTATCATATTTTTATCCATTAGATTAGGGGACATAAATTGATAATGTTCATGTTTCTCATATTGAAGAAAATTAATTTTCCTTGGTACATTATGATAAACTATTTTTTCATTTCACTATATAGAAAGATATCTTAACTTTTCAATAAAATTTATTTTGTTTATGCCCTCATTTACCATAGTTAAATCATCTCCCAATACTTTTGAGATATTTTACTACATTCTTCTTCCCACATTTTTTATAAAAACAATTTGTATATTATATTATTCATCATCTTTATCACCAAAACATTCATGAGACTCTATAATTATTTTCTTATATTTTATGAGAAACTAAACTATGTTGACATTGTTAATCCCAATTCATGAAAAGTAGTTTTAAATATCTAAAATGTTACCACTTCCTCTCTTACAAATTTGTTTCATTATACTGAAAATATATTTATTTTTCATTGAATAAGTTATTAACAAATATATTTTTGGATTCATCCATTACTAAACCCAAAAATATTTAGTCATAAATGATGAATAAATCACACCATAATGGGAATTATTATAATATAATTTGAAGAAAAATTCAACATTAAAATGTATTACTTTATGAAATTATTGAATTAGATTTTCAATAATACTAAATCAATCTTGGTTCAATATAGATTTCATTAGGAAGGGTTATTTACTATTTGATAACATAATTCTATAAAATAATAAATCACCCCTAATTGATTTTGAGGTGAGTTTAATTAACCAATGTGTATCCTGCAACAATTTCTAGCCATATATATAGTCTTCAGCCCACTCATTGTGAACTAGAGTGATGATTGAATTTATACACGAACATAATCATTTAGGGTGATCATACTTAGGTAAATATATTCCAAAACATCAAAAAAATTACAATATCCAAATAATTTATTGAATTTATTTAATAATCATACAATCGCTTTCTTACCAAAACATTGAGATGTTATCTAATATATTTATTTACACCCTAGGTTTATCCGTTGGATTTTCACTAATGATATATTATAATAATTTTAAAAATATTAAAAATTACATAACCAAACCTAAATGTCTATATATTACATCATTGTTATGATCCACCGCAACATATTATCTATTGATTTATCCTAAACTAATATCGCAATATATAATGTATTATAATCCAATATTTGATACAAACAAATGATTACCCAAAAACATTTCTATATTAATTACTTCAATTATTGGAATTATTTCATTAAAATAAATAAAAAATTAAAACAAGGTTTCTATTTTTAGGGTATTTAGAAAGTAATGTAACTAAAAAATGCGTGTATTTTTCTATTAATGGTAACTTTCCAAACTACATAATAAAATGGTTGTTCCAAAAAATTCCTTATTATCACCCTCTATTTCTCCATATAAGATTATATGCTTGAAATTTTGTATTATCTCCATAACATGGGGACATTAATACATAAGGAATGGATGAGATCATATGATCCGAAAGGTGGATCACAATTTTCAATAATAAAAGATCATATGTGCACATAAGATAATCATATCGGTATAATAAATATACATAAGAAATTTATACCCAACAAATCACATATCAAAATTTCATGTCATATGTTGTGAAATAAAATAATAATACATTATAAAAATGGATTTTATTATAAAATATATATATATAATTAAATGATTATTATATAAACCTATGATTTTAGGATATATTTCTCTTTATATTAATTAAATTTACATAATAACATTCATTACATGTGACACTGGGTTTTTGGAAAACTATAATATACTATTAAATTATTATTATTATTCAATGTGGAATTTATCACCTCATCATTAGATTTGTGGGTGTGAATATGAAACAAAAAATTATGAAAATGTGTTGTTTCAATATATATACAAATAATCCATTATTATTAAAATGGCTATAAATGAAAATTTAATCATTTAACGGTTAAAATTATTGTTTTTATAAAACAAATTATGTGCATAATAAATGTTTATCTTAATAAATATAATTAATCACTAATGATTACTAATTTTACTTAAATTTGATGATGATATATTAAATAAAATAATTTACCATTAATTTAATTATTCTAATAAGGCATATAATGATGTTAAACTTACTTTCATAATTAATAATACATTTTTCAAAAATAAACATTTTTCATTTTGGGAAATTATTTTAAAAAGAATGTTTTCCAGTTTTAGAAATGGAATCTTGAAAAATTGTTTCCATATATAGAATAAGCATTATTAATATTATTTAATATAATTGACATACTATTTGGTCATTATGATTTGTAAAAATGGAAAAAACTTAATACTATTGTAAATGATAAAATGTTGTTAATTATGGTTTAAACTAATGAGATGTGGGTTAAAATGAAACAAAATTCTAAATCATATATGATTAATTGGTTTAGATATTATCTCTTCCAAAAAATGATCATGGGGTAATTTCAGGACACTTGACAAATAGAGTTAATTTTTTATATCTAATATTCATAATAATTTCAATTATTCCAATCCACACAATTATATAAGGGTGACCTTAAATATCATACTCCACAATAATGGATCCCTTTAGCTATAGAAAACCCTAAACAAAACACTTAACATATTCCCTATATTCGTTCATGATACTTTAATATTCTAAAAATAGTAACCCAAGGATCAATAAGAAGATATTAAATAGAGGGTTATTATAACTCCATGAAAATTTATTCTAAATTATTAATATTATCGATATATTTCCTAACATGAAACACCAATGTTTATGTGAACATTGAGATAAAATAAACTTATTGTAATAAAAATATGACTGTATAACCTAGTTGAAAATTGGGAGGTATGAATAGTAATAGGAACAGTTTGAAAAATATGTATAATTTTTCGAAATAATGAAAATATATCAATTAATAAATTATCAATTTTATGTTAATTGGTTTTATTCATTGAAAATATATATTTTTCAAAAAAATTGTTAAATTTTGTGCATATAAATTATAATTAATTTTTCAAAAAATTATAAATAACTTTCTTGTGTTTGAATATAAATTTTAAAATCATCATTATAATATTATCATTTGGTTGGTTTCCAATATTTTTAAAAAGTATTATTATTATTTTAATAGAAAAAATTACCGATTTTTGTAAAATGGTCATTTATCATCATTAAAAAAACTAATTTGAAAGCATAATTATTTTTTCAATTTTATACTAAAAAATAAAATTATACTTTACTTAAAATAATATTATTAATTACATATGAATTAGTTTTTCACTTAATTATGTTATATGTTCATTTTTTGGATTAAAACGCATATTTATAAAAACAATTAAGGTGAAAAATGTGTTTCTATAATCATAAATGAATTTTATTTCAATATAATAATTATTATTATGAAATGTGTTGGTTATATATTCTATCATGTATTTTTACATTAATATAATAATTATTTTTTTCAAGTAGTGGGGGTAAATACAGTTTTATACTTAAAATACAATTTCTTGAAATGGGTATAAATTTAATGATTATAAAGTATTTTATAAATAAAAAATTGAATTTATAATAATTGAATTTGATAAAATTTATTCCATATTTTCAATTATAATTCCCAAATTTTAAATGGAATCCATATTCATTTTTTTTCTTAATGAATATTTAAAACATTAAAAATATGTTACCACGGTTATGGCTAAAATATGTTTAATATCGATGTTAAACTAAGAGATAAGTGTAATATTTCAATAGAAACGTGTATAATAATTATTTTTTGATGAAATTTCAACTCTATATTATAATACATTTTAATTATTTACCATTTGGATAAAATTTCATATGATAATTACATTATATTATTTCAAATATTATGTAACTACATGTGGCTCTTGTCACTCACTTATGAAATGAAATATAATCTCCTCACATATTAAAAAATAATCATCCTTATATATTTCAATACCCCTAACATATTACCACAATAGATTTTTTTTTATTTATCCTAGATCCTATGGAACTCTCCTAACACCAATTTTTCATGGCGTCAGTTGAAATCCAATAGAGGCCTTCTGAATAATTGGTATAAATCATAAAATAGATCATTCCATTTTATTTCGTCATAATAACTATTTAAACCTAATGTATGTCTCAGAAAAAATATTAATACAATATAATAAATATCATTATATGTTATTTGGATGATATCACAACCATTTCACACTTCTTTTGCAAGAAATTTAAATTAAAAGTTTCATTTGTGCATACATGTGGACTACCGCCCCTACATAGTATTATGATTCATTTTCCATCACAATATTTAATTGATGTTAGTTATGATGGATATATTTTCTATATAACATATTTATGAAATTTTAATGCTTCTAGAATTATAATATCTTCTCTACCTTCTTATAATACCTTTAATTGATATAAAATAATGTGGATTGGGTTAATGTATCGACCACCACCCCAATAAAATGATTTAAAATATTTTTAATTTATTAATTATATATATATAAATACATATATATATTTAATTAATATATATTATTATAATTATACAATAATTATTCTTTGGTTTTTAATTATTATCTACCCTACTTACATTTCAAACATCAGAAATATTAAACACCACGTGCTCATATTTACGGACTACTGTTTCCCTGAAGTGAAGAAAATAATTTCTATTACCAAATTATATGAATGGTTATAAAAGTTTATATAATTATTAATTATGATAAATATGAAATTAATATTTTTTAGATATTATGGAACCACGATAAAAGTGCAACTACCAAAACTATTAATCATAAACATACATGAAAATGAAACTATAATCACCTAAAAACACGGATTTTTAAAGAGTTTTTAATAAATGGGTTTTGGAATAATATTATAGAATAATATATGATTTTATGATATTTTGAATGATTATTTTATAAAATTATAATTTTATAAATTTATTATATCATAGGTTAGAGTACTTATAAATCAAGTTAGATATAATTAATGGGTTGTGAGTCTCAAAATTGTTTTGTTGACACATGTTTTATGTTATGAACCTATTAATATTTATGAGTTTTATATATTGTTTGTATTACATTTTGTATCATGAATCCTTCTTAATTCTTGGTATTTAATTTTATAATTCAAATTATTCATCCTGGGTGTTTTGATTAGAATGTTTCAAAGGTGGTAAAGGTGTATCGAAAAAAATGCATTTTTTAGGAAATGTTATTTCATAAACCTATATTATTTTATGAAGTATATTTACCAAAAAATGATATGTTAAATCATGAATATAATTATATTCATGTTATTTAAATCTTTATTTTATTTTATTTCTTTCATGCTCCTAACAACATAAAACGTAACAAATTACTAAGTGTTTTATTTTACAATATCATTTTTACTAGGAATATTTATGATTAAAATTTTAATGATTATATTATATAAACAACATATATCAAATCTCATGTATTTTATTTTCCTTGGGTAATTACATGAAAAAAATGTTATTTTCCCTTTATTTATCCTTTCTCTAGGTACTCATAGCTCCTAAATAATTCTTATAAGGAAAACCAACATTGTTTTTTATATGATTTGGAATCCATTCATTCATGACCATATTTTCATTATTATATTTTGAAAAACCTTTTCCCATTTCAATAATTGTTTATTACATTCATTTTTAACATTTTGTAATTTCTATAAAAAAATTTAAATTGAATTTTCTTTTTATTTTTAGATTTATGTAATTTTTAATAAAGATATGGACCAAAATATTGTTTTAACATACACTGTAGGAAAGTATTTTCTAGACACCATTAATAATGTTTTATTTTTATAATCCTTTACATGTATTCATGGTTAGTTTCATTTATTATATTTTACATTATATAATGAAATTTTTTATTATTTTAAATAAGTGATTTGAAAAATTAATGAGTATTTTCCTCAAGAATTATTTGAGTGATATATTAAAAAATATATGAAATCATCCATTGAGGTGGAATATGCTTCACATGTGATATGGTTGTATGATACCCTAAACATTCATTCTATAGATAGTTTTTTATTTTGACTATGAAATATTGATGAATATTTTTTTCAATCCCTTGGATAAGCTAAAATGAAATTATAATTGTTTTCATGGTCCAGTGTCATACATATAAATAGATTATTATTATGTGATGTGGGGGTATATTATATTCATTCAATGAATTTTGTAGAGTTTTGTTCACTATAAAATGATATAGATTAGTTTATCCTAAGCCCAAAATAATGTACATGGGAGGTTATCCCAATACCAATATAGTGTATTCAGAAATTTATCCCAATCCCAAAATAGGTATAATGTTTGATAGAACAGTCCAAATATTAAAATAATTCCACTATGGGTATCCTTGAAATAACATTCCATTGAATAAGATTATTCCACACTTATTTACACTATTTTAATATATGATTTAATACCAATTTTATTCTCTCTTGGATCATGTTCATTGATTCATTTATGATTCATTTCTTATGAACTTCCAAGATTTATTCCATGACATGTGACTAGGATCCATGAATTGTAGGGAATTTTTAACAAATTTTAGGATAATGTTCGCATACCATTATACTCCATTTATGATTAAATAATAATTTATATATCCAATGTTTAAACATACTGATTATATTATCTCAAAATTTATTATGTTTTTCCCATGATATGAAGAAATGTTTTAAGGATGATATGTTTATGAATTGTGCTAATTTTTAAGAACATAGTGGGAGAAGATGTGTATATTTTTTATACATGTAATTTATATATATAAGATTACAAATACACTAAATTATTATTGATTTATAATTCATCATAATTATATGTAATGATTATTCATCTAAAAAGATATAATAATTATGTATTTAACATTTCTGTTTCTGTAGTTTGTATTAGAGAAAGGTCTAGTTATTTTTGAAAAAATGATGGAGAAAACATTTTTTATAATCCACATCATTAGCCTTTGTATTGGAGAATACTCTATTTTATGGAATGAGAGAATATTGTTTTCGTAGAAAATTCATTCATATCTAGATACTATCATTTAGAGGTGGATGTTATACATATGGTACAAGGGGTTACAACTCTGAAATGAGAGGATTGGGTATTAAATCGACCATCATTGGTAAAGGATGAGTTGTACAAAGAAAACACGCCTAAATAGACACTTATAGGGGATATTATTATGTTAATTAATAATTTCATATTGGACCACTATGAAGGATTTAAATAGATGATGACCATGGATAACCTTGGATAAAACTATGGTTTCATAGATTGATTATAAGGTTTCATGATTTACTCATCTTGTGATATAGTTTTTCACGATTACATGATTACTCACCATTTTTTTATTTCTCCCACTATTATTTTTTAAATAGATATCATAAATAATGATAATGAATGTTAATAAGGAATTTTATAGGCAATTCAAGGATTTTCCATTTGGGAACCCAAATTAAATTTGATCTATATAGAGAAACCATGTGAATATTTATTTCTATATAACATGATATATAATTAACAACCTCAACATGAATGATCTTAGCAATGCACATAATAATAATAAAATGGTGTTACATCAGAGTTTAGTCGATGGAAAACATTTAAGAAAGATTTTCCAACTACAAACATATTGAGTTTGTGGGATAAACCACTATGAAAAAGTTTCCACGGGAATTGGAAGATATATTTTTTGTAGTTGATAAAGGAATAAAGAAAATATTTGTCAACTGAAAATGAAGATTAATACAGAGGGAGATAAAGAAATTCCTAAGGTACTATTTATTGTTGTATTTCTAGTGTTTGGGGAACAAGGGGATTATCTGTGATAATTTATTACTCTAAGGAATAACACATAGACCATGAAAAGTCTTATTTTATTGCAATAATTTAAGTGAAATGATTTATTTATTTATATATTTCTATTTGAAAATTTTGATGTCGTGGTGTTTTAGAAGTGATATTCTAGAGATTTGAACCATGAAACATCATATAGATTATTACAATGTATTTTTACTTTATAGAATTGAATGAATATATAAGAAGGTACCAATAACATGGAAAATTGATTTATGGGTAATGTGATACTTTTTGGAAAATCATATGAGTGAGTGATAAATATCTATTAATATGTGCCTAAGGTTCACATAATATTTTTTAGTTTGGAAATATAGTTCATTAATGTTAATAAAATAAATTGGACAATATTGACGTCCATGAGAACGATTAGTAATCTTATGATGATGTTATTGATTTTTAATTTGGTAAACCTTTTTGAATATCCGAGTTTAGGGAATATATTAACTAGTTTATGAGGTTGTTTATGGGATATGCATAATGTAAATTTTCTATAGGATATATGTTTTCATTGAGGTTTTATGGTGATTCATGTTATTGTAATCATTAAGAATAGTATATAAGAATGGTGTTAACAGGTTTACTTTGTGAAATTAAGAGATACTTTTTGTTGTATATGGATAAAAGATATATTTATTATGGAAAAATGTGTACATTTTTCTGATTTTTTGAGTGTTTAATACTGGTGAAGCATTCTTTGAGACTTGTATAATTTATTTATTTGTAAAAGCATTATATGGTTCATTTTTTATTATTATTTACAAATTTGAAAATAATATTTTAAATGAACTGTTATTAATATTAATTATTATCGAATATACTCTCAATTTCATACTTTCTTATCTAAATAGAGAGAATAGTAGTAAATTAACATAATTATATCGATGATATGATTAAATAAAATATTATTTTAAGGCATCAGGCGTATAAATTTTAAATTGTTCATTTTATATTGGAATATGGGATTAAAAGAGGTGAAAACTAATTAAAACATGAAACCATGTAAAGAAATTATGTTAATAAATATTAATAAATCATGTATGTATACATTCTCAAATTCAATGGTAAAATAATTCCTCAAATATAGGAAAAATAATCTTGAAAATTAAATTATTTTTCTTTTTATAATTTCTTATAAAAATTTACTGTTGTTTTCAGCCCACGTTGATTTATGGTCGGAAGTAAGTAGCTTTATAGTTGCAACATTCCATAACACAATAATTTTTTATTCATATAGTAACTTTAACCTAAATTTAAATAATTATGTGTCCCATTAATGTTCACCTTATCTTGGAACTCAGTATTTTTTATTTTAGGTATCCTTTATATTACTCATTTTTCCTTTTTTATGTAAGTTTTTTTATAACATTGTGTGATGTATGTTTTGAACAAATATTTTTATAGATAATGATTGTTTTATTTATAAGATAAAAAATTTAATGTGATATTTATTTTATGGGAGAAGAATTTAACATCCCAAAAATTTAGTTTAAATATATAATTTTCTCAATATAATTGTTTACACACAACATCTAGCATTATCTGAAATATGATATACTATAGAAATATTATAATTTTAATGTGATTGATATAATATACTAGAAAAATGAAAATTTATAATTATATTTATTAAAATTATTATATATACAAGGGTTTCAAATAATGAATATAAATAATTTATCCAGAATAATTAAGTAATAAATTTTTATTATGACATTTTTCACTTCTAAAAAATGTTTTTGCAAAATTGGTTTTTATTGGATTTTATGCATGATAATATTAATAATTTCAAAAAAGTTGTAATTTTTTTTATATTTATAACTAGTTTTAAATAATAATTTCAATATTTAAAATGATTAATTTTATAGATTTTTAAACAATGAATTATTTTTAGGTTAACAGTGAAAATACTGTTTTTTGTAAAACTATCATTTCTATTCAATAAATGAATTAATTTTAAATTCCAATTATATTTTTTTGTTTTATGTTATAGTAGAATATTTCTATTTAAAATAAAAATTATTCAGTTACTTATATATGATTCAATATTATACTATATTTTTAATATGTCCATTTTTGTGTGTAAAATTAAATTGTTCTAAAAAATAAATTTATGTGTATAATGTGTATTTAAAATAAAAACATAATTAATAAAAATTTAAAAAATATTATAAGATAATTATTATATTATATATTATATAATATATTTTTCCCGTTAATAATACAGTTATTTTGAGGTATTGAGTGAGATTATATATAATTTTATGCATAAAAATGGATTATTCTAAAAATGGGTTTACATTGAATTTTTTGTGCATATATAGAAATTATAATATTCCACATATAGAAATTGAATTTTATAAAATAGATTCCTTATTTATAATCATCAATTTATATTTTTTAAATAATGTCACTTTCAAATTTTTTTCATAAAATTTTTTAAAAACAGTAATGATTTGTTTTCGTGGTTAACATTAAAACAATTTCACCAAGGTTTCAAATAGGATATATGGTTAATATTTTCACATAAACCTATATAATTCTCACTATTTAAATAAATTTTGGCCCTATATTATTTTAATATATAATTAATGTCTTTTTGGAGGATCATTCATATGAAAATGAGATTATATTATTTAAATATTTTCAATTATTCCTTACGTGACCCCTTCCTTATATATAATAAAAATGCTATTGTAATCCATAATTGGGGAATTTTGAACCATATAGCTCATAAAATACCTTTATTAATACATTTTGATATTCCTTTTCATCATTATATATCATGTAGTCACCCACAATTGAAATAATTCAAGGATTTTGGTGGTAGACAAAAGTGGTCTCTCAAAGAAGATGTATAAATCATAATCAAGATTCTTTAAAAATTTTACATATTCAACCATATATAAAAAGAAATTACTCAGTTAAAACATGACTAAAATTGTATAATCAGAATAATAAGATCTTATTATGATGATTTCAAAACCATTGGCAGAAAATTTTCAATTAAATGTGAAATTAAAGTATATCTCATTCGTAAATGTGGATCACCACCTCCACAAAGATATATAATTCATTTTCCATTACCATTACCCACGAAATATTACTATGATGGGTTTAATTATTAAAGATGATATTTTTGACATAATTATTCTAATAAAATTATAATGGCATATCTACCTTCTTAATAACCCATTTTTTGGTAAACAATAACATCGTTTGTGCGTGTGTGTGGACTACCTTGTCGATAATGTGATATGAATTGTTTTACTATTAATATTGTAAATATATTAAAATAACGAATTATTTATTGAATATATATTTTATTTATTCTATAATAATTATTCTAAAATTCTGAATTGTTATTTAACATACTTTTTTCCATCTATAGAGATTTGGAAATATCAATTGTGTGTATATATGGACTATCGTTTCCACGAGGTGATATAATTAAATTTTCCAAACTGCTTTATATAAATTGTTATAAAAGTTTATATAATGAGCATATATGACACTTATGAAATTATTTTCATTATAGAAATAATTAAAGCATGATCCACATGTAATGATAATAAAAGTTTAACAAAAAACACACGAAAAACATAATGTTTTTTCATCAAAACAAGGTATTTAATATATAATTTATAATAAATAGGTTTTGAAAATTATAATTGGTTGATAAATTATATTATAATTTTATAAATGGATTTGTTATAGAATTAAAATAAATATAAATTTATTTTACATCATTTTATATATCTTAATATCCTTGTCATGTATAAGAAAAGTATTGAAACCCGAGCTTTAAATACATTGATATTATATATTTTTAGATGAATATACATTGTATTATGAAAACACCCACCTTAGTATAATAATAGTTTAGTTTTATTGGAATCATGGAACAAAATATTTTTAATTTCTGAAATATATTCAATGTCTCACATAAAGGTCTTCCCCTCTAGTACTAGTAGATAAAACCATTCTTCATAACCTATGGAAAGGAAACATAAGAAAGGGTGAGGTTAGATTATAAAAAAGTGTAATCAATTATTATATATCTATATAAGAATAAAATGAACATATGGGAATGAAAACATGAGAATAACATTTGAAAATAATACCCTACATATAAAATATTATAATCGTGAATCAAAGAATAAATATTTTTAGTTTATAAAACATGAATCATAAGAGAATCAGAGAACCTGAGCCATGAAAGAAAAAAATTGGTATAAGATAGCGACTTTTTATATCACACATAATTATAGAGAATTATTTCCTTAGTAGTCAGGCTCATTTCCCAAACATATTAGGGAACTCTATGGGTGGCTACATGTAACATCCAGACCTATGTGCCACATGGTAGTTCCCTAAGTTGATAGGTCTAATAACCTCAATCGCACCTCCCTGTATACCAAATGTTTCCAACCCACAATGAGTGTCCAATATCGATCTTGAGGGGACTATATCGTCTTTATCATAGGTTCTCAACAGTTTAAATTAATAAAAAAATAACAAAATTATATAACTATAACTAGACTAATATCATAACCATAAATAGAATAATACTAGTATCACATGATGACAAAAATAGGAAAACAATATTCATAAGTAAAGCGGTAGATATGGTTGTTGGAGTTGGTGTCCTAGAACCAACTTCTATATACATTATGATAACGTTTATTCAAATTCTGGAACACTAATTTTTTTTTATCACATCTTGATTATTCATCTCTGTAACATAGAATGTGATAATCTCCATATAGTGCCTATCACACTAAAATGTAAAAAGAGTTCCCCATGATAATGAGAACCTGGAAGTGCTAATACACTATTAATAAATATATGTTCTATTTCCCGATGATATCATTTTAGAGAAAAAAGTGATACCCACTATCAGGGGTGTACAGGATATAAGGGATGGAGACTCATAGGACATTGAGGAACCTTCACATCGTGTACACCCATGGTAATATCCACAAAGATATTATGGTAACGGAACCCGCCGATAGAAGATACACAATTATATGTGTCATTGGATGTTCCTATATGTGAAAGTGTGTATTAGTCCATAGACTTTATGATTGTTAATAATAATTTTTATTAGTCATGTAGTTTTATGTAATGATGAAAACCATGATGATAGATTTTTTTAGAGAGGTAGGATATGTTGGACTTGTCGCGATTAATATTTCATTATGGAATAATGTGAGAAAGGATTTATCCCATATATTCTTTAATGGAAGTTAATATCTCAATTCCTTTGATGATAATGGTATATCATAAATATATCAATGCCCACTATGTTCTATAGGAAAGTTCTATTTTCATAAATTCAATGAAAGAGACATCAAGCACATTAGTTGATAGCACCATCATGCAACCTTCCTTATTTGAGATATTGTGATAAAGGGATCAGATTACATTAGTTGATGGCACCATCATGCAACCTTCTTTATTTGAGATATTGGTAAAAGGTATTGTATACATGCAAATTTCCTTGGTGTGTACCTCAGATAGACAATTATTTATGTTCACATTTTGAGCTCGCTTTTACATGTCGTGTACTTAAACCAAATTACATAAATTTAAAATTTATTTATTATATTATATAAACCTTGAGACACGTTCTTTCATGTGGTCATTAAGTTGATAAGAAATTCCATCTCATTGGTTGATATATATATATATATATAATATCTGTATAATGTTCATATCGTCATATCATGTATGAGTCGTATTACATTTTTTACTCTATGTGCACTGGATAATAATATGTGACAAAAAAACATGTAATTCATGTAGTCATTATTTTTATAATACACATCATGAATGTACATGATATGTTGTGTATTCCATATGTCACAAGATAAAATAGTATATGAGTATAATAAAAGTTGGGTAGATTCAGATGGGTATTCACCATGTTTCCTCCAAGGTACATTTATGTACATAGTAAATTTTAAATGATTCTTTTTTAAATAATAATGGATGACAATCTAAAGGAAATTTGGAAGAGAATTAAGATAAAATAATTTATTATTTAAATTTGATAATTAATTGATTAGTGAACAGCTTATCTTAAATAAGAATAATTGATAATTGAATGAATGTTTTATTTAATGTATAATTTGTTAAATGCATATAGATGATCATGAGAAAATATCAGACCTTTGTAAGTGATTTGATTCCATTTAATTTATTATTTAATTAAATTTTTGGCCTATTTTCATTCTATCCTCTTATTATGTAGGGTCGTTGTTCTAATAATTTCTTTTATGTAAACTTGTTTCCCCTCACATACGTGAGTAAAATCATGTTTAATGGATGGAGCTCCAAAGCTAATAAAGGATGTTCAAGTTTGGAGTCCAGTTGAAACCAATAAAATATAGATACATTGGTGGACATGTGTAAATCCATAACATTATCCTTAAATGGTTCAATGTGTTTTTAGCCATGGACAATGATTACTTTATCTACCACATGATAAAATATCAACTTGTAATATATCATGATCATACTTATTTATTATTTTATTTATTCCAGTTGCATGGTAATCTCTCTATCGATGTTTTATCGCGAACACATAAATTAATGGAATTAATGACCATGTAAGATAGAAATAAAATCATTATCTTTTTACTAAATATTATGTAAGACAAGGATAATTACTTATCTAAATCCACTTAATATTAAAAAGAATTTAATCATGTTAATAAATGGAAATTTATCCCTAAAGGATAAAACACCTCAATTATAAATTATATCAGTATATCCTTCCAATAGCTTTATTAAAATAAAATCATAGTTCAATGTGCTTGACCCGCCAATATTGGGTGCTTTCAATTAGAAGGGAATTATAATTTGATGTTTTGGGTTGACTAAAATTAGTTCACCTTAAGGGTTGACTGTTGGAGAAGGACTTAGAGTAACTGAGTGGAAAAGGTTGAGTAAATCAAGAATTCTGATTTCTAGATTGGGGGTCCCCTAAATAGATCAAGGAATTGTGAATTTAATGCAATTCACATTCAGAAAGCCTACCAAAAACCATTCATGTTTCTTTAAAAACTAATTTTCAGGTAATGAGTATGGTAATATGGATCCTTTACACTCGAATATCAATGAAACAAGACATTCTGAATCCAATGTTGAAAGATATTGGGTGTCAATGAAATAGTGTGAGAATAAAAATTTTAATATTTATTTATTTTTCAAAATTTTATCAGATAATGTACTAAAATTATTCTGATCATATTTCTATAAAGAATATTAAAATGAATTCAAACATATAATGGTTACCCATACTAGAGATGGATAACAATCACAACAATAAAAATCCATGTGAGGAAAAGTCTCTTACACGTCATACATTACCATAAAAGGAAATTGTATGTGATGGATGAACTTTTACCAGTTGCACCTGGTAATGAGGCAAGTGATGAAGTGTTATCTCTCTATGAGAAACACTTGAATGATTCTATATATATTCGGTTCTTTATGAAATCATCCCTGTAGAATGAAATTTTAAAGAAATATGAGGACATGGATTTATATAGCAAGATGTCTTGCCTTTGGGACCTCTATCAAGAGAAGGAAAGACAAGAGAGGTAATAGATCTCCAATGATTTTTTGTAACTATGTTTGGAGACTATGCACAATCCGGGACTTATGTATTCAGGTACATTTTCTACCTTGAATGCATATACATCTTATGGATTAAATTACTGGATGAGTTGCATAAAAATCTCATTATTACATCATTTCCCTAGACCTTCTGTAGTTTTATTTTCAATTAGAATATAATAAATAATGGGAAGCACCTCTCAAAACATCATAAATTGATTCTACAAGTGGATAAGGACATGTGGAATTATAAAACAATGGTCCTTATGGTATATAAGAAATATAAGAACAAGGAAAAGGGGGTTAAGACATATCAAGCATCTAAATCTCCCAAGTACAGTTCTAATAAGAAGAGGAAGATGGAAATGTAGGGCATTGAGAAGGAGGAAGTATGTTTTTCATGTTGAAAGTCAGACCACTGAAAGAGAAACTAAACCCAAAATCAAAGGGTATGATAAATGTGAATTCATTATTGAGCGTAATCTTTAAATATATACACATTGGGTATTAGATGCAGCTTTTGGTGCTCATGGATATATCAGAATGTAGAAACCATGTAGACTTTAAAATATTTCTCAAAGAGAGGTGGATTTGAGAGATACAAATAGACCAAGGCTGGATTCCCTATCCATTGGTGACTACAACCTTTCATTTAAAACATGAATGATTTTGGTTTTAAAATATTATTATTATATACATGTGGTTACCAAGAACATAATTTTTGTATCATTCCTAGATACATATGCGTTTAATTAGGAATTTGGAAATAAAAGATGATTATTTTATAAGGAGAACATCTTCTATAGTGTGGTACATTTAAATAATGTTATTTATGTATTACATTTTGAAAAAAATAGTAAATTGATAACCCATCATGTTCCCACAACTCATATAACACCCATCTATGGAATCACAATCTTGATCCTATAAAGGATAAGTGACTGAAAAAGATCTATCAAGATGATTATTTATAATCTTATGAGAAAAAATAAGAAATATTTCATATAGGTTTATAAGGAAAAATGAACAAACCACCATTTTTTGGACTGGGTGAAAGGTCCACAGAGCTTCTAGGATTGGTACACACTGTTTTGGGTGGACCATTTATAGTAAAACCCAAAGGTGGATATTCTTACATTACTACTTTAACTAAATACTTGAGTAGATTTGAATATATCAACTTTATGTGATATAAGTCGGAGTCCTTTGAGAATGTAAAATAAATCAAGAATGAATTTTAGAATCAAAATGGAAATAAGATAATGAAAAATTGATCAGATTGAGGTCATGAATATATTAACCAAGAGTTCATCGACTTTTTATTAGATTCTGGGATTCAATCTCAACTCACTCCACATTACACACCACAGTGGAATGGTGTTACTTAAAAGAGTAACTATACCTTTTTATAAATTTTAAGGTGGGTGTTGAGTCATCCAGATCATCTATTATCATTTTGGGTTTATGAATTAGAAACATCGCCATACACATTAAACTGAGTACAAAACTAAGGTGGAAAATGGAATTCCCTTTTGAGTAACGGAGTGGAAGGAATCCTATTTTGTCGAATAGATGTGTATGGGGTTGCAAAGTGTTTTTTAAATCCTTCTCAAGAAATAAACTAGCACCCCAGGCACAAAGTGTATCTTTAAATGGTTTCTCATGTAAAAAAGGGATACTACCTATATAACCCCTCAGACAAGAAAGGGATTTTCACCCAAAAAATCATCTTTCATGAGAGGTATGGAATCCTAAAAATGGATATTGGGATTAATATTGAATTCAATGAAGATTATTCTCATGATATGGAATATTTTTTGTAGGAATATATTCTATCGGTCCACATTCAATAAGTACTTCTTAAAACACAGGTAGTGTATAGGTGTGAAAGATAGGAAAGAGAACCATAGAGATATGATTTTCATGTCACTGAAGATTGTGAATCATTATTGGATGAAAATGATGAACCATTATTCTACATAGAGTTAGTAGAATTTTTATGATCTACAGGATGGAAAGAAGCCAATAATTCTGAAATGGATTCCATCTATTAGAACCATGTTTTTGTTTTGTATGATGTGTTAGTTTTTGTAAATACCATTGGATGTAAATGACTATTCATGTGGAAAATTGAAATGATAGTTAATGTAAAGACCTATAATGTAAGGCTAGTCACTAAAGGGATTAAAAACCTTGTGTAATTCACTATGATGAAACATTTTCCCCAGTTTATATTTTTAAATCCATAAAAATTATACATGTTGTAGCATCATATCATTACATTGTGATTTGGAACATGGAATTCAAAATTTCATTCCTTAATGGGATCCTTAATGAAGATGTCAATATAACACAACTAGAAGGGTTTGTGACTCCAAGTGATTCCAAAAGGGTTTTCATGTTTCATATATACATTTATGGATTGAATTAATCATTTAGGTCATGGACCATTCAATTTGATGAGTCAAAAAAAATTGGTTTCATTAAGGGTTAATGTTATATGTGTGTTTATAAGACTTTTAGCAAGAATACAATCATTATAAAAGTATTAGATTTTGATTAAATATTACTTATTGGAAATTATATTTTAGTCTTAAATTATCATAAGAAATGGTTAAACAAGTTTTTCTCCATGAATGAAATTGTTGAAGCCGCCCATATTCTAGGGATCAAAATCATTCATGACATATCCAAGAGGTTTCTTCGACTATGTAAAATTATATATGTTGTCCAGATACTGGGGATATTTACTATGGAACAATCCAGGAAGCTATTTTTTTTAGTTTCACATGGTTTACATCTTTCTCTAAAAATTCCTCATAAAAATATGATAACAAGAGAATGATTATTATCCCAAACATATTATCAATATGATAAATCATATATTCCATGCTATATACTAAAATTTATGTTGCCTATGAATTGATCATGGTATGAAGATATCAAGAAAATCTAGGAGAACAAAACTGGACCAAAGTTAAGGATATCCTTATGTATCTATAAATAACTAAGGATATGTTCCTGGTGTATGTAGGAGACGAGGAACTTGTCATCTTGGGTTATACTGATGCATGTTTTCAGATAGATCAGATGACTTGAAGTTACAGTCATGATATGTTTTTTGTCTCAATGATGGATCAATGGGATGGAAGACTTCAATGTATCTATTTTTCATTGATTCTACAGTAAAGTATCAGTATATAATGGATTCTTATGTATCCACCTAATCCCTTTGGATTCAGAACATTGTCAAGGATCTTTTTGTGGTACCTAGTAGTAAAGATCCTATAACATTGCATTGTCATAATACTATAGTGGTGGCTTCTAAAAATGAGATAAGGTCACACCAATGGACAAAGAAAATACATAGGATGTATCACCTTTTGAGAGACATTTATCAACGGTGTGAAGTTATAGTGACTAGATTACATTTGAATAGAATGTTGTAGACCCCTTGACTAAAGGACTATCTCAGTAGATGCATGAGTATCTCGTGACAACTAGCGGATAGAAGGTTGATAGTTGTTGGTTTTAGTGCAAGCTGGAGTATTTTGGGGTTGGGGACCAAGAACCGAATTAATTATACTTTATGATAACCTGTATTAATTTTTTTAAATATTTATAAACATATTATCACATCATCATTGTTCTTCGTCGAAACACCGTATGTTATAATATCCCTATAACAGCTATCACAGTAAAAGGTTATAGCAGTTACCCACTATGATGGTAACCTAAAAGTTAAAATAAAATATTCTTAAATATATGTTATATATCCTAATGATATCATTTGAGGTAAAAAGTGATACATGATATCATGGGTATAGACTCATACGACATTTAGGAAACTTCTTTGGGTGTACTCCCTTCGAACTATCCAATAGGACATTATGAGAATTGGACCCGCCAGTAGGAAATCCACATTTATATGTGTCATTGGATATTCCTATGTTTGGATATTCAAATTTTAAAATATACAATAATATTATTATTAATAAGTTTTATGAGTCATGTAATTTGATGTATTGACAAAAACTATGATGAAAGACGTTCACAGTGAGGTAGGATATGTCAAGTGCATCACCAGTAATATTACGTTAATGAATAATGTGATAAAGGACATACCCCTTCTATTATTTAAGGGATGTTAATATCTCAAGACCATTGAGGGAAATGCTATATCAGGAATAAATCAATGCTCATGTTGTTCTTTAGGCGTGTTTTATTTTTGAAAAGTCAATGAAGGGGACATTGAGAACATAGATTTAGGGAATCGACATGAAACCTTCATGATTTGAGATATTGTGATAAAGGGGTAAAGTTACATAGTAAGAGTCCATAAGATTTATTTCATTGCGGAATTAATTTTTTCTCTCTATGGGTGCCTTGGCATGTTTCTAGGTGCTAACCATGGACTTTGGTGTGCTTTGCCTAATGCCACTAAGAGAGAGGCCTAAAGGGTCACACACTATGTTTTTCTAGAATCCCAATTAAATTATATGTTATTATTTATTTTTTAACATGTTGAATAAATATTATATCCATATGTGTTTTAATAAATATTCAGGTTTTATTTATCACATTTAATCTATCACAAATTATTTGAGAGAATATATTATGAGCTGAATAAATAATAAATATTTATTTTTATATTAGTAATATAATATATATTAATTTTTTGAGAATAATGTAGTGATACTTATTTAATAAATAAATATAAATGTTTTATTTTCTGATAAATATTATGGAGGAATGAAAAAAGAAGGATTTTTGGTCCTGTGTGAAAATAATAAAAAATGAATATATATTTGATTAAATAATATTTAAATCTATTTTTCATGTTAAGTTCATGTCCATAAATAATAATAATTTTATTATTTCAATTTGGGGTTTCTCTACAGTTAAATAAATAATTATTGGTACTTGTGGAATTATTTTATTTTAACCCTTGTTATATATAAACCCATTTATGTTATTTTCTCTGAAGGACAATTAATTTTTTTGGGTTGTGAAAAAATAAAGGACAATTATATTAATCCCTTAATATCTATATTATCCATGATCACTCACACTAGAAAAGATAAATCTTCCATCACGAGACCAAGGATAATGCTTTAGAATCAATTCTCACAGCGATCAAAGGTAGACAACGAAAGCACAAGGATCTGTTGTGATAGCTCTCGCATATTCCTTCGGTGACGTCAAGAGATTTATGGAATATGTGTGTATAACTGCTAGAGGTAACATTCACTTGATTACTAAAATGAAATGGAACTTAATCGTAGATATTTTTCTAGATCCATCAACCAAGAAATAATGACATTAAGGTAATTCATATTTAATTAAATTAATTATAAATAATATGTGATGATTATCTCTCTCTAGTTCCAGCATGATTCATGTTGTCTTCCTTCATGGATTCAATTCCTAGTAGCATGGTGTTTTTCATTATGCAAAGCTCAGATTGATCATTGAAAAAGGAAAAACACCAATCTTGTCAATTCCCATCATATTCTCCCACTATGCCCATAACCAATAATGTATGCCAAGTACATGTCAAGTTCCCAATAAAAACCCCAAAATAAAGACACTAATTACTCCCATGAATGTCTCAATACCATGTCTAGTTCCCTCATACATGATGCATCACATATCATCCATCTAACATTGGGATATTTACTTTATCAAATATTGTAATCATGAATTCAACTCGGGTGTCGATCGTGCAACCCGAGTAGGGTATGACTACAACTCATTAGGCCACCAAAAATAATGTCTAAAAAAATATCCAATCTATAACATTAAATGTGATCATATATATAATAAGTTATAATACATAAATAAAATAGTTATCATATTTCATTATTCATAAACTAACAACTTAAACCCCTTGGTTCACAAGGAAACCCAAATCATCAATACCTACTTCATCTCATGCCAGAGATTGATCTATATCAAAATATCATGGTTATAATTTGTAATTTCATTTAACATTATATGATAGAAAACTGGAACCTTTGACCAATTCCAACTCATAGTTGTAAAATGTCATGTCTAACACCTTGTGGGTCTTGGGAACCATTTTCCTTATCCATCACCATAATATCACATGGGTCTTTGGATACTCATTCCCTTTTACACACTCACTATATCATATTGTTATTTAGATCCTCAGTACCTATCCCATAGTATCCATCTCATATGGGTATTTGTAGCATCAATCCCTATTCCACACATGAATATCAAACGGTTACTTGGAGCCTCAGTCAATATCCACAACTATTTTATTGTATATGGGTATTTTGAGCCTTAATCTTTAAAATACACTCCTATATCAACAAATCAAACATATATCAAATATATCACATTAATTATGTTTAATCAACATTAACCCTGTTATCACATTTAACATCATGATATAAAATTTCCACTATCTAAACAAATCATGTTTCAACACTTTAATAACATGGAATAATATGTGAGATTCACAATTAAACCATTTTGGAATATTAAAATATTATAACCCAATCACCCATTAAGTCCAAGTCAACCATCTCATAATTATCACTTTCAATTAATTCATTATCATATTAACGGACCTGTTACAAAATCCTAATTTCCAACCAATTTCATAATCACACCATTCCATTAACGAATTAACCAATTAAGTAATCCCATTCCACCAATTTCCTAATCAAAATTACTAAATTTTAATTTTCAAATATTCAACTCATTTCATAACCACAAAGATAATCAATTAATAAATATCAAGATTCCATTAATTAATTATTCTATTTATTTATTTAATATAAGATTAAATTATCAAATATACCATTTGAAATTTCACAAAACATACATGTAATTAAAATTAAGACAATGGGAATTGAATTTAGACCACTAGCCTCATGTTCCTTGATAGAAATCCACCAGTAGAGATCACCAAATGAAGCAGAACAACCATGATCATGATAATGAAATAAATCTACATTTGAAACCCAAATCCAAGATTATATGAATCAAGATCCATCAATCCAATATCTAATCCCTTCACCAACAATGGAAGATCATTCCCTTTTATTCCAAAAAGAGATACAAGAGAAAGATAAATATAATCAGGAATAAAAAACATACCGAGAGTGGTATAGATCTTTTAACGGATCTTCAATTCATCATGAACAGATATTGGAAATACTTATCTCTCCTTTGAGATCTTATAAAATTCATAGAAAATATTTTAGGGTCGATAAAAGGTGATGTTTGGGTGATTAAATTTCATCATGCATGGTTTCCTGTATGGGGTTCATAGTTTACACTAACCATGAACCTTAACAATGTGCCTTAACTAGGGGTATCACAACATTAATAAAAATAGGGGGAATGTTTTTCAAATGATGAACCTTCCTTGTGAATCCCCTCTCTTTGGATTCTAATAATTTTTTTGGGTAAGGTACATTGTTTGGGAAAACATTGTGTCAACCACACACTTCCCTTTTTCCTTAAAACATTCCCCAACTTCATGAAATACAAAAAATGGTAAAACCCCACCAATATATACATAAATAAGGAAAAAATTGTACCTGAAAAAAAAACACGAGACATCTTCATAAAAGGAAAGGATCTTACAATCTACCCACTTTATAACAACTCATCTTTGAGGATTACTCCCATGTATCTCAAATATTCATTGGTAAAAAGATCAGGCCATTTTGCCTACATATTTGCTTCCCTATCCAATGATTCTTCGTGAACATGACAATATTTCAAAAAAACATGAACTGTCGACATTTCCCTTATAGGGAAAACGTTCTCACTACGATCCAACAAATGTATTAGATGATTCTCAAAGGAGGAAATGGTCTCACACTCAACATCATCCACATTTATCTCATGAGAAGGTTCAAGGTGATACCGCTGATGTTGTCACACTTTAAAAATATTGGGCATTTCACTACACCTCTTTGGAAGAGCCAATTAGTACACCACTGACCAGATTCTCTCTAGAACCACAAATGATCCAACAAACATGGGTGCCAACATGGCCCGACTATGAAACCTACAATGACCCACTCGAGGAAATACCTGAAATAACTCATGATCCACCACTATATCTTAAGAGGTTGTCGAAATTGATTCTTAAATGACTTCAAACTACTCTTGTACATATTTATAAATATTTGAATTAAATAAAACTACCCAAATTTAAAACCATAGGATCAATAACTTAATTCCATGTAAAACATCTAATACATGACCAGTTTACAAGCATTAGTTCATGGTTCTCTATAAAATAAAAACCAAATGACTCTTTTTGTCACAATTGAAACACTAATATCCTACCCAATATAATCATGAGTTAATAGCCACTAACATTCAATGTTTAGAACCTTTATTATCATATACAACCACCAGAATCGGAACTCTACCTTCCACAACAAACCTGATTATTTTCCAACACAATGCACTGAAACATCCCAAAGAATATCGTCTAACATTGGTATCCATCATTTCAACCCGAACCACCTAGAACGGATAGACTTTATCCATTCATTCCAAAACCAAGGATGAAAAGACTTCATTCCACGGCTCGCTTCCAACCTTAGAATTAACTTATCATTTAAACACCATCTAATGCTTGATTATAACTCACAATATGTATGAACCACTCTTCCATTCCCAAAAAATCCAAAAATCTATCTCATCGGTCCCTTATTGGCATCCTAATTCCAAAAAACCAAAATCATTGTCATCACCACATACCTACAAACCCTCCAACATGAGGGTCGTACTCTCTTGAATAAAAAATCACTACCCTCAATATGAGTGTTTTTATCACTTCTTTACCATGTAATTACAACCAACACAAACCACACAAAATCATAATTTAAACCCTCAAACATGGAAATGTCCTTCTATATTTATGTAGGGAAATTATTCATCTATTTCATGTTCCTGGCTTCCAAGAATGGGACCCATTTCATTCATCGACCTCCAGTCTGTCCAAATAACCTCATTTATAAACTTTCAATGGTGTAGCTTACTCTACACATATCCACATATACAACATCATGAGATCAACCTCCAAGAGGCCACATATCCAACCAGAACACATTCAGGTCGCTAGGTGTAAAGGAAGATCTCTCTCAGCTTACTCGGTATGATGTCAAGGCATTGGTCATGATTGTCACTAGCTAAAAGTACTCAAAGATGTCATTATTGAAACCACCAAAATTTCCCAATCAATAATGTTACCTCTCACCGTGGAAATACATTGACATGTATATTGTCTTTGGATTCCATACCCATCAACTTCTCCTAAATATCCCTCTATTGCAACTCATATGGTGCTTCTAACTGAACCAATGACCACATCATAACTCACTACCATGATGTTTTAAACCAATTATTCTGGTTGTACTTATTACACCAAACTCTTGAGTTCATCTATTATGACTCTGGAGGCTCGCAATAGAGACACAACATCTCTCCATAATGATCCCAAACCAAATGGTCCCTCATACAACCAGGTATCATGCAACCCTTGTACATTCATAACACATGATCCTATTTTGAACTTTGAGGTCATCCACCCTCTTGTGGTTATTCATTTAAATTAACTCTAGATTCCCCAAAAAAATAACCCAGACCATGGGAAAAAATTCATTCTCACACAACCAACCATCCCTCTAGGTCCAACAACCTCATCAAAATAAATTTATTTTAAACTTTTCTCTATAATAACCCAAATATTTGTATAAACAACTTCAACATCATGAATTCCCCTCTCCCTAGGTGTCACTTTCATATATAAAATCTTGAATCCATGATTTGATCAAACATTTCTTGTCCATAAAAAATATATATTGATTTATACCTTGAAAATCATCAATCCCACAAGACTAGGCTTTTGAATGATACTTCCTTCTAAAAAACCTCATGATCAACCATAAGGCCGCAAATTCATCTATTAGAATGAAAATATCAGGTGACCATACACTTTTACCAAAACCATTGGCATCAACCATATACTGACTAAGCCTATGAATAAACCTCTAGAGCTTCACATTACAAGGAACTAATAACATAGGGATAAGCTCCCTTGTGGCTACACTCAGTTTTCCAAATCCATCAACTCATAGACATTGTATGAGTCTCATCCCAAAATATATTAATATTATCACATAGTCCTCTAGGATAAAAACATACTAGGATACACTCTCTGTGTGAAATTGTGGAAACCCAAACATCCACATATGCCACACACATCTAAAGGCACTCTCCAATCCAGCTGACCCCACTTAAAGTTTACAGTCTTATGTCAAAATTCACAAACATCCTCAATATGAGTCATGTATAACAAGTTCTAACGGATCTCACTCTAATCAATCAACATCAAACCTCAACATCTCACTACTAACTAGAGAAATATTTCCAACATTACAAACACACTGGGTCCAATGCACCATGAGACCAGGAGATCAACTCCTACATTAGGTTTTCTTTCCCATAAATATCAGCACCATAAACCGAATTCCCACTCTAGGGTCCAAAACAAAACACACAAAATACTAACTCACAAGTATTTCCATATTCACATTTTTTAAAAATTTCTCACAACTCAAATGCCTCACAACCTATAACTAATTTCCAAAAATAGGTCACTCTCACTGCCCAAACCACCGATACTAAGATCTAAATAATAAATACAAGGGTACTAATTTCATGTTCCTCATAGTTTTATTATCGGTATGAAATGGTCATGGTTCCCACATAATGACTCATTCCCTCTAATTCCTATAATTGAATATGGATCTTGTTCCACAACTAGATGCTCATTTATATCAATTTCCTTCTTTCATCCTATCAATAAGCATCATCATGGATGCGTATATCTAAAATTCCAAACACATGTCTTATTAAACATTACACTACATTATTGTTAAATTTATTAAAGAGGCATCCACAATAATCCATAACAATTCATTGCACCAAACCCCCACCATATGGTCAAAATGAGGTGCTATCACTACCCTTAACTATCCTATATCTTTATCATTGTTAAAAAAGGGTAATAACTTTATTATTATTAATTTTTCTCATTAGGTAACCATTTTTTCACATCTTATTTATTATTATAATTCATATTTCCATATCAGGCACCCGTTTTTGTTCAATTACATAGGCATGTAAAAATATTTCAATTTCGACAGATTATCCCAAACCTACTTTTCCATGCATGCTTAAAAATGATGCATGTCAAAAAAGTTCTTAAGTTACTAGAGTTATGCATGCATAATAAACTATCATCCCATACTAAGACATGAGTCAAATATCTGAAAAAACTAATACAATTGTCACATCACACAATGAGTGTATCACTCGAGGTGAAATAACATCCAACTGTAACAACACCCCTCAATAATGACAATCCCACTATGGGTACATGTATTTTACCCTCATATATAGGTTTGATACTCCCCTGATGGAGATATCACCCAAGGCCTAACTCATCCCATTCTCTTGTCTAACTTTCCCAAATAGTGAGACAAAATAATAGAAAATAAAATTAGATCTGAAAAAAAAAATTAATATACTCAACCATGTTCCACATGTAAATGCCTCGAGCTAGTGGGTTACGTGACCTCTTGAACACCTCCTCATACACCATAGGTTTCTGAATAAAAAATAAGGTCTAACATTGGTCATTGGGAGACTATTAACGCTTTATCAAAGCATCCCAACCACAAATATAAATAAACAATATCCAAATGATATAACTATAAACAGAATACAAAAATAACCATAAAAAGAATAGTACCAGTATCACATGATGTAAAAAAAAGAAATAAAATATCCAAAACTAAAGTAGTTGATTTGTCATTCCAAGTATCATTCATGTTCCATATACAACCCCCAAATTAATGAAACATACAACTCCAAGGATGGTCCCAACACCAGGTATGGTTCCTTCATCCATGCTACATTGTATATCATTCATCTAACATAGGTATCTTTCCATTATCCTATCCTAAAATTTTCAATTATATTTGAGTACCGATCAGGAATCCTGATTAGGGTGTCAGTATAACTTAGTAATCCACCACCAATGTTGTATAATAAATATTTAGTCAATAACATTATATATAGTTGTATAATGAATAAAGTATAATGCATAAAGTAAATAGTTACCAATTTTCTTATTTCATTATCAAAACACATAAACCCATATTTTCTTGAGGACATTCATACACTAAATACATTCATCAGCTCATGATGGAGTCTAAACAATATCACAAAACCATGGTTATCATTTATAATTTTATTTCACATCATATCATCTCCAATTTAAAACATAGTCCAATTCCAACCCATGGTTGTAGAACATCTGTTCTAACACCCCTTGGGTATTTGGAGCATATTTCCACATCCCACCACATAATATCACATTTGTATTTGGATCCTTTGTCCCTATCCTAGAATATATATCTCATATGGGTATTTGGATCCTCTGACCCTATCCAACACTCACTATCTCATATGGATATTTTCAGCCTTTTCCCCAACCCCACACCTCAGTAACAAATGGGTATTTGGAACCTCATCCCTTATCCCAAACTCCATTATCAAATATGGGTGTTTGGAACCTTTATTCATGTCATAAACTCATATATCAATCAATCACGCATATATCTCATATATCACATATACCACATAAATAAGGTTAATCAAAAATAACCATCTTGTCAAATTTCACATCATGATATACCTTCTCAAATATCTAAACAAATCCTAACTCGATACATTAGTCACATGGAATAATATGATAGATTTTCCATTAAATCATTTTTCAATAATTAAATCATATATACCATTATCCCATTAAGTTAAAGTCAGCCAACTCATGATTCTCATTGTCAATTAATTCTTAATCATGTTAATTGTCCAAATAAAAAATCCAGGTTTTCAAAAAATTCCATAATCCAAACATTCCTTTAATAAGTTATCAAATTAATTGATCACATTCCACAAATTTCACAATCACAATTACCAAATTTTAAGTTTCCCATATTCAATTGATTTCATAATAACATGGGGAATCAATTAATCAATTCCATGATTCCATAAATTAATTAACCCATTAATTTTTTAATCTAGGATTTAATTGTAAAATTTACCAATTTGAAATTTCCCAAAACATATATGCTATTAGAATTCAAGACTATTTTAATTTCATTTAGACTACCTACCCCAAGATCGTTGATGGATTCTCACCAACAGAAATCTCCAATTGAATCGTAACAAACAAGATCCTGATAATGACTGAGATCTACACCCAAAACCCAGAACCAAGATCAATAGAATCAAGATAAATCAATCCTAGATCTAAATAAATAACAAAAATTGGAAAACCATTTCCTTTTATTCTGTAAAGAGGGATGGAAGAGTGGAAATATAATCAGTAAGATAACAAATATAGAGACAGGTGTAGAACCATCAACAAATCTTTAATTCATTATGAACCCAGGATGGACTACCTTGGAAGCATATGAGAGCCTTTAAAATTTAGAGGAAATATTTCCATGGGTTAGGTAGGGTGTTTTAGGATATAAAATGAGGTTTAGTAAAATTTAAATAAATTTTTGTGAGATTAAATTTCTGCACACATGATTTTCTTTAGCAGGATCATGGTTTACACTAATTGTGCACCCTAACTATGAACCACACCAAGGAGTATAATATGGTTACTAATAAGAGGGTCACAGTTTATCAAACTGTGTTCCAGCTATGAAAATACCATTTGTTTATATTTTCATGGTTATCTAGGCTAGATTCATGATTTTGGAAAACCATGAGCCAATTGTGAACCTCCCCTCTTCCTTTACAAATTTTCCAACATCACATAAAACCCCCCATGGTAAAACCCAAACAAGATATACTCGAAAAAGGGGAAGAATATAATTAAAAACTCAATACATTTCCATAAAATTTCAGGATCTTTCACTATGATTCTTGGGAGGGATACATCATAATCCTCAGTGGAAACCCTTTCCTTATAGTTAAATGTTTTCACTCCCAAGAACAACATTATAGTAAAGGTTCACTCAAAAGGCCATCATATAGTAAAATGTTATTTACTAAAATGAGTTCACTCCTCATCTAGTTCATTCTATCTCATGAGATGTATATAATTTTCCAATTATTTGTATGAAGATATAGGACCCACTAATATTTGGTTATAAAATAACCACTATCATTGGTCATAACCTAACCACATTTTATGGTTATAATGTAACCACTATCACATAATTAAAATTGTACATAAGTGTTCTATAAGATACTAAAACATTCATCATATCATTTCCAATGAAATTAAAATGGATTCGTAAAAATTTTATCATAAGATATGATGTGGAAAAGATGAGGGTTTAACAATCATTTCATTATTTCATCATGGTATAACCCAATAAAATATGCAGATTTCATAAGAGTTATATCATGGTACAACCTCTTAAAGGAAAGAAGGTTTTACAAAAATACTTTCATCAAAATCATAAACCATTTTGAAATAGAATAAGAATGGCATACTTGGTTCATATCCCCAGTATGTAATATATTATATTAATGGATTTCCTCTTATATGGAGAATAATTTTTAAATATCCCATGGAACATTTATTTTGGAAAATGACCATTATATGAAAATAAATTTTTAAAAAAAGAGAACATTTTCAATGTCCATTTAATTAAAAATAACAATGAAAACATTTAAATGACGATTTTAAAAATAGTTATATGATCTATTGTTGAATATATAATTCTATCTTTGGAAAAAAAATTGAAACATAAACAAATTAATATATATATATCTAAATAACCATGAAAACAAAAAAATAGAATCTTCAATGAAATTAGTGGTCATAAAGTTATAATATTTCATTCATTACATACATATTTAAGTGATTATTTCATTCGCATTTTTGGTAGAATAAAAACATACCCAATTTAGAAAAAAATAATACTAGTTTCAAAACAACATTAAACATGGGTAGAAATGGTTTTTAAAAATACTAGGATAATAATAAAACATTTTTGAAAACATGTTTTAAAAAAATGGATTTTCAATCAAAGAGATAAATATTTTCGTATTTTCTTAATGTCATGTTCTCAACTATTTTATATAGGAATGTGTGGAAAAATTGTACTATTAATTGAAAATGTAATGAATAAAAAGTGGAGAATAAATTTCATTAGTTTCATTAGATATGGATTATAATATTTGGTCCTCAAAAACTTATTCTTAAACAATATTGATAAATTACGAGATTATGAAATTAAATATTTACCACTTTGGTAACATTGAACCATAATCCCCATGAAAAAATAACATAAAATTAAATATAAATTATCATTAAGATAACTAGATTTATGATATTACATATACATGGGAATTTATATACACCACATAAAATAACATAGGATCATAATGTAACATATATATCATAGAATGAAAACAGAGAAAAAATCACTTACCCCATTAGTAATCTTATGAATTGTAAAGACCGTGAAATTCCATTGAAATTTTTTTCTTAAATAATTGGGAATTATATGAGTCTGCTATTTCTGATGGCGCCCGATTCTGAGGCCCAGATTTGCCGTAATGATCCGTCGAAGTTTTGTTAAGCTTAAATTAATGTGTGTATGCTATTTTCCCGAAAAAGTGGAATAAGTATATAAAAAGTTACTCTGGTAATAAATCTGAGGCCACTATTGCGCTTAGAATGGTGGGTTTACCTTAGACGTGACTTAAGTTTAGTCGGCGCGGGCCTCCTATGAGAAAACATGAAAATTGCATAACCGTAAATAAAATAATTAAATAAAGTTATTTTATTTTTCAAATACTTATAACTCACAAATGGTAACTCAGAATAAAAATCCAAGACCACCACTGAACTCATGAGGGTAGGTTTTCCTTAAAAAGATACTAACATGGGGTGGCGAGGGCCACCAGAGAAAGATAGTTTTTTGTTGCAAATAAAATAATTATGTGACAATTATTTTATTGTAAAATTCGAAACATTTAAATGGTAACTCAGAATGGAAATTCAAGGGTACCGTTGGGTTGTTTGGAGAGTGTTTCACCTAGTCAGAGCCTAACCTAGACCGTAGTGGGACGAGGGTGGCTGTTAAAAATTTTCTGATCTTTTTTTCGGGTACGTTCAGTAAATGTGCAAGCCACATTTCATAACTTTTGAACCGGTGCTCAGAATTGAAATCTGAGGGTACCGTTGAACTCGCAGCACCGGTAATCTTTTATGGATACCTTCACCGCAGTAGCGTTCTAACGGGAATGGAAGTTATTTATTCACTTTTTTGGAAGAATAAAATTAAAATATTTTATCACTTATTTTATTTTTATCGTTTCATTTCGAATTTCAGAGGTGGGAACCACATGAGGAGGATCGGGTATTTATGGCTAAGCATTAATTTCCCTTTTACACAATTATATAACCACTCGACCCTTGATCTTCACCCTAATTAATAAAGCCAACACAACTTAATTAATTAACTAGTTAAACTCTTGGTTTCCCCCCTTTAATGGGCCAATCATAAAATTTAGTATAAAATTTTGGCACCACACCTCTCGCGGGGGGGGGGGGGGGATTGGAGGATTGGAAGGGAAGCCTTTGGAGAAATACATTCATTCAATGAAGAACGCATGTCTCCACCGAGGAACAACAATGTCATCTTCTTGTTCTTCAACTAAGCCAAGAAAGGAAAGACGCTGCCCACGAAGAACATCGCCAACGACGATGTTATCTCCTCCCGATATCAATGGAACAACGTCGTCATTGCGGGACTCTGTCAAGTGATCAACGATTAAAATGTAGGGGGTTTTGAATTATTTTTAAATATGTGATTAAACCTCCATTATTTGTTGTATATGTTTCTAGTTTGGAAAGCCAAATGATATCCTATGACGAGGAGGGTTCGGACCGCACGAACACGGCTTGACCCTCCCCCCTTTGTTTGTTTCCGTTTGATGACGACTGAGGTGGACCCCAAAAAGGAGCTGGCGGCAAAAGGTCGATGGGTTTCTGCAAGGGCGTGACACCGCCATGACGTGCAAAGGAACCAAGTCGCGGCCAGGTGGAGTGCAGCGGTGCCAAAGGGGCACGGTGCCTTCGCACCTCACTGGAGAGGAACCGTGGCCGGGAGAGTCGCGGCGGAGGAAGAAGCACGGCGTCGTCGTGCTGCATGTGGGAGCCGAAGGCCACGGCCATGTCGGGCCGTAGTGGTGGTGGCGCGGCGCCGTCGCACCGCATAGATGGCAACAGAACTACGGCGTCGTCGCGCCGTGGTAAAGGTGCAATGGCGGCTGGCCAGGCCGGTCGCCGTGGAGCCAGACAAGTGGTACAACCCGTGTGCTACTCGCTCCAGAACCGACGCAACGTGTCGGTTCCTTTCGACTAACCGGAATGGGGGGCGGCACCCCCTACCATACGTGGACAGTTTGGCCACCTCGGTTGGGCCGCCCCTCGGCCGGGTCGGGCCACGCCTTCGGTTAGGGTCGCTCCTTCGGGCCGGGCCACCCCTTTGGGTCGGGCCGCTCCCTTGGTTCGGGATGCCCACTTGGCTGGTTCGACCACTCGGGTCAGGCCAGGTCGGTCCGACTGGGTCAGACCGGACCCGGACCGGCTATGGCCATTTTCACCTTTTCGCCTCGATCTTGGGCTTTGGGTGTCCGATTGATGAACCGCCTATGGCGATGGAATTCATGGAGTGAGAGAATTATTTTGAAATACTCCACTTGAGGTTTGGACGTTGTTGGGGTATGGTCGGGTATTTTGAGCCTAAAAACCAATCGGGCCTCTATAACAGAAATTACAATGACTCACAGACCAGGAGTCCGATTGACGCACCATCTTTTGCATTGGGTTCCTTATGATGAGGCGGAACAACATGATACATCTACTCAGATCTTTGTGATAGTTGATGTATCGACACTTGGATCAAGGAGCGGACCCTCCCAGAAACGAGTTGCTGTGTGCCGGAACCCTAGGGTTGGCTGCGACAATACTGTACCAGGATCTTCAGTGGGTTTGACAGCGATGACTACTATACCAGGATATATTTTTAGGTTCGACAACGATGACTATTGTACCAGGATCCACCGTGGGTCTGACTATTCTGACTTCTGTTCTTGTATCCTATGTGGGTTTGATAGAATAGATGGTCTTGTATGTTGTGTGGGTCCGACATCTTAGCTGGTCCTGTATCTTGTGTGGGTCCGACAGCTTAGATTAATCAGTGAGTACATCTGATCATCTCTATCACTCTACAAAACATGTATAACTTTATGAGTTGATTCTTTTCTTTCAATCATTATCATAGCGGTGATTGAACTTACATCCTATGTGGACTGGGTTGTGCTTGGGCTCGAGTGTTATAGTCGGACTGTATTTGGTAACTTAGGTATCTGTATGGGTATATACATAAGTAGGGATGGTTGATACTTAATTATTGTATCTTACTAATGTGGTTTATCCTTAGTGGAATATAGAAGATATTCGGGGGTCTCGGGTTCCCCTACTGAGTATTGTTATACTCACCCATTCATGGGCTTCACCCGCACCTTGTTGTGTTCTGTGCGGATGATGGACAGCAGTGATCGAGGCTGAGGGTGACGGATGGGAGGCTGCTCAGAGCTAGACTAGATGAGACATACCTCAAGGATGATTTTTTCAAGCTTTGTACCAACCCTTTAGGTAGGATTCCCCAGTGGACTATCCAAGAGTTGTTTCCCTTTTTTACCTGTACTTGATCTTGTTGTTCATTTATGTTTGTATACTGACCCATTTACTTTCATCACTACCTTTTTATTCAGTTTTACTTAGTGTTTTGCTTCCAGTTGTGTACTCTGAATGTGTGTGAATTATTTTTATAAAAGAAATGCCTTCTGAGATTAGGGATTTATGCCTTTGGTGCTAGTTGTCATCCCCTAGACTATGGAAGGCAGGCTTGGGGTAGTCGCGGCATGGGTCCCGAGGATGGGTCGTGATAAATTGGTATGAAAGGAGATGGTTCTATTGCAGAAAATAGCACTCTGATATGTCTTACTGTGAAGAAACAGTGTTAAGAGTATTGACGGTGGTTTTTAGTCCAGAGAGACCAGTGTTGGTGCGGCCACCGATGTATCCATACACCAGGACCCTGACTTCTAATTTCAGACTATGTGCATGAAAACACTGATTGCGAGTGTGTTTTCAAGAGCCTTGTTTATGAACTCTTTGAGTCAGCTCTACGTTTAACTTATTGACCATGGATCACCTGTTCCTTATTAGGATTCCACTACGTAGATAGTCAGCTAGGGTTTCTGAGAGAGTACACGATGATGGCCAACTGAGTGATGAGGCTCCGGTTTAGGGCCCTCTTTCTACGTTGGCACCTTCGGGTGGTGTACCAGCATCACAAAAACCCGTTGGGTAGTAGATTCCACCAGCCGCACTGGCGGACGATGCATGCCTACTGAGCACGTTTTACGAGTTCTAGCGGCGGAGGCCTCTGAGGTTTCGAGGCGAGACAGATTCTCAGGTAGTAGAGGACTGGAGGGAGGCGATTACTTGAGTTTTCCACCTAGTTGAGACAATAGTAGAGTAGATGTTGATCTTAGCTACTAATATTATTCAGTGAGTGACCATGAGGATGGTCCTCATAGTGATGAGGTTTTGGTATGAGCAGTGTGTCAACTATATCACTGCCCGTTGGTTAGCAGACACTACCAGCGGTACTAGTAGAGGAAACTTGAAGGCATAGTGCCTTACATGGGTTTCAGCATGGGATATCCCTCATGTTCCATGGTGAGCCTGACCCATAGGCAGCTGAGGACTGGATTGAGGAGGTTTCTGAGAGTTTACTAGAGCTTATACAGCTTCAGCAGGATGGCGTGTCCATAGCTGAGTATTCATCGAGGCATACTGATCTTTCATGGTACTCGATTAATATGATATGATCAATGCTTTAGATCTCAGACCTCTGAGATAGGGGTGTTTAAGGATATCTGATACAACACTTTTTCCTCTATGACTTCGTACTTATGTTAGGGTGCTAGAGAGAACCTTTGTGATTGAATGTTCATTGGCTGAGTAGATACAGCTAGTGAATGTTAGCAGTTGGAAGCATGAAACTGGTGCCAATCTCAAAGGCTTGAGCATGTAAAATATTTAAAAGTGTAAGTGTTAAGGATAGATGAATCTTCAGGGTATCAGACGTGGAAGTAGATCTAGGATAGTAGCATGAGGTGGTGAAAATTTCGACATGTTACAACCTCCCGCCTTTGTAGTACCCGCTAGGCTTAAGGAGCTGGAGGGCAGGGGAAGAGAGTAGCTGCATGCAGTCAAGGAGTGTGACCAAAGGGCTCTAGGAATGATTTTAGGTACATTATGTGTCTACTAATTGCTACCGTATCAATAGACATAGGTACCAATCTTTCCTTCCTTCCATGAATCTTTTCCCAGACCTAGATTTTCCGGTTAAGCCGTTTACTTGACACTCATGACTGGAGATAACTTTGGAATGAGACTCGATAATCACACTTACACCAATAGTGTGATCCGACACTTGAGGTGAGAGTTTCGGTTGGAACCTCTTGGTGGCAGCATCGAGGCCTTACGATGTTAGTTTGGGTATGGACTGGGCAACCACAGTTCATACACAGAATGACTGTATTAGGAAAAATGGTTGTGGTCTATCTACAATGTTGGGATTGGGTTTTCCTTGGTCAGCGAAAAGGAAAACCCAGGAAGCATGGGATGGAATCATGCATAAGAGGGTGCAGTTGATAACTCATGAGTCCGCCAGACTTACCTTTGTGCAAAAATTCTCTAAATTATCATCCCAACTATCATCTTTGGCGAAGAAGGGGAAACCCTTCGTATGGTTGGAGAAATGCCAGTAGAGCTTTCAGGAGATGAGGCAGAGGCTTAATGGTGCCCATTCATGAGGCTACCTGAGGAGGGCGTTGGGTACATGGTTTACTGTGACTCATCAGGGACCAGACTCATGTGTGTCCTGATATAGGAGTGAGCAGTGATCGCGTATGTTTCTCGGTAGTTGAGACGGAACAAGAAAAACTACACTACCCATGACCTAAAGTTAACACTAGTGATCTTTGCCTTGAAGATGCGGTGACACTATCTTATGGATGAATGTATTACCAAATACTCAGATCAAAATATTCTCAACTATATCTACCCTCATGAGGACCTAAACCTGTGACATCGACGTTGGCTTGAGTTCCTTCAGAACTATGACTTTGAGATAGTCTATACTCTTGGGAAGGGGAACGTTATAGAAAATTCACTCAGTTAGAGATCTGGTGTACAGTTTTTAGGAGAGGCAACCGAGTAGCTGGATACATTATAGATATCCTTTTTGGATAGAGATGGGGAAGCCTTCCTCTAATCTCTTACAGTCACTCCCCCACATCATCAGCGAATCAGGGAGGCGTAGCGTGGAGACGATGACTGTGAGACACGATGTGCTCAGTTGTCCAGAAGACATGCACCTAATGGATTTTCTAAAGGTGGGGAGTACGTCATCCTCTTTAGAGAATGTACTATGGATCCAATGTCACTTCAGGAGGAATTGTTGAGGGAGTTTCACGCATCCCCTTTAGCGGTACATCCAGGATTGGCAATGATGTACTAGGACCTTCGACGACAACACTGGTGGCTAGGAATAAAGAAGGCAGTAGCATATTTTGTCTCTCGATGCCTCACTTTTCAGCAAGTGAATGTAGACCATCAGGTACCAACAGTATTGTTTTAGCATTTAGAGTTCCCAAAGTGGAAGAGGGATGGGATATTCTTGGACTTCATGACGGGCCTTCCACATACGTCCAGGGGACATGACTCTATTTGGGTGATCGTCGACCGACTTACCATGTCGGCCAACTTTCTACTGACCAGAGATGGTATGAGCTACCACAGAGAAGGTGCAGGTCATCCATAATCGAATAAATACTGAACATAGCAGAAAAAAAGTCGTATGTTGAAAGGAGACGAAGACCTCTATAGTTCGTGTATGCAGACCATGTCTTTCTACGGGTCTCACCTCGACGAGGTCTATGGATATTTGGTCGAGGAGGTATGTTATCTATGAGATTCATTGAAACTTTCCAGGTCCTCAACAAAGTTAGCAAGGTGTCTTACTTCTTAGATCTTCTGCCTTAGTTGCACCGGGTTCACGACGTCTTCCATGTATCCCAACTGAGGAGATACATAAATGACCTATTCCACATCATCCACCACGGGTAGTTGGACATTGATGATGGGGAGACATCCACAGAGGTTCCAGTGGGTATTGAGGAACGACAGGAGCGGGTACTACATGGACGTTTGATACCTCTGTTGTGTGTTCTCTGGTAGCACGAGAACCTCCAGAAGAGAACATGGGATCGGGAGGCTCAGATGCGTGCTTTGTACCTTCTTTTGATCCCTTAGTTCGAGTTGTAGCTTACAGGGACATAATTTATTAAGGTGGGGAGAATGTAAATACCCATAAATTTTGTGTAAAACTTATTCATAAATACTTGTGAATTTTACGAGTCTGCAGTTTCTGACGGCGCGCGATTCTGAGACCTGGAGTGCCCGGAATGTTCCATCGAAGTTTTGTTAAGCTTAAATTAACCCCCATATGCAGTTTTCCAAAAAAAATTGGAATAAATCTTAAATGGTTACTCGGATCAGAAATCTGTGGCCAACGTTGTGCTCAGGATGGAAGGTTTACCCTATGAGTGACTTAAATATAGTCAGCACATGGCTCCTATGAGAAAACTCAAAAATGGAATAACCATAAATAAAATAATTAAATAAAGTTATTTTAATATTCAAATTCTTATAACTCACAAACAGTGACTAATATTAAAAATCTGAGACAACCACTAAAATCTTGAGGGTATGATTTCTTTAAGTAGATACTAAATTGGGTTGACGAGGGGCAGCATAGAAAGTTAGTTTTTGGCTGCAAATAAAATAATTAAGTGAAAATAATTTTATTGTAAAAATCATAACTTTTAAATGCTAACTCAGATTGGAAATCCAAGGGTACTGTGGGGTTCTTTGGGGGCATGTTTCACCTAGGTAGAGCCTAACCTCGACTCTTGTGGGATGATGGTGGCTGCTAATAATTTTCCAAACTTTTTTTCGGGTACGTTCAATAAACGTGCAAGCGGTATTTCATAACATTTGAACCGTTGCTCGAAATTGAAATCTGAGGGTACCGTGGAACTCATAGTGCTAGTAATCGTTTAAGGATACCTTCACCGCAGTTGAATTCTAACGGGAATGGAAGATATTTTTTCACTTTTTGTGGAAGAATAAAAATAAAATATTTTATCGCTTATTTTATTTTTATCCTTTCATTTCGAATTTCAGAGGTGGGAAACACATGAGGAGGATAAGATATTTTTGTTAAGCATTAATTTCTCGATTATAGAATTATGTAACCACTAGACCCTTGGACTTCACTCTAATTAATTAAGCCAACACAACTTAATTAACTAACTAGTTAAACTCTTGGATTCCCCCCTTTAATATGCCAACCTTAAAACATAGTTTACAATTTTGGCACCACACCTCTCACTAGGGGAGGATTTTAGGATTGGAGGGAAAGACTTTGGAGAAATAAGTCCTCTCAATGAAGAACGCCCATCTCCACCGAGGAATGGAAACGCCATATTCTCGTTCATCAACCGAGGCAAGAAAGGGAAAATGCCGCCTATGAAGAACGTCGCCAACGACGACGTCATCACCTCATGACATCAATAGAATGACACCGTCTTTCCGCGACTCCATCAAGAGATCACCGATTACAATTTAGGGGTTTAGAATTATTTTTAAAAATGACATTAAACCTCTGTTCTTCATCGTACAAGTTTATGGTTTGGAAATCCAAATAATATCGTATGTCGAGGAGGGTTCGGACCGCACGAACACGGCTCGACCCTCCCCCCTTTGTTTGTTTCTATCTGATGACGATGGTGGTGGACTGCAAAAAGGAGCCAAAAGCACAAGGCCGCCAGGTCACCGCAAGGGTGCGACACCGCCATGACGTGAAAAGGAACAGAGCCATTGCTTGGCAGGCCGCGGTGGTGCCAAAGGGACGCGGTGCCATCGCCCCAAGCCAGAGAGGAACCGCGGATGAGAGGGCCGAGGTGGAAGAAGATGTGTGGTGCCGTTGTGTCGTGCGTTGGAGACGAAGTTCGTGGCCATGTCGGGTCGCAGCGGTGGGGATGTTTTCCTATTGGTCCGTAAAGAGGGAACCAGAACCGCAACGCCGTCGCACCGCGGTGGAGGTGTAGTGGCGGCCGGTTGGGCCAGCATCCATGGAGCTGGACAAGCAGGACCACTTGGGTCATGCAGCTCTGAACCAGCGCAACACGCCGGTTCCATTCAATAAACCGGGGGGCACCCCCCCCCCCCCCCCCCATGTGTGGCCAGTTGGGCCGCCACTGCCAGCCCAACCCTCGGCCTCGCCGCCACTGCTGGGCTGCCCCTCGGTTTTCCGCCTTAGCCCAGCTGCCCCTCGGCCGGGCAGCCCCACGGCCGGGCTACCCCTCGGCTGGGCCGCCATGGTCGGCCTGCCCCTAGGCCGAGCCACCACTGGTCGGGTCGCTCCTTCAGGGCGGGACCCACCTTTGGGTCGGGCCGCCACTTTGGGTCGGGCTTCTCCCTTGGTTTGGGTCGTCCACTCAGCCAGACCAACCACTCGTGTCAGGCCGCACCCGTGGACTGGGTCAGACCCCAGTTTGGACCGGGTCAGGCTGGGTCGGTCCGACTGGGTCGTGCTGGACCTAGGCCCGCTATGGCCATTTTTACTTTTTCGCCCCTATCTTGGGCTTCGGGTGTCCGATTGACGAACTGCCTACGGTGATTGAATTCATGGAGAAAGAAGATTTTTTTGGCATACTCAACTTGAGGCTCGGACGTAGTTGGGGTATGGTCGGGTTGGATTGAGCTTAAAAACCAGTCGGTCCCCGGGAACGGAAATGCCAATAACTCACAGACTAGGCGTCTGATTGATGCACCGTATGTCACGTTGGGTTCATTATGATGAGATGGAAGTACGGGATACATCAACTCGGGAATTTGTGATAGTTTATGTATCGACACTTGGATCTAGGAGTGGACCCTCCAGGAAATGAGTGTGATGTGTGCGGGAACCCTAGGGCCAGCTGTGACGATACTCTACCAGGATCCTCTATGGGTTCAACAGCGATGACTACTATATTGGAATCCTCCATGAGTTCGATAGTTATGACTACTATACCAGGATCCTTAGTGGGTCAAAAATTTCTATCATATGTTCTTGTATCCTGTGTGGGTCTGACAGAAGAGCTGATCCTGTATCCTGTGTGGGTCTGACAGCTTAGCTGGTCCTGTATCCTATGTGGGTCCATCATCTCAGATTAATTAGTGACTATAGTTGATAGTCTCTATCACTCTAAAAAATATGTTTAACTTTGTGATTTAAGTCTTCTCTTTCAATCATTATTAGCGAGGTGATTCACTTTACTTCCAGTGTAGACTGGGTTATGCTTGGGCTTGAGTGTTTGATCCGGACTGTGTTTGGTAACTTAGGTATATAAATGGGCATATACCTAAGTAGGGATGGTTGATACTTCCTGATTGTATATTATTACTGTGGTTTATCCTTAGTGGATTCTGGGAGAACATCAGGGGTCTCGGGGTCCCCTACTGAGTATTGTTATACTCACCCCTTCACGGGCTTCGCCCGCACCTTGTTGTGTTCTGTACAGTCGATGGACAGCAGTGATCGAGGCTGAGGGTGACGGACAGAAGGCTTCTCGAAGCTAGATAGATGAGAAGTACCTCAGGGATGATTTGTTCAAGTTCTGTACCTACCCTTCAGATATTATTCCCCAATGGATGATCCAGGAGCTGTTTCCCTTTTTACTTTTATTTGTTCTTATTGTTCATTTGGTTTTGTATACTGGCCCATTTACTTTCACCACTACCATTGTATTCAGTTTTACATAGTGTTTTTCTTCCAGTTGTGTATTAAGAATGTGTGTGATTTCTTTTTATAATGGAAATGCCTTCCCATTTTAGGGATTTACCCCTTTGGTGCTAGTCTCTAGCCACTGGCCTATGGAAGGCGGGCGTGGGGTAGTCACAACATGGTCCCGAGGACGGGTCATGACATGAATTATAATCATAAGAAAATAATAATAGAGAATGAAACATTGAATATAATGTAAATAATGGTATTCATGATATAACATGTAAAATGGAACATATATACACTAAAAAAATTAATTTAGAGGTTAATTTTAATATTTCAACCAAAAGAAATGAGGCTAGAAAACCCTTACCTTATGAGTTGGCTTCTGTTATAAATGTTCAAAACTGCACTTCCATGGTTATTGACACAAACCAACACGGGTCGACCCTGAACCGGTCACCCGAGCCAGACTGCAACATGGCCCGAGATGAGTTCCCGATCCTCCTGGGCTGGCGACAAGTGCCAGGGCATCAAAGAGATCAAGAGGGAATGATTTCTCCCAAAGAAAATAAATAAATCAGCGAAAAGAAAATAGAACACAAAGTAAACAAACAACACGAAAATAAAGAAATATCAACAACAATAACTTACCTGACCACGAACAAAACTCTTCACAACTCCGAGAGTCGCTCACCAGTCCACAACCAAATCTCGCCCATAATGAGAGAGCTCAAGTCAACCTACAACAGAAACTAAAAATAGGAAAACACTATAGGTGTGAGTATTAAAACTCAGTAGGTAGGCCTGACTAATTCTATTCCCAATGCACTTACATTAAATAAAGAATTTATCAATTCCACGTTTGAACTAAATTATACAAAATATTGGTTTTCACACACACCTTCATTTCTAAAACAAGTAACAGTCCATTTCCCTTTTTAATTTAATAACAAGTTTAGTGTTTAGAAGAAACAGATGCATCACATTTTAAAACACCTTTGAGAACAATTTAGAAATTCAAATTTTAGATGTTGGTCAAGTGGAAAACCACACACAACACACAACACACACTAAGGGCGATGGAAAAAGTGGCCGACGGGGCCAACAACCAAACTAGACCTCTCAATCATCCACCACATACAAACAAACACAAAATGAAACATGGGTCGAACCTTGAAGATCGTGAACAATCCAGAATAGATTATACCTATGACTCATCCTGAAGGCATGCCCTAACTCGATGACGTCATAATTCCCTAATGCTCGGAATAGCCCTACATGGCCTAACTGAGGGGCCCAATCCACATATTTGTAATAACTCAGTATTCCCCTGCTATAGGGCCACTAGCCAATGTGTATTCTAAACTAGTGCAGCAATCATTCTCCGAAATTCACTCAATATTCCAGGTTCTCATGTCAACAAATACAATAAAATGGGGTGCGTCCATAATGTAAATCAATGAGTCATGATGCACAATATCACACACAACTCATGCAATCAATGCACACCAAAGAACACCCTTGAGTGTCTTTTCCTAAATAATTTATTTTATTAAAGTGCCAAAGGGTCCTTCACCAATTTTAAAGCAAAACCCCATTTCTCGAGAAAACCCAAAACCCTTTTTCAGAAGAAATCATATATCTTTAAAAATAGAGGTACATTTGAAGTTCCGTGAATTATTTTTAAAGGCCAAATGGGAATTCTTTCAATACTGGGTGTCTGATCGTCCAGAAAATGTTTCAAGTGTTCGGTATAAAATAAACGGCTCCTTTCGCACCAAATAATCATATAAAAATTAATTATATTATATTATTTTCAAATTATTAAAATTAAAAAAACATCAAGCAATTAATAAATTCTAAATATAAAGGTAAGTGCAGTGGGGGACCTACCTCGGCTCACAAACCAGTCACGACGACGCGACACGCCTCACACAGGCGCGCAAGAACCCGCAAGCTGACGATCGCAGGACCGTGGAAAACCTTTTCAACATGCTGCAAGGACAATGATAAATAAAATACCTAAACACGAAAAAAACAAACCAAACGAGCAACCAGTGCAAAAGCACTGCCTCGACATGTTTTTAAAACACGACTCGCACCACCTACAATATTTATTAAACCACTATAAAATTTATGAAATAAAATTCAAAAAGTAACTCGCAACTTTACACAAACTAAACTCAATCAAAAACACATTTTTGATCAAACACGCACCTAAGTCCCACTAAAAAAACGCACCACTTGCATTGTTAGATAAACCAATTGCACAATTTATATAAAAAACAATTATAAAACTCATGACTAGTTTCCAAAAAAACGCATCTTAATTCACATGAACATGTTATAAGGTATAAAAACCAAACTAAGTTAATTTAAAAAAAAACTAATCTTCACAGAAAACTCATTAATCACATACGTTCCAAATTAATTATCCAAATGAAGAAACAATGCTAACCTCACCCCCTTGCGCAGGCGCGCTCAAACAGCAGGGTCGTGCAAAATGGAAAAACGGTTGGCGCGGGGAATGTGTGGCCAAAAAAAAGGTTCACACGGCGGTGCACTACAGAATCAGAGGCGCTCTTGGTCGGAGGAACGTGTTACGACAGAAAAGGAGGGTATGCAGTCGAATAGCTTCACGCCGTCCAAAAAAAGGGCTATGTCGGAAACAACCGGAGGGCATGGGTTCGCCGGATAGAGAAGTTTCTGGTAGGGTAGTCGCTGGCCGAAAAAGGGAGGTCGCGGGGGTATCATGTAGAAGGGTCGTGACGGGAAATGGGGATGGCGACTCGGCAAATGGAAACGTTGGTAGGTGGGATTTTTTTTATATACATTTTTTCAAAAAAAAATTGAAAATACATCTAGGATAAAAAAAATTACCCCCCAAAGGCGGCACCTAGTGTGCCGCCTTTGGGGAATTTTCCGCCCAGGGTAAGGCGGAACATGGTGTGCCGCCTTTTCCCAGAAAATAACAGAAAAGGTAGCACACCATGTTCCGCCTTTTCCTAAATATTTTTTTTTTAAATTTTTATTTTTATTTTTTTGTTTTGTTTTATATATATATATATATATAACAAAACTTTTCAGCAGAATTTTTCTGCTATTTAATATCCATCGGTTCTGCCATTACAGCAGTCTAGATTCTAACAGATACCCTCACACAGGACTCCCTTTTATAAGGGGGTTTTCCCTGAAAACAATACTGCATTTCCGATGTGGGATTCTGGTTCTCCTTTTCCTGCACAGTACATTCTGCGTTTCCGATTGTGATTCTGTTTCAAGTACGCAACTTTGAAAGACTATAAAAGATAAACTATAAGACGAATACAAATGAAACGTTAAAAACTGATTAAACATATAATAAATAGTTGAAAACAAAAATAATTTCATAAAAAATGTTGATAAAGATTAATTTATGAGCTTTCAAAACCACCTACTTGAAACTTAAACATATTTCCAGTACGTGACTTTGAAAGCTTATAAAAGATAAACTATAAGACCAATACAAATGAAACTTTAAACATTGATTAAACATATCATAAATAGTTGTAAACAAAAATAATTTCCTAAAAAATGTTCACCAAAAACAATTTATAAGCTTTCAAAACCATCAACATGAAACTTAAAAGTGTTTCAAATTCCCAACATTGAAAGACTATAAAACATAAAATATAAGACCAATAGAAATGAAACATTAAACATTGATTAAACATATAATAAATAGTTGAAAACAACAAAAACTTCCTAAAAATTTCCATAAAAATTAATTTATAATCTTTCAAAACAGTCTACTTGAAACTTAAAAAGTTTTCAAGTACGCGAATTTGAAAGACTATAAAACATAAAATATAAGACCAATATAAATGAAACTTTAAACATTGATTAAACATATATGGAATAGTTAATAATTAATTAGTTAATTTGTAATATAATTATTAATTATATAATAGTTAATTAGTAATATAATTATTATAAAATATTTTTCATCAATTATAATTATTAATTATTTCTTATTAATTATTAATTTTTACTTATTAATTATTACTTATACAATAAATATTTATTTAATTATTAATATAACTATTAATTATATAATAATTAATTAGATAATAAGTAATATAATTATTAATTATATAAAAGTTAATTAGTTAATTAGTAATATAATAATTAAATATAATTATTAATAACTAAATATGTCATAATTAATTAGTTAATTAGTAATATTAATATTAATTATATAATAATTATTTATTAATATAATTATTACATATATAATAATTATTTAGTTAATTAGTAATATAAGTAATAATTATAAGTAATTAATTAGTAATTATTAATTATTAATTATTAATTATTAATTAGTAATATAAATATTCATTATAATTATTCATTATAATTATTAATTAATAATTAATAATTATTAATAATTAATTATTTATTATAAATTAGTTAATTAGTAATATAAATATTAATTATAATTATTCATTAAATTATTAATTATTAATTATTAATTATTAATTATTACTCAATAATTATTACTTATATAATAATTATTTAGTTAATTATTAATATAACTGTTAATTATATAAAAATTAATTAGTTAATTAATATTATAATTATAGTCTTTCAAAGTCACGCACTTGAAACATTTTTAAGTTTCAAGTAGATGGGTTTGAAAGCATATAAATTATTTTTTATCAACATTTTTTATTAAATTTTTTTTTCAACTATTTCTTATATATTTAATCAATGTTTAGAGTTTCATTTATATTGGTCCTATAGCTTATTTTTTATAGTCTTTCAAATTCGCGTACTTGAAACATTTTTAAGATTCAAGTAAACTATTTTGAAAGATTATAAATTAATTTTTATGGACATTTTTTAGGAAGTTTTTGTTGTTTTCAACTATTTCTTATATGTTTAATCAATTTTTAGTGTTTCATTTCTATTGGACTTATAGTTTATGTTTTATAGTCTTTCAAAATAGGGAACTTCAAACATTTTTATGTTTCATGTTGATGGTTTTGAAATCATATAAATTTTTTTTGGTGAACATTTTTTAGGAAATTATTTTTGTTTTCAACTATTTCTTATATGTTTAATTAATGTTTAAATTTTCATTTGTATTGGTCTTATAATTTATCTTTTATAAGCTTTCAAAGTCACATACTTGAAATATGTTTATGTTTCAAGTAGGTTGTTTTGAAAGATTATAAATTAATCTGTATCAACATTTTTTATGAAATTATTTTTGTTTTCAACTATTTAATATATGTTTAATCAGTGTTTAAAGTTTCATTTGTATTGGTCTTATAGTTTATCTTGTATAGTCTTTCGAAGTCGCGTACTTGAAACAGAATCACACATCGGAAACGCAGAATGTATTGTGCAGGAAAAGGAGAACCAGAATCCCACATCTGAAATGCCGTATTATTTTCAGAGAAAAACCCCCTTATAAAAGGGAGTCCTGGGTGAGGGTATCAGTCAGAATCCAGACTGCTGTAATGGCAGAACCGCTGGATATAAAATAGCATAAAAATTCTGCTGAAAAGTTTTGTTATATATATATATATAACAAAACAAACCAAAAAAAAATTTAAAAAAAATTTAAAAAAAAATATTTAGGCAAAGGCGGCACCTGGTGTGCCTCCTTTGCGGTTATTTTTTGGGCAAAGGCGGCACACCATGCGACGCCTTTCCCTGGGCGGAAAATTCCCCAAAGGCGGCACACCAGGTGCCGCCTTTGGGGGGTAAAAAAATAATTTTTTTTAACCTAGATGTATTTTCAATTTTTTTTTTAAAAAAATGTATATAAAAAAAACTTGGTAGGTGGTTGCATATGAAAAAACGGTCCGACATGAGTAGGGGAAATAGAAAGAGGGAACCGCAAGGGGGGTACATCATGGGGTTGATGGAGAAGGAGGATACCAGACAGTAGGTGTCGGAGGGGAAAATGGTTATGCATTGGTCGGCAGGCCCGGGGGTGCAGAAGATTTTCATGCCGCATGAAGGAGGGTAAATGGCGGCTGGTGCGCAACGTCTGAAGGGGAGCAGAGCGCTGCGACTTCAAGCAGGGAAGACCTGGGCCCATCCGGGGCAAGGAGGAGGGAGGCAGGGCACTACATGGGGGGGGGAGAACTGGGGCACCAGCAGTGAACAATGAGGGGTGTTTAAGGGAATCTGTAGGATGGATGCGGTAGGAAGGGGAGAGGAAATGGATGTGAATGCAGTGTGACCCGAGAATAGCAGAGGCCGGCTGGAAATCGGGGGGGTGTGGGGCTGGTCAGGCGGCTCCTGCTTACCGAGGGATAATGAGGGATCCATGGGGCGCGCGATGTAGAGTAGGTCGAGGGGTGTGGCGTTGTGCTGGTGAAGCAGGGGGTTCCAGCGACGGTCCACGGAAGGAGCAGGGGAGGACAGCGACTGGCCGTGGCTGCAGCGAGGAGGTTCTGGCTGGGAGATCAGCTTGGCGGTGGAGTGGATCAGCTGAGCAACAGCGTACTGGAAGAAGGCTAGTCGGGGGCACCATGCAGAGAGTCGGCAAAGAGGAGAGGCTGGGTGAACCGAGGGAAGGAAAGGGTGAGGCAGCGGCCGAGTGAGAGAAAAAATAAAACGAGGGAGGGGTAGCGTGGAAGAACAAAACCCTAGAAAAAGGAAATAAAAAAATAACTAAATAAATAAATCAAAGGAAATAAAAATAAAAATCAAGACCTAATAACATTAATAATAATAGTAATAGTAATAATAAACAACTTTACCAATAATATAAAAATGATAAAAATACTAATTTTTAATAAAAACAATTCATTAATAATGATCCATTATTATTACTAATGAAAAATAAAAATAATATCATCATTTCTCAAGTTATTTATTCAGATAAATTTTAATTTGCATCTACTCCAATATTTTTTTATTTGCTCGCTTCAAATACCGTAGTCGATGGTACCCGAACTGACCGCATGACTTCCGCTATTCGTTCGGTGCCCACACACTGACCTAAAATAATAATAATAAAAATAATGATGATAATAATAATAATAATAATCATAATAATCATTTCATCTTTAAATAGCACAATAAATCACAAAAATTACAAATTTTAAAAAAATTCAGAGGGCAGGAGGATCGTGCCGATGTTTAAGCGGCACCATGTGGGGTATCCAAAATGCGCTCTGCCCGGGCGCTCAGCAACATCAGCAGAAAAACGAGCATTTTTTTAACACGACTCAAATGTTTTTCGCCCGGGACTCAACCCGAAGCCCAAAAAAATTTAAAAGGTCAATGGAAACTATAAAATAAAAATAAAAGATGGAGCGGGGTGTGACAATTCTCTCCACCATAATGCTTTCCGGCCTCTAAAATCCAAAACAAGATCAAGACCCAAAGATGAAACTCCTTAAGTGTCACTCATCCACAAAATTTTATGCACCTCCAGTTGATCAATCCAAATAGACACTGAAAACTCATGACACACAACTCATCGTTAAAACAAGATCACCTTAATCGTCACCACGCCGAACCCAAACCATCAATTTCAACCAAGGAACGAATGAACTTAAATCACCTCCAAGACCTATCCCTATAATCTTAGTCCAATGAAACCGTTGGACGTACTCCAATCTCAACGTTCACTCGAGAGGAAAAACTCAAGGTTATGTGGTTTTGCATGAGACCACCTACCACCAAACGATACATGAAAAGAAACTCTGATATTGTCATGGGGAGGCCTGAACGGACTCCCCCCCATAAGGATCAGAGAAACCCTAAATTAATTTCTGTGTAACTCTGGGAGACCCACTGTGGGTCTCCCCACCATAAGAACTGATGATATTAAACGATCTTAAAAACATTCCAAACGGACCAGAAACCCCCACCATGAGGGGGGGGAGAAGGGAAGGGCCCGAATGATAGAGCACCAAAACTATTGTCGTCTCCCCATCAACAACGTCTCACCCTCATAAACACAAATAACATGCCATGCTAAGGATGAAGATTAACCCAAGGCCCTTCTTCACCGTTGGGGTCCTCCTGACTAGGCGCTTGCTTCACTCCGAGGCCTATGGCTGGAGCACCGATGATTGAATCATCTCTTGCCTCGCAGTCAGACTTCAAAAATTCACGAACACAACCCACAACCCATAATTTCACCAAACAGGCTTCCGATAAAATAAAAGTTTCAAAGTGGTTCAACCACAACCATTCATAAAACTGGAAGAAATGAAACACTGCAAAATGCTACAGAAGACGATTACTACACCCAAGAAACACTACAAATAGAAAACCTAAAATCAGTCCCCAAACATCGCTCTACTCCTGATGACAGGCTAAGGTGACCTTCAACGAGCTATGTCTAGCTTCAGCGTGCTTCTTGGAAACACTGTGGTAGAATCGTTGCAAGTGACCCCAACGTCCCCAGGTGTGGCAGAGTCTCGGAGCACTCGGACATGTCAGCCTCTTGTGACCCTGCCTACCACACTAGTGACAGATCACGACATCGTGCAATGGAGAACAAGACTAAAGTTCTAAAGGCCTCTTGATTCCTCTACCAGCACCACCAACATCGGGTCGCTTCTCCCTCTTCTTATCACCACCCACTGCACTGCTTCCCAAAGATGGATGGTTCGCCACCTCAAGTCCTTCTGTTAACCTAGCTTTTGCCAAAAAGGATTTCCCCACAACATCCAAGAAGGTGGTTAGGTTGTGCTCTTCAACTTTCGATCGCAGCTCAGTTCGGAGTCCATACTCAAATGGTCGAGCCTTCCCAGGATCATTCACAACAAACCACTGATCATACAAAACTAGGTCTATGAAACGTTGATAGATTTCCAGTACCGATTCAACGCCCTACTGAAGACAACACCACTCCAGCCACTTCCTCAGCAAACTCAGAGAAGTGTTATTGGATGAAGGATGACTTGAAAAACTCCCATGTTAGATTTTCTCAGGGATTATTCCGAGACACAGACTTCATCCATTTCCAGTATGGGCCTTCAAGAATAAAGGTAGCCAACTTCACTTTAATGACTCAGGAAGCCCAATGAAACTGACTTCCTCTCAATATTCTGCAACCACTCCTCTACCTCAAGAGGATCTGCTTGACAATAAAATAGTGGAGGACTCAACTTCTGGAATTCCAGAACATAGTATATAGGTTGATCAACTGGAGGATTTTCTAAGGATGCATATCCCAAAACTGCACCTTGGGCATCCATCAAACCTTCGTGGGGGGGGGGTGTGAACACTAAGGAATAAAGAAACAAAGGATATACTCAAAACATGGTCAATTCCATTTCAAATTCAACTTTTAACAATTCTCAAAAACAAAACATTACAAAACAATTTTCAGAATGAATGAAAACTCAAACGATTCACTAGGGGAAACTATTGATGATGGGCGACTCAAACATATGGTTGGCGGCCATACGCCAGTCACACCATCGTCACTGAGAGAATTCTAGGGCAATGTCCTCGACTCCACATGGCTTACTAGACCATGCGAGCTCACGAAGGTCACTTTCCTGACTCCCATTTCATTTCCCAATATAAAACAAGTCAAAGGAATCAAAAAGACACCAATATCCCAGACATCTCATGGTGACCCGAGGTTCATAACGAGCAAGGGTTCATGACGTCCTTCTATCCCATACGCCCCGAGTCCCGACAATTATACTCCTTCTACCATAAAAACCCCAAATAATAATGGGAACTCTAAAAAATAAGGTCCGTTCAAAATACAACCTGCCTCTGATACCAATTTGTCACGAACCAATATGGGTCGACCCTAAACCGGTCACCTGAGCCGGCCTGCGACATGGCCCAATAGGCGTTCCCGATACTCCCGGGCTGGCGACAAGCACCAAGGCATCAAAGAGAGCAAGGGGAAAAGATTTCGCCCAAAAAAAAATAAATAAAGCAGCGAAAAGAAAATAGAACAAAAAGTAAACAAACAACACGAAAATAAAGAATGATCAACTACAACAACTAACCTGACCACGAACAAAACTCCTAACGACTCCGAGATTCGCTCACCAGTCCACAACCAAATCTCGCCCACAATGAGAGAGCTCAATTCAACCTTCAACAGAAACTAAAAACAGGAAAACACTATAGGCGTGAGTAATAAAACTCAGTAGATTGGCCCGACTAATTCTATTCCCAATGCACATACCATTAAATAAAAAATTTATCAATTCCAGTTTTGAACTAAATTATACAAAATATTGGTTTTCACACACACTTTCATTTCTAAAACATGTAACAGTCCATTTCCCTTTTTAATTTAATAACATGTTTAGTGTTTAGAAGAAACAGATGCATCGCATTTTAAAACACTTTTGAGAACAGTTTAGAAATCCAAATTTCAGTTCTTGTTCAAGTGGAAAACCACATACAACACACAACACACACTAAGGGCAATGAAAAAAGTGGCACACAGGGCTAGCAACCGAACTATACCTCTCAATCTTCTGCCACATACAAATAAACACTAAAAGAAACATGGGTCGAACCTAGGAGATCCTGAACAATCTGGAACATACTATACCTCTGACTCATCCTGAAGGCATGCCCTAGCTCGATGATGTCATAACGCCCTAATGCTCGGCTTAGCCCTACACGGCCTAACCGAGGGGCACAATCACTATATCAGCAAAAACTAAGTATTCCCCTGCTATGGGGCCACTAGCCAGTGTGTATTCTAAACTAGTGCAGCAATCGCTCTGAGAAAATTCACTCAATATGCCTGGTTCCCATGTCAACATATACAATAAAAACGGGTGCGTCCACAAAGTAAATCAATCAGTCATGATGCACAATATCACACACAACTTATGCAATCAACGCACACCAAAGAACACACCTGAGTGGATTTTCCAAAATAATTTATTTTATTAAAGTGCCAAACGGGCCTTCACCAATTTTAATGAAAAACCCCATTTCTCGAGAAAACCCAAATCCCTTGTTCAGAAAAAATCATATATCTTTAAAACTAGAGGTACATTTGAAGTTTCGTGAATTATGTTTAAAGTCCAAACGGGCATTCTTTCAATACTGGGTGTCCACTCATCAAGAAAATGTTTCAAGTGTTTGGTATAAAATAAACGGCTCTTTTTGCACCAAATAATCATATAAAAATTAATTATATTATATTATTTCCAATTTATTAAAATTAAAAAAACATCAAGAAATTAATAAATTCTAAATCTAAATGTTAGTGCAGTGGGGGACCTACCTCAGCTCGCAGACCAGCCACGATGACGCGACACCCCTCGCACGGGCGCGCAAGAACATGCAAGCTGACGATCACAGGACCATGGAAAAACCTTTTCAACACGTTGTAACCACAATGATAAATAAAATACCTAAACACAGACTTAAAACAAACCAAGCGAACAACCAGTGCAAAATAACTGTCTCGAAATGTTTATAAAACACGACTCGCACCACCTAAAATATTTACTAAACCACTATAAAATTTATGAAAAAAATTCAAAATGTAACGCACAACTTTACACAAAATAAACTCATTAAAAATCATGCTTTTGATCAAACACGGACCTAAGTCTGACTAAAACAAAAACACACCACTTGAACGATTAGATAAACCAATTCCAAAATTTATATAAAAAAACAATTAAACAACTCATGACTAGTTTCCATAAAAATGCATCTTAATTCACATGAACATGTTATAAGGTATAAAACCCAAACAATGTTCATTTAAAAAAAAACTAAACTTCACAGCAAACTCATTAATCACAAACGTTCCAAATTAATTATCCAAATGAAGAAACAACACTAACATCACCCCCGTGTGCATGTGCACTCAAACAAAAGGGTCTCGCAAAAAGTAAAAACGGTTGTCACGGGGAATTCACGGCCAAAGAAAAGGTTCACACGGTGGTGCACTACAGAATAAGAGGCATGCTTGGTCGGAGGAGTGTGCGATGACAGAAAAGGAGGGCGTGCGGTCGAATAGCTTCGCGCTGGCTAAAAAGGGGCTATGTCGGAGACAACCGGAGGGCAGGGGTTCACCGGATAGAGAAGTGTCTGGTAGGGTAGTTGATGGCCGAAAAAGGGAGGTTGCTGGGGTTTGAAGTAGGATGGTCGTGACAGGAAATGGGGCTGGCGACTCAGCAAAGCGAAATGCTGGCAGGTGGTTGCATGCGACAAAAAGGTCTGCCATGAGTAGGGGAAACAGAAAGACGACACTGCAAGGGGGGTACATCGTGGGGTTGATGGAGAAGGAGGATACCAGATAGTAGGTTCTGGAAGGTAAAGTGGTTATGCACTGGTCGGCAGGCCCGGGGGTGCAGAAGATTTGCACGCCACGTGAAGGAGGGTAAATGGCGGCTGGTGCGCAACGTCTGAAGGGGAGCGGAGTGCTACCACATCAAGAGGGGAAGACCTGGGCCCATACGGGGCAAGGAGGAGGGAGAAAAGGCATTATGGGGTGGAACTGGGGCACCAGCAGCGAAGTAGGAGGGTTGTTTAAGGGAAGCTGTCGGCTGGATGCGGTTGTAAGGGGAGAGGAAATGGATGTGGCTGCAAGGCGACCCGATAACAGCAGAGGCCGGGTGGAAATCAGGGGGTGCAGGTCTGGTCAGGTGGCTCCTGCTTGCCGAGGGAGAAGTAGGGATCCAGGGGGTGCGGGGTGCAGGGTAGGACGAGTGGTGCGGAATTGTGCGAGTGAAGTAGGGGGTTCCAGCGACGGTCCACGGATGGAGCAGTGGAGGACGGCGACTGGCCGTGGCTTCGGTGAGGAGGTCGGTGGAGGTGCTGGTTGGGAGATCAGCTTGGCAGTGGAGTGGAGTATCCGAGCAGTGGAATACCAGAATAAGGGTATCCGGGGGCTTCGTGCCGAGAGTCGTCAAGGAGGAGAGGCTGGGTGAACCGAGGAAAGGAAAGGGTGAGGTGGCGGCCGAGTGACAGGAAAAATCAAATGAGGGGGAGGGTAGCGTGGAAGAACAAAACCCTAGCAAAAGGAAATAAAAAAATAACTAAATAAATAAATCAAAGGAAATAAAAATAAAAATCAAGACCTAATAACATTAATAATAATAGTAATAGTAATAATAAAACAAATTTAACAATAATATAAAAATGATAAAAATAATAATTTTTAATAAAAACAATTCTTTAACAATAATCCATTATTATTACTCATGAAGAATAAAAATAAAAATAATATTATCATTTCTCAAGTTATTTATTCAAATAAATTTTAATTTGAAACTACTCCAATTTATTTTTTATTTTCTCGCTTCAAATACTGTAGTCGATGGTACCCGAACTAACCGCATGAATTTCGCTAGTGGTGTGGTGCCCGCACACTGACCTAAAATAATAATAATAACATTAATGATAATAATAATTATAATAACAATAATAATCATCATAATCATTGTCATCATTTCATCTTTAAATATCATAATAAATCACAAAAATTACAAATTTTAAAAAAATTCTGAAGGCAGGAGGATCGTGCCAATGGTTAAGCGGCGCCGCGTGGGGTATCCAAAATGCGCTCTGCCAAAGTGCTCAACAACGTCAGCTGAAAAATGCCCATTTTTTAACATGACTCAAATATTTTTTGCTCGGGACTCAACCCGAACCCCAACAAAATTTTAAAAGGACAATGGAAATTATAAAATAAAAATAAACGATGGAGCGGGGTGTGACAGTTATCCTCCATATGTTTTCCCTAAATGATTTCCCTGATTGGATTTTGGTCCATTATATGTCCTCTAGTTTGACAGTATGGAATTTGGGATGTTATATCAGTCATTATTGGTGAAACCGAAAATTTTTTGAATGTGTCAAGAGGATAGAAAATGTGGAGGAATTTTATAAGTGAGATGAGTGGCACAAATTTAATTTTTTCTTAAAAACCTACTTTCTTATCTAATTTTTTATAGTAATTTTAAATTTAAATTTTCCAAATATGAGAATTAAATTTGTAAAATTTTAATACATATTTGGAATCTTTATTACTTATATTATCTAATAATATAAACTTAAATTTTGAAAAAATTAATTGTAAAGTTTTTAAAATTATTTATCGCAGTTAAAGTAAAATTGGAATTCCGAGGGGGTGGGGTGAACTAAAAGGATTTGGGGGATCTAGAGATGGTTAGGGAACATATAAAAATACCAAGGAGTCATGAAAAGGATCATTGATTTCATAATAAATGGTGATAATAAGAACAAATTTTATTTCAAGATCATTTTCATAATTTTGATGATTTTTCATGAGAAGATACACTTACATTATTTCAATTCATTTCATTAGAACAATATAACACTTTTTTTCATTGAACTATTTCCACCTAATCTCATACTATATGAAATTAAGGTTATTGTTTAAATCTTGAAGAACTAGTAGATCATAAGATGCATTGATTGGATGATAAGTCCTTCCGTCATTCATTAGTTAGAATCATAAGAAAATTGTTTGAACTGGTTGTCCAATATGTATAAATCATCATATGGGAAAATAATAAATTTACCTCTAAAACATCATTTAAATTTGATCATAAATCTTTTCATAATTGGTTGACCTTTTGACCCTTCATAAATATTAAATTCAAAAACATTATGAAGAATTTGACTATATTTCCAAAATGAACATTTCATTAATCCCCCAAAATGCATGAAATTGTTCTTAATGTTCACATAGAAAACATGATAATAACTTCATCAAGTATTCTGTTGAAAAAAAAAATTAACATATTAACTTATTGAAAGCATACATGATATTTTATTCCATAAATAAAACAATGAATATAGATATATTCTTTAAATAAAAAATTATGTATTCTCCATTAATGATATAATAAATCAATTTATGCACAAATAATTTATAATATCTATGAAATTATTTACTCGCCAATTTACATAATCCAAATAAATCATATTTTCTTCCCAAAATCATTATCTTAATATTTTGAAAATGTTAATATTAATCTTAAAAATATCACATTTCTATTAACTAAATTTTCTAGTCCATCTACACAAATCAACATTTTCCTTAAAATAATTTATGATAACCCTTTAATGGAAAATAATTATATAATTCATGATTCATGTTACATAATATTTAAATTCCAATACATAAATACTTCATCCATCCCACTTCCTTCTCAAACCATTATCTATACTTCATCATCATAATCTTTAATACCTCTTTCATTTCATATGTCATTTTCAGTCTCTTCATCACCATCTTTATTACAATTATATGTTCAACCTTGATGATTTTCTTCACTAGATCCCCCCTTAAGACAATGGTTGTCAAAATTCCAATGTATTTCACATTTAAATCATTAAACATTCTATGATATCTTAGAGAGACCATTAATCTGATCAATTTTATTAAATGAACATTTATTTTTTCCCATTTCATTTAATTTATATGAGTACTTATTTTCCACAGTCAAAACATATTATTATTCCTATAATAAATCCACTTGTTTGAATCTCCCCACACTTTTGATACATAGTAAATTTAATATTCTTTCCCCAATGTTCTCCACTACCTGAAATCTCAAAGAACTCTATTCTTCTCTTTTATAGTGAGTCTAATAGTTCATTATGATTTTTCTTAATAATCGTGTTCCATGAAAACTTATTATGAATAATAATTACATACCATACTATATTCTTCATCCAATTTGGATGCTCATCAGAGAATTTTCCACCACATTAAATGTTAATTCAACTCTAATGGTTCCTACTATTGACTAAAACTAAATATAATTTTTTGAGCTACACTAATCATAGTATAAAACAACAAAATATTTCCAAAAATATATTTTATGATTTTAAATCAAGAAACATTCCATAAAAATGTGGTTTATCCTAGGTAATTCATAGTCAACAACTATTTAAATTCTATATGATATTTGATAATGATTTTGTGAGTTTATAGAGCATATCCCCTAGGAATTTCAATGAAGGTGTGCAGTAAGGCCAATTTTCGTGTACTAGATTATTCCATCTCAATGTACTATTTTGATGTTAATACCCCTAATTAACTCTATTATGTAGACACATACACCTATTGTATACATATTGGAATGCAATTTAATTGATACAAATTTCTATATCCTTTACTAAAATTCATGGATATTCTCCTATACATAGACTCATCAATAGAATTTCCCTCGGAGAAATACCTAGGAATATCATTAGTAATATCCCCTGTGATATCACTAATATTTTCTTATCCTTATTTTCAAATCCTAACTAATCCATTCCTATGACCACTACTATAATAAACAATCCTTTTCATACATAGATATTAAATATTTTTAGATGAATAATTATTACATTATACAAACAAAACCCCAAGGAACATAATTGTTTAGTGCCGTTTGAAATGTAGGACATAATATTCTTTATTTTTTAAACAAAGATAAATGTCTTCATCAATGATCTTATTCTTTAGAACTCTTAGTTAAAAAAATTCATCATAACATGGGGAAATGATACATAAAAAAGGGTGATCTAAGATGCTTAGTAAAGGTAAAAAGGGGATAAATAAGCATTACATGAACATGAGGGTATGAGAATAGTATCATAACATTTCAAAACCAAAGAATTCATATTAAAGATCATAATCCTAAGTCATACAATAAAGATTGGTAGTTCATAAGGAATAAATTGAAGGATAATTAAATAACATAGTCCTTGATAGAATACCATTGGCAGAACACATAGAATTGTGATTAACACACATGTGTATATATATAATTTCCTTTATAGAGAAGGCTCATTTCCAAAACATTTGAGTACAATTTGTGGGAGGATAAACCTCTTCGGTGAGACAGACCACCATCCCCAGTGGAAAACCTTTTTCAAAGTGGAATGGGTTCACTTTTGAAACAACTACAGTAGTTAAGGTTTAGTCCCAATACCATTATATCAGAAAAAGACACGTAGAGTACCAAGTTCACTAATCAATCCAGTTATATACATCTCCAGAGTTTATAATATTTACACAATTACTTTTAAGTAGATACATATTCCACCCAACTTTTGTCATAATGTGACCATCGTCATTGGTTATAACAAATCCATTATCCTTGGTTATTGCATAACCACCATCACATAATGAAAATCAAAAATATGTGTTCCATATGATTATAAAACATTCAAACTATCATAAACCATGAAATTAAAATGGATTCATAAAAATTTCATCATATAATAACCTATGTACAATTGGTAGGTTTCATAATCCTTTCAAAATTTCATCATAGAAGAACCTGGGTAAAAGTTTGTTTCAGAAGATTTCTACTATAGTTTAACCCACGTAATAAAAATAGGTTTCATATAAATCATATCATCATAAACATAAATCATTCATATAGATAATAATAATGGTATCCTTGGATTATAATCCTTGTAAAACATAAATTATATCAAAGGTTGTTATCTTATATGGAGATGGATTTTGAAAGACTCCATGGAACAATTCTGAAAAAAAAAATCATTTTGTTAAAATAATTTTTAAATTTTGAATCATTTTAAAAAACAATTTATTTGAAAATAAAATTTCAAACATTTAAAGAAAGAGTTAAAAATCATTTAAAGCGTTTCTTGATGAAAATTTCTTCCCCACTTTAAAAAACACGTTTTAAAACTAAATCATTTTAAATATATATTAATTTGATGTTAACATTGAAGACAAATAAAAGAAACTTCAAATAGCTTATTTTTAATTATTTGAAAAAATTACTTTCATTCCCCACATGTTAAAATGAAGATTCCTTCCACATTTTCAGTAGAATCCTAATGGGGAGTGTCTAGAAAAAGATATAAAAATTCATTTCAAAAAAAATTAATAAATCAATTTATGGTAATAAAGTTTTCTATAAATAATATGAAAAAAAAATTCTTTTTAAATCCTTTTTATTAAATGTGGTTTTTGAAGGAAATGGATTTTCAAAAAAGACATAAATAATAAAGGATTTTCATAATTAAATCATTTCAATTATTTAATGTACAAATGAGTGTAAATTGTACAATTACGTGAAAAAAATAATGAATAAAAATAGGAAATATAATTCATGAGTTTCATTAAATTTGGATAATAATATTTTATAATAAAAAACAAAATAATAAATAATATTAATAAATGATGAGATTCTAACATAAAATCTATACTACTTTGGTAACATTGAATTGTAAGACCAATGATGGAATAATATAATAGGAAACTTAAGTTATCATTATCATATATAATTTTTTGAAATTATATGTAAAATGGTTTTTATATTCACATAAAAAATGAATTTGGGTGCATAATATAACAAATGTCTCAAAGAATGAAAACATAGACAAAAACCCTTTAACTCTTTAGTAATCATTTGAATCATAATCCCTAGTAATGAATAACCTCAAATGGACGTTTAAATATCATAAAATTAGTAGGATTCATGATATAAAATGTTAATGGAGAATTATATATCACATAAAAGGACTATGTGTTGAAATTGAACTTTCCCCAATGAAAACAAAAGATATACCATAAATCCCTTACTATAAGTCATGACATGAAATGTACATGTTGAAAAATCACCTTCTTCTAGTATTTTCATTAGGATTTCAATAAAACCCATACATGGATGGATTTATATCCAATTGAAGGATTCTATTATGTGAGGTTGGATTTTGTGATTTTTTAGGTATGTCTTCTCAATAAAAAAACGTTTGTGATGAAGAGGATAGAAGAAGGGGTGGCCTTTTATAAGTTAGGTGGGTGGTATAGTTGATTTTTTTAAAGAGAGAATTACACCAATATTTATATCATCAAATGGTACAACTAATGGAAAAAAATAGTCCCACTTTGTTATAAGGAGTAAATATTCACATGCAATGGTTTTTGAACATTTTTTGTGTCATTTTTTACCCTTATCATTTTAGTTTAACTCCCTGAAAAATCACTTTTACCATAACCAGGGTAAATACTTTTTACACTATTTTCTATTAATTTGGGTCAAAAAATAATTTTATACTGTTACATAACAAATATTATTATCATTACCAATATTGAATTAAATTTTACACATTATTTTCAAGTAATTGGAATAATTATTTTAAAATAAATCTCACTGACATGAGGTGAATGTTGGTTTTCAAAGAGTTAACCTTCACAATATTACAAACATTTCATATCAAAAGTCAAAATGAAATTGATTTGAATAAGCTATATTTTACTAATAGATGGATAATTTGACTAATTATACATTAAACCCACATAAAAATATAATATAATATTATAAATATTTTATAAAAATGATGTTTTAAATTAAAATAAAGTATTATTCATTATTCATCACAATATGATACATTTTAGATAAATAATAAAAATTGAAAGTATCCAATTTTATAAACTATTATTTCATAAATTATGACCATTTTATCAATTTAATTTTCAAAAAAATGGGAACAATTAATTTTAAAATAAGTGTGTCAAGGGTGAAAAAACTGTTTTTTATATAAATATAGGTCTGTAAAAAATTGGATTTATTTTTATCTATTTTCCAGAAAAAAAAATTTATATTAATGTGAATTAATTGATTGAATATATACTATATATATTTACAATCACATACCAAAATTTTCTAGTTTAATTTATTGAGTTAAAAGATGTTAGTTTTTATAAAAATAGTTTCTCAAAAATAATTCTTGTATTTTGAGAACATTTTTTTCATATATTTAATTAATTGGTCAGAAAATAATTCATTTTAAATAAAATTGGGAATAATAAATTTTTATATTATGCATAATCCTATTAATAAGTGACATTACAACAACTTTGTTCTAAGTATCATATTAAATAATACTTTTTTGTAATATGACATGTTTTATTTAAACTCATTGTCGTGTATAACCAAGGAAAGCCTTGGTGTTGTGTTTAGACAAGATAAAAATATGGTTGCATATAATTAAATATGAACATTGTGTTTTTTTCACTTCAATATGATCTTGATATTTCTAGTAACCAAAAATATTGAAAATATTATGTTCGTTTTAAAAATATATTTCACAAAATATTGGGGTGTTATAGTAAGGGTTTATTATCTCAATAATGTTTCATTGAAACATGTTTGATATTGTGAACCTACCTATTATTTTGGTGGGTATATACTATTAAATTTTCATTTTATTTAATTTATTATGCATAAATTAGAGTATTTAATGTCGTAATTCATCTTATTTCAATTAAGGGTTATTAGTTTAGAAGTTACCAAAGTGGTAATGGTTTATTATCCTAAACTATGTTTATTGGGACATATGTTATGTTAAACACATAAATTATATTATGAGGTGTATTTAGTACACCTTGATATTTTCAAACTTTAATATACTTATGTTTACGTTATTTAATGTTTTAATTGAAGTTATTTCATTCAAGGGACTTATGACTCAATAGTTACCAATGAAATAAAGGTTTTAGGTTATAACATAATTGTTTTTATTAGGATTGATAATGCTTAAATATTTAGTGATTAAATTATATGATATATATAATTAATATAACTTATCTTATTCTCTAATATTTATTTTCGAAAATCATAAATTTTCCTTTACTTTTCTTCTCTCAATGTCCTAAAAGGTGTGAAATAATGGTTTTATGGAAATTAATCATCGATTTATATTTCACCATGAATATTTTTTCCATGTATGTATATTCTTTAAATTCTCTCTATAATTTTATTAAAATTATAAAATGTTTTATTAAATTAATTTTTACCCATTTATGAAATTCTGAAAAATTAGTTTGACTGAATCTTCTTATCATTTTCTAAATGAGGTAATATTTACCAAATGTGTTAACACTATAATTGTCTCATCATTTACAACAAGAAAATTTTTTCCCACCATAATGAATACTCTCTTATTTTTACCTTACCTTACATTTTTCATGGTTCTTTTTAAATTAATTTTTTTATTAATATTTTGTACATTTTAATGTTTTAAAAAAGTTATTTCAAAATAAATGAGGAATTTTCATTATGAATTATTCTAGGGAACTTAATAAGATATTATCTATATATGAAATTATAATCTGATATAACTTATTCAAAATTTGGGATATGATTCTATGATACCATCATTATTATTCATTTGGATGCATTAAGATTATGCAGATGATATATTGATAAATATTTTTTCTATTCCGTGGGTTAAGATAAAATGAAATGATAAATGTTTTTATGATCTTGTGGCACATATAAAAGTGGATTATGGTTATGTGATGGGTAGGTATTTTATATCCCTAAAATTGAATGGATAAATATTAAAGATTTATAAGATCCAATAACACATTATATGTTATCCCAAGACATAAATATGGTACAAATGTTGTTATATAATGCTATTTTCTGTCACACAGTTGGATAGAAAAATCCTTACATGTGAAGAATGTAATGGTTGGTAGAATTGATAAAATAATTCATTAATTATTATTTTTCAACATTTTTGTCAAAATTTTTATAAATTTATCTTAATATTATTTTATGCTCTCATTTATCACGTTCATTCATTCCTTTATTATTATTGTCTAATGAAATGTAATGATTTATTTTATAATTCATGATTATCATCATTGAATATTTTTCTATCGTTTTTGTATATTAATTGCATGTTCTCAAACCCTTTTGATCATGTAATTCAGAAATGATAATTTTTTTCTTTATTTTTACCATTAATGATCCTCTAATCTCACAATTTACTATGATTCCATTTTTAGGGATATTAATAAATATTTCGGGTATGATATGTCTAGGATGGGTTTTAGTTTTTAATAATATAGTGGGATTTGATATAGATCATTTTTAAATTGTTTATTATGTATCCCAGATTCCCGAAACACTAATTAATTAACGATATATCATTTATATTTATCAAATTTATGAATATTCATCTAATTATATTTCATAATTATGTATGTAATGTTTGGGTCTCCTAATTTCACAATGAAGAGGTATATATTCTTACAGATATTTTGAAAGATTCATTATTATTATAATTACTCTAAATCAATTATATCCATCGTAACATAATTTATCTAATATTATAAATATAATGAGATGTTATTGTGATTATGGGACAATAATTCTTCACCTCCTTTATATAAAATGGGAAACGAAATAATCACTCATCAATATATATAGACTACAGAATCAATGTATTTATACATTTCATTTATGATCACCGTCATTTATGGTAGTTTATTATGGAAAATTTAATGTTTTTATATGATATTATGACATGGGTATTTTTCAATAATTATGTAAAATCCTGACATGGGTTCCACTTAATATGGGCCCTGAGCCAGTGGGTCTCGTGGAATCAAGCGCACCTCCCTATATGTCATAGGCTTCCGAATAGAAGTGAGGGTGTAAGTTATGTATAGTGCGGAGACTATACCCTCATAATATAGAATAAGAGAGGATAAAACCAATAATAAATTAGAATGGGTGCACATATGATCAAAAAAATGAACATTGAATACGTAAATAGATAACTGAATGACAAATAGGTTTGAAAGCAAGAAATAAACAGAACAATATATAGTATCTCAAATTCCTATAAGGTAGTGTATGATTTATGTTTTAATGTCATGATATATTATACAAATAGAACAAAAAGATAAATTCAAGATACAAAATATTATAAAATACAAAAAAAAATATGCTCCATAATCATCCATAGATAAAGCATGGTCCTCTGATCTATTCTCTATGTGAATAAAAGAATATAAAAAACCTATAGTAGGGTGATTATCATTATCGATCCATAAAGATTGATAACCATATTGGATACCAAATGTATCTCATGTAGGTTCAGATATAAGAATCTAAGTAGGCCACCACCAACATGACCACATGTAATCCAAGCTGTTCTCATAACTAAACATTCTCCATGTATACGAAGAATAGTAAGGAAATTATTAAATTAATAACCAACCCACTCAGGTTGCAATAGGATACCAGATAGGTTTATCTTCTTCAAATAAAAGCTGGAAATTGTGTGTGATCATGTCACTATATATATATAGTATTAAGAATAAATATGTTGAGAGATATAATTTAATTTTATATTTCATCCTTCTATATGAACCAAGTACATTATGACGTAAGTGGCCATATTCTGGGAATACTAGGGCCGGTAGAACTGGGGTGTAACTCATACATTCATCACCGGTCTAACTATCCTAAATATCATACAAAATGGCACATGACCTACACCCCAATAGAGTGAGAGACGTTATGCTACAACACTTGGGATGGTGAGTGAGTCACCATTGCGACACTCAAATCATTGAAGATGGTACCATATCCCAACATCTATATTGTATCACTAGTGTGAGATTCCATACTCAACACCCGATGTAAGGGGAATGATTATCCATTATGCTCAACACCTTCTACCATCGTAAACATTCCATATAAATGCATGTTCATTTATTTGAATAAGGTAAGGGAATAAACATATCATTAAATATATTTAGCAATGTAATATATATTTCACCAGGGAATAATCATCATTATAACATAACACATTAGTTAATACCTCTCATGTGTCCATTTAGCATATTTAAATTCCCTTTAAAACTTTAAAATACATGATTAGAATTTAAAAACAAAAATTGGTCCTTGGCCTCACCATATTTCAAAACCAAATTCATTTAATTACACCATTTAATTTTATTAAAGAAAAATAATAATGGAATTGATTTTAGGTGAGGCCTTTTCACCTTTTAATCATTTCAGTTTCTCTTTGATACATTCATTTCATTTAACAAATGGAATATATTATTCTTAAAACATTCCATTTAATAAATCTGATTAACACAACCTATCAATAACATCCATCATGCCTATGTGATTCTATTAAATTATATAAATAACAAAAATTTAACTCATATGGATTAAAAAGGACATTAGAAGGGTTACACGGGAAATGAATGAAGTTTCCTAATTGGTAAATTCCAACCTTATGTGGGTCAATAACAAAATGGGTACATTGGGTCCCATTTAAAACACATTTTCCAAGGAAACAACCATTTAAATTATAATCTGAAATTTATAATGGAATCCCATGAATTTTGAACAATTGAACAATCATGGACAATTTCACATGAATACCCATGTGGTAACCATATGATGTTCATACAACCATTGAAACTCAAAAAAATAATCATTAGGTGCATAATAGGATGGTATGATCAATTTTATATGAATCAATCAATAAGAAGGGGACACTTGAAAAAATAATCAATGTGGACAAATGATGTAATTATGAAATGATCAATCTAAAATGTTAAATGATGTGACCACCTACCTCAAGCCCATATACGATTCCTCACTCAATATTTTCCATTTAATTGAAGAGGGTTGTAAGAGATTTGAGAAATGGTCAAATTCCCAAAAAAAGGGAAAAGCAAACTTCACATAATTAAGGAAATTGGTTCTAATATAAACCTAGATCGAAATTGAATGACTATGGGAACATACAAAGAAATATCTAATTCTTCGGATATATTAGGGAATGGACCATAGAAGGATAAGTTTATTTAATGTCTGGTTTGAGAGTAATTTGAGCTCAAAAGTGGTAGAGGAGGGTTCCTTGACTACTAGAGGAAGGAATGAAAGGAAAATATTGTTTTCTGTTAAATGAGAGAGAAATTTTAATTTAACCCAAAATATCAAGGTGTATGGTCTAGCTGCATGGTTTCGACAAACCTTGTGGAAATCAAGTTCAGTTTACCGCTACTTTGGGAACACCCCATGTTTATGCACATAGTTTGACTAGCCGTGTCAAAACCATGTAGAATGGATCTATCACATGTCTGTAACTAGTTTCATGGTCAAACTCCTTGGGTTTCACATTTGTTGAAAAATTGTGTGGCCAGGTATTTTTTCCCCTTTTAGTGCTTCGGGATCTGAATGATCCTAGAAGCACCTGTGACCACCATTCCATGAATATACATGATTATTTGGTCCTTTTAAGTCAATTTTTTTTTGAAAAACATATGATTCATACCTTCATTGAAAATTTTTAGGTTAGATATTTCCTCTCCTTAGAGAAACTTGTCTCTGAGTTGGCATTCTGAGGGAAAAGGGGTATCGTTAACAAATAATTCCTATAATTCAGCTCGTATACCATCTTCCTGCTCCAAGGACGCATAATGTACTTGGTCGTGTGGCTATATAACCCATAACAATGGAAAAAACCTTCTTCAAAGTGTCCTCATTATCTGATCAAAAGTATAAATAAGATACTCTTTAAAGGAAGAAGTTACATCCATCTCAACCTCATTAAGATGAAAAATGTGTTTCGGGTCTGGATAATATCGGTGAAGCCAAGAAACATGAATGAAATCATGCATGGACCAGTACCATTGAGGGTGTCCCAACTGGTAAGCCACTTGTCTGATGCATTCCACAAAATGTGTTCCCATCATATATGCTTCCTTTACCTCTATCCAGTAGAGCGGGTAGTGGAATAGCATTCCATGTAAGGCCTCAATGGGATCCATCTCGATGGTATCCTGAAATTTATTGTTATAGATTACTCAATAAGGTGAATGTTCTTCCACTAAGAACCTTAGAAGTCAATAAATTGAGTATTTCCTCTAAAACAAGAATTTTATGCTATGATTTTCCATTAGTCTATGGGAAATAGGTTGTGTTTGGAAGAACCTTTATACCCAAGGCCTTCAACAACCCCTGCCAACACTGTGACATGAAATGAGTGTCTCTATCTGAATCTATTGAATGAGGACCACCATGAAGATGCACATGATCCCCAATGTACATCCTTTATAGATCATCTACCAAAACATCATCTCGCACAGGTAATAAGTTTGTGACCTTTACCAAATGATCAATGACAACCCACACTATATTGTTTCCATGATGTGATCCGGGTAGACCAGTCACGAAATCCATTGAAACATCATCCAATTTCCATTTAAGAATGGAAAATGGATGTAATATCCTTGTCGGACACTGATATTATCCATTAACCAATTTATAAGTGGAACACATCATTATGAAACCATCAATCATATATTTCATACTCGGCTACATGTACTGGTTCTTTAGATATTAGTAGTTTTTGGTGATGTCGGGGTGAACCGCCCATGATGAGGTGTGGAATTCTGACATAAGATAATCAATGATGTCTACTGGGACCCATACACATCCATGGAACAATATGGAATTATCTCCATCCACAATCCAACTCAACGATGTATCTTCATCTAAAACACTTTCCCTTTGGACAAGGACTTTTGTATCAGATAGTGGTCTAATTATCACGCATTTCAGAAGATTAGAGTTGAATGCTAAGGATGAGAGGATAGTATATCCATGGTCCTCTCAAACCTCAACATTCATCTACAAAAATAAGTCTATAAGATTCTATTCACAAATGTATTCATGATCCACATGTGTCTGAGTCTTTCAGCTCTGATCATCATTTACTGAATTCCCAAATCCAAGCATATAAGAAAGCTTGAAATAAAATGAATGCATGTAAACAACACACCTGTATTGTTAGATATTTAGATCCCTATATATAAATATTTATAGATGTTTTTTCCGTTAATACCATAAAACAATATCCATGTAAATAATATCTCCTATAGTGTAATACATGAACTACAGTAGTGAGCATTAGGTTTTGTGTCATGTATTTATTTTGGGTAGGCCTCAACTTTTGAGACACTTACACTACAAATTAAAAATTCTATGTCATATTATCTCTAATCCTAACACCCGATGTGTTATAGAATAAAATTTTAGATTGTTCCTGCCTTAGGAAGAATTAGTATCTACAGTGATGCCAAAAGACCCTTCAACTTCTGAGAGGCTACTTCATATGCTTTTGACCATATGAATTTCACACCCTTCATTTTAAAGACCATTTGTGGAACTGAAATGCTTGAGAAACAATGGATGAATCATCTGTAATATCCTACTTTCTCGGAGAAACTATGAATTTCAATGACATTCTTGGGATACACCTTGGAAACTATATCCCTCACTTTCTATAGGTCTACTGAAACTCTTGACTCCGTGATAATAAAACCCAAGAAGTCGACTTTATCAATCTTAAAGTGTCATTTATAGAGATTAACACATAATTGATTCCCTCTTAGTGTATTCCTTATTATCTCATGATGGGTTTCATGGTTGTGTATAGAGTATGAATAAACCAATATATTATTATCAAAAAACTAGCACAAATGAATAATTATATGGGTAGAAAACTAGATTCCTAAGATCCAAAAACACTATAGGTGAATTCATGAGTTTGAAAGGAATAACTAGGTACTTTTATAGACAAAAAATGAACCTAAATGTTGTGTGTGGTATGTATGATGTCTTGACATCAACCTGATGATAGCATGTCCTAAAATATATCTTTTAATACACATTCACTCAATGGAGATGATCAAAGTGTTTTTCTATCATAGGAAGTGGATACTGATTCTTCACTGTGAGATGGTTCAAATGGTGGTATTCCACACAAGGCCTAAGGTTACCATCTTCCTTCTTGTAAAAAAGGACTAGTGAACCCTATGGATATGTTTTGGGGCATTTGAAACCTCTAGCCACCATATCTAAAAATATCTTCTTGAGTTCCAGAAGCTCCTTAGGTTCCATACTATAAGGAAGAATGTTCACTGTTTCCCTCAGAACTAACTCAATAGTAAAATCTACCTCTCACATTGAAGGTAAACTAGATAATTCATCAGAAAATATATCTTTGAAACACTCCACTATAAGAGGAAATATAGTGGGTCCAAATCCCTATTCATCAAGGAAAATACTAGAGATATAATATGTCATATTACCCAAACTCTTCTACTCATGTTTTGACTATGTCAGTCTTACATCCCATTCGACCTTATGAACATAACAAATTCACTATGGTGATGTAAACATCACTCTCTAATGATAGATATAAGTATGGGCTGGATAGGGAACTAACCATTCCATCCCAATGATTACGGTAATGTCCTATATGTTGAGGATATAAATATTCCACAGGAAAAGGTTGCCACCTATATCATGGGGAAACTCATCATAATGAATAACTCCATCATAATTGATACCTAACAGTGTGTCTCGTGTCATAATGACATAAAAGTGCTTAATCTCGAGGCCAATACTCTTAGTGATTACCTATGATATAAAAGTGTGATATGCACCTATTTCAAATAAATAAGACACTAATGTAGAGGATCCTAGAATAATACCACATAATATAGATGGTTTGGCACTCTTGTCCTAAAAAATAGGCTGGACTACATGTAACTAGAATTTACTGCTGACTGAAGTCACTACCTGAAATCCATGAGCATGACGGCTCTGATGGTGCTGAGAATCATTAGACTGACTACCAATTCCTTGACCAACACCTTGGCCTAACTAGTCGGTGGTATTACATATACTATTATTTCATGATCTTACTAGCCTCACAGCTGATCGAGGAGTAGATTAAGATCACCACACACTCAGAACTATTGGAAATGTAATGCAGAAATGTTTGATATGGATCATCTTACCACATCCTTTGCACCCCAATAGATCCTAAATGAACTAAGACATCATGTGTCCATGATTTATTCACTGGTGACGAAACAATAAGCATCCAATATAATGAGCAAGGCTGCTACTACCCCCGTGAGAAACCTCGAAGCAATGCATTCACCCTAAAGATGAACTACCACTAGATTTAGGTGAGGAGCCACACTGAATCGTACCAACATCATCCCTCGTATTATTTTTTTAATAATTTCCTAGATTATAATTTCATAAATAGTCATCTACCTGAACGCATAGACCTAGGACTACATTGAGTAAACCATCCAATCCTCAAATTCTCTACCAGTCTTAATATCATCAAAAACAACAGTATGATCCAATTGATGCAGCTCTGTCTAATGAGTAGATTATTCCATAATTGACATGATACCCTACTATAGGTAAATTATTTCTCTATCTCTGTCTTCACTCTAATTCATGGAAAATAAGTAGTCAAAGAAGGTCATTCGAATGTATGACACACCATATATTGATGCTGATCTGATTGGGTGATGACGTCCCACCACTTCTTGGAAAAATCACATTGAAAATATTCAATGATCTTGTCCCTCTAATCAGGATGTTTCTCATGATGCTCAAATATATATTTTATTTATTCAATCCAAGAATCTAAATTAGGTGGTCTAACATCCCCTAAAATGGTGAGAGAATTCTTCTGCTGAAACTCATTATTCAACTCTTCCATGCTTAGGTTAGGTCGAACTAATCCTCTCATAGAGTAAAGAATATGTAGAAAAAGCACTAAACAAAGGGTGTCAGTGACCAAATATGGAACTAAAAAATAATCCAATAGTGGCTCTATAAGATGAATTACCAGAATAACATGACCCACAACCTTAGGGACATTGTCATCACTGCCTTTAGGGCATGTGTCCAAAGGAAATCATGGAAGAATGATACTACATCTACAAAAACATTCCTCATAATAACATAAAAATTGAGAATATTTCATTTAAAAAAACTCATAAATGTATAAATACTTCCTATGAAAACAACAATGCCTTTATGCCTACATCAATAGTCTGGTCTAGATGGTAGATGATACCATAACAGGCTATAATAACAGAAAATAGAATCCCCACTACCAACTACTATGGTTGGGTCTGCGTCTATGTCTTTCATTCTCATGTAATGGATAACAAATTTCACATTATATGTTATATTCATTTTGAATTTTTCCGTGTTCCATTTTGAAAATTACTCTAAATAGTTCTACTAGATGGGATAATAGTTTTGATACATAGGGACCCATAATCCTAATGAACCAAAATATGATATTAATTCATCTCACACCATAACATGTTCCATCACATCTGATGAATGGTCTATGGATCATTGTTTCGTAATGGAATTCTAACGGTGTCTTTATTATCCTATTCAAGAAAATTTTGTTAATTTAAGGCATACTGCTTAAGGGTCAATTATTTTTTCCATTACCTACAATATGTTTCATTATAATTCAACATATTTAAATGCCACTATAAATATGAAAAAATAAAATTAACACTGAAAATATAAGTGACATGGATAAAAATCTAGGATTATTGTCCATGTGTGCATAATAATGAAACATGTTGCAATGGTCCATTCCGAGATATCATTAGGCCAAGGATGAAAAAATTATAAATCAAAAGAATAATAATAACCATAAAATAGAATGTTCGTCACCTAATGGGGAAATGATTTCAATAGTAAAAAAGAAAAAGAAAAACAATAATTGTAACTCATGCAAATTAACCTTTACCCCAAACATGGGTTTGTGACTCCCAAACAATGATTATGACCAGGTTCCAACTGTTCAAAATACCAAATCTATTATCTCCAAATAGTAAATCAAGAACTAAAACCACTCTAACACATGTTTGTAATGCCTCGAATTGGGGTCCCCTTAATCTACACCCTAAGATGGTGGGTCATAGGGCCTGCAGCATGCCTCCTCATACCCCAAATGTTGTCGACTAAAAGGGAGGGTGTAAGGGTGGTCTATTGGGGAGACTATACCCACATGTTAGAGTAGAACAATAGATACAAAGAATAATAAATAATAGTTAAATTGTATATAAATATAAATATTAGACAAATTACAGAAATGTAAATAGATAACTCAATAACAGATAAAAGCGGAAGTGTGAAATAAATAGAACAGTCGATAATATCACAAAATCCCCCAAGGTAGAGGCTGATACATGAATTCATGGAATCTTGTAGTATGAAAAGAGAATAAGAAGATACAATAATGTTAATGAATATTACAATAGACGAAAATATAAAAAAATATTCTCCATAAAAATTTGTAGATATATCATGGTCCTCTTCCCTATAATCCAGCTAAGAAAAATCATGTCAACAACCTATAGCAGGGCACATTCCTTTATAAATACCAATAGATCCATATTATCCTCATCTGAAAATTCCATCCTGAGTGGGGTGTGAGATAAAAATCTCATTAGGCCACAGCCAATGGTTTCTAAATTTAATCAATGATGTTCTCATAACAAAATAGTTTGTAGTTATATTAAAAATTGTAATGAAATGCAGATATTATTAACCATCCCACTTAGGTTCCTATAGGACACCTAGCCGGTCTACCTACATCAGCTCATTGCTTGAATTTATTTATGATCATGTCAGTATATATATATATATAGTACGAATAATATATACATATATAGTTTAATTGTATTATTCATCCATCTATATGTACCACGTATATGTGGGAATAAGTGGCCACATACCTGGAATAATTATGTTTGTTGATGGAGTGTAACTCAAAAATCCATCACCAGTCTAATTAGCCTAAAATCTCTTTCAATAGGGTACATTCCCAACACCACAATAGTGTGAGAAACATCATGATACAACACTAAAGATAGATAGTGAGGCACTATAGAAACACTCAAATCCTAGAACATGGTTCCTTAGTCTAATGTTCATATAGTATAACATGTGTGAGATTCCATACTCAACACTCGATATAAGGGAGCGTGTTATATGTCATGCTCAACACCCCTTCCCATTATACACATCCTGTATAATGGTGTGTTAATTTATATTATAAGGCATGATGAAAAACCTATCATGAAACTTATCTATCAATCCCATTAATTTTCAATAAAGGAATTATCATCTTTATAACATAACACATGAGGAAATGCCTATAATTTTTCCATTTAGTCAAGTTCAATTCTATTTAAAACATTGAAATACATGATAATATTTTTAAATGCATAAATATGTGCATGAAATTAACTTTCTTTTTAACCCATATCGTTTAATTAAAAAAGTGAATTTGGAGGAATATAATTGATAAGGGAATTGACTTTAATTGTCGCCTTTACAACATTTAATAAATTCATTAACCACATTGATATATTCATTTCATTTAAGAAATTGAAACCATTATACATAAACCAATATATTTAATCAAACCATTTAACAGAACCAAATAATAACATCCATCGTGATTATGTGATTTCATTAAATTCCATAAATAATGGAATCTTAACTCTTTTGGCTTATAGAGCCCATTGGAAGGGTTACATGGGAAAGGAATGTGATTACCTACATAGAAAATTCCAACTATATTTGGTTCAATCGCAAGGGGTAGTTATGGTTACATTTAATTGACATGTTCCAAGGGTAAACACATATAAATTATAATCTGAAAGCTAAAATGGAATCCCATAAATTTTGAAAAATTGACCAAAAAGGCCTATTTAACATTCCAGACCAATGGGGTAACCATATGAGGTGAATACAACCAATAAACCTCCAAACAATGATCATTAGGTTCATAATAAGATACAATGTTCAATTAGTTGTTACAAAATCATTAAAAAAGAAACTTGAAAAAATTGATGTGTCGCACAGTGATGTAATTACGAAATGATAAAACTCAATGGGAAAATGATGTGACCATCTACCTCAAGACCATATATGACGCCACACTCAATATCAGCCATAGATTCGAATAAGGATAGATGAGATATGAGAAATGGTCCAATGCCCAGAAAATATAGTAAATTATCATCCACCTATATAGGAAAATAGGTGATAAGATAATCATAGAATGAAACTGAGAGGTTATGGGAGCTTACCAAGACAGATCTAATGCTTCGGACGGATCGAGGAACAGACACTGGATAGTGAAGATTCTTCAATGCCTATCCTGAGAGGAAATAGAGAAAAAAATTAAGAGGATTAGGGGTTCTAGTCTCATGGAGGGAGGAAGGAAAAGATAAATAATGTCTTAACACAAATTATGGGGAAAATTGTAATTTACCTCTAAAATATCTAGGAGCATGATTTGGCCGCACAGTTTGGCCAAACTGTGCACAAACCCTACTCAGTTCCCTTCTACCTTGGGAACATCACATGGTTAAGTGCTTTGTATTACTATCCATCTAAAAATCAAGGAGATTGGTTCATTATTATGTCTCAACTGTTTACACAACCATGTTCCCTAGGTTTCATGGTTTCATACAAACTGTGTGGCATAGTCTGGTTTTCCCCTGTGGGACCTCCGAGAAACGAATGAGCCCCGGATGCACCTGTGACCTCCGTGACATGATTATACATCATCATTATTTACTTTTATGGTAAAAAAACTGAAAAAATAATGATCTATAACATATTTTAATATAAGGTTTATTATTAATTATATGATATAATACACCTTATTTCCTTCATATCTATTAGAAAATGATAGTGTCTCTCATGCGTACATGTGTATTTCCCCCTTCATGAAGGGACATGCATCATTTCTCATTTCCAATTTACATGGATGTTAATAATGATATGTTTAATTAATATATATGATGTAAATTATTTAATAGTGATTAAATAATGTAAAATTATAATACTATGTTTTTGTGGTTCATCCAATGAAATTTTAAAGATTATCCCATACACACATCCATATTACTATCTCCATGTACTAATCTAATTAATTTTTCAAAACTGGATTATATGAAAGGTAATAAAAGTGTATAAAATGAATTAATATTATACTTATTTTATTATTAATACTATTTAGATTATAAAACTGTGAATATGGTGGATGTACTGTTACCATAAAACCGAAACAAGAAATGAAAACTAATGATTTTTCATCCAATTTTTAACTTTAATGATTGAAATTTTATTAAAATGATCATAAGAAATTATAATAAACTAATACATAGTATGTTAATAATGAATACACTATCGAAAATGATGTATAATAAATATATTTTTATTATACTGGACATTTTAATGTGTATGAGGTGAGACGGATCATGAGGCAATGAATTTACATTATAAACTCATTTCTTTTCAAGATTTTATATCCCAAATTTTCTTTACGAAAAATTAAATGGAAATTAAATTATAAAAAACATATATTTTCATCTACTATGGTTATTTGTATAATTTTCATTTAATACTACAATTTTCACTATTTTATATATAGAATGTCTAATACAATATTATAATGAAAATTTTACTTTATTTCCAATTTCATCGAGTTTATTTTTCCTTTAAGTCCATATCTTCCTTATTATGTTTTAAAATATTTTATTTAAATTTCATAATATTTTATTAAACATAATTATACCCATATTTTAATTTTTAGAAAAAATATTTAAATTGGATATTTCGTTGTTTTCTGAAGGATATACTTTTTACTAACAATATAAATGAAATATTTTGTTTAATGTATACCAAAAAATAAACTTTTCCAAACATTGTCAATAATTTTGGACTTGATTATTTTATTAAAATATTACTTGGTTCAATTTAATTAAAACAAATTCTCTAAAATTCTATAAATTTATAGATTTTAATTAACTAATTAAGAAAGGAAAATATTTTTTCCTCAAAAATATTTGAGTGATATTTTAATGGTATTTTCAACTATGAAAACTTAATTTGACATTAATTATGATACATTAGGGACAATATCCAATGAAGCTGTCTGAATTATATATCTATATAGTTATTGATTATGATGAAATCATAATGAAACCTTATTTTCATAGATTAAGATAAAATGAAATGGGGGAATGTTTTGATGAACTTGTGGATGACATATGAATCAATTATAATTATGGATGGTTGGATCCATTATATTCCTATAATAAATTGGTTAATGTGATATCGATATCTCAAGATTTGATACTGAAAATCATGGTCTTGTATACAAGTAACTATGTTGAAAGTTTCATTTGTGAATTTGGTTACTTTTAGTTATGCTTGCAAGTATATGTGTGGACATTATTTCCAATAGCTATGTTTTCATTTGGATGTATTATTATGATTACATCAACCTAATACACAAGAATGTAGATATAAATGATTTAGAATATAAATTATCACATGATTATGAATTCCTATAAAATTAATTCCATATTATTATGTTATAACTATTTAATGAATATTACTTCATTGAACCATAATCATTCATGAGGTAGGATATTACATGATTTTAGAAATTATGATCAAATATATTCTAGTTATGATTAATTTTTTTTAGAACATTCACATGAAAAATTTATCATACAAATATGATAATCTTATTATATATAATGATTTATATCTCCCATTTTTACCCATTCTGAGCAACTGAGATAACCCTTTCATATGTTTTTTGTCCTTAGGTTTTGATGGTTGATCTAAAGTACGAAATTTCATGAAGGGTAAAAAAATGAATATATATATGGATATTTTTGAAATAATTTATTAAATTTTATTATTATGTTTATGGTCTCCAACAATACTAAACCATTATGGTGTATGGGAATGTATAATTATGATATGTATTTTATATTCCTCTAAAATGATGTAATATTTATGCATGTCTCCCTTGGGTATACATAGATGATATCAAATGAAGTATTTTTTATTTTTGAAGATTATGTTGTCAGAAATATAATAAAATAAACTCATAAAACTAATGGTCAATGAAAGTTGATTTTTGGAAAATATAATGTTCCATAGGTTGATGAGAACATTTCGTAAATTAAGAAAACACTGTAATGACATTTAATTAATTTATTACTCGGTTTTTCGTTGTTAAATACCTATTTTATATATTTTTTGTTTTAGTTATTGGATAGAACCAAAATGTTTAGTGTTAACAATAAATATCACTCGAAATGAAAAGACCATCCTTTTGAGAACACAAATGTCTCTCGAGCACTTATAAATTCTTAAGTGGATATTCTCACTAAACTCTCTCAATATATGTGAAATAAAATCATCCATGTTTATCATAAAAATTAACCAATATGGGTGAAATGTGCAATTGAGACTTTTACACAACAATGTTAACATTCCTTTTTTGGGTCATTAGATGCACTAGTTTTTAGATTTCATGGACATGTTAGGTACTAATGGGAAGTGAATCGTTGGTACACTTCTTTTTGGATTTTTTTCCTTTTAAAATCAACATCATGATATTTTTATTGATATAAAAATACTAAATATTGTCACTCAATTTCACTTAATGTAAATGTTTTATATAAGGGAGTGAAACACAAAAAATTTAAAAGGTTTGAAAAAAAAACTATATATTTTCCATGATGGTTGGATTTTGAAACACATATTCTTTACTATATAGACAAGTTAATAAAACTAATTAAACAATCCAATTACAATCCATCCATAATTGGTTCGACACCACAACTACTCATCTTCTATGATTTTCCCAACACCCTAATAACAGGCCTCAAGTTTTTATCTAGACTCCCATATTACATGCTTCTTCTTCAATAATAATCTAATGACTAAAAAAAGATCTCCTTTAGATAGAACTCATCTAAAATAAATTTGTATTCCCCTTCCTTATGGATTACTCTTTAAGGCCTCCAACTGTTACATTGAATAGTCTAGTTGTCCTTGATTTTCCATTCATATTGTGAATGATTTGAATTCTATTCCTCAAATTCTCAGGTATATGATATCACATTAATGAAGAATTACCCAAATTTGACTCATTATATATTAGATATAATTATATATATATATATATATTCTTATAATTACTCTATCACAATTGATATAAGTTGTCTCACTACTTTTTCTGTAACATTATTCTTCGCCAATATGAACAAATTTATCCACAAAAAAAATAATTGTATAACTAATAATATCTCATTTAGATAATTTGTAAAACACATGTTATTTTATAATTAGAATCCTAAATTTAATTTTTTTTATAAATAACACATACATTATAATTCATTAAAAATATTAATACCTATATTGTTTTGGGTATTATATTTACTCATTTTAAATAAAAAATTATTTTATAGGCATTCTTAATATTCATTGAAACCCATTTTGAATAAAAGTGTAATTGAGATTCTCTTCAATATTCATGTAGAGAAATAAATATAATGAATCATCACCTATTGGTGTAGTATCAAAAAACCTAAATTTTATACACATTTAAAATACCCATATCCTCACATGGACTCCTTTTAATTATAATGTTTGAATAATCCTGGACAACGAGCTTCATTAAACTAAAACCTAATATACCTGTAGCATAAATCATTAATTATTCTTCGTGTTGATACAATGATCATATAATTTCTTATACACTTGGTTTTCATTGTTTAAATATGAAGATTCATGCATGATAATTTATATCTTACAAGTGTATTATTTCTATTATTTTTATTGTATAAGTTCATGGTTTGATCTTCTGATATTCATCCAATGTAGTTACCTTTATATGAGAGCTAGAAACCCTTATTCTATCATATACACTTATGTATCCTTGAATTATAATTAGGAAACATCTATTACCCTTACATAGGTGTCCCATGACCCTTACGTGAGTTCCAGATACTCTATTTTACCCTTAATTGGGTTTCACTTACCCTTATGTGATCTGTGAAACTAGAAACTTAAACTTATATAGGCACTGTTACACAACATTTTACCCTTAATATTATCATTTTCATAGATCATACCATTACAGAAGCTTCACACTTGAAGATATACATTCATATATCATTAATTTTTCAATTCAAGCCTTATGTGCACACCTAGATTCGTTTATGTATCGGATTTAACCTGTGATGTTATAGGATTATTCCTATACCTTTACATATGTAATTTAAATTAAATTTTACATCTATATTGGTCAATATTTTATCTTAAAATCAATCTATTTCCTTCTAAAAGTTCATCGAGTACAATGGAAACATTCTCCAACCTCATCAAACATTCTCTATGAAATCTCCTCAGGCAACACTTCAGGCAATAATATTGTATTTCATGTCCATTAATTCCTATTATTCTTCTTCATGTTCTAAAAAATGAGTCATAATTGTCCCATGTCATTAAATAAATTCATATTCAACAATCATATCATATAAGAAGTTGTACTGTTGAAACAAGACATCCAATGACATTAAATGTGTCTAAAATAATTCTCCAAGCATCATCAACTCACATATTTAGATGTCCAATAAAAATAAAATACTTGGGATAATAATATTAATTTTGTATCATGAGGAAATATGTATATTTCATGGCCTCTTTTAATTATTATTCTTCTTAAACATGTTTTAAATAATGTGTCATCACTATCAAAAGTATTTAAACATAATACTATTTGTACTATCATAACATTTAATGAGGTGAATTATACCATCATGACATCAATTGTAATAATTGTAATCCATAAATATTTTAGAAGAATCATCAATTCAAATATTTATCCATTGAAAATTATTGAAACACTTTGCCTTAGAAATATTCCCCTTTGTGTTTTCTATCAATATCCCCTTAAATCATAAAAGTAAATATATGGTGAAACCTTATATTCTCTCTCTTAAAGGGATTTAAATAAAAAGGATATTGGATATTTTTACCATATCATCATTCCTCTAAAAAACATGGTATCCTCCCATATATGACTATTTCATGAAATTATATTTGAGAGTGGTGATATCACATGGATCCCTTAGCAATGGTCCTTTTGTTAAAAAATGTTGTGTCAATGTTGTTTAATCTAGTTTTGAAAACTATAGTGAATTACAAATTGTTGTCTATGATATATAAAAATTTCCATTCACAAGAAATAAAGATAATATATTTTAAATTCATATTAATGGATTACTAATTGATTAGATTTATTCAATAGATTAAAATTCTCTCACACACATCAACACAAAATCATAAAGCTCATATATACAAGATAATATCCCACTTTGTCTCAACTTTTAATTAACCATGGAATTTAATTTAATAGATATTAATAACAAAATTAAGACTTAAGGATGAGAATGTGATTAGAACACCTAAACCACCATTATTACTAGGATATAAATATTAAATCCATATTTATAAAATAGGTTTCTCCATCCTACATTCACAGATTTTCTCCCCCAACAGGGATGTAGTCATCTTTATAATTTTTGGGTATTTTAGAAAAATACAAGGAAGAAAATATATTCATATTGTCCAGAATAGATATCATCAGAAATGTCCTTAAATTCGATTAATGTAAGGTCAAACTACAAAAAAATACAGAATAAGGAGGAACCTCTTGGTTCCCTAAATGAAATTTTCTGGTAGATAATTTCCTCTCATCCTTTCATTATTATTCTTTCAAATGTCCGTGTGGGATTTGGTTTCTTTCTTAATGATAGGATTCATTGATTGTTTATATATATATATCAAAATTCTTCCTATAAATTTATTCTTTTGGTGGAATAATTTTCTAACACTATCATGGAAAGAACATATCTTCTTTTTTATTCTAAATTCTTATTATTTTCTTCTATTAGAGTAGTTTTGGGTATGTAGATTATGGTTTTTGAAATAAATTTTTTTTGGATCATTTTTATTCACTAACACATTGATCCAATTTTCCATATCATTAGTCCATTTAATAGTATAATAAATCTCATTGTAATTCAACGGGGAGGGGTGTCTTTAATTGGGTTTAGTTCGCTTTCATGCATATCTATAATATAAATACCATTCCTTATGAATGAGGTTACAACAAATTAAAATTTTACCATAAGATACATACCTCATTTTTTATCTCATTGATCGTTATATTAGAATTAATGTTGTTCCTAAAATAACATTTGTTATGTTGGATTCCAAACAACTACTCATGATATAACCAAATATTCCAAAATATAATAACATTGGTGATTTTACTTTTGAGGAACCATATTTATATATATTTATAGGGAAAAAACATTAATTATATATTTTATATAATTATTCCCCTTTATTGTTGTACAATCTAAGATATATTTTAATGGGATCTTCATCTCCCCATAAGAGGAGTTTATCCTCTCTTCAACATCATATATTTTAATACCTTTCTCTTTCAACTGAAATGTAATTAATTTCATTTTTTGATTCATCTTCCATACATCATTTACTCTTTTCTTAAAGTTGTGATTTTAGAGATATGATGTTATCCATCATCTTATTCTCCATTTCCTTTTTCTTAAAAGTCTCTTAAGAGGAACCATCAATCATATCCCATGGCTTCTTAATCGTTGTTCCTATTTTATATATGATGAGATTAAAGGCCACATAATCACTAATTAATCAGTTATTTCTCCATATAAAAATATTTTATCATCGAATAGTAAACATCATGCATGATTCTATATTGGAATTGTTTATCCTTGCATTTAAATGTATAGGAATTGAAACACGATGTTGTTTCCTCTAGGTCACTAGAATAGCATATTCCTTACAAATCAAAGTGAGATTCGGAAATTTTATATCAATTATCCACATGAAGGTTCAAATTAGTTGTGACATTATGTTTAGATTTCACATTGACTCAAAAACATAAATTTTGGAATTACATATTTTGGTTCCTCTTTGCATGAATGAAATAGAGATTGAGTTGATCATTAATTCCTTCCATATTCACTTTACCCGTTTTAGAATTAATTAAATATGGGGTATGAAATCATTGAAATACTTATTAGGTTACATATTTAGAAAATAATATATCTTTATACTCTACCTTCTCTAATACCAACTATAAAATCCAATAATAGGACATGTGCCACTAATGGGTGGAGGGAATTATTGGTATAATACCGTTATGTTTTTTTCTTTTTAAATTAAATCTTTGGAAACATTAATATATCTTGATCCAATCAATATTATCATTCAATATCACCATATCTGTAGTTATAATATAACAGAATACAATTTATAATATTTATATGGTTCAACATAAAATCTTACTCCATGAAATTTGCTTAGGCACCCCAATATGGATTCCTCACTATATTCTCAAGTGAATACACCTAATTAGCCACACATTTTACAAACTCTCAGAAATTATATGTACATCCTAGAAAATCATGTTGTCTGATTTGTTAGACACCCCCTTCCTAAGCTTCATGTTTCTCATTAGACACCTAAGATAGAATCTTCTCCATTAATGTTGATCCATATGTATAAAAATCCTCTTATTCATATTTATTTCTCTATAAGAATATTTTATTCCCCGTGATTTTATAATATTCATCATGTTATTCAATAGTTGTTTGTAACAGTCTTGTTATCTGTGAATCTCTCATAATAACTTGACTGGTTTGAGTTCTATTATTCAAATTGTCAATTACACATGCTCACCATCTTAATGAATAAACCGGCATTAAATCCTTCTCTCATTGATAAAAATATGTTTTGGGTTTCTAAAAACACTCTTTCATAATGGATATATAATTAGTTTATTTTTTTCTTCACATTAATCATTATCATTGTGCACAGATTTATCCATAAACAAATAATTTAAAATGTGATAATATGTCATTTAATACATTTCGAAAACCCCTTCATTATTTCCTCATTAAAATAATTCATTTAAATGTGTTTATAAATAACACATTAATTTTCCTTATATTAAAATATGAATTCTCTCAAGGTCATGGGTATTAAATATACTCATGTTAAAAAAACATTAATTCTATGGGTATTATAATTTCTCATAAAACTCATTTGGAATAAAATATTGTATTAGTTTTTTCCTTTATTATTCATGTGGATAAATAAATATCTTAATTCATGAAATATTAATTTAGTATTAAAAATTTATTTAATCATCATTTAAAATTACTACATCTTCCCATAGTCATGTTAAATTTATAATTTTTATTGAATTTTGGACAACATGATTCATGTTGAAAATGAATATACCCAAAGGATCATTCAATATATATTCTTTACACAAATATCACCCTCATTGAAATTTTTCGACATTAAATTTTTGGGGATTTAATATGAAGTTTCATGAATGTTTCTTTTGATCTCATGAGTGCATTAAATCAGAATACATCTTCAGATAAGTTCTTGATTTGAGAATCTTCTATTCATTCCTGGATATTACCTTTACACATATAGAGGCTACAATTAAACAATTTTCTTCACTTTTGTACAGTCTTTATTATAATTATGAAACCTCTATTTTCATTATATTGGTTTCCCATTATGCTTATTTGATTTTTAGCTGTGTTGGATAACCATTAAGTAGGTTTATCATACCCTTAAATGTGTTTTCAAATGCATAGGATACCCTTAAAGAGGTACCCTCACACAAAAAACAATATGCATCCATTTTTTCACACTACATTCTATTACATTACCATTCTAGTTGAATATGTACCTTAATGAAACAAAAATGTTTTTTTTCTATCTATACATTCATACCCATTCATCTTTATGCATGGGGTTTTCCATTACATATTTGTTGGAATCTTCCTCTACCTTTACAAATGTAATGTAAATGACATTTTACCCTTATATAGGTAAATTTTTTAACTCAAACAAAATCCTGGGAGATTTGAAAATCAATTATTCAAATGATATTCCTTCCCAAACCTCATCCAAAATTTATCATGAAATATCATCATGCCATAATATTTATATTACAATGAAAACTCCTCACGGAATAATATTTAATTTTTAATTCCTTCCTTAATTCTTCTTCATCTTCATCATGCCATAACCAATTATTCATTATTGGAATGAGTATTTAAACATAAGAAAGGTTTAATAATCATCACATTTATTAATGATAATTATTCAATAATGTTATTTTATTCCTTTAAATGAATATATAAATATTTTCTAAGATTCTTCAATTAAATTATTCCCCCCTTAACAAAATAATATACACATGATATCAATATATTTTAAGATAAATAGATCAATTTGGAATGGATGATATTTTTCATTCACCATTTCTTGAAACGTGATAATGATTTCTAAATAATCTATCAAATGGAAAGTGGATCTTATAAATGGTGGAATCATATCAGGATGATGAGGGAAGATAAACAAATAACATCAATTTAATGTTTGGAGTATTAGAGTGTATTTCTTAATAAATACATTGATTAAACTCATTAAACAAAAATGGGAAGGGAAATTATTGATAAAAAATGGATGACGAATCAATTGGTACCTATAAAGAATAATTATTAAGAATTTCACAGTATTCAACTAATAAACTAATAATAAACCAAATGAGATGAACATAATAATTCATTAGTGTCAATAAACAAATTCTATGAAATTTTTTATCCATAATATGCTTTGGTAACTATGAAAAATTCATTCTATTTTCTCTAAAGGATGAAATTAAGATTAGTAAGATAAATTATACATCTGGATTTATTGATAAGAATAAAATAATATATTTTTATAGAAATCTGAAGTGTATATACTAGAGAGGAGGAAAATTACATCCACTTATATGCCAAATATATTGGTGATATCACTTAAGAAATTATCTGAAAGGAACTGAAAAATGATTAAATTATAGAATAGTTTGACATAAAAATATATATTTTACTTAAGTGATGAATGTTTTGGAAAAAGAAACAGAGGAGATAAAGAATTCAATCAATGGTGTTCAATGCATTATTTATAGGGATATTTTTTTTATTTAAATCAATAACATATTCCATGTGCTAATGAGGATTTCTAGCCTTATAAAACACCTTCGGGAATATATTAAGGGAAATACTTATTATCCAAATTAATGTGGATCAGGATAACAACATGGTAAATAATAAACATCCCATCCACTCTAGAATATCAAATGAATTATTTGATCATATATTATCCAAAACATTTATATATGAAGAATTATATTGTATTATCCCATGACCACCTCTATGATTATATGTTGATTTGGTAGTAAAAAACCAAATGGAATGATGATAATATCCTAAGTTTATACCTTATCTATAATCGATATTTATGGTAATGTTATTCCTTAAAATCATATTATTTTCCCTTTTGTTGAATATTATGTAATATCTGGAATTTATTAGATTTCATTATATAAAAGCAATATCAATTGACGTGGACGAGAAATTGCATTTAACATTCAGAATCAACCTACTATTTTCATTTAGTGCGAGGTAGAGCATGAACATATAATGAGAATTAATTACATTTTATAGGTCTTAATAACTATTGTTTGCAATTATGCTGATGAATATTTCCAATAACTTCATAGTCTTCCCTTGAATCGTGATTTTGACTATTCAATTGACAGTATACAATGTGCTATAATTATTTGAAATACTCCATAAGGAATCACCCGAATTGTGTCGAGGAATTAAAAATTAAACTATACATGTATCTTTATAATAGATTCATACAACCTTGTACATTACCATGGAAATCACCTGTTAATTTTGTTAAGAATAAATTTGGATAAATGGATCTTTTCATTTATTATCTAGAATATAAAAATATCCATATTAGTAAAGTGTTTAATATACCCTATATTGATGACCTATTGGATCAAATGTGCAGATAATAATACTTTTCAAATATTTAATATTGTTCTATATATCATCAATTGAGTATATAGAGTTAGAATATAGAAATGATAGACAATTTAACAAGTTATGGTCATTATGCATTTATAGTGATTCTCTTTGTAATTACAAATTCCCCCAATATTTATATGGATTATATGAATATAGTATTTAGATATTACCATGATATGTTTGTATAAGTATTTATAGTTGATATTCATATATATTCAATGATAAATGAAGATTATTTCAGCATTATCTTTATTACCTTTTAGAAGGATAAGTTAAATGAAAAAATTAGAAAGTGTGAATTATGGAAAAAATAAGTTTCATTCATTGATCTTATAATATATAGAGATAGTATATCAAAATATTATTGAGAGATGGATGTTATAGATCAGTGGCCAAAACTAAAATGCTATGAGTGGGATCAGTAGTTATAACAGATTGGATAGATACAATATTTGGTTTATTAAGAATTTCTCAAATATATCTAATACACTAACAATGTTGACCCAAAATATTTACATGTTTCTATGGATAGATGAATGTGAGGAAAATTTCAAGAGGCAAAAAAGTAGGTTCATTAGTGCACCAATCCTCACATTATACTATAGTAAAGAAGTATTTTTGATCTATAATGATGAATTGAAGAAGGTATTGGGATACACCCCTATTTAGAATAATATGATGATATATTATTGCTTAATATAATGGAAAAATAATGATAAAATTTACCAGAATTGTGATTTTGATCTATAAGAAGTAATTAAAATATGAAAAATATAGAGGCATTATTTTTAGGAAAACATTTGTAATAGATATAATAATCATAAAATAATGAAGTATATACTCACAAAATAAAGGGCTATATATTTTTTATATTATGAGGTTTGAATTGATTAAAAATTGTAACTACTCAATACACTACCACCTTGGGAAGGTGAACTAGGTGGGTATTGTCAAAGTCAAAAAGAACATGACAGTTTATATAGGAGTAGTGATGAATGAAATCCAATATTTTAGGATTTGGAGACCGTAGATATTGAAATCATTTAGAATTGGTACATATGTTATCTTTTGTAGATGAAAAACAAACTATCCATCCATTTGAAGACTAAATAGGTAAATATGGTTGATGTTCAATTGTAGAATAAGGTGATAAATATTAGGGACTTCAATAATGATTGAGATGGAATGATATGGTTTGGAAATAATGTCTATGTATCTTCACTACTAGAATCGTATAAAGATATGTTGGAAGGAGCCCATAGTTCAAAATTATATATTAATCAAGGATATATGAAGATTCTCGGGGACATTAAATAATATTTAAGGTGGGTTAATCTGAAAAGGAAAATTGAAGAGTATATATTTTGATGTATTGTATGTTAGTAAGATATTGCTTATAGCTAGTACTTTAATTTTATATTATAATCATTACCCATATAAGAACAGAAATAAGAAAATATAACAGTGGATATTATCATTTAAACCCAAAAAAATAAAATGTGTACAATAGTACTTTGATTATAGTTGATCACTATATAAATCTAACACATTTTATTTCAGTAAGAGTATAATTATTTGTTAAGAAAAATTATATGGTAGGCATTAAGGTTTTGTTATGGCGACATGGAGTAACAACATCTATTTTATCTAATCAATATTTTTTTACCTTTAATTCAAACAAAATTATTCTAAATCTTTGAATATAAACATAAACATTAGCACTACATATCATCCTAGGAAAAAAAATAAGTCTGAGGGCACTATTAAAATAATAAAATATATTAGGATTCAATATTCTCTAGATTTAGTGGTGGTTATGATCAAAACCATTGTTTTGTGTAATTTTCATAATAAATAAGATTTCACTGGAGTATTTTGATATCTCTTTATGAACACCTATATGTAAGGAAGAGGTGAACACTATTATTCATGGATGAATTTGGAGAATTTAAGAAATTCAGATCAATAATTGATGGGGAATTATAGTTAATGTTTGAGTCTTTTGATTACACATCTAGGTAGCTTAGAGTATATAGAAAATTATAATAACAATCATCTATGAGATCAAGACTATTAAGTCAGTGAAAAGGTATTCCAATAAATATCTACTAGTAAGATGGTCATGAGATATATATAAGATAATGTTTAAACTTATATATATTGATCACTTATAAATTATTGATTGTATCAGGATTATTTTTTACCATTTTGTTCTTACACCAAATCACTCTCATATTCATGATGTGTTCTACGAATCTCTCCTGAGAAAGTAAATACTGGATCCTTTGTATGTAATGATATAATAGATCATTCCACTAGAGTATGATATCTCTTATATTTGATGATTAGTGGGTATTACTGATTAATTATTAAAAGTGTTGTGATTGATTACGACTCACCACTCCATAGTTTGTAGCATAACCATAAATTTGAAGAAGGTATGTGGGAACATGAAGATGTGATGAGGAATAATAACCCTCTATTGTTTATATCATAGTGATGGAATTTCATAGGAAAATTTATTATAAAGGTTTTATAATGTAACATCTAGTGATTTTATGATATACTTTTCTTATATAAATTTAATTAATTTTATATCTTGGTTTACATGAAACACCTATTTTATATGATCTACAATATACTATTAGATTATAATCATTTAATGTAAAATTTATTTCTAGGTTTTTGGATTGAAGGGTATTAATATGACATACTAAAATAAGAAAAAATATTTCTTACAAATTTATAAATTGAATTTGTGGGTTTCCATGTGGTTATATATTGAAATAAAAGAATTTTATGGTTAAAAGAGTTGTTTTTGTAAAAAAAATTATGTGCACAATATTTTTTTATCTGGATAATTTTAATCAATATATATTTATTATTTATTTTAATTTAATGTTTAAAAAATATATTAAATAAAATATTTTAATATTAATTTAATAGTTTTAAAATGGAAGGGATTGAAGATAAAATCATTTCCATAATTTATATTTTTAAAATGTTTTTTCAACATTTTACGAAATTATTTTAAAATGAAATTATTCCAATTATAAAAATGGATAATTTAAAATTGATTAAATAAATTTAATCATAATTATTACTATTATTTAAAAAGGTAAACTTATTTATTCGTTAGTTTGAATAGTATTCATAGTAAATATTCATTATTATTGAAAAGGTTGAACATGGATAACGAGGAGTTAAGGTAAACATATAAGCGTAAAAATGAATTAAAACATGTCTAATTCCTATTGTATGTATTTATTTTAATCCAATATCATCCTATATTTATATATGTGAAATTTGGAGCCACTTACCCATGAAAGATACTTTATTATATTATAATATTATTAATAATTACTAGTCTTCTGCTCCCCTCACAAAAAAGGGAACCCTCTACCCTCTCCTCCAGACACCAAAAGAGGCTTTTATATCTATAAAACACTACCTAATTTCATATAATAATTCCCTATATGTCTAGTATATTTTTTGTCATATTAATACACCAACTCAAGGACCCTTAATAAGAGATTGAATGGAGATTTCTTAAAGAATTGGTATATGTAATTAAATACATTTTTCTTGTTTCATTCATCATCTAAAACAATTTAATATACTATATCTATAATAAAATAATTAATATATTATCAAAAATACAATTATAACTAGTTATTAGTATGGTAAAAAAAATTTCTCTCTATTTTATATCATATAAAAAATGAAAGCATTGTGTGTCTCTGTGTCTATATATATATATGGACTATGTCCTCCACGTTGTGATATGATTCATTTCTCTCCATCATTCACGGATTATAATTTTGATGTATTTAATGTTTATATATGATATTTTTGAAATACTTATACTTTAATAATTATAATATATTTCATACCTTCTTACCTTTCTATCTTGTATCATAAAATAATGTTGCTCTTGCAGATGTGGGCATTACCACTTCCACAAAACAATATAATTCCTTTTTAGAAACTAATTTACATTAACAATAATAAATATATAATTATTAAATAAATATTATATTAATGGTATAATTATTATTTTTTAATGTTTAATTGAAAATTTTCATTCTTTCTTTCCATACATCGAAAAGTAAAACATCATCTGTGTTTTTGTAAGAACTATCATCTCCATGAAGTGATTTAATTCATTGTTTGTAACCAACTAATATGATTGGTTATAAATGTGTATATAATGAATAATTAAGATAAATATATCATCATTAATATTCTTAATATGATAACCCATGACTAATATGTAGGTATCAAAACTATTGAATTGAAACATTCACAAAAATCAAAAAATCATTCACAAGAATTTTGATTTTAATGAAGGAAATGTTAATATAAGGATAATTATAAATTACAAAGAATTGATTCATGTTATGTTAGGAATGAATATAGTTTAATGATCCTCTTCAGTCCAAAATTACATATAATATTCTTTATAATAAATATGACTCCATTTCTCTTCTAAAAAAATAGATTTCTTGAAAAACATAAGGATGGAAACATTAATTTTCATAAATCCTCTATCTGGTAATCTATAAAAAAATCCTTTTCTTACATTATGAAATAAACTAGACGAATGGTCTCTAGAGACTCTTCCATGAACTTTTAGTTGGAGAACTGAACTTGGAATCCCATAATTTCCATGGTTTTCCCTGGCCAATGTCCTTAGAATACCAACCTTTATATCAAAGTGGTTATAAACACACAAAATGATCATTTACTTGACACCATTATGAATGTCAATGACAACTACCCTTTCTCTATCATTAGTGATTTCTTAATTTGGGAACCATCACATAATGGTATGCTTAATTCAAAAAAACTACAATCATTATTTTTGTAAATCTAAAATGTAATTTTGGATCGATAAATTTTTTTGACAACCCTTGGAAAAACCCTTGATGATTCACTTTCTTTGGAGCCCATATCATAGGAGGGTCCACACTAATGGAATTATTCAATTGTTTGGTATTGAATGCGGTTCTAAATTTAGACTATATAAAAAACAGAGAAGATAACAATCATCTCTTTCTTTCTTGTTCCACTGCATATTCTCTTTGGAACCATATTTTTGACATATTTGACTAGAGATAGTTGACTCGGGACTCTGTAAAATATCAACTAAAGAGATGTGTGGGTATGGATAGTTCAAAGAAAATTAAGAACTTTTTTTCTTATTGTTATCACTGAGCTTCACAGTGTGATCTGGTATGATTGAAATTCTCTTATTCACAACAAGTGCTCATTTAGCTATAATTAAGGTCTAATATGGATCCTTGTTTCCATACATGAAGCTGTTATGATCCAACAGGGCCATTACACCAACACCATGAATGACAATGGAATCTTCCAAAGTCTTATTATCAATAGAAACTTTTTCTAACCCAAATTCAATTTTTATGTTTTTTTGAATCATATCTTCCCTTGCTCAAAAAATATTGATGTGGATGGTGCCTCTAGAGGAAATATGGGTCATACGGGTGGTGGTTCCATCTTTGGGAACCATATTGATTAGAACTCAGTTTCATTTATGGTAGTTGTGAAATTTCTTCTTTTCTGGAGGATAAAATGATGAGTATGATACATGGTGCCTCTTTTGATAAGAAACATAGTTAGACCATCCTTTGGATTGAGAGAGGTACAACCACCATTCGGCAATCGATAAGAAATGGTGTGACACATTTGCGTGGTTGATCACCACCAGCTGGATAGACTGCACCTGCTCCCTTCTCAATATTGATTCCTTCATCACTCACATATATTGTGACTCTAACATGGTTGATGATGGCCTAGCTAACAAGGGATCCAATCAAGATATTACCTGTCTTGACGATCTTCCAACAGATTTACTCCCCTTTCATAAAAAGGATTGAAATATGTTTCCATATTTTTGACACATATAACCTCTTTAATTAACTATAATAATTATGCCTTAGTTTTATTTCCAAGTAACAATCCTCTTTAAAAATAATTAGAAGTGATACAGGACTTGAGGTTATGGATTTATGTAAAAAACTCATTTATTTTCATGATTTCCTTTGATAAATTTCTATTGAGGGAAATTATATGGATTGTGTCCTTTAAAACCCACAAATTATCATCTCTGATGTTTATTATTTAAATTTTGATATAATATTAAAACCATATTATCTATTGTACGTAGAATGGAAGTGAAAATATTTTTAATAAATTATTAATTTTTTTCATTGGTCTGAAATAGTTTTCTTCCACATCAATATTTTCCTTAAATGGTTTTCTAGATTTGTTTTAAAATTTTCCAATGATTGATTAATTTCATTTTAAGCCATATTTGTATTTCTAAATAGGGTTTTTAAATTATTATTTTATAATTTTCTAAACAAGATTATATATATCAATTATTTTAATGGAATCATTATTTTATCACATTCAACATGAATTTTGTAAAACAACGAAATTCTAATATACATCTTTGTATTTGATAGCATGCATGAATACATCACCAAGTGAATAAAAGAATATAATATACTAGGACTATACCATATATTTAATATTATAAATATATTCAATACATGATATATATTTTAATAACGAAACATCGAGTTATCTTGCATTGCACACAAGATTCGCCTTCCTCGATATCTTGTGTCACAAGCAAGACCGAGTTTCGATAAATAACAATAAATTATTAAAATATTATTATTTATAGAATGAGATATATGATATTCATATTGTTATAATTTATGAATTTTATTAACTAAATTATGAAAATTTATGGTATATATAAGTATGAAAAGATTTTATTGGTTATCGATTAACGAGAAATGGAATTAAGAACAAATTGGATTTTAAAAACAAATAATATTACTTATATACTTCCAAAAGAGTTTTGTCTTATTAAACATCGTTTATTTAAATTAATTTATTATTTTAATGACATATATATGTTATATATTCAAGAAATTATTTTTTATGTCCAGCCATTATGTTTGATATGCATAATATAAGAAGAAACCCTTATTTAACACATTAAACCATAAATTTTTATAAAGGTAATTTTATAGCCTTTTAATAGAGAACAATTAAAAATGTGAATTTGGACACCTAAATAGTCTTATTATTACAATATAATATTCATATTTGAATGAAAAACATAAAAATTATGTTTGCGTGAATTTTTTATATTTTCTATAACATTTAATTTTTAAATGAATAGTTCGAAATACTGACATTTAGTTCAAAACATGTTTTTCATATAATTTATTTATATGGATAAATTATAATTTTAATTAGTTTTAATTTTTTATAAGGTAATATTTTTATAAATTAATACAATTTATGTCATTGGAATCATTTACCCATTCAAATTAATTATGAAAATATAGAAAACCTTCAGATGTTTTTACTCTAAAAACATGTATTGTCATCCAACATGACGGATGAATTTTAAATTATCCTTTTACAAATCTAGGATTTAAATTTGAAAATTTGATTTCATATTTGGAATCAAAAAAATTATCATTTTATAATAAGGACAACTTTGTTTTTTGACAAACATATTAGTGAAAGTAATTGAAATTAATTATAATTATTAAGGTAAAATAAATATTAATAATGTATGAAACCAATAATGTAAGGGCCCATATAACCTAGGCACTTGTCTAATCCGAATATTGTGGAAATAATTCGGCCATGAAACTTCCATTATTGTTTTTTGTTGGTTTTTTAAGTCTTTATTTATGTAAAAACATGGGTAAACCTAAAATCTTTTCAAAAATACCAAGCGAGTCCTTTTCCTCCCATATAAAAGGCCACCACCTCTCTTGATTCATCAAACCTTCAAAAACACATAGTTTCATCCACATTAATCACATATAGATTTAAAAAATACCTTCCATCATTATTGAAGCCACCCTTCTAGAATATATACTCCTGAGGAAGCCTTTTGGGACAAACCAAAAGAAGATACCCAATTAAGTGGCAATATCTTCCCTCAAACACTCTAGTTTAATTTCCATTATCCACCACATAAAATCACTTTATTATATATATATATAAACACCACAATGTCCTAAATTTTCTAGGATTAATTTATATAATTTTTTCATCCTAAACTTTCACACACATCTATCTAATGGTTAATAAACATGTTATTTCTATGTACTGCGAACTACTGCTTCACTAAACGATGATTGTTAATTTTTTCCATACCATCTATCATGGTGGTATTTATGAAGGAAACTATATTTATATATGTTATATATTATAATTCTAATGTCTTTATTCTTATATATCTTTTATTTGAAACACACCTTTATTCTTTCCATCTTGTATAAGTACGATAATTTTGCTTGAGAAAGTGCGGACTACCACCCCCTCTGAGAAATATGGCACCTTCATGCCATACATGGAACATATAAAGGATGTTTTTTATAAACCAATGTAACATATACAACACTTATGTAGTAAATTAATTATAATATTAATATTTATCATTTATTTTTCATTCTTTTAAAACAATAATTAAATGAACATAGGGTTCATATGTACGTATGACCTACCGTCTCCCTTAACGGTGCACTTCATTTCCAGATTCCAAATATAACGGATTACTATAAATGAATATGTTAATAATTTATATTATAATTAATTCATAATTTAAATTATTTATATTTTGAAAGAAATATCTAATTAATATAAACAACAAATTAAAATTCTAAACATACTTGATAAAACTATGTAATTGACACCCGAAGTAGTTAAATTAATGAATGAGTTTTAACCAAGGGGTAATAAAATACATTAAGGAATTAATATATGATATTATAATATTAATTATGGTTCTATAAGGATTAAAAAAACATTTTAAGCCACTATATAAGGTGATAAATACAAAAAAATAAACATAATGTTATTGTAAGAGATTTCATCTTAATTTTCATTCCATTGAAAATTATTTGTTGTTATGCACCTTGTTGATTGTATATATTGTATATACGTCCTTTTAAAAGATATATCGTGAATATAATTACTCTCATGATATTATAACATTCATTCATGTTAATTCCTTCATGAGGGTTAGGATTTTAATGTTTTTGATGTGGTAAGGGACACATTGGATTGTTTAAAGATTATTTTTCCACATTAATGTTTTAATGTCTACAACCCATACAATCACTTATCCTCTTATGTGGTATTTTTTTATAAATTTTTATCCTTTATTAAACAATTATATTTTATAAGGCATGTTATTTATTATTAATGAGGAATGATTTGGACATGTAAGACACTATTTGGTGACCATTTAAGGTAATCCCTAAAGGATGGGGACCAGTAAATGAAATCCCCTCAACGCATCAGTAGTATCATGAGATGAAATAGTTGGAAAAAATAGATTTTTTTTTACCAAATAGCTTTCCCAACTTGTTAAAGTTCTTAAGGGTGCGGTTTTAATGTGACATAAAAACTTGGCATCCAAAAATTAACCAGTTCCCTTATTTAGTTTCTGTTATTATTCATCCATGATATTTTGCGTCAACATATATATGGAAACATATATTTATATGTTAATTGATTAAATGGAATTTGTTTAAATTTATTACCTAATCATATTTAATTTTCATAATCTAGTTATTCTAATAGAATGTGATATCAGTTACTTATCATTCCTGGTTAATTTATTATCATTTATTCAATATTTTTTCCAGTTTATTTACCATTATTGGTAATTTGAGCTCACCCTTATTAGGTTTACTTTCCCCACGTTATGAAGAATAAATCTTTTAATATATCTTCATGGATTTTGTTTATTTTGTTTAATTATGTATTGTGTATTTATTTTATATTTCCCAATGTATTGGGGGTATCTTTTATGCTATCTGTCATTCAAATACAACAAACCTAATCGGTCCATCAGGATTTGATTCCTTATAATCATACTAATGTAATTAAATAATGAATTGACTCTAGGATTTCTATGAATAGGGAATTAAAAATACTTTTACTAATATCGACAGAACACATGTCATTTAATAATAGTTTACAATTCTTTTTATTAATTTTCAAAAAAACCAATATTTTTTATAATTCTGAATATTTTATATTTTTAATATGTGATTTCAAAATAAAAATTATATTTTCCTCATGATATTTTCTATTAACAATTTAAAGGTATTTTCATCAACAACAACATCATTTGATGTTACTTCTGCTTCATTTGGGACTTGATACAATGATACCATCCTTATTAATTATCATGATGGTTATTGATTAAGATGAAATCTATATGAAACACATTTTATTTTACATGTCTTATGTAATGAATAAATTATAAATGTCTTCATGACATTAGGACATACATATGAATATATTAATAATATATGATGGTTTCTTATGTTATATCCCTCCAATGAATTTGGTAATATGACATGGTTATATTATGAGATGACGAGGATTATGATAATCCGTTACATGATTTGGAATATTTATATTCACCTTTTTTTGAATCTTGATTATGATTTCATTTAGGTATGTTTATAAGAATGTGGGTGGACATGATTATAAATGGATATGATCTCATTTTAATATGTGAGTTTAATTCGTTCAAAATATACTCACAATATTATGTATTAAAATTCCTATGAATAGATATGTTTCCAATATTGTTATTTCATATGCTTATAATTCCACAAACCTATTATATGAATATTAAATGGCGATTACTTAATTAAAAACCTTAGTAATCATGTTATGGAATTGAATTTATTATTGGGATTATGACCTATAATTTTACGGGTATGAATCTCTCATGTTGAGTGAATGAACTCAATAATGTTATCATAACTATATGGTCATATTATTTTCTCTTATGATTTATTTATCACATATTTATGCTTACTAAGAATATGATAATACATTTTCTAATGTTATACCTCCCTGTTATTTGATGGAATGATATTTATGTTATATATCTTAAAGTGTTATAATATGATTATATTTGTTTGATATCATAAAGTTATTTAATAAATAATATGATAATTTATATATCCTCTAAAGACACCAAACCATTTTAGACCTTGAGCATGAATAATCTTGATATATATTCAATATTCATCTAAAATGATGTATTATTTTTCTTTGTTATTATTAGGTCACCTCAAATATATCACAACTGTAATCATAGAGATAAATTATATCATGAGTCTCAAAGTTTCATCCAAACTTGTGTGGAACCATATTTGATTCCACATAAAAAACGTTTTTGTCTCATTCAATTTCACTAATGATTGTGAGAAACTACCTTGTCATCATATATACACATCTCCTGGGATTTAACCAAAAAATTAGATAATGTGGTAGGAGATCACAAATAATGATCCATACATTTGAGACCCACTCGAAATGAATCTTATATCATATAAAAATAATTTATAAAATTTAAATGGGTTTTATATCCATTTAAAATTTAATCCCATAAGGAAAAAATTCATACTTCCATAAATATTCATAACAAGACACACCCATGGAAAACAATCGGGTTTCTAGATATATAATGTAACATTCTAGGTATATAAAATTCAATTAAGATAATAAATCACATGATATTAATATCATATAGATAAAATATATAAATATAATTCAATAAATATCTTAATCCATTATTGTGTGGAATTTTAGTGAACACACATTTATAAAAGGAAATAATAATATGGTATCCACATATGAAATGCATCAAATGAGAAATTATGGTTATATAATGGAAATTATTAAACTATAAAGAAGGATTTCTTAGATCATTTTTATGATATAAATTTGGTGTTTCATATATATGAATACATAGCCAATGAATAATGGGTTAATTAATATAACTCTTAGAATAATAGTTGAATATTAGATTTTAAAATAATAATGAAAATGACCCTTTCCATAAAAATTATTTTAAATAAAAATTTTATAATAATGGAAAAATATTTTATTTTATAAAAAATGATACATGATAGGGAATATTAAAAAATTATTTCATATCCATTCATGTGAATATATTTAATAATAATTATTTTTTCAGATTTTTATAAAAAAATTGAAATAAAAAAAGTTCACAAGATTTATTTCAAAAGTCATTTTCAAAATGGATTAAAATAAAAATTATAATATATATTGAAACATTAAAGTTTAATAAATATATATAAATATATTTTGTGTGAAATATATGGTTTTTTATAGAGAAAATAGAAGCTGGAAGATTAGAAATATATCCATGACAATTAAAAAAATTTAATATTTCCAAACACCTTTGCTTAAAAACACATCATTAATAGGAAGAAAATACTTTAATTTTAAAATTCGTAAGTAAAAATAAAAGGATAAACTAAATTTATCCTTATTATTATCCAAATAATGATATGAACACTTTTTGGGAAGGAAAATATAGGAATTGACAAAAAAATCCATTTTTAAGGATGAGAGTTATTCTAAGTAACATTATAATTTTATTTTAGAATAATTTTAACCAAATAAGTGGATGTGGATAATGGGATGAAATTTCCCAATTCAAAAGGAGGAAACTGTATATAATATATTAAAATTATCTGTACTAATAAATCTATTAGAATATATTCAATTAAAAATAGTGTGACCTAATTTATCAAAAATTTAGTTGATTAAACCATTATGATTTTAAAAACATTCATATAGAAACCCCTTGTAGTTTTTGGTTTCAAATAAAATATTTAAATATTTTATATCAATAGGATCATTATATGAAATATTAATGTTTTGGTAGATATATAATTACAAATATGTTATGGTACATGATATAAAAAATGTCTCAAGAAAATAAATTAGATACAAGAAACCCATTCCCTAATTCCCAACTTCTACAAAATTATTTTAATCTCTGTATAAAAAAATAAATATATTTATCACTAATTGTATAACCTTATTCATATCTATATAATTTTATAAATTAAATTTACAATTATTCTCTACTTGTGTATTATTAAGTAATTATATATTTTCAATATTAGGTGTGAGTTATCTTGATCGATATAAAAATATTTATTATAGAGGTGTTGTTATTTAATCTTCTACAAAATTTAATCATTCATATATAATTAATTTAATTTAATAGATAAATATAATTTTTTACAAATATATATCTAATTCCAATAACTATTTATATATATTGACTAAAAATGGAATCAATGTTGGCATATTTATGTATTTTAACAATTGGACACAATATTTTTTATAATAACATAAATAAATAATACATACCTTTAAAACCATTAAAAAGTGATTTTAATTTTTTCTAATAATAATAATATTATTAATGTTCCCATAGTCAATCATGATACAGTTTTGTAGCATTGTACAAAATGTTGGTTAGATTTATCTAAATATGAACATACCATTATTCAATAGGTGAGTATGATCAGGAAATTGATCGTTATAATATTGTAATAGAAACACAAGGATTTTATTAATATATTTATATAATTTCTAATAAGTTTATGTTTTCAGGATAAATTTTTAAAATTAAAAAGAATCACAAAAAGTGTATCTTCATTAAGTTGGTTGTCCACAAAATTCATTGTGAGCATTTTCATTTCCCAATGAACGGGGTGAAATCATGGTGAATTATAATTTTTATATTTATATAGATAATTATAAAATATATGTCACATTCATTCATCAATTCTGTCCTTGTAACTAGTGAAGACTGGTTGTGGTGAGAATGTATGAATCTTCGTGGAAGCATTAGTATACACACTGCTTGATCCAATATTATTTTATATGTCAACAGAAATGAATAAATAGGGGTTTTCCATAAATATAATAATAGTTCATTATCCTAATTATACAGACGTAATTATATAAAGATTTTTAGTGTATGTTTGGGAGATAATTTTTAAAAAGAAAAGGATGGGAGTGTGTAATACGAACGTCGAAACCATGAACTTCATATTTATTAACACCTTAGAATTGAAGGACACAAAATAACTTATACTGACCATCAACATTAGAAAATTAAATGTACTTTTATTCGTGTAAATATATTCATGGGTTTAGGGATATTTCAAAGAGAATGTGTATTACAAAATGGTTTGATGTGATCACCAGTTTTAATTTAAGAAAATGGATCTTTTATGAAATCCCGTCCATTTTCAATGATATCATTACATTATTCAATTGTCAATGACTCAATACATTATAAATAATTTTTCATTGGGTGACCTTGGGCCAAGATTTCCCCGACCATGTATTTACAATCATGTTTGAAAAATGTTTTAATTTATTTATTCATTTTTTATTTTTTTATTTTTTATGGGGTTAACTTTTTTTCACCCATGAAAAATATGTTTTACTAAACACATAAAATAACCCATATTAAAAAATATTGGAGTGATGAACATAGATTTAATCTCTATTTAATATAATTAATTTTCAAAAAATTATTGAAATTAAATTTTAATTTTAAATATTATATATATATATATATATATATTGTTTTGTAGAAAAGAATTGATGACTATACTATATGTTATTAATATTATTTTGTAATGTGTAATTATTGAATGGTTGATAATATATTTAAATTGATTGGGAAAATTTATATTTCGGACTATTTTATTAGGGTTTAGTTCTTTTGATGATAAAAATGTTACACAGTATTCATAAAACTGTTAATTGAAAATAAACATTTTGTCATTATCATGGTGAAACCTTAATCATAGTGATCATAATTTTATGCCAAATATTAAATTAAATTTATAGATAAATTGTCCATGTTGAAATAAACATGAAATACGTTTTTTGGATTTAATTTCTATAAGTATTGAAAAATAATTTTTAATATAATTAAATAAATTAGTTTATATAATAAAATATTACACAGGTTTCAAAAATCATAAACACAGATTAAATATATAAAAAATAAAAAATTTAAATTATTTAATTCATCTATAAATATATATATTTTTTAAACAAAATTATAATAAATGTGGAAATTATTTTATGGTGATAATCTCATAAAAGTGATAGTTTTAACAAAATTGTTATTTTCTCACTATTCACCTAAAAATGAATGTTTTTAAAAAAAATTTGAAAAATTAACATGATGTTAATTTTGAAATTTTATATTTAAAAAAAATTGTCTTATCTAATTTACATTGTAAATTTTAAAAATTGTGTTTTTAAATATTAAAATATAAATAAAAGATAATTTTATAGAAAGCCTAAAAGTTTTTAAAATTGTTAAAAATGTGAAATATGTAAAATACATGTGATAAATATCTAAATAAATTAATATAAAAATAATTATATCATCCTAATTTCTAATTAAATACCTCATAATCATCTCTATGCAAAATAAAAGATAAGGAAATCACTTTTGGAAGTCTATATGGGTGATTCTACTAGAATAGATCTCATATAGAATTATATGAATGAAAATTTAAATAACATAATTTTTATATTATAAAACAGTTGACTGACTTATTCTTAGTATTATTATAGATAAAAACCTTGAAAATATACATCCATACAAACATTATATAAATTCTATTTTTTAAGAATACTTCCTCTACCTAATTCTATTTATTTCCTTTTTTTATTCTATTTTTTAATATGGTTACTTGATTTTGTACCTATTAATTAAATGGATATATTAAAATGTTAAATATTAAATTCAGCATATCATTTTTTTAAAATTCAGTGGTATGTCTGGAATATTTTTTTGAAATAATACTTACTTAAACAGAATAATTATTAACTTTTTGGGTCATCACATTTTTATCTAATTCCATGAAGAATTTCATACATGGTTATATGTAATTCTTAGATAACATTTTAATTTTTTATATAATGAAATATTTTGAATGGTTATGGATAAAAATTTAAAAATTAATTACACAATAGTTTTTATAATTTTGGAACTTTAGAATTTTTTTATAATATTATTCATGGATTTTTATGAGTGTATATGTTCAAAATTTATGTTACAAAATACATGAAATGTTTTTATAAATTCTATGTTATTATCATAAAAAATTTATTGAATTAAAATTTTATATTTATTTTGGCATAGAATATAATGATTATTTTTCGGGTTATTTTTATGGTTCTTTCTATTGGTTTTTATAATGTGATTTTTATTACTTGATATGTTTGAGTATCCTATAAGGGATATTGATATAACATATTATTATATGAAAATTAATATGGGAAACCTGAGTACTGAATAATGATTTGATATGATTGAAAGACCATGAATGTGTATACCCCCTTCCCCTTTTTCATAGGAAGGGATGAATCTTTGAATTTGACTAAACTATCTCCTATTCCTAGAGATAGTCTTCGAATATATCTCAAAAAATAAAACATTATATGATGGGATGGAAGCCTGACCAACCCCTCGTATGCATTGGATGGTGCATAATATTTCTCTACCTCTAGGAAGATATCTCTATTGGGCTCTCCCAAAGTACGGAAAACCATTTACATTGAACTATGGATCCTACTGGTGTAGGGTCATTGCTTATATTTTTTGGATTCGAATATCTTCAACCAATTTATTAATAATTCCACTATATTCTATTGGATTATATGAAACTATTTCAATATATATATGTGTGTGGGTGTGGGATAAAATATTCATTGATATATGTTTTTAATCTATACTAAATTGAGACACATTATAAGTTCCTTTATGAGAATATATATGCCCCCTACATTTATAGACACCTCAATGGAGCATCATATTATATTTTTTATGTAATATGTTTTTATGGATCAATATAGAATTTATGGGTTTAGGGTTTCTTAGGAGATACAAACTCATTGAGTTTGGGAAATTTTTATATAAATCTTTATAGGACTTGTAAATCTTATAGGGATAATGTATGATGGTTTTATAGGGTTTCTATAGAGTGGTATCCAATTATAAAATCATCCCTTTTAGGAACATAATGACTTTTTTGAATCACTTCATGTAAACATGTTGTTCTATATTCATGCCAAATATTTTATTGCGTCTTTTGGTACCAAGTGATTTATGAAATAGGTTCTTAAATAGTAGGTTTCCATGTTTTGGTCACTATGTGCATGAATCCCAGTACTAGATTTTTTAAAGAAAAATTTTCATTTATTTATATTCTCTATGGGTGAATTAAACTTCCCACCTATGTTATTTTTTACCCTTACTGTTTATACCACTTTCTAGTGAGTTGGAGGTGAGCTTGAGGTCTTATAGTATCTTAAATCAGTTATAATTGGGTAATACGATCATGGTTATTACAAAATGGTATTAGCGGAGTGTCTTGATTCTTATTTAGGAATTAGGATTTACCAGTATAGGCAAGAGATAATATGTATAGACTTCGTTGGTTACACCATATGTGTACCTAGAAAAAACAATTATAGAGGGGATCTGATTTATAATATGAATTTAGATATGTATTCTAGGAACTATAGGTTTAGGTATGAAACTATTAAAAATAATATAAAATGTAATCTTGGTTGATTTGGTATTGGAATTATAGGTCCATTTAGTGAACCTCTGATTATAATTTTTCATGAACCATATAGCCTGCTAGAATCCTATGACAAATTCATCTCATGTAGATCATAATTATTGTTTCCAAATGCAACACCTTTATATTTTATGAATATTTTCAAATAATTTTAATCATCTCGATATTTTTTTAATGATACATTTAGTTTGGTTAACATTATATGTTACAAAAATTGTACCTTCTTTTACATGTGACACTTTCTATGGCTTATTTTACACACAATACAGTGTTTATCATCCGTTATACATAGCACTGTGTTAAAAAAACATGAAATACTATTAAAATATTATTATTTAATGTAATTATTATCACATAGCCATTGGAATGGAAAAAATTAATATATTTAACTAAATTATGAAAATACAGTTAACACATTTATATCTAAATAATTAATATGTGAACAATAAATTAAAATAAAAATAAAAACTTATTGATTATAATGTAAATCATTTTATAAGAATTTAATTTTCTACTCAAGAATGTGTTTAAAAACAATAAATTAAAACAAATCACATTCAATGAATGAAATTAAAAAATATATATATTATATATTAAATAAAATTTATGAAATTTTTGTTAGGTGTTTCTTATATAAGAGAAAATAATAAATCAAAATTCATTCATTAAATAGTATTTTCCTAAAAAACATTTTTGTCTCATTTAATAGCACACTTATTTTAATAATCTTTTATGAAAAAATCATAACATTTATTTGAAAAACTATATATATTTTTGAAATATTCATAAAAATAAATTAGAGGGAATTTTTTTTAGTTTTATTAAATGGTTAAATTTTTGATGAATGGTTAATAATACTGATTTTTCAGTGAATACAACATTCTTGTTTAAATAAATTTTAATGTTAAATTTTATAATATATTTATTTCAATGTTCCATTATTTAAATTATAAATCCCTTAATCTGTTTTATGTCACTATAATAAATTTCATATTGAATTTTTTATAAAAAACGTTCAAAACATTTTAACATTTTTTCTTTTAGAAACATGTTTTCTCATCACATTTATGAACGTAATTTTAAATTATAATTGTCATCTTATTTTAATGGAATTTTAAAAATTGGATTTCTTATTTTTAAATAGAATATTTTATATTTAATAATATGGTGGACATAATTTTTTACCAAAATTAATAGTGAAAAAGTAAAAATTAATTACTGCAGTTAATGTAAAAATGGGTTTACCGTGGAATTATTAAAATAAGATAGGGGTTAAAATGACTTACAAACATGAAAAAATATTACTTAATAAATTTATTTAAACATTTCCATTTCAAATATGAAAAAAAGTTCTGTTTTGAATCTTTTTTATTGGTAATTACTTTAATCTTTTGGAGTCTCCTGGTAAATTTACATGTAATTTACAAGTGGGTTCCATTCGCCCACTTATAATAAGTCGCCTCCACCAATACATCTTTACACATCCTAATACCATTTTTTTCAACCAAAAAAATCTCAATTATATCTCCAAATATCCTTTTTCACATTATAGATCTTTTATTCCACCAAAATACAATCCCTAGGGTCCTTAAGAGGAGATTCAAATGGAGGTTTCTCTTATAGAAGGTAATTATTGTAACAATATATTTAATTTTATAAATTATTTATCCACATTAATTTGTTAAATAAAATATAAAATATAATAATCCCAGAAAATTATATATATGGATATGTTATTATGGTTATTTCATAATATTTATCCATGTCCATTTTCATCAAATGAGTTACAAAATCATTGTTTGTGTGTATGGTAGACTATAACCTCATGAACCAGTGTAAGTTTTTTCCACTAACACCTAAAATTATGGTTGTAATGATATATTTATTGTTTTTATATTATATTTATAATATTATTATTCTTCTTGAATTTTTATATCACATATACCATTATTCATTCTATTTTGTGGGAATACGATAACATCGCTTGTCTGTACTGTGGAATACAACCTTACTAAGAAATGTGATTCTTTCAAACATTATATTAAATATATTAAGGAGGGGTATGATAAATATATTTGATATAAATGAACAAATAATAATTATTCAATTATAATATTTCATTTATCTTTATTTCATTCAATCAGATAATAAAATGTAAACAATGTTCATGCGTACATATGGCCTGCCATCTCCATGATGGATGCATTTCATTTTCTATCTCAAAATATTAAGGATTTATCTAAATAAATATATACTGAACATATATATTATATTTTTATCATGGTCAAAATTATTTTGATTATGATACCATGATAAATTTATTAGGACAAAAAATTTACCAATTCAAATCATATACGAAAAAAACAGTGACTACATGAATCATTACATTAATATGGAATTGTAAATAATGGTGTGATAAGAGATAATAAAAAAATAATATATTTTATTATATATATATGAATATGTTACAATAATATATTTGTAATAATATTATTTTTAATATACATGAGGTTTGAATGAGAATGAAGGAAGTCTATACATAAGGTAAGTGGTTTCTTTCTCACTTTTTACATCTGTGAGACACACATCATCTTCAACACCTATTTTTTACGTTTTTTACATACTTCACATGAATTTATATGGTGATTCATCTATTTATAAATTTTTTGTTTTACTTATTAATTTTATGATCTCCCTTTCATGGGTTATATATTTCAAATGTTTACAAATCAGTAAGGGATTTTTTTCTCAATTTTCATTCATAAGATGTAAGTTATTTTATGCACCTATATTATTTGAAGAGGTGTCCATATTACACCTTTGAGATGTAATATCATCAATTTTTTCATTTACATGATATTTTAGGATTCATTTTATGTTACTCCTTTATGAATTTTATGAGTCAATGTTAATAATTTGGTAAATATTTTATGTTACAATTTCATCATTTATCAAGATTTTTACGATTAAGTATCCAATGTTGAAATATCATGATCTACCTCTCACTAATTCTCTTGAACTGACATATCTTATATTTTCTCATTATATATTCATGTAACTATGGCATTTTTCCAATCTTTGTTTGATAACATTTATTTGAAAATGTTTTTGAGATAATTCAACTTCATATCTCTCTCCTGTTGGAAATATTTTTTCTTCCAAAACCATGTCTACAAATAAATATAAATAAAAATTATGCATTTCATTTTTTATAAAATAATAATGAAACATTCCCCAAGAAATGTTTTAAGTTATTTTTAAAATATTACTTTCAAAATTTTCAAGGTTATTTTAAAATAAAATGTTTTGAAATATATTTTACATTAAAAAAGAGTTTTTCAAAGCTAAAATGATAAATTCATTAAAAAATTATTTTAATGATTTTTTAAAAGATTACATTACATTTTTTGTGGTTATTTTTAA